>CM053028.1:150554442-151154442 GCA_028564925.1 Lithobates sylvaticus | reverse complement strand
GTCTGTTTGTAAAAGCAAGAAGTTACTTGTGGACAAAATCGTGTCAGGAACAGGTGAGTCCTTTGGATTGTCATGCATGCGTGACAGTGTGTCAGGTTTGATGTTTTTTGATCCAGGCCGATAAGTGATGTGGAAACAGAAGCGGGTGAAAAATAAGGCCCAACGAGCTTGTCGGGGTCTCAAGCGTTTGGCAGATCTCAGGTATTCTAAGTTTTTATGGTCGGTATATATTAATACCGGATGGACCGCGCCCTCTATAAGGTACCTCCACTCTTCTAATGCGGTTTTGATGGCCAGAAGTTCCCGATCCCCTACGTCATAATTTCTCTCAGCTGGAGATAACTTTCGAGAGAAGAATCCTACAGGATGTATCAAGTCCTCCTTGCCCTGTCTTTGAGAAATGACCGCTCCCACCGCTACTTCGGATGCGTCTACTTCTAATAAAAAGGGCAGGGATGGATTAGGATGGCTGAGAATTGGGGCTGATGTAAAAAGTCTCTTAAGTTTCTCAAATGCATCCTGAGCCTCCGAACTCCAATGGAACCTGACGTGTTGTTGGGTCAATCGTGTAATAGGTGCGATGATGGCAGAGAATCCTTTGATAAACTTTCTATAAAAGTTTGCGAAGCCTATGAAACGTTGTATGCCTTTTTTATCTACTGGTGCGGGCCAGTCTAAAACTGCAGACACCTTTTGGGGATCCATTTTAATACCGGTTGAGGAGATTATTAAGCCCAAAAATTGAATCTCTCGTTGCTCAAACTCACACTTTTCTGCCTTTGCATACAGTCCATGTAGGCGAAGACGGTCAAGAACTCTGCAAACGTGTTCCCGGTGCTGGCTGAGTGATTCAGAAAAAAACAAAATATCGTCCAAATAAACAATTACAAAAACATCTAAGAAGTCCCTGAATATATCGTTAACAAGATGTTGAACAGTGGCAGGTGCATTACATAGACCGAAGGGCATGACCAGGTATTCATAATGTCCGAACCGTGTTCGGAACGCCATCTTCCACTCATGCCCAGCCCGGATGCGGACCAGATTGTAGGCCCCTCTTAGGTCAAGTTTTGTAAAAATAGTAGCAGACCTTAGTTTCTGGAATAATTCGGGTATTAGGGGCAGCGTGTAATGGTTCTTGACCGTGATTTTATTTAGTTCCCGATAGTCCACACACGGGCGGAGAGTCTGATCCTTCTTGGTCACAAAAAATATTCCAGCACCAGCTGGAGAGGTGGACGGACGGATGAACCCCTTTTCCAGGTTTTCGTTGATGTAAACCTTTAATGCTTCCTGTTCTTTTTCTGATAAGGGGAAAATGCGCCCAAAGGGAATTTCGGCCCCGGGTAGAAGTTCAATTGGGCAATCGTATGATCCATGAGGTGGAAGAGAGTCTGCTCCCTTCTTGCTGAATACGTCAGGGAACCCCTGATACGGTTCGGGTACTGATTGACGTAAGTTCTGATCAATGTCCATGCAAAACAAGGTGACAGGTGATTGAGTAGATTCGTGTTGACAGTGTTCTTGGCAGTAGGGGGACAAGAACCTGATCTCTCTGGTAGTCCAATTGATGGAGGTATTATGGGCCTGAAGCCAGGGAATGCCCAGAATGATTGGAAACAACGGGGAAGAGATGACGTCAAGGATCAGGAGATCCTTATGTTGGGAGGAAGAGGTGACAGGTAACGGAAAAGTCTCTTGGGTCACCTGCCCAGAGCTGATGCGAGAGCCATCGGCCAAGAAGACTGAAAGTCGGTGGGTCTTGTTCCGCAAGGGGATGTTGTGTTGGCTGACGAAGGCGGAGTCGATGAAGCAGCTGCATGCTCCGGAATCAATAATTGCCTTGACTGGAATTGTCCTTCCTTGAAGCTGTAATGAAAGAGGGAGAGCAATGTGGGTTGTGTTAGCAGATAATGCTGAAAGACTGGCAGGAACAGAGGAGGAGCACTTACGCATCTTGACTGGGCAATTGCGCACGTAATGTCCTGTTGCCCCACAGTACAGGCAGAGGTTCAGTTGATGGCGACGCGTGCGCTCTTCTGGGGTTAAGGTGGGTCGGATCAATCCCAACTGCATCGGCTCAGAGGTATCAGGCACCGAGCTGGTTGGTTGAAGGTTGGGTGGAGGTAGGTAGCGGGCAGCAGGAATTGGAGCCTTAGCAGTCACCCAAGTAGGGCGGTTATGTTGAAAAGACCGTTCAGTGCGACGTTCCCGAAGGCGGCGATCAATCTGGATTGTTAGGGTGATTAAAGCCTCAAGAGTATCAGGTATGCCTATCCGGGCCAGTTAGGGATGATTAAAGCCTCAAGAGTATCAGGTATGCCTATCCGGGCCAGTTCATCTTTTAGTCTTTCTGATAGGCCCATGCGGAAACTGTGATGCCGAAGAGCTTGCATCATTCCATTGAGTGTCTGCACTCCAGCGGTCTAAAGTCTGAGATGTATTCCTCGGCCGCCCGGCGACCCTGCTGGAGCGTGGTTAAGGTGGCTTCTGCTGTGGTTACCCGTTCAGGGTCTTCATAAAGCTGGGACATAGCTTCAAAGAAGGCCGTTAGTGAGAACTGAAATCAAAATAGAGTCATCTTCGAGTGGGAACAGTGGTCACGCGAGCACAGTGGGGTAGGAGTGCCTGGTTTGTAGAGGGAGGATTTTAACGGCCTGGGTGAGGGCTGACAGGTGTGAGCAGATATCCTTCATGGGGGAGGTCTCTCCTGCAGGCTCAGTCATGGTCGTGTGTTTGTAATCAGGAAGCTGAGACAACACAGCACTGACTGAGTGTCACTGCTGGGCTTTTAAAGCCCGTTTTGGCGCCAATTGCGCTCGCCCGCCGCGCGCCCGTGTGTGCACGAAGAGCCCGGAAACGCCTGGTAAGTCCATGACAGATATATTACAGTCATGCAACAAAAAACAATAAAGTGAGAGCCATCAAACAGGCCCCAGGCAAACAACCCCACCCCCCCCAACTGTGGAGGAGAGTCTGTAACCCCAGACAAACACTGGTCCTACGACCAGACATGGAGGTCATGTGCAAGAGGCAGCCAGCCCCTGTTAATACAAACAGTCAAAGTGTTGAAAACGTTTCGGGTACAGGAGAGGTAGCGGGAAAGTCTCCCGGGGCCCCGGGGGGGTACATTACTTGGTAAACTGGTAATAGAACATCTGCGCTCCAACCAAAAAAACAAAGTACAAATGGAGCAAGGTAAGAGGGAATAAAGGCAAAATGTGAAAAAAACAAGAACCAGGAATGAGGAACAAACAAAACAGGGGGGCACCCACAGGGATAGGGTAGGATGTGGGAAGTTTGGCATCCGTTCTGTGGCAGGTGTGATTACCCCCCGCTTGGAAGCTTCCATGGGGGATCGGTAGAAGTGCGTGATGGGGCTCAGGGAGGCCGGGGGGAAGAAGGCACGGCGACAAGTCTGCAGCAGTCCTTCCCTGTTTCCACTCACCTCACCGTCATAGACGCCAAGCCTTCTGGTGTATCCCTAGCCAAACAGGATGGCGGGAGGGGCGGGGCCCGCCGTAAACAGGGTAAATCGAGCTGTCCCCCCATGCAGTGGTCTCCAGGCCATACAGTGAGCAGTCTAAGGTGAACCTCATCTATGGGGGTTCACTCAGGCAAAACTGGTACATAGGGTAGGAAAGGGTCCCCAGCCGAGGAGCAATTAAGGATTTAGAGCTTGTTCGCTGGACAGTTGGTCACTGGTAGATGCACAATTGTAAAACATCAGCGTTGCAAAGTTTCAGCCCACGTGGCCGCCTCCCTAGGTGTGGTGAAGAACCGGATCCGTTTGCCATCTTGTACTCGGAGCTTAGCAGGGAAAAGCATACTGTACTTGACTCCTTTCTCTCTGAGCATTGCGCGCACTTGGTCAAATGATTTCCACTGCCTTTGTGTTTCTATAGAGTAATTAGGGAATATGAGCAATTTAGCATTTTCAAATTTGAGTTCCCCCTGCAAACGTGCAGCCCGGAGCACTGCATCCCTGTCTCTATAATGGAGGAGTTTGAAAATAAATGTGCGCGAGGGTGGGGGCACCCTGCGGGCCCCTGGACGCCGGCATGCAGTGGGCACTTTTAAATGGAGAACTGTGGGGAGAAGGTCGCCCTAGGGAGGAGGGCAGGCAGTAAATGCTCCACGAATGTCACCGGGTCAGATCCCTCAGCCCCCTCCGGGAGGCCCAGAACCCGCAGATTATTGCGTCGGTTCCGGCATCCTCTGCCCGGGCCTCAAGGATTTTCACCCTAGATTTAAGGCTCTGTATGCCTGCATGGTGCTCTCTCTGCACATCCCCCATACCCGAGACCCACCACTCCACCTCAGTCACCCGCTCCCGAAATTTGTCCATGTCTCGGCGGATGAGAGCTGTCTCCGTCTGCACATGATCTATTTTCACCTTAAGTGTGGATTGACAGGTAGTGATAGCCAGGAACAAGGCATCAAATGTTGCAGAGCCGGCCTGGATGGTGCCGTCAGACGAGGACAGATTCTGTGTCTCCATGTGGCAAGCCAAGGGGGGGCGCTTCTTCTGGAGCCCCTTCTTGTTCTTTTTCATCCCCCTATGCTCCAGGAGGAAATCGGAGGAGATTGAGGCAGCTTTTGACCAGTTTTCACGCCAAGATATGAGCAGGATTTACAGCACGTCTGCTCCCAGCGCCACCTTGGACACGCCCCCCTGTTAATCCTCTTTTTAATACATGCCAATATTCTGTTGGCTTTGCTTTCAGCAGCCATTGCTGAGCCTGTCATCTACTAGGACCCCCAGGTACATTTCCATCCTAGATTGCCCCAGAGGTTCACCCCCTGAGTAGATTGCATTCGTGTTTTTGCCACCCAAATGCATAATTTTTTATTTTTCTACATTAAACCTCTACATATAGTTGCCCACCCCATTAATTTGTTCAGATCTTCTTGCAAGGTTTCCACACCCTGCAGAGAAATTGCTGCTTAGCTTAGTAACGTCCGCAAATACCGAGATTGAGCTGTTTATCCCATCCTCCAGGTCGTTTATGAATACATTTTTATTTCAATCAAAGGTTTTTATTGAAAGCAAATTCAAGTTTACAATGAACTCTTAATAACAAATAGTAATGACGTTGGTATGAATACATGTCCTCTTACAATTATATAGTATCTGTATAATGGCGAAGCGTGTGGTTTTACAATTGAAATCATAATAAGAAAAAACTAGGGTTAGGCAGAAAAAGAAATTGTAGAGGAATAGGAGAGAGGTTTAGGAGATGGGGATGGGGGTGGGGGGGGGGGTGGGGGGGTAGGCCCTTGGCACTTAAGTTCGTTTCCATAAGGTATGCAAATTTCAGATGTAGTCTAAATTCTATCAATGGTAAAAGTAGAGAGAATGTATGTTTCACACAGTGAGTGATTGGTATTCAGACGAAAGTGTGAACACCAACCATGGTTGCCATGTTTTGTTTAAGTTTGTGCTGTCTTCTTTCTTCATAGCCACAATTTCTTCCATTTTGTAAATGTACTGTACTCTGTTTAACCAATCCTTGACTCCTGGGACTTTTGTCGTTTTCCAATGAATGACTTCTTATAGCGGCTTAAGGTGGTTGGGACTATGTTAATCAGACAGGCAGCTGCGTTTAATTCTAATTTAGTTTCTGTTATGTATTTTATCCAAGTCTTAATTTCGTCCCAGTAGGCAAGGATAGGGGGACATTCCCACCAAATGTGCATGAATGAGCCAGTATGAGTCTTACATCGCCAGCATATGTCCAAGGCAGAGTGGAACCATCTCCTGGCCTTCTGTGGTGTCATATACCATTGGGTGAGGATTTTATAGGATATTTCCTGGTATTTGGAGCTTAAAGAGCATTTGTGTGTCATAATACATGCCTTTTCCCATTGCTTCTCAGATATTTTGATTTTGATATCATGTTCCCACTTCTCTTTGTGTTTATAGTTATCTGCATGTGGTGTTTGATTCAGCCACGAGTACGCAAGAGATGTGGTATTTGCTACTTGTGATCTCTTGAGGCAAAAGGTTTTCTAAGTGTGTCAGTGGGAGGCAGAAATGAGATTTGTGTTTGCTGTTTACCAAGAAGTCCTTCAATTGTGTATAAAACCATATGCCAGGAAATGATTCACCCACCTCGGAACGAAGTGTTTCAAAAGGTTGGATTTTTGGGCCTATCATGCAATGATGAATAAGAAGGACTTGTGGTATTTTATGGTGCATACCTGGTATAAAATCAGGATTATTGGCGATTGGTGTTAGTGGGCCTGAGATGGAGGCAATTTTGTGTGGGCCCGCTAATTTATGCCAAACATTAATTGTGTTCGCGATTAGTCAATGGTTTATTTGTTTGTCTTTTTTGAAGTAAAGGGACCATGGGTAGAAGAATGTTTGATGCGAGGACAAATTGCTTTCCAATTGAACCCAATCTTTATTCGTGCCATGGCAGTGCCAGTCTATTAGCCTAGTGATATGTGCAGCCTGGTGATATTTTTTAAAATCTGGTAAGCCCCTACCCCCACTTCTCTTGGGTAACGTTAATAGTCGGAAATTAATTCTCGGTTTTATGTCTGCCCAAAGAAAGCTTCTTTGTGCTTTCAGTAGTGTGTTGAAAAAGTTTCGGGAAGGACGTTAAACATGTATAGTAGTCTAGGGAGTATCGTCATCTTCAGAATTGATGCTCTGCCAAACCATGAGAATGTTTTCGGCGTCCACCTATGAAGGTCTTTCATTATTGTGGTTAGCAGAGGTTTATAATTGGTGTTATATAGTGAGTCAAAGTTGCTTGTTAAGTTTATTCCTAAGGCTATTTTCACACTGGGGCGCTGGCTGCGCTGGCGGTAAAGCATCGCTATATTTAGCGCCTTACCGTTTTTTTAGCAGCGCTATTCGACCGCTAGCGGGGAGGTTTTACCCCCCGCGAGCGGCCGAATAAGGGTTAATACCGCCCGCAAACTGCCGCTGCAGCGGCGGTTTGCGGGCGGGTTCGGAGCGCTACCCCATTGTTTTCAATGGGAGGGGGCGATTTAGGAGCGGTAAATACACCGCTCCTACAGCGCACCAAAGATGCGGCTTGCAAGTGCACCGCTCCAGTGTGAAAGCCCTCGGGCTTTCACACTGGAGACACAGCAACAGCTGTTTCAGGTCGGTTTGCCGGCGCTATTTTTAGCGCAATAGAGCGTGCAAACCGCCCCAGTGTGAAAGGGGCCTTCGTACTTGAGTGTATTCTGTTCCCATTTATAAGGATAATTGTCTTTCAGTGTTTTTAGTTGGTCGCGTGGGAGGGTGAGGTTAAGCGCTTCAGATTTCGACTGATTTACTTTAAAATTGGAGATGAACCCAAAAGGTATCGAATATTTTTTGGAGATTAGGTATAGAGATATGGGGATTGGTTATGAAGAACAAAAGATCATCCGCGTAGGCAGCTATTTTATATTCTCTATCGGTAAACGTGAATCCTTGTATGTCTTTGTTTAAGTTAATCATTCTTATTAGGGGTTCTAGGGCTATAATAAAGAGGAGTGGTGAGAGGGGACAATCTTGGCGGGTACCGTTATGGATTGTTATGGTCTCAGAAAAGGTGTTATTTACTTTAATTTTGGCTTGGGGGTTTTGATAGAGGGCTGAGACCCATGATAGCATGTTCCCATTTAGTCCCATTTGTTCCCATTTTAGTCCAATATGGGCACATGTGGACATCATATAGTCCCAGGAGACTCTATCAAAAGCCTTTTCGGCGTTAGTAGAAAGTAATATTCCTTTAGTCTAATGCCGCGTACACACGGTCGGAATTCTCGTCGGAAAAATCTCTGATGGTTTTCCCGTCGAAATTTCACTCAAACTGTCTTGCCTACACACGGTCACACCAAATTCCGACAGTCAATAACACCACGGCATACAACACATTTGACTGCACTATAAAAGGGAAGTTTAATGCTTCTGAGCATGCGTCAAATTGTTTCCGAGCATGAGTCGGAATTTTGCGTGTCGGAATTGCATACACACGATCGGAAAATCCGATAGAAAGGTTTTCCGTCTGAAAAATTAAGAACAGGTTCTCAATCCAAAGTCCGTCGGAAATTCCGACAGAAAAAGACAGATGGGCATACACACGGTCGGAAAATCCGATGAAAAGCTCCCATCGGACTGTTTCCATCGTAAATTCTGACCGTGTGTACACGGCATTAGAGTTTTGAGCAAAGTGGATTAGGTTCAATGCCTTGGTAATGTTATCACGGGCTTCCCTGCCTGGCATGAATCCTACCTGTTCGGGACCAATGATCCTTGCTAGGAGGGGTTTTAATCTGTTGGCTAATATTTTGGCTAGGATCTTGAGATCAACATTTAGGAGGGAGATAGGTCTAAAATTTGCACAATCTGTTTGATCTTTGTTGGGTTTGGGGATTACAGCTATGTGTGCCATAAGGAAGGAGTTAGAATTGTTTCTATTCTTTGCTAGGAAGTTGAAAGCTGATTGAAGGGGCTTTAAAAGTAAGTGTGTATATGTTTTGTAATACTGCGATGTGTAACCATCGGGGCCAGGACTCTTCCCGGTTTTTAAATCTGCTATTGCGTCAGAGATTTCGGATGTGGTTATGGGTTCTTCTAGTTTGTTTGACTCTCCTGTTGTAAGGGAAGGTATTCTACTGTCTTTCAGGAAGTCTTGGATTATGTCTTGTTTTGTTTGTGTTAGGTGGGATGGCTTGTGTTGGGCTGGTAGGTTGTATAATTTGGAGTAGAATTTGTGGAAGAGAGCTGCTATTTCTTTAGGTTTGTGCTTCAGTGTCCCGTCTTTATCCTTTATGGCATGAATATGGCCTGATATTGTTGTGTCTCTCAGAGCTTTGGCTAGTAGTTTCCCACTTTTGTCACCTTGTTCGTAGAAAATATTTTTCTTGAAAAAGAGGGATCTTTTAATTTTTTAATCTAATATAAGTCTCAGGGATATTCTGCATTTTGTCAGTTTCTCTTCTAGTCTAATCGACTGAGACTGTTTATGTTGTAACTCAAGACTAGCAATTTGTTGGGATAATTTTGCGATTTCTCCTTCCATTTCTCTCTTTTTCCTGGCACCCCATTTTATGATTTCACCTCGTATCACTGATTTGTGTGCCTCCCAGTTGTTTAGTGGGTTTGTATTTGCGTCGGCATTGTTACTGAAATAAGTGTTGATGGTGTTGTGGATTTCGTCTTTTATTGTTTGGTCGGTGAGGAGTGTGGCGTTGAGTCTCCAGTTAAATGTGGTTTGGTGAGGTGTGTCTAATTGTAATGAGATAGCCGTGGGCGCGTGGTTGGAGAGGGCTATAATGCCTATCTCAGTTGAAATTAACTTGCCTAAGTCTCTTTGTGAGATAAAGATTAGGTCAATTCTTGAGTACCTTTTATGTGGTGGGGAGAAAAAGGTGAAATCTTTCTCTGTGGGGTGAGTAGATCTCCATGTATCTACCAATGTCAGAGATTGTAGTAAGGATTTTATTTGTTTGAGAATCTTGTAAGTGACGTGTGTGTGTCCTGTTGAGGTGTCCTTAAGGGGGGAGAGAGGGATGTCAAAATCCCCTCCTAGGATGATACAACCTTCCTCAAACCATTTAAGTTCTTCAATTATTTTGTTACAGAATAATATATGGGCAGTGTTCGGGAAATACACATTTGCTAGTGTAATGGGGGAGCCTTCCCAGGAGCCTTTAAGGAATATAAATCGTCCTTCTGAGTCAGTAAGCTGGTGTTTTAATTCAAAGGGTGCGTCTTTGTTGATTAGTATGGACACTCCTTTGGTTTTGGCGAGGGGATTGGTAGCATGGTAAGCTTTCGTGAAAACGTTGTCAGTGAGTTTGGGAATATTCTTGTCTTTGAAGTGAGTTTCTTGTAAGAATGCAACTGAGGGGCAAACTTTTTTGAGTTCTCTTAATAATTTAGACCTTTTCTCAGGGATGTTTAGATCATTTACATTATGTGAAATAATAGTTGGTGTTTTCCCTAGGAAAGTGAATGCCATGATTAGACTTTAAGGTGGGTTAAATACGGTCTCAAGAGCTTGAGTCTGTTAGTGGCATTTACTACGGGTGCCAATAGAATGTAACGTGGGGGGGCGAAAAGGGTTGGGATTAGGTTAGAAGATATAGGTGTAAGTAGAGACAGGGGACTAGGGCGGGGGAACGAAGTAAAAGAGGAAGTAGGGGAAGGAAGGGTAAGGAGGTTAGGGTTATAAAAAGGTGATTATTAGGGCAGCTGCTCACCTACCGCCTGTGGGTGGTGAGCTATTTTGTATCCTGAATTATGTGGGTATGAAGTAGTACTTTTCCCTTAGGGGAAAGTGGGAGGCGCGCTAGTGGAGGGCTAACAGTGAAGTTGTACAGTATTGTCGTTTGTTTTGTAACAGTAACAGTAAGGGAGGGATCTTGGTATACCTGCGGTAAGCGGCCATCCTGCGGTCATACCTGCGGTAAGCGGCCATCTTTCTCTTGGTGGTGTTTGTGAATTGTCACGAAAATTTATTGAAGTAAATAGATCCGTTCCGTTTATCGTCGGAGGAGCACCGTTTGAGAAAAATTTCTTTCTTATGGACTATCAACATTTGTTTTCACAATAATATTATTTTTTTTCACATGGGACCTTTTTTTGTTCACGTATGAACTTATTTGATCAATTTTTTATTCCTAATTTAGTATCAATATTATAGGTCTGTTATCACTGGGTGTCACGTTTTTACACTAATTTGAGTGATTTTGTCATGTTATATTTTCAGATTTGATTTATTCATTTGAAGTCTATTCTGTTAATATTTTTAGGTTGTTGGTATGCGCAGCTTTTTTCTTTTTTCAATTTGTTTTTACTATTCACGTATATGGTATAAGTTGGTAAAGCCTTTTTTGGTTTTAATTTAACCGGTTTAGGATTCATATTTGCACATCCGACCTGTAGCGCAGTTTCTTACCAATTTTCTCTCTAGATCTTGGTAAGAAGCCCGTCAGGTTCCGAGGGGCCTGAGTAACCAGTTGAAAAATTGTGTGTACTTTCGGAGACCGTTTTTAAAACTATGTTATATACTAGTCCGACATGAGGGTTGCAAGGTTAGAGGGTGAGGTGTCTTATATTGTGTTATTAACCAGTTTGTAGGGAAAATAAACAGCCTAAACAGTCTATATATGTTTGGAAAAAACTGTAAACTATGTATAAAGCTGTACAATGAGTGCCAATGTAAACAATTAACCCTTAACATGAGTTTTAGACTTTTAGGACCCTGTTTTACAGAATGGACGACAGACCTCTCTGAGTCTGCGGTCCATTGGTCTTTGAGTTTCTAGACAATAATAAAAGTAAAAAGAGAACCAAAAAGAGGTAAAACCAATAATAACAGTTATATCTCTATGGAATGGAGGTTTAAAGTGACTTCATGGATATGGACGTCTTCAACGGCAAGGATGGGAGAGAGATCTCAGTGGTCAGGGGTATAATGTTCTATGATCAAACATAATGAGACCACTTACACCCCATCGGGGGTGAAAAGTTTCACACAGAAATCAGGTAGGTTCCCATATAGTTGGTTAAGTAGATAACAAGTTCTGCATGCGAAATGTGGTATCGTTTTTCTCCCTTCAATTCCTTATGCTCACTTAGGTCCGGAGAAAAATATTTGTCACTGTGTGTAGAGAAGGATGGGTCTTAAATAAGGTTGCCGGAAATTTAATTGAAGTGATGTAAGCGAGTTTCAGTTTCATTGTCTATAAACTTTACCTTTCTCTTCTCCCTTCTTTGAGTGGTCGGGGGGTAATTCCCCTCCCTGGTTTGAGAGAGTTAAACTGTTTTCTTTTATGAATAAATTAAATAGGATTGGACCCAGAACAGAACCCTGGGGGACCCCACTTTCCACACCGGACCATTTCGAGTACTCCTCATTTATCACTACCCTCTGAACTCGCCCCTGTAGCCAGTTTTCAATCCACCCCATGGTCCATGCAGACAGACCTTAGTTTGTACAGTAAATGTTTATTGGGAACTGTATCAAATGCCTTTGCAAAATCCAGATACACCACATCTACAGGCCTTCCTTTATCTAGATGGCAGCTCACCTTCTCATAGAAGGTTAATAGATTGGTTTGGCAAGAACGCTTCTTCATGATGATTCTCCATTGGTGCGATTATTCGCAAATGGAAAAAATACAAAATAACTATCAATCTCCCTCGGTCTGGGGCTCTATGCAAGATCTCACTTTGTGGAGTTTCAATGATCATGAGAATGGTGAGGAATCAGCCCAGAACTACACAGGATAATCTGGTCTATGATCTCAAGGGAGCTGGGACGATAGTCACCAAGAAAATAATTGGTAACACACTACTCCGTGAAGCACTGAAATCCTGCAGCGCCCACAAGGTAGTGGCCTAGCCAGTCTCCAGACCTTAATCCCATAGAAAATATGTGGAGGGAGCTGAAGGTTCAAGTTACCAAATGCCAGCCTCTAAACTTTAATGACTTGGAGAGAATCTGCAAAGAGGAGTGGGACAAAATCCCTCCTGAGAAGTGTGCAAACCTGGTGGCCAACTACAAGAAACGTCTGACTTTTGTAATTGCCAACAAGGGTTTTGCCACCAAGTACTAAGTCATGTTTTGCGAAGGGGTCAAGTACTTATTTTACTCATCAAAATGCAAATAACATTATAACTTTTTTGAAATGCGTTTTTCTGGATATTTTCTGTCTCTCACTGTTAAAATAAACCTACCATTAAAATTATAGACTGGTCATTTCTTTGTCAGTAGGCAAACGTACAAAATCAGCAGGGGATCAAATACTTTTTTCCCTCACTGTATTTATATGTGTGCAATAATCGAATCACACAACAGGTTAAGGTAAGGAATCAAAAAAAAAAAATATACACATGTAGATTTAACTAAAACTATCCCTGAGCCCAGATCCAGTTCCATGACTCATTCAGTTTACTGTCACATGAAGAACTACCCACTCCTATTGCCTACTCCTGCTGACACAGACCTCACCCTTTACCTGCAATTGTTTCAGAACAGGCTTGGCTAGACTCATGAAAACATTGTCACAAAGCAAAACACCTGTGCATTCCCTATTCCATGATTCTGAGCAGTGATTGAAGGTTTAGCTTGTCTTCCCCAGAGCTAGAGTATGGTACACAAATTGAGGAATGGCTTCCTACCAGTTTCTATTCACAAATGTGTTTTTCTTATAGGAATACCCTCTTTAAAACTGTGATACAGCTGCAGTTGTAGCTTAAGGGCATATATTTGCTGAAAGACTGCATTTATAAGACTAAAGTAAAGTGAGTCATATGTGAAAAGTAGGGCATTCTTGTGACAGTGCATTTTACAAGAATCCCAGAATTACCTCCAATCATGTCCAAGGTTGCTCTTTCAGCTAAAATAGGTCTCTCTCTCTCTCTCTCTCTCTCTCTCTCTTCCAGAAGGAAGGGGGTGAAGATGGATGTGGGACATCGCAGGCTTCGTTTGCAGGTAAGTGCAACATAATGGGCTAGTACAGAACAATAAGGTAAATTTCGTAACCAGCTCAGATTGAATGTACATAGTTTATTTGATTCTGTCCTGAATTTGACTGTGTTGTGCATTTCCCACTGTTGCCAGTAGGTGTCACTGGTACCACAGGACAGGATGAGAATAGCAACTTAGTTAAGCTGTAATAAATATTCTTTTTCCAGAAACAGCCCAGTAGGAGGTTCCTAGCCGCTGTGAATTCTGGGAAGGGGTATTTATTGGACAGATGCCATGTGCTCTAGAGAGTCCCGACGTTTCGGCCCTCCAGGCCTGGAGGCTATGCTGCTGCAAGCTGTGCAAGTAGGCCCAGAAGCCTGTCTGGGGCCTACTACTATTTCTGAGGGGGTCCTTAGGCTGTCTTGCCTGTTTGGAAGAAGCCGAGCCAAGCTGAGGAAATCCAGGGGAGGACCCTTGCTGGAGAGAGCCAGGATGAAGGCTGGTCTCTCAGAAGGGCCTGGCGACTTACTTGGAGGATGCACCTACATCTAACCTATCCTCACAGTACCGCCGGATGGCTTAAAGGTTCTGGTACTGTGACACTGTTCTACAATACAATCAAGGTAATACACTCCTGGCTGCTAAGTTTGTGAGAGAGACTTATCAAGGTATCTGCTGGCTGCTAAGTCCTGTGAGAGAGGCTTATCCAGACATCGTACTGTTTGTTAGGTCTGTGGCAGAGGCCTACTCAGCTATACAAGATTCCGCTAAGAGAAAGTTGTGTGTTTGTCCTTTAATCTAAGGAGTCTGTAAGTGATCTGCTATGAAAAGGTATCTGCAACCTCCCCTCAACCTCTTTACTACTACTTCTTTCAAGTTCTTTATTAAAGAGGAAGTAAAGCCTCTTAAAAAAATAAAAATAAATAAATAAAAAAAGACACCGGCAAGGCAAAGGCATAATGATCGAAGCCCCCAAAGCGACCCTCGTTCACCTCCTCTGTTGCTGACATGTTGACTCGGCGTGTCTTCCAAGTATCGCTGCTCCGGCGATGTGACTGGCCGGAGCAGCGATGACGTCACTCCCGCGTATGCGTGCTGGTGCCGCCACTAACGGCATGATCGCCGTTAGAAACGGCATTCACAGTGCGCCTGTGTCCGATGTCTACGGCGCATGCGCCGTAGACATCGGCGCTACTATTTCTGCAAATATCTCCTAAACCTTTTAGGTTTGGGAGATATTTCTTGAACCTACAGGTAAGCCTTAAGCCCCATACACACGCTCGGACAATCCGCGGACCAGGTCGGTCGGACTTTGTCCGACGTACTTTTGTCCGATGTTGGCGTTGCGTACACACGGTCGGACTACGTTGTCGGAATATCCGGTCCGGAAGAACGTCGTGACGTAAGTCGTCGTCCACGAGATTACAAAAGGGAAGTTCAGCACCACGTCAGGCACCCGTTGGGCTCCTTCTGCTGATCCCGTGTTTATCGAGAGTTAGTGGAAGTTTGGTGACTTAAGATTCGCGCTTCTCAGTTTTCTGACTCAGATCGTTACTGCTCTTCAGTTTGTGCTTGTCGTGCGTATCTGTTTATTAGTGCGTGTAGTCAGTTCGCATTTGTTGGTCATTGCGGCCTATATCTTGATATAGGACGCTTTGATTTGCACTGCTTATTGTCTGCTCGTTGCTGGTATTCACTTCGTTCTTTCAGGCCTTGCTGTTTATCGGTGCTTTCTGTTTGTCCGTTCTGACCAGCCGACCTTTTGTGACCTTCTGAGCGATGTTTCCCGTGCGTACTCGTCGCCGAGTTCGTGCTGTACGCGGAATTGGTGTCGGGCTTTTAGCTTTGAGCCAAGACCCGTCCATGAACAGAGTGACGAGGAGTATGTGGACCAAGAATTGGTTGCTTCAGCGTGACCAGTTCTCGCACATGCCTTTGCTTCGTGAGATCCGGGAGAATAATCCTGATGATTTCAGGAACTTTCTCAGGATGACGGACCCGATTTTCACCGTCTTTTGGCTTTGCTGACCCCCTTTATCAGCCGGCAGGATACCTGCATGAGACAAGCCATTACTCCGGAGCAGAGGCTTGTTGCCACGTTGAGGTACTTGGCGACAGGGAGAAGTCTTCAGGATTTGAAGTTCTCTTCAGGTATCTCTCCCCAGGCCCTGGGAATCATTATTCCAGAGACCTGTTCTGCCATCATTCAGGTCCTGCAGGAGGACTATATTAAGGTAACATTTATACTTTACTATTCCCTTCTATGTATGCTCTGTTTGCTAATGACTTGTATTTTTGACCTCCTTCCCTAATTACCATGATTGCAATATGTTCTAATATGCTGTGCCCCTTTTCTCCTTCATGCATTTTTCCCTTCACTTACCTCACCAGCATGCTCTTCTGCCCCAATAGACACCTATGGCCTAGTCACTTAAGCAATGTCTTTTGTCTGCTGCATAGTATTGTTTGCCCCAAAACACCCCCTAAAATATGCACAAATGTTTGCTGTGTGGTTTACTTCATGTAGAGCCCCCTTTTTTTTTTCTTTTGGTGGGGGGGGGGGGGCAAACTCATTAGGAACCCCCTCCCCCAACTGCTCTGTCAGATGGTACCAATCCTTTATCTGCTGGCTTTCCCAAGGTCCATACACACTATATACCTACCTCTTTATAGTGCGCATCTTTAGGGATGAATTCAGCAAAGCATGTAGTGCAAGGGGCTGCCTCCATACATTCCATTTCCTATTTTTTTGTCTTCTTTCCCTCCTATTAGCTTGCTTGGTAATTTAATAATGTCACACTGTGCCTGCCTTTTTTTGGGGGGGGGGGGGGGGGGGGGGGGGGGGGTTGAAATGTTATTTGATCTTTCCTGTGGCCTGCCAATAGTGTTAAGTACAGAGGGTCTGGCCAAACTAGCCCACATTATTGAGCCATTTGCCAATCAATGAAGTGCAGAGGGTTAGCTGTCCACCACCCCCCCCCAAAACCCTAGTTATTGCCAATGTCCCATCAGAAGTGGGGGGATTGATGGGGGGGGTGAGTAATCTGTGAAGGGGAGCCTCTACTTTTCTGTGCAAATACTTTCCAGCCTCCAATTTTATACAATGCTCTTGTTCCAAGATGTTGATTGTCTAATCTGCTTGCAATGTTTAGGTGCAAAGTGACTAATTTTTTTTTCTTGTTTCACTCCACAGTTCCCTTCCACGCCACAGGAATGGCAGACTGTGGCCTCCCACTTTGCCAGCCGTTGGGACTTTCCTAACTGCGGAGGGGCAATTGATGGGAAACACGTCCGCATCGTCCCACCGCCCAACTCGGGGTCCTACTATTATAATTATAAAGGGTTTAATAGTGTAGTGATGTTGGCGGTGGTGTCGGCAACATACGAGTTTATGTATGTGGACGTGGGGATGAACGGCCGGATATCGGATGGTGGGGCCATTACGCACACGGAGTTCTACTGGCGTCTCCAAAGTGGCAGTCTGTGCTTGCCACCTCCAGAGGAGAATGCCGAAGGACTCCCCTTCGTCTTTGTCGCAGATGAAGCGTTTGCGTTGACTCCCCATGTGATGAGGCCGTTCCCGATGAGGACCCTCACCCCGGACCAGAGGGTCTTCAACTACAGGCTGTCCAGAGCCAGAAGAGTTGTGGAGAACGCTTTTGGCATCCTGGCCAGCCGCTTCCGCCTGTTCCTGACGGCATTTAACTTGGCGGAATACAAACTGAACCACATAGTTCTTGCCTGTTGCATATTGCACAACTTCCTCAAAAGACATAACAGGAACTATGTGGTGCCCGTTGGCCCAGATGTGGAGGGCCCTCCAAATGCGGAACTCACAGCCCTTCGAGTGGCACGTCCAGGCTTGCCCCCTCTAAATGCCCGTGTTGTCCGGGACCAATATATGGAGTACTTTGTGGGTAGGGGGGCCATTGCTCTGCCTGACGATGTGTGAGAGGCATTTTTTAATAAATCTGATATTTTAACCAACCTATGATTTCTTGTCATTTCAGTCTTCTTTTTAGCTTATTTTACTTTGACATTTTTTCCCTTTGCCTTCGACAGTGGGAATGCACTTTCTGGGCAAAAGGAGGTAACAGTCTCTTCTTCCCAAAAAGATTATTCTCATGTTGTGTGTTTGCTACCTAATCTTTTTTTTTTTTTTTTTTTTTTTTTTTTTTTTTTTTAATTATAATCTTTATTAGTTTTTCCATCTATAAAACATGTTTACACCTCAACACAATATTCCAGGACCAGTATCTTTTTTACATACATTTTGTACTTAACACATAGGTATATCTCTTTATGAAAAAAAAGAGCACTCTATATTCCCTCCACTAAAAAGGAGGGAGCCGCTTTTTGAGTAATATTGCCTGGATTTACTCCTGTCTCATTATCCCCCCTTTCCCGCCTTCCCTTCCCCCCCCCCACCCCCCCTCTATTCCAGCTGTATCTGGTGTATTCCCTCTATCCATGGTCTCCACATCCTATCAAATTCTTTCATATTATATCTCTTTATGTACGCGGCTCTCTCCTTCGGGAGGGTTTCATTCATTATATCGATCCAATTCTTTACTGTGGGTGGCATCTGTGATTGCCATCTCATCATTATCATCTTCCTGGCCTGATACATGCCCCTTAATATTGCCACTGTTGTACTTTTTGTTTCACCCTTTTCCTGTCTATACCCCAGGATACAAAGTACCACTTCCCTTTCCACTTCTTTTTTAAATATGCTCTTCAATACTTTTGTCACCCCTTCCCAGTACCGGAAGAGCTTGGGGCATCTCCATACCATATGGACCAGGTCCCCCTGCCCCTGGCACCTCGGACACTTATCATTAGGCCTTCTTCCAAATTTACATAACAGCTTTGGTGTATAATACGCTCTGTTGAGTAGCATCAGATGTGAGAATTTCTGGGCGGGCGAAACCGATATCATCGGGGCTAGTTCTAGTATTCTCTTCCATTGTCCCTGTGGAATGGCACCTAGATCCTGTTCCCATTTTTTTTTTACCTCCAGCAGCTTTACTTCGCCTAGGGTCCCTCTGTTCAGTAGTTTATATATCACAGATATTAATCCTTTAGTGGATCCTGGCTCCCCAATAACCTGTAGCACTGGTAGTTCCTCCCATACCATAGGTTGGTTTCGAAACTGGGCTTCTAGGGCATGGCTTATTTGAAGATAACTAAACTGTGTATTCTGGGGGATATCAAATTCCCTTTTTAGTACTTCGAATTTTTTTATGGCCTGACCATCGTATATTTGGCTCACTTTTTTAATTCCCCTATTTTCCCACTCCCTGATTTTCCCCATTATACGTAATTCCTGTAGGTTGCTATTGTTCCAGATTGGGGTATATATGTTAGTCTCCATATATTTTAACTTTTTTTTGACGACTTTCCAAACTTTACTGACCATTTTTGTTGTTGGGTTCTTAGCCCCAAACGACCCTGCCTCTAAAGTTTCTATTATGGTCTCGTGTAGCGCGCCTGTCAAAAGAATTTTTCCATTAGGGGACCCTCCCTCTTGGGCACAACATCCCACTAATTGTTGTAACTGAGACGCTAGATAGTATATCTCAGGATTGGGCAGTGCAAGACCCCCTTCCCCTGAAGGGAGTTGCAGAGTCCGAAGCCGTATTCTTGCCTGTCCCCCCTTCCACACCAATTCCCTAAATAGACTCTCGATTTTATCAAACCATTTTCTGGGGATCCATATGGGGGCATTATGGAGCACATACAACAGTTGGGGCAGCCAAATCATTTTTATTAATGAACATCTACCGGCACTAGACAGGGGGAGGGATTTCCATGTTTTAATTTTCTCCCTAAACTTCCCCAATATTGGTATCAGATTATTATGCAAGTATTGATTGGGGTCTCTTGTTATCCTGATCCCTAAATATTTAAGGGAATCTACGACTGCTAATTTAGGGCTATTCCTTAGCATCCCTTCCCTTATTTCGGCCATCGGAAGGAGCTCTGACTTCGTCCAGTTGATCTCTAGACCCGTGAAACTACCAAACCTCTCCACAGCTTTCATTGCTTCCTCCAATGAGTGTTCTATGTCCCCCAGGAAGAGCAATATATCATCAGCATATAATGCTATACGCTCTTCTCCTGAGATCCTACGGAAACCTACAATGTCAGGGCTCCTTCTGATGTACTCCGCAAGGGGCTCCATAGCTAGCGCAAAGAGCAAGGGCGATAAAGGGCACCCCTGCCTGGTTCCCCTTTCCAATTTTATTTGATTTGAAAATCTATTGTTAATTTTTAATCTAGCTACTGGTCTGTCATAGAGCATCTTGATCCACCCGATCAGCGTGGGTCCAAATCCAAACTCTTCCAGTATACGCCAAATGTATTCCCACTCTATAGAGTCGAAGGCTTTGGTCACATCCAATGATAATATCGCCTTCGACCCTATATTATCTGTTGGCGTTTGAAGATTTAAAAAAGCTCTCCTTATATTTGTACTGGTTGATCGGTTTGCTATGAACCCAGACTGATCAGGGTGGACCAATTTTGAAATAACTTTATCCATTCTAGCTGAGATAACTTTAGCTAGAATTTTTGCATCCGTGCACAAAAGGGAGATTGGCCTATACGAAGCGGCATCTAGGGGATCTTTCCCTTCCTGCTACCTAATCTTTGGTCTAGAGAAGGTTTGTACTGCTTAACTGACACCCAAAATACTCCTTTTCATCACCAGGTCTGACATGTGTGTATTCTCCAAAATGCTGTGCTCCGTGTTTTCGTACAAAGCACTGTGGGTGTCATTTACATAAGTCAAATCCGCTATGCTCTACAAGTGCATTGAAAAAGTTCACAGGGAAAGAAAATTGGAGTGCAAAGTGGATTTGCCTTTAGTAAATAACACCCATTGCCCCCCATATCCTTTTCATTTTACATACATAATGCATTGTGTTTTTTTAAATAAGGAAGCCACACATTTAGAAAAATAAAAGTTTACTAGGAAAACATTCCCAAGTGCGTTTACAATCTTCACGCCAAAACTGACAACATCTTGGTTATTTACAACATTGTTTACAAACATTCCGCAATTGGTAAAACCAGGCATGGAGCAAAACAGAACCTAGGAACTTGGAAAGTTCAACTTTGTAAAGTGAAGACAAGATCAGACATGACTATATGTTCAAAGTGTGTTTGATCTTGCCTTCATCACATGGGGGGGTCACCCCCGAAAAGTGGAAATTTGGAACATGCACACAATTTGGGTCTGAAAATGGTCATTAGATGGGAAAACACATGCCTAGAAGCTTCAAAAGTGCCATTTTCCATCATGGGGATGAATGGACGTTTTTTGGGGTGCAACCCCTTCACCACAACCACTTTCGTAGTTCGTAAAGTGTTTGCACCCCCAAAAAAACGTTGCCATTCATCCACCATGGTGGGAGCTAGCACATGTGGACACAATGTGTGCATGTTCCAAATTTCAGACAGTTTTTAAGTTGCAAATGTGTTCAGAAGCAGGCACAAATGTGTGTTAATTACTTGGTGCGTTTTCGTATTTTTCCTAAAACATCAATGATGTTCTTCAATTTTTGTTGAACATCATTGATGTTTTGCTTTATGTAATCTAGATCTCGATTGCAGACCATTATCTCTCCGATGAGTACGTGGGCACTCTCTGTGGTAAAGTGCGATTTTTCTTCCACAACATCCACGTCACCTAAAAACCACAAACAAACAAAAATGGGGTGTTGGAAATGAGGCAGCCATACATGGATTATCTTACCAGTAGCTGTGTTCTCCCACACTCACCTGTTGTGGTGACAATTTCTCCAAGTTCGATGATCTCTCCTTCCTCCTCCTCCTCCTCCTCTGCTTCTGCTCTTTCCCCTTTTTTGGGAGGTGTTGGTTTGGGGGTTTCCTCAGACGGCCCAAGTTTTCGCTCCCCTATGAGAATGTCCAAAAGGAAGATTTAGCAACACAAACTATTGAGGGCAGAAATAGGAAATGACAAACATTGCTTGAAAGTGACGGACACTATTTTAGTTTGGCCAGTTACAAATGTCAACTACATGAATGTAGTCACTTTGTAAAGGTGCTAAACTGACTAGCTTTTTGGTAGAAGTTTGTGTGATGGAGACCCCCCTCTAGTATCCACTGGAGCACATGTGTGGAAAAGGCTAATTAAAAGGGGGTTTGGGTGTCCCAGCACTAGTGCTCTCGAGTCCAGATGGGTAAACAGCTACTGGGTGACCTGTCCTTTACATTGAATAAATTGGCTTTACATTCTGGATGACATTTCTAGGGAGAACAAACTTCCTTTCCCCCAAAAAAACACCAAACATCGTATTATAAGTGGCCGCACGATCGAGGTTGCGTACGATCGAATGGACACACACACGACCATGACAGTGGCAGAAAGATCGAGGCTGAGTACGATCGAATGCACAGACGAACATGAAAGTGGCCATTTTGGAATGTACAACTTTGTAAAAATCAAACCACATGGAGCAGTATGCAAGCAAGAAATCAAACACAAAACACAACTACTTACTTTTTTGAAGAATTCTCTTGATCTTTCTGTACTGATCGGCCTCCTCAGTTTCAGGTCTGACCAGCGTTTCCTCAGTTGCTCCTTGGATCGTTGTACCCCAAAATGATTGTACAGCCTTCTCACAACTTTAGACATGATCTTGGCCTTGCGGACATTGGGGTTGAGGTAAGGCCCATACTTCCCATCATAGTCGCTCCTCTTTAATATGTCCACCATCTCCAACATTTCTCCAAATGACATATTGGAGGCCTTGAATTTCAGGCTCCGGGATCGGGACGTTTGTGCCTCCGGACTTTCCTCGTCCACCTCCTCGTTGGGGGGATATTTGGGGCGCACCTGCTGTGTCCCCGCCATGTGCTCTCCCCACTGCGCCGTAAAGAGAAGGGGTGGGGAATAGACGAGAAAGATCGTCAGGGGCGGGCGGAGTTTGACGCATGCGCACTGTATATAAAACGTCACACGCCTGTGTCGTAGCCACGATCTGGGAGACGAGGGGAGAGAAAGCTCACGCACGAGACGATCGCTACAAACGAAGGTACAATTTGACGTTGGTACATAACTAGCCTAGACTGATTAGAACTTGAGGCTTCTTTATGGAGAAGATTAGGAGAGTTTAGGCTGACATTATTTATATTGTTTTGTGTGGCGTTGTGTCTTGCAGAGGTGATGGAGGCGTTCTACAACGTGAGCTTTCTCCCACACTTAATTGATAAATACCGGCAATTCCCCCTCTTATGGCAGGCAAAACACAGGGATTATAGCAACAGACCAAAGAGGTACGCAGCCCTGCTGAAACTGGTGGCATTTGTAAAGCCTACCCTGCCCATGGCAACCGTCGCAAACTTAAAAGTGAAGATCACCAACATGAAGACTACCTATTTCCGGGAGCGCAATAAGGTCCTGAAGTCACAAGCATCTGGAGCTGCAGCAGCTGATGTCCATGTCCCCACGCTCTGGTACTATGAGAGGCTCCACTTTCTCAAAGACCAGGCTACTGTCAGGAAGTCACTCTCGACTCTTCCTTGCACGCGTCCTTCCACGCACGCCACCCCTGATGAGGCTTCCGAGGAGCAACCTGGGCCTTCCAGTCAGGAATATGTGCAGGTGCCCAGCTTGTTCCAGGTATAGTAGTTTTGGAACCAGTTTGTTGAATAATGAATGATGTTCAGTTAATTCAGGATCCCCAATTGCTTATTTCCTAACGTGATTGACATATCAACAGACAGTGGTGTGGGAGAAATTTTTGGGAAGAATCTAAACTGCAGGGCTGAGAATTGTATGGTTTTGTATTTGAAAACATTTTGCAACAGTCACTAGATGAGAATTGTGTGTGTTTGATGAACAAATAACTGAAACTATGTCCCTTTTTCATACACAGGAAGACCTCAGCCAGGAGGTGGCTGTGGAAGGTGGCAGTCAGGAGGAGGCAGGGGGTAGTGGCAGCCAACAGGGGGGTAGGCGTAGGAGCCTGACTGTCTCCCAAGTCTCTCCCCTCCGCCTTCCCTACAGAAGGGCGAAAAACATGGGGGAGGTGGGAGAGTCAGCGCTCCAGCTGATAAAAGATGCCTCAGCCTCCCTCTATGCCACACCCACCTACGAGGAGGCCTTTGCCTCCTTGGTTACAAGTAAATTTACGGGTATGGAGGCGGGGCAACGCAGCATGTGTGAGGAGGTCATCCTCAAAATACTAAATGAGGGGATGGCTGGGGAGATGACTCCCCTCACACATGTTTGCGAGAGTGACCTTGCTCCGCCTCCTCCTCCTCCTTCTGCCACCCCACCAGCACCAGCACCACGGCGTGGAAGGAAGCGTACAAGGAAGACAAGAGAGTGACGACCTGGATTCAGTCTGGTCTGAGAGAAGATGGAGCCTCTCGTAGTACCAGAGCCTGGGGACCTAGATGGCATCTGCTGCAGTTCCGGATGTTTTGGACTTCAGGACCAGATTGCGCTCCCTTATTATTTAGATAGGTAGTCTTCATGCCCCCAATTGTTTAAGTATGTAAAATGATGGTTGCCATGGGTGTCCAAGGCTTTGCAAATTCCCCAAGTTTCACCATGGCTGCGTTCCTCTTTGGTCTGTTGCTGAGACCTAAATAAAGGTTTTTTTTGATTTGAAATAATCATTGACTATTGTGTTTTACTTTTCTACAATGACAGTTTTTCTTTGAGTAGGCAGGTACATTTCACTAATCCTAAAGTAGAATTAACAAGGGGCACCAACAACCAACAAACTCCTAGTAAATGTAAGCAAGAAATACAAATGTTAATAATGTGGTTTTGCTAAGTTGAGACATACAAACCCCCTCCAAAAAAAAAAAAAAATCTCCTTCAAATATGTATTCCCCAAAAAAAAAAAATAAATCTGGGTAAAAAAATAAGAAAGATTGTATTACGATCTGAGTAAAAATAAACATGTAGTGTATAAATGCTGCAAAGTAAGTTTGTGAGAAGTGCGGGTGAATAGGAGCAGCTAAAAGATGTCATTCTTGTTGCATTGTAAGCTTACCTGTAGGTTAAAACCATTTTAAAGTATTGAAAACAACTTAAAGTGACTGTCGCCCATATTTGTTCTAACTCCCCATTATAGCCATGGACTCAGCCCTGGGGTGAACGTAAGCCCGCTCCCAGTATCTGGAGGTGTCCTGTTCCCAGTATACTCAGGGAGGTGCAACACTAGTATATGTTAATCCAGGCCATCATGCTGTGAGTAAAATACTATTTTGCTCATAAAAAGCATCTTAGTGCATTAAGAGGAACTAAACTGCAGTTATGCAAACCACATGTAGTTGATCTTGCTGCAATAATATTTTTGTTTTCCTGCATTTAATCTAAATCCACCCACAGCCTGTCTTCTCAAGTCCTTTTGAAGTGCAACTCCACTCTTGTTGAGAAAAACAAAGTCCTTTCCAGGTCAATTTTAAACATTTAAAATCTCCTTGTGGAGCCTTGCTTGATCCTTCTCTAGGGTTATTGATACATACTGTACATGTTTTGCAGTTACCTTCCTTTGTGCTAAGTGGATGAGCCACCCTGTTCTAATCCAATGATCAGTCACATCATTGTAATAGCAAATAACAATGATGAAAATGAAGTTACATCAGCTAAGAGCTTAAGCTTCCTCGGAGTGCAGTTTGGTGTCTCTGGGATAGTGGATTAATTTACAGCGAAGACCACAGTAAGCGTTAGTTAATTAGCCCACCTAAATGAATGGTCATTGTTTTTGAAAGGCATATAAGGCTATTTGGTACAATGTTTTATTAAATATCCTGCTCAGTTTTTTATAGGCTGACAAATAAACTAAATGTTTTAAATATTTGTTTTCTCCTTTTCACAGAAAAAAAATAAACTTAGCTCTAGCTCTGAACAGTGAGTCTAAATTCAACCACCATCTGAAAAATTGTACATTATTCATTGTGTTTGGTCCAAAAACATTTTAAAAGTAACTAAATTCTGCCCAATGTATTTGTCTGCATGACTGTAATTGTAGACATTAGACCCACCTTTCGCAAACTTCTCAACACAGAGGAACCCTTGAAAAAACTTTCTGGTCTCAGGGAACAACTCATGATACATTAGTGTGGTGCTCAGTGGGAAGAATGCTCCTTACACTTGTGTGTCAGCAGGCTGCTTATTGCTGCACTAGTTAGAGGCTGGCTCAGGTTGAAGGGGAAAGAGTTAAATGTGTGTGTGCGCTCAGTTCCCGGGCATTTTTGATCCAGCCTGCTTGCCAGTAATATAAATATGGGAGAAGACAATGCATACTGTGAAATCGCATGGAGGCGCTGGGGTTCCGGGGATTATCCAAGCATGAAAAATGCCAAGGTGGACTATTATCTTGCAAAGGTGTGCCTGCACAGCCATTCAGTTGTGGTTGAGGATGGGAAATGGACTCACATTGAACTCAGGGCCAGATTAACATTGGGGCTATCGGAGCTGTAGCTCCAGGCCCCCACCTTAAGATAGGCCCAGCCCAGTGAGTCCCTAATGCTGCCCAGCCCTGTTGTGTGTGTGTACACATGATTGATATGTAAATCGCCAGCTGTATTTATATGTAAATCATGGGGCAGCAGGCGGCATGGATATGAAATCGTGGGTGCATTCATAGGTATATCAAACTCCCCTGAGCCCCAGTCCACAATCACCTCTGCTGTGCTACATACAGGGCGCCGCACCATGGATTCCAATGGGGTTTTTTTTTATTGAAGCACGCGATTAGAGCCAGAGGCTCGAATAGGCATCAAAAAAGGGAGGACACTGGGCGCAGAGCACTGCGCTCCGAGCCCACCCAGTTGTGTGACAATAGCGAATGAATATTCACTATTCTCACACTGATTCTCCTTCCAGCCAATCAAGAAGCGGGTCGATAGACCCATTTCTTGATTGGTCGAAAGGTGAAGCGATGTTATTGGCCAAGGGGGAGGAGGAGGGATGAGACGTGCAACTGGGGGAGAAGCAAAGGGAAGACCAATGGACCTACCAGCCACCACTCCAGGGATGGCTCACCATCCAGGTCAGCCCTCTAGCACTCCCCGACTCGAGGAGGGGAGATCGGTGTCTGGGCAGGACAGAGATAAGGAGGCCATCCGTCCCCCGTAACGGCGGCGGGGGTTGTTTCCTAATGTTCCCCGCGTTGGTGTACGTCTCTTGCCGCCGAGTACCAGCCGCCACGGATGCTGCTGACATTGGGGAAGTAAACATGCCCTGCCTGCCACTGAACCTGCCATCAGCCTGTACTGCACAGGTAAGCAGAGGGGGGGGGGGTGTCCAGAGGTAACAGAGAAGGGTTTACAGTTTGGAGTGCAAACATGAGCATAGAGGAAGTGTGCCGGGGGGGGGTGCTGGGGTGAAAAGTTGAGCAGAGGCATGTGGAATGCACTCCTCTCCTGCACATACTACCCTCTGCCATACACTTCGTACTCCTCTCCTGCACATACTAACTGACATCATATACTATGTATTCCTCTCCTGTACATACTAATCGCCACCATACCCTCCACACTCCACTTCTGCATATACTGGCCACCATTGCTATATTGTACATGACACACTCCTGCACTATATACACTATAGTGTATATTACGCACTCCTGCACGATATGTACACTATATTGTATATTACATACTTCTCACCAAAGTTTTCATTATCCCAACACTTGCTGTTTGCTAAGAAGTCCTTGGCAATTTTAACCACTTGCCTATCAGGCACTTACACCCCCTTCCTGCCCAACCCATTTTTCAGCTTTCAGTGCTGTTGCACTTTGAATGACAATTGCGCGGTCATGCTACACTGTACCCAAACATATTTTTTATCATTTTCTTCACACAAATAGAGATTTCTTTTAGTGGTATTTAATCACTGCTGGGTTTTTTAATAAAAAAAAAAAAAGACCAAAAAAAAAAGAAAATAATTTTTTGCCTTCACTGATGTGCGCTGATGAGGCGGCACTGATGGGCACTGATAGGCTGAACTGGTGGGAATTGATGAGGTGGCACTTATGGGCACTGATGAGGTGGCACTGATGAGGAGGCACTAATATGCTGCACTTATGGGCACAGATAGGTGGCACTGATGTGCACTGATAGACAGCACTGATGGGCACTGTTGGGTGGCACTGATGGACACTAATAGGCAGCATTAGTGTGCACCGATAGGCGGCACTGGTGGGCACTGATAGGCAGCACTGGTGGGCACGGATAGGCGGTACAGATGGGCATTGATGGGTGACACTGATGGGCGACATTGATGGGCATTGATCGACAGCAGTGATGGGCATTGATCGACAGCAGTGATGGGCATTGATGGGCAGCACTTATAGGCGGCACTGATTGCCAGCACTGACTGGCATCGCTAATGGGCACTGATTGGTGGCACTTGTGGGCAGTGGTGGGCACTGATTGCTGCCACTGGTGGGCACTGTATGCTGGCATTGGTGGGCAATGGTTGGCCCTGTTTTGCGACACTGTATTTATTTGTTGTAATCGGGTGATTGATGCACTGATGATCAGTGCCCTGATTAAATCCCTAGATGTCCCCCTGTGAGGGGATGCCACTGATCGGCTCTCCTCTCCTCACACTCTGTCAGTGTGAGGTGAGGAGAGCCGATTACCGGCATCTCCTTGTTTACATGTGACCGACTGTCATTGGACACAGCCGATCACATGGTTAAAGAGCCGCGGATTGAGGCTGCGCCGTCCAGAGATCGGGGTTGCGCCGTGTCCTAGCAAGACATTCTGGGACGCCGTCATACGAGGGCGTCCCAGAACAGCAAGCAGTTAATGAAGTTCTACTTTAAGGTCGGCTCAGACAAAGTGATAGCTCTCTATTTTCAGTGTACGCAAAAGTAATGACAGTGTTTTATTTTTAAAATAATAATTGTGCTGAGTAGGGATGAGCCGAACACCCCCGGGTTCGGTTCGCACCAGAACCTTCGAACGGACCGAAAGTTTGCGCAAATTTTCGAACCCTATACGTTATAATGGACGTGAACGTTCGAAATCAAAAGTGCTAATTACAACGGCCAATATGCATGTTAATGTCATAAAACAGGTTTGGGGACCCGGGTCCTGCCCCAGGGGACATATATCAATGCAAAAAAGAACTTTTAAAAACTAACGTTTTTTCGGGAGCAGTCATTTTAATGATGCATAAAGTGGAAAAAAAAAGTGAAATTTTCCTTTAAATATGGTACCTGGGGGGTGTCAAAAGTATGCCTGTGAAGTGGCATGTGTTTCCCGTGTTTAGAACTGTCCTTGCACAAAATGACATTTGTAAAGGAAAAAAATAGCTCTGTGTGATGGGACTAACACACTACAAGTCCTATGGGTGCTTCTGGGAAGAAAATATAGGTCTGTGTGATGGGACTAACACACTTCAAGTCCTATAGGTGCTTCTGGGAACAAAATATAGGATCTCTGTGTGATGGGACTAATACACTACAAGTCCTATGGGTGCTTCTGGGAACAAAATATAGGTCCGTGTGATGGGACTAACACACTTCGAATCCTATAGGTGCTTCTGGGAACAAAATATAGGATCTCTGTGTGATGGGACTAACACACTACAAGTCCTATAGGTGCTTCTGGGAACAAAATATAGCTCTGTGTGATGGGACTAACACACTTCAAGTCCTATAGGTGCTTCTGGGAACAAAATATAGCTCTGTGTGATGGGACTAACACACTTCAAGTCCTATAGGTGCTTCTGGGAACAAAATATAGGATCTCTGTGTGATGGGACTAACACACTACAAGTCCTATGGGTGCTTCTGGGAAGAAAATATAGGTCTGTGTGATGGGACTAACACACTTCAAGTCCTATAGGTGCTTGTGGGAACAAAATATAGGATCTCTGTGTGATGGGACTAACACACTACAAGTCCTATGGGTGCTTCTGGGAAGAAAATATAGGTCCGTGTGATGGGACTAACACACTTCGAATCCTATAGGTGCTTCTGGGAACAAAATATAGGATCTCTGTGTGATGGGACTAACACACTTCAAGTCCTATAGGTGCTTCTGGGAACAAAATATAGCTCTGTGTGATGGGACTAACACACTTCAAGTCCTATAGTTGCTTCTGGGAACAAAATATAGCTCTGTGTGATGGGACTAACACACTTCAAGTCCTATAGGTGCTTCTGGGAACAAAATATAGCTCTGTGTGATGGGACTAACACACTTCAAGTCCTATAGGTGCTTCTGGGAACAAAATATAGGATCTCTGTGTGATGGGACTAACACACTTCAAGTCCTATAGGTGCTTCTGGGAACAAAATATAGGATCTCTGTGTGATGGGACTAACACACTACAAGTCCTATGGGTGCTTCTGGGAAGAAAATATAGGTCTGTGTGATGGGACTAACACACTTCAAGTCCTATAGGTGCTTCTGGGAACAAAATATAGGATCTCTGTGTGATGGGACTAACACACTACAAGTCCTATGGGTGCTTCTGGGAAGAAAATATAGGTCCGTGTGATGGGACTAACACACTTCGAATCCTATAGGTGCTTCTGGGAACAAAATATAGGATCTCTGTGTGATGGGACTAACACACTTCAAGTCCTATAGGTGCTTCTGGGAACAAAATATAGCTCTGTGTGATGGGACTAACACACTTCAAGTCCTATAGGTGCTTCTGGGAACAAAATATAGCTCCGTGTGATGGGACTAACACACTTCAAGTCCTATAGTTGCTTCTGGGAACAAAATATAGCTCTGTGTGATGGGACTAACACACTTCAAGTCCTATAGGTGCTTCTGGGAACAAAATATAGGATCTCTGTGTGATGGGACTAACACACTACAAGTCCTATGGGTGCTTCTGGGAAGAAAATATAGGTCCGTGTGATGGGACTAACACACTTCGAATCCTATAGGTGCTTCTGGGAACAAAATATAGGATCTCTGTGTGATGGGACTAACACACTTCAAGTCCTATAGGTGCTTCTGGGAAGAAAATATAGCTCTGTGTGATGGGACTAACACACTTCAAGTCCTATAGGTGCTTCTGGGAACAAAATATAGCTCTGTGTGATGGGACTAACACACTACAAGTCCTATAGGTGCTTCTGGGAACAAAATATATGATCTCTGTGTGATGGGACTAACACACTACAAGTCCTATAGGTGCTTCTGGGAACAAAATATATGATCTCTGTGTGATGGGACTAACACACTTCAAGTCCTATAGGTGCTTCTGGGAAGAAAATATAGCTCTGTGTGATGGGACTAACACACTTCAAGTCCTATAGGTGCTTCTGGGAACAAAATATATGATCTCTGTGTGATGGGACTAACACACTTCAAGTCCTATAGGTGCTTCTGGGAAGAAAATATAGCTCTGTGTGATGGGACTAACACACTTCAAGTCCTATAGGTGCTTCTGGGAACAAAATATATGATCTCTGTGTGATGGGACTAACACACTTCAAGTCCCATAGGTGCTTCTGGGAAGAAAATATAGCTCTGTGTGATGGGACTAACACACTTCAAGTCCTATAGGTGCTTCTGGGAACAAAATATATGATCTCTGTGTGATGGGACTAACACACTTCAAGTCCTATAGGTGCTTCTGGGAAGAAAATATAGCTCTGTGTGATGGGACTAACACACTTCAAGTCCTATAGGTGCTTCTGGGAACAAAATATAGGAGCTCTGTTTGCTGCCAGTGCCTGCCTGCCACGAACACACTACAAGTCCTATAGGTGCTTCTGGGAACAAAATATAGGAGCTCTGTTTGCTGCCACTGCCTGCCTGCCACGAACACACTACAAGTCCTATAGGTGCCTCTGGGAACAAAATATAGGAGCTCTGTTTGCTGCCACTGCCTGCCAGTGCCTGCCTGCCACGAACACACTACAAGCCCCTCTTTCTAAATGAATCTTTCTAAATGAATCTATCTAATTAAATCTCTCTAACTAAATCTCTCTAACTAAATCTAGCAGAGTGACACAGAACGATCCTGCTCTATCTACGCCGGAACAGCATGTGACCGGCGCCGACGGCGTGGCGGCCTTTTATAAGAGGGGGCGTGTACTAAAGCCCCTGAGCTGTAATTGGCTACAGGCGTCCTGCCTGTAGCCAATTATGGCTCTTCGAGTTTCCGGCGCTGTGATTGGCCAAGCATGCGGGGTCACAGTGCATGCTTGGCCAATCATCAGCCAGCAATGCACTGCGCCGGCCGCGCCGGCCGCAATGCATTGCGGGGCCGCTCGCATCACACGAACGTGATGCGAGCGGCCAAAAAAGTTCTGGGCTCGCCGAGCGAGCGAACACCCGGTGCTCGATGCGAACATGGGTTCGCATCGAGCACCGGGCCCATCCCTAGTGCTGAGGTATATGTCTCTAAGACTCTGGCTTGCAGGACAGCAATTTCAGCATGTTTTATAAATACATGAAGGCTTTTGTTTAACCATGACCTTTAAGCCCCTCCCACTCTTACCCCATTGTGGACCCACCCACAGTTCGCCGTAGCGCACTACATGCGCCACATTACTACTCTATTTCAGCTACCCAGAGCATGGGTGTCCCCAGAACTTTTCTTTAGGGGGGCATCATTTTAAGGTCACCCATGCACCGCCCCTTTTTTAAAATCTCATGAAGGGGAGGGGCTTAGTCATCATATAAAGCGCAGGCATGCAAAGGTTTGAGAAACCTGATACAAAAGCTTAATAGAAGGATCAAGCTGCCATTGTCTGATTAGCAATTTCTACTCTGTTTTTAACCCCTGCCCCGCCCCTAAGTCCGCCCCTAAAACCGCCCTTGTAAATTATCTCATGAAATTACACTGTTAAAAGTTTTATGCAGAATTAAGTTCCAAAAATAAATATTAACAACAACTTTAACAATATTAACATAAAGCATTATCAGTGCAGCCTTATCAGTGCCCATCAATTCAGCCTTATCAGTGCCCATCAGTGCAGCTGAGTTCAGCCTCAGTGGCCATCAGTGCTGCCTCATCAGTGGCCATCAGTGCAGCATATCAGTGGCCATCAGTGCAGCGTATCAGTGGCCATCAGTACAGCATATTATTGGCCATCAGTGCAGCGTATCATTGCCCATGAGTGCAGCGTATCATTGCCCATTATTGCAGCACATAATTGCCCATGAGCGCATCGTATCATTTCCCATGAGTGCAGCATATCATTGCCCATATTTGCAGCACATTATTGGCCATCAGTGCAGCATATCAGGATCCATCAACGCAGCCTATCATTGCCCATACGTGTAGCCTCATCAGTGCCCAGCAATGCATCAGGGAGGAATCAGGAGGATCTGATAGGGATGACACAGAGCAGGGATCTCCCGCTGAGATGCAGCTTGTATATGAATAGCCGCCGCTTTCAAACGAAGTTCTGCCTCTTAGACAGGCTACTCTAATAGACAACACACTGGTCCAATGCCGGTCCAGGAGGCGGGTATTTTACACCAACTGGCTATTCATATACAAGCTGCGTCTCAGCGGGAGATCCCCGCTCTGTGTCATCCGGCTGCCCGATCCTTCTGACAGTTTCCTGGCTGATCGCATCTGGCAGAAGTGGTGTGACCTTTTGTACAGGACATCAGAGTTGCCCGGGGGCCAGAAGCCCCCCCCCCCCTCTGGGCTGCTCTGATGGCCCGCACCGCTTCTGCCAGAAGTGATCAGCCAGGAAACTATCAGCTCAGTCCGCCCCTGCTCCACACTTACCCTCCGCTAATTTTCACTCGCCAAATGCGAGCAGGCGAGTGGGAATTTTTAGGGCTGCATGTGCGGACACCTTGCCTTTCCCCCCTCTGTATTTAATTTAGTTTGTTTTAATAATAATTTATTTTAACAAAAATTGTTTTCATTTTATTTAAATGGCCCACAAAATCCTCACCACCACTAGGCCCATGATGCTCTTAATCCTGCCCTGACTGAACTGTATCACTGAAGAACTTTTTAAATGTAGCACCCCCAAACATTGCTAGAGACAGGTTTTTTGTGAGCGTAGGTAAATTTGTGCAAGCTTGGCTGGCAGCCAAGCCAGGGTTGGGCAGAGATCCAGGGAGATCTGGGTGACTCACAGGCAGCATTACTGAGACTGCCCCCCTACTTCTCAGACTTACTAGAAACTTCCAGAAGAATGGGAAGGGAAGTAAGATGGAGCTGCCTGGAGTATTCATGAGGGCTCTGACCAATTCTCAACAGATGGGTTGGCACCTCAAATATTTAGGGTCAGCCCAGCTGTGGCAGTGAAGTTTGGGTGGAAGCTGAATATGAAATTTTAGGCTGTCGGAGGCCTTTGAGAGTAACCGCCTAGTCTGGGGGGGTGAACGCAGGCCTGGGCTCGGATGAGAAAGGGACCCTTCTCATGACACATGGAGGGATCCTGACCAGGAGGAACGGGAGCAAGGAGAGGACAGCAGGAGGACACTGCTGGGCAAATCTCCAAGGAGGAAGAGAGCCAGGTGGGCTAGTGAGTGACACACAGTAAGGAGGACTGAGAGGCATGCCTGAGAGAACTAGGAGAGAGCAGTCTGGGATGGATGCAGAGTCATTCAGGAGGACAGTGGTGGAACAGGCAGGAGACAGGGGTAGCTGCAGCCAGGTGGGCTGGCAGTGCTTGAAGAAGTGGTGCTGAGAGTACAGCTGGGCACTAGAACTTTTTGCTACACTACCAAAGGGGGCTGTGGTCCCTGCCTGTAAGGGGCATTTGCCACTAGTCTAAAGCCTCGTACACACGATTGGATTGTTCGCCAACAAAACCGTGCGATTTTGTCCGAAGGGCATTGGCCCAAACTTGTCTTGCATACACACAGCCACACAAATGTTGGCCAACAATTATGAAAGTAGTGACGTACTAGACGTACTACGAGCCGATAAAAAGGAAGTTCACTAGTCATGCGCCACCCTTTGGGCTCCTTCTGCTAATCTCATGTTAGTAGAAATTTGGTGTGTCGATTCGCGCTTTTCAGCCTCATGCTTGTTGGTTCGCTTCTGTTATTCAGGTCGTGATTGTCGGTTTGTTTCTGTTTTTCAGTGCGTTTTTTTTCAGTTCACTTCTGATTTTCAGGTCTTGCTTGTCAGGTTCTGATTTTCAGTGCGTTCTTGTCAGTTCGTTTCTGAACGGCCGTTCATCTACTAGCCATCTGGCGTTCTCAGAGGAGTGATCGTGCCATTATTGGGCTTGGATTTATTGCTTTGACCCCAGTCCAGTCCAGGAACAGGGGGAGGAGGGAGAAGTCTCCAGGACCTCAAGTTTACAACTGGGATCTCCCCTCAGGCTCTGGGAATCATTATTCCAGAGACCTGTTCTGCCGTCATCCAAGTCCTGCAGAAGGACTATATTCGGGTAAGTTTTAGCCTTTAACACCACGTATATGTATTTAATGTTTGCTAATGTATTGTATTAATTTCTTCATTCCATGATTACCATTATTGTAATATGCTGTGAATGTCCTCTTTGTCCTCATGCACGCTGTAAGCTTTTAATGCTCCTTTTTTGTGCTTCAGGCATATTTGCCTTCACTAACCTCCCCAGCATGCTATTCTGGGCCCATACACACCTAGCCTAGTAACTTAATGTATTTTGTCAGCTTCATTTTTGTGCTTACCCTAAACACCCCCTAAAATGTGTACAAATGTTATTGTTGTCCTCAAATTCAGGCAGAGTGCAAGAGGCTATTTTTTTGGGGCCCTAACTCATTAGGAACCCCCCCAAATGCTAAGTCAACCGATACCAATACTCCATCTGCTGACTTTGCCACACACACACACTATACCTCTTTTGTGGTCATATTTATGGATGAATTCACCAAAGCATGTAGTGCAAAGGCCTGCCTGAATACCTTCAAATGGTACTGTTGAAAGTTTTTGTCTCCTATTATCTTGATCAGTAATTTATGAATGTAAAAATGTAGAAAAAGAATAAACCGCGCTAGACTGTAAATAGGATCCCTAAAAATTTCGAAACAATATATACCTGGGTCGAATATTAAATAAATAAACACCTAAATTAAAAATTAAATGATAAACTTAAACAAAAAATTAAAACAATTAAGCATTCAATAAAGTCCATATGGTAACATTGTCTGCTTAGTAGGTGAAACTGAATAATCTTCCAGCAGGAAAAAGGTGAAAGTTCAAATATCAACAGGACAATCCAAACGTGACTCGGATCATACACCTCTGTGACTTATAATATGCAATTGGTGAAGAGAAGTGCCCGACCACCTAGATAGTGATGTGCTTACCAAATGGTGAAGCAGATTCAGCATAAACTGCAGCCAATCGTCCGACTGACAAGTATGCTGCGGGCCACTCTCTCCCCTGGATCAATAACTTGCACCAGATACGATAATGGGATAATCCGTCTCCACAAACTCCGATGCCATGGATGGGGAGAGATAGCATCTAGGCTGCTGCCATGATATTGAACATGTTTATCCTATGTAAAAATGTGCCTCAATTTGGACAGTGTGTATCCATATTTTTAGATTGACACTTCTTACCTGTCCAGTGGGCTGCCAATAGTGTAAGTAAGGAGGGGCTGGCCAAAGTATCACACAATATTTAGGTATTCAACTCTCATGGAAGTGGAGAGGGTTACCTGTCCAACACATCTACCCATCCCCTCCTCCCCACCATAACATTTTTAGAATGGGTCACCAGAGTGGGTGAGGAATCCGATAAGTTGACCTTATACTTTTGTCTTTAAATACTCATTTAAATAAATGTTATACTTATGTTGGCCAAGAATGTTTGTGTCTAATCTGCTTTCAATGTTATGTGCAAAAAGTAGCATTTTTTTTTTCTTGTTTGGCTCCACAGTTTCCTTCCAACCCACAGGAATGGCAGGCTGTTGAGTCCCAATTCCATCATCAGTGGGATTTTTCCAACTGTGGTGGGGCTATTGATGGGAAGCATGTGCGTATTGTTATTCCCATCACCCAACTCAGGCTCTTATTATTTTAATTATAAGGGCTTTTGCAGTATAGTGATTCTAGCGGTGGTGTCTGCAAATTATGAATTCCTGTACCTTGATGTTGGGAAGAACGGCCGCAACTCGCAGACAGAATTCTACCGTTGGCTACAGAATGGCACCTTACGTTTGCCACCTCCTGAGGAAAATGTGGAGGGCCTCAATTTTGTTTTTGTTGCAGATGAGGCCTTTGCTCTGGGGGAACATCTTATGAGGCTCTTTTCCATGAGGAACCTGACCCCAGAGCAGAGGACCTTGACAAAGTCTTGAAAACTTTGTAAAAAAACGCCCCCTTGCTGTGAGTGACAGGTAATTTACATATCATGCACTAGCCTGAGACAGGCACATCCTGTGTAAAAAGTTCACAATTCACATCCCCCTCCCCTCCTCTACAGCTCTCCCAGCTTTATTGGGTTTTGACTGGATGTTTCTCATCATGGGATGCAGTGAACAGTCAGCAGACTATAGACAGACAAGTGATTTAGGGGACATTTATGTAGTCAGAGCTGGGCAGAGTAGAACATCCAGTGATCTGATGATAACCTGTCTCAGGCTAGTGCATGAGATATGTAAATAACCTGTCACTCACAGCAAGGGGGCATTTTTGACAAAGTTTTCAAGACTTTCTCAAGATTTCTCTAACTGAACAATAAAAGAGGATTACTCAGGCCTCGAGTAAATCTGAAATGAAAGGAAAATCGTATTCTGTACATTATGACATCAAAAAAAAAAAAAAAAAATTTTGGGTTTACATCCACTTTAAGTGGACTCCTCAGGTTACCAATTTTTAAATTCACATAATTGATGTCTGCCCTGGGGTACAAATGCTTCACCAATTCCAACTGTTTCTCCATCGTTGTCTTCCTCTTGATTTTTATATGACCTTGTGCTCCCTATTCAATATAAAAATGTTTTTTGAAAAATACTTGGCCATGTGTTTTATGTGTTGGTGTTTTACTTAAAAAAAAGACAGTTTGTTTGTGAGTAGGCAGGTACACTGGAGATCACTAGAAAAAATATATATATTATTCTGGAGATCACTAGAAAAAAAAATGTAAATACGTTTGGCAGAACTCTGTCAATATCACCAGCAAAGCAGCTTCATTATTATACCATTATAAAGAAGAAGATAATGTGCGCTGCATTGAGAGATTTCATAATTTGCCACACCACGAATGTGATATCTCCATTATGATTGCTAGTTTTACAAAACCGACCGCTTCCGGCTCGTCCTTGCTTCCGAGCATGCGTGTTTGTACTTTGGACTTTTGTGCGATGGACTTGTGTACACATGCTTGGAAAATCCGAAAAACACACATTTGTCCGCGGAAAATTTGAAAACCTGCAAGCCAACATTTGTTGGCGGAAAGTCCGACAACAATTGTCCGATGGAGCATACACACGGTCGGATTTACCGCTAACAGCCTGTCATCGAACATTTCCCATCGGAAAGTCTGATAGTGTGTACACAGCTTTACTGAGCCTTGTGTTAGACTATACAAACAGTGCCAGCTGGTCCTGGGTGTTGTAGTTCCACGAGCAAGAGTCGTGTTGGAAGAGAAGGAGTAGTATATACTGGATGTATGTAGTTGTCCCTGAAGACTTTACCACACTGATCAAGTGGGCATCCCATATTCCCCATCCAAGTTCAAATCCCCTAAATAAAAATAAAATAAAAAAAGCTGCTTGGACTATTTCCTGACTCTGTGTGCTGTAGAAAATGCAGTGTGCCTGGCTGTGCAGGGTTAGGGATCCCATTCACCAGCGGCTCCTGCAGGGGTAGCACTACATAAGTAAAGCTGCTTCAACTGTTCTGAGCCTGGTCCAAAGTTATTCAAAAGGGTGGCATGTTGGTTCTGGCATATCAAAAGAAGGGTCTGTAAAGGGGTATGACACTCAACTACTACAAAAGGGTTAAAGAGGAACTCCAATCATATTTGTGTTTATTAAGACTCCATTCACATTAGCGCGTCTCCAAAGTTGCAGGACTTAGGAGCATGACTGATGCGTCTTCTGGTACAATTTCGATCCAACTCTACATTCTATGGATCAAAGTAGCATCAAAAGTCACCCAAAGTAGTGCAGGCACCTTTTCCAAGTTTCTGCGACTAAGTCACACCAATTTGAATGAGTGCCATTGAAAAGAATGTGGTGCAATCCGTCATGTGACTTTGATGTCCAAAGTCGCATGACAAATCGCACATGTGTGAATGGAGCCTAAAAGTCAGCAGCTACAAAAAACTGTAGCTGCTGACTTTTATTAAACAGACACTCACCTGTACCAGGATCCAGTGCTCACCTGAGCCATTCTTTACATCGGTCTTCTGTCCCCGGTGCTGGCATCTCCAGCTGTGGGTACTGGGCTGTGACAGCCTGTAGCTTCACAGCCGGGTGCCCACTGCGCATGCGCGAGCCACGATGCGCATTGTAAATGTTCCCGCAGTCATCTGGGACCTGTGACGTGTCCCAGAAGACAGCAAGGATGGAGGAGAACGGTATTTATTAAAACCAGGTACCCCCCCTCCAAAAAAAAATACCATTTCCTAAAAGGGAGGGGGGAGGAGGCCTTAAAAGTGAACTTCCCCTTTTGAGTGAAACACTGCTTTTACTTGCCACGGCAAGGAGGAGGAATGTAGTTGCTATGAGTAACCAAGTACTAGTTCAAGACACAAAGCAACCAGTCATTGGGTGTGGTAACTGGTAAAGGTGACATGTTCTCCGGTAGTGGGGGGGTCCACTTCTTGATTAGAGTTTGAACACTGCTGATTGTCATTCTAAATTCCTTAGATATCTTTTTATATCCCTTTCCTGTTTTACATAGTTCAACTATATTTTCCTGCAGATCCTTTGACAATTCTTTTGCTTTCCCCATGACTCAGAATCCAGAAACGTCAGTGCAGCACTGGATGAAAGATGCAAGGGTCTGTCAGGAGTCTAGAAACTCATTGACCTTTTATACAAACACACTAATTACAAGCAAACAGATCACAGATGAGGATGGTTACCTTTAATAGCCATTCAAACCCCTTTGTGTCAACGTGTGTGCATGTTATCAGGCCAAAATCACCAGGTTATGTAAACTTTTGATCAGGGTCATTTGGGTAGTTTCTGTTGTCATTATGATTGAAAAAGAGTAAACACAGTTGATTGATAAATGGCTTTAGCCAAACACTTATGAGTGAAAGAAATGTTTTTGTGTCATCATTCGTATTCTCTAAAAAATGGCCAAAAAAACATAAATTATGTATGTAAACTTATGAGCACAACTGTAGTGGTATGGCTCATCTCTAAGTCGGTGAACTGCCTTAATGTTAGATTTTCCACATGACCACATTCTCCACCTAGTCCTGAGCATTGATGAGTGCGCACCTTATTGAAAAAGTAGGAATTGCTCATTGCTCAAGGAACACTAGTTGAGAAACCCTTCATTAGACTGCAAGATCCTATGGCATCAGGAACTCATGATTGCAGGTGTTGTAGACCGTGCAGAATTGGCCATGCAGGTTTACAATAAAATAACTTGCTCTTTTAAAAATTTAAAATCCATAGGTATCGGTTTATAATAACTTCATCATACACACAAAAAATAATTACTCCCCTGAGATACAGACATGATGGGGATGTCTACCAATGTGACATAAGAGTGCATGATAATGCTCTAATCAGCAATCACAATGCAAGTGCTGTCTAATATGACTAGTTTATCAGTTCATCGTGTTCTGATGTCCGTCATAAAATATTTCTGAGTCGAAGCCCAAAAACGAGCAGTCAAAACATAACCAACTAGCTTGTTTAATGATAGGGACAGATTTATGTGGGCATACCATGAAAAATATGCCATGGAACCTCATTGTTGACATTGTGAAGTATGAATGAGATAGCTATTTATACATTATGCACATGGGGTACAAATGCACATACAAATTTTGAAAATTTACCCATCTGTGGCCCACCGGTGTTGTTTACAGTCGCCCATAGAAATCAGTGGCTAAATGCGCATGTGCAATGGCTATACACAGGTACACACCTGTACTTGCATAAATGCACACATGCTTATGGGCAAAAGCCCAGCATGCGTCACTAACTGTGGCCCCCCGCTTTGATGTCTAAATGATAAAGTACCAGCAGCCAAACTATGTCCCATGCCCACTAGCCCAGTCATCCCCTGATTCCAAAGTGCAGTGTACCTCTCTTCCACTATGTCTATTATGTTGTGCAGAGTATTGAAGTCATGCGCTGAAAGCTTCGTGTATACAGCAATACACTTTACTTTCATGGAGAAATATCAGAACATGTCTTTTCATGAGAACAGGAAGCAGGAAGGATACAAGTGCATACACAGAGAGATAACACTTCCTCTGATTACATTACCATAGATACACACTACAGTGCCACCTACTAGATAGATAGGTATAATGTACACAGTATAGCTTTCTATTCAACTTGTTGTTGCTTTTCCAAACCCCCTTCTCAACAGCATGTGCTTTGTCAAATTATATTCAGCTTCTTCTGGATATAACTATGACGTTCCTTCAACAAAGGCTTGGCGAGTGCATCAGCAGTCATCTTCTCAGTATTGAATGTCAATAACACCTTGCTCTTGATTGTCCCTCAGTAGGGGATACTTGACGTTGATGTGTTTTGTCCTAGGATTGACCCTTTTCTGATTGTGTAAGCTTTATACATCCCTGGTTGTCTTCAAAAATGGGAATTGGTTTTGACATGTCAATCCCAATGTCCACAAAAAGTTGACAAATCCATATCGCTTCTTGACATGCGTGTGCTGCTGCAATGTACTCTGCTTCAGTTGAAGATAGAGCGACGCTTGCAACTTATGGTTCTTCCCCATATTGAAAGATGAATCCACTTGTGGATTTGCGGTCTTTGCAGTCACCGGCCCAATCAGCATCCACAAATCCGACAAGTGTTGGATGTGATGTTGCTGGTCACGGTAACTTCATCTGAATTGTTCCTTTGAGGCACTGCGTCACTCTTTTTACTGCGTTCCAGTCACGCTGAGAGGGAGCTGAGACTTTCCTGCATAGTATGCCTCCTGCTGCGGCTATGTCTGGTCTTGTCACAGTGGCAACATACTGTATAGCAGTTTACTGATTGCTCTGTGATAGTCTTTGTCAAGTGAACGGTGCCACTCTGAGAGGAGACCACAGCCACCAACAGTTTAGCTGCCACTGATGTGAACAGCAAAAACCCATTCTCATTGCCGATTTAGCCTGCTGAGAACAAGTAACCCGGCATTCAGAAGCACGCCGCCTCATTTCCGGTTTTGGCTCCATGTTAACATGCCACCGGAAGGAAGTGTCTCATGGGCTGCCATCTTGGTACACCCAAGGCGGGGAAAAAGGAGCAGGATACCTAATGCAGCCTCCAAGTGCATCCCGGGCTAATCACAGGCAGGAAGGCAGATTGGACAGTGGAAGCTGCCATAAAACCACAGAAAGGCAAGTACCCAGAAAACAAAGGGGTGCCCTTTAGGTAGATAAAGTTGTGCAAACAAAGCCACAAATAGCCTGCAAACCTAAAGGGGGGTCCAATAACCACAGCTATTAGACCAAAAAAAAAAATAACAAACTGAAAGGTGTGTGTACTCCTGGAGGGTCTGGAAACACAAAACAACTGCGGGTCAGAGGAAGGGGAGGGCTTTTTGAATTATGTCTGATTTGTGTTTCCTACAGAAGGCGGAGTCAAATCATCTCTCAAGTAGCAGTCCTGGAAGATGAAGGGGGAGGTCAAGTGTTAATGAAAATATATATTTGCACATTTTTTTCATTCTTTGTTGCATCTCAAAGCTGCTGATTTCCTGCAGTCACTTCCAGGCTACATGCATGTGCTGCAGCTTCAAGCAGGTTTCCTAATGGTGACAACACTGGAGCAAACCTGTGTAAGATTTGTTAAAACAGCCACTTGTAGTCTCCAGTGGAGGCCTGGGAAATAGGGTAACAACGCAGGAGCACAACTGGGAGATGTAGTGTTGCCACCCTATTACAGGATATGCAAGTCCATGGACTTTCATGGCAGAATCACAAGGGATTGTTTTAAGTAAAGCTTCAGGTTTAAAAGGATTGAAAATCACTATTTAAATGACACATAGCTCCCAACTGTCCCCGATTTCGAGGAACTGTTCCTGATTTGGAACAAATTCCCTCTTTCCCTCTTTCCTCCTCATTTGTCACTCATTTTGGTCTGATCTATAGTTGTATATAAAATGCACTTTTTATTTTTCAAAAAGTGTTTCCCAGTGCTAAACCTTTCATCCAATTTCTAAATTGCTGCATTTGTAAATTCCATTAGCCAATATAAAGTAATAGTACTGGGGAAAAAAAAGCACTTGTGGGTTTAACTACTGTATTTATCGGCATATAACATGCACATTCATTTTAAGAGGGAGGTTTCAGGAAAAAAAACAAAAAAAAAAAAACTTACATTTTAAATAAGGAACTTTGAAGCAAAATAAGGGTCAGTGTCTGCAATCTGCAGCTTCACAATTGCCATCAATGCAGAAGCCTCGCCATTGCCATCAATGCAGCAGCCTCACCATTGCCATCAATGCAGCAGCCTCACCATTGCCATCAATGCAGCAGCCTCACCATTGCCATCAATGCAGCAGCCTCACCATTGCCATCAGTGCAGCAGCCTCACCATTGCCATCAGTGCAGCAGCCTCACCATTGCCACCAATGCAGCAGCCTCACCATTGCCATCAGTGCAGCAGCCTCACCATTGCCATCAGTGCAGCAGCCTCACCATTGCCATCAGTGCAGCCTGATCGATGCCCATCTGCAGCCTAGAGGTGACAGGTAGGGTGTGGGACAAGCACTGACAGATTACATACAGTGAGAATCTCCTATGATAGACAGAACAGTGGTTCAATGGCAGCCCAGGAGACGGGACTTCCCATTACATAGGCCTCCAAGTAAACAGGAGATTCTCACTCACATGTAATCTGATGGCGCTCGTCCCGCCCCCTCCCTGTCCCCTCTGAGGCAGCTAAAATGTAAGTATTGGGGTATAACACGCACACGCTATTTGCACCCAATTTTCAGGGTGAAAAAGTGCGTGTTAAACGCCAATAAATACAGTAATGCTTTTTTTGGTACAATTCTTATTTAGGGGCGTGGCAGGGGGGTTTGCCCTATGCCTACATACTTTTGCTTATAGGTGTCCCTCGTTCCCATCTCAAAAAGTTGGGAGATATGTTAACATGATAAGGATGAAATGTGATTTTAGTGATTAGGGTTACATTATGTATGTAACATTCTTCAGTAGTAGTTATTCTTTGAACTGACTATTAATCATTATTAGAACAATGTCGCTTTACCATCCAGTGATTCAGCATCGCACACCGTTATGCTCATCATAGGAGTTTCCACTGTCTGTAGTTCCCCATACAACTGTGAAGTGTCAGAACAGAAACTGGTGGGAGGAAGGCAGAGCAGACCGTAAATTAGTCAATAGTAGATGGTTTTGGCTAGCAAGGTTAATGTAAGATCTATGTAATATCCTTACAGTAATGCATCTCTTTGGAGTGTATAGTAAAATACGAGTATATTTAGCTTTTGTAAAAAAACAGGGGAAATTTGGGGTTTTAGAATCCCTTAAAGCTGAACTCCAGGCAAACAACGAAATACACATGAAATATGTATTGCAGCTTTCTTATTTATTTTGTTCTGGTCATTTTATATTCAATTAGTTTAAACACATATTTTTCACTAAGTGCAGGGGTTTATACATAAGACTTAAAATATGCAAGAATGGTTTTACCTGCCAAAAGATGTATATCTCTGTTCATCCATTACTGAGATTTATGACACCCTGCCACACAGCATAGCCAGCCTGGTGATCTGACTATTCTCTACATCAGTGAGAGCCTATTCACACTAGCCGAATGTTAAAGCGGTACTAAACCGCTTTGTGATTTATTTATTTTTCTGGCCTGAAAGGTAATGGCCTGAAAGACATGCTGGTAGGTTAATTAGATCCTGTCGATAAAATTGGCCAAATATGTGTATGTTGTATGTGTATGTGTTTGTAAGCGTGTCAGGACCCCACAGGGCAAGGACCGCACTATACCACAGATTGACACCAGTGGCAAAAAGCGCCTTGAGGCGATTCAGTTCGCATAGGTTGCGCTATACAAGTCATTCATTCATTCATTCATTCATATAAATGTGTCATAATAATGCATCGCATGCTAGCATTATGTGAAACTTACCTGAAGACAAAGCCATCCAGCAATGCGCTGTCACCACTGGAGGCCACTTTGATCTTCACCCAGTCTTCCTTCCGTGGACTTCTGCTGTGTGACTGGCCGGAGCCACGATGACGTCACTCTCGCACACATGCAGGGGAGCCATTCCTTCAGAGCGCAGGGCGCCGGTGATGTCATCGGCTGCATATACAGTAAATATCTCCTAAACGGCGCACATTTAGGAGATATTTAAAGTACCTATAGGTAAGCTTATAATAAGGCTTACCTATAGGTACAAGTCAGAGATAGAAGTTTACTCCCACTTTAAAACGATCAGTTGTTGCAGGCTAGTGTCTGTTGTGTTTTGCAGTGCCTTGTAATGTTGCAAAACAAGCCGCTACATATCTTTATCTTTCTTTTTGTAACTTTATTAAAAAAAATGTGAATTTTTTTTTTCTTTTTTATATGCGCTGCAGCTCTGCTGTAGTGCAAAAACAGATGGGAACTTCAGGTGAGCTCCGATGTATTGCATACCTCCCAACATTCTGAGATGGGAATGAGGGACACCTACTACCAAATGTATGTAGGCATAGGACACGCCCCCTGGCACGCCCTCTTAAAGGAGAATTAACCAAAAAAAAAAAAGTTAACTAAATCCACAAGGGATTTTTTTACCACTACTATTCCTTTATATTGGCTTTTAAAATTTACAAATGCAGCAATTTAGAATTTTGATAAAAGGTTTAGCACTGAGAAACACTTTTTGAAAGATAAAAAGTGCATTTTATATACAACTTTATAGATCAGACCAAAATGAGGGACAAATGAGGAGGAAAGAGGGACACTGATCCAAATCAGGGACAGTCCCTCGAAATGAGGGACAGTTGGGAGCTATGGTATTGTGGAAAAATACTGCATGTCTGCAACCCACCTGAAGGCAGCATTTCTGTGTGAACAGAGGACATGGAAAACAATTGTGCTAACTGGTTAACTATGGCATACAAAAAAATCCCCTTGAAGTGGGGTCCCTCTACACTGCTAGGGTTAAATGCTTTTTGAGCCTAGGGGGTTTGCAACAGAGGCTGTATTACTTACCTAACTCCTCTCTCCAGCAGGCTCTGGTGCTGTTCTCCCCTACCTAAAGTTCCGGTCTGTGGTGGTCCCCCAGGGTCATCATCACATAAAATTAAGTCCTATTAACCCTGTATTGTACATGGTGGAGGCAGGAGTGTGACTGTGGCTGGGGCAGCTTAGGCCCCTTTCACACTGGGGCGGGGAGCCGCGGTGACGGTAAAGCAGCGCTATATTTAGCGCTGCTTTACTGTCGTTTTAGCCGCAGTTTTTGGCCGCTCGCTGTGCGGTTTTACCCCCCGCGAGCGGCCGAAAAAGGGTTAAAGACCCCCCGCAGAACGCCGCCGCAGCGGCGCTTTGCGGCGGTATTGCCGCGATGTCCCATTCTAATCAATGGGAAGGAGCGGTATAGGAACGGTGAACACACTGCTCCCATACCGCTCCAAAGATGCTGCTAGCAGGACTTTTTTGACCGTCCTGCTAGCGCACCGCTCCATTGTGAAAGCCCGCCGGCTTTCACACTGGAGTTAAAGGGGCCGGATTTTTTCAGGTGGTATACAGGCGCTATTTTTAGCGCTGTACCGCCTGAAAACGCCCCAGTGTGAAAGGGGCCTTATAGAGGAGGCTGTAGTGGATCGGTTGCACAGATTGAAGGAGTCTGCTGGAGCAAGAAGGTAAGTAATACAGCCTGTTCTAGACTTAAAGGGGTTGTAAAGGTTTGTTTTTTTATTTTCTAAATATGTTCCTTTAAGCTAGTGCATTGTTGGTTCACTTACCTTTTCCTTCAATTTCCCTTCTAAATGTTTTTTTTCCTTTTGTCTGAATTTCTCACTTTCTGTTCCTCCTCATTAAGCTGTTCTGGCTGACTAAACACTGCTCAGATGATGGTGTGAAGTTTACTGAGGAGAAACAGGAAGTGAGAAATTCAGACAAAGAAAAAAAAAACATTTAGAAGGGAAATCAAAGGAAAAGGTAAGTGAACCAACAATGCACTAGCTTAAAGGAACCTATTTAGAAAATAAAAAACTAGAACCTTTACAACCCCTTTAATGAGCAATTAATCTTTGTGGTGTAGGAAGGTTGTTGTGCCCAGAGCTGGGCTTTATTCAGCACAGCTGGAAAGGCTTCCAGCCTCCAGCGTGTGGTTGAACAGTGAAGGAGCAACAACAGGCTATGGGGTCATCTCTCTGATTGTCTATGCATTTCCTTATGAGGATTGGTTTGGTTACAAGTGCTCCTCTTCGCTTTCACAGTCTGTGTGCAGGGGATTCAACAGGTTCATATTATTTTTTTTCCATTTTTTTTTTAAATATCTGCTTAGAGTTCAGCTTTAACCCTTTGAATATTTTAACTATAAAGCTCCTTTCATTCACCTGATGAGCAAGCAGCCACACCTATATGTTTCTGCAGTTACTTGTTCAGATAAATAAAGGAGAATGAGTTTGGGCGTGTATGTGGGTTCACAGAATATCTTAAACTCTGAAAGAAGCTATGTGAAATTAAAGGGTACCTAAACCCAAGAACGAAAATTGAATGCATTACTTTACCTGTCCTTAGATGTGGTAGCTGCATTGCTTTGCTTTTTTCACTTTTTTCCTCTATTTTAACCTGGTATATATATATATATATATATATATATATATATATATATAATGAGAAAAGAAAAGGAATTTTGGGACTTTAAATGAGGCAGGAACCAAAGGGGTAACTGCCTCCATCCCTATCATTGATTAATATTGAGAGCAAATGGTGGGACTTTGTATGAAGCACACAGCAGCACAAAAGGAAGTCAACTGACTGGGAAATACTGTTTATTCATGTTGTATAATCTAACATACAACTTAATGGGTATATAACCTCCAAAAGTATTTGATCATTTACAACATAAGTGACATAGTAGTCCACAATCATTGAGACAGTTGTAGAACAGACAATGGATACGTATTATAAACATAGGCAAGTTAAAAACAATACTAAATATATAAAAAAAAATAAGAGAAGAGGGGGAAAAAAAATTAAAAAATTAAATAAATAAAAATAAATATAAACATAATTCATATACTGAATGATTATAAACATGAATAAAACCGTAGAGAATATAAATTGGTCCATGGTAGAATGGTAGTAAAGTGTAAGGCTTGATGCGCTTTGCGGCCTTATAGCCGCTCATCGGAAGCATAAACCATGGAAAATATCTAAAAACAAAATATATTAGTTCTAAATGGTCTAAAAAGATAATTGATTTTAGTATAGGTAGGGGTAAGAAAACATAAAAAACAAGGGGAAATTGTATATAAAGGTTTGTTACGTGGTTGCATATTAAAGTTACATCTGCATCTGTGCAGCGGCAGTGCGTCATCGAAAGTCGCCAAAAAAAAAAATCGCAATAACCTGGTATATAGTGCTGGGAAAAGGTCATCCAGCGCCCAGGGCAAAGAAGCCAAAATGCGCCCCCTTCATTATGTGTGAGCTTAGGGTATGCTACCCCAAGCAGTCATCAGCTTGTCAAAATTCCTTGTATCAGAATGAGCTCACTGGCGCCCCATCCATACAGTAAACCGCTGTGCCCAAGGCAGCCGACCCCCCCTGCCCACCCCTTGTCCCAGCCTTGCTGGTATTCTTGCCGGTAACACACTTCCTGTCCTAGGGTGATCACTGTACTATATTTAGGAGGATCAGGGTGGTCACCTTAGGAGAAAGTGGGTTAGGACTATATAACACCTACCCCTCTCTATAACTCATGGAGGGGGAGTGTTTTGTAGTCTACAGAGATAGTAGGGAACAATGCTAACTAATAAAACACAGAACGTTATCAAGTAGAAATTAGTTCCAGTGTCCTTTGAACTAGTAAGAAAGTCCAGTGTCCTTTGAACTTAATTACTCTAGCTAATCTCTTTTTTTTTTTTTTTTTTTTATTGTATGCTGTATAAGGTAATTACAAAAAAAAACAACCAAGTGCAAAAAAGGCCACAACTGACCCCAAATGCAGTCAAAAATGACCTTCATCTCTAGCTGATCTTGGGCAAATGTTTTACTTTAAAGCAGAACTTCACCCAAATGAGGAAGTTCTACTTGCTTGCATCCTCCCCCCCTCTGTTGTTGGGGATATTGCTGGTTCTGACAGGTACCCTATTCCAATTCCGGTCAGATCACTGTGGCGATCTGAGTGGAAGTTCGCCCCCCCCTGCAGCCTCCTGGGACACATCACAGGTCCCAGAAGACAGCAGGACCATTCACACAGTGCAGCACGGCTCATGCATGCGCAGTAGGAATGCTTCACTGTCGGTTTCCCTTACCTAAAGTTCTGGTGCCTGGACCCAAAGCTGATTGAAAAATCAGCTCGGGTGAGGACATCGCTGGACGGATAAGTGTCTTTATATTAAAGGTCAGCAGCTACAGTATTGGTAGCTGCTGACTTTACATTTTTTTTAGGAGACTGTAGCTCCTTTTAATGAGCTGGGTTATTCCTGCTCTAATGCTCATGCAAGTTAACAGAGTGACTGTGGGGTGGTAATGACCCGGCACGAAGCTCATTGGAGTAGCAAAAGAGCTCTAGTTCGGATTATAGCTAGAGAGAAGTTCAGAGTACACCAAAGCTCTTCTGTACTCACAAGATTTCTGGCTAGATAAACTGATATTTCCTTTTCACTTGTTGAACAGATATAACTAAACTCTTTCAATGGTATATTCCGGGCTGATTCTAGGGTCACAGATGCCTGGGTGCAGAAATATTTCTGGCGCCCCTACATGGGCGTGGTCATCTTACTAACCCCTCCCCTTTACAGATGTTTCTATGGCAACAACTCAAACACAGAGATGCTCCCCTAAGGAGTCTTCATTACCCTGGGATCCTCCCATAATCTCGTAACAATAAATAAAATACAGGAAGAGAGTACACTAATGGGACCTGGGGAGGGGTCTCTCTAATGGACACAGAGAAGGCTTCTGTTGGAGCCCCCAGACATACTGCAGACACAGTAAAGAGATGGTTAGAGACTGCAGACATGGTACAAGAGATGGTCAGAGACTGTGCACATGATACAAGAGATCAATGCCTCAAATGCAGCCTCACCAGTGCCCATCAAATGCAGCCTACCAGTGCTCTTAAAATTCAGCCTACCAGTGCCGTGTCCATCAAATGCAGCCTACCAGTGCCCACCAAATGCAGCTCATCAGTGCCCACCAAATGCAGCCTATCAGTGCCTACCAGTGCTCACCAATTGCCCCTATCAGTGCCCATCAGTGCAGCCTATCAATGCTCACCAATTGTGCCTATCAGTGCCACATATCAGTGCACATCAATGCCCCCTATCAGTGCCTCTTATCAGTGCTCATCAATACCGCCTATCAGTGCCCATCAGCAGAACTCTGAGCTGAGAGCATCTCTCTCTTACAGCACAGAGCCTGCACTGACAGTCCCCCTCCTCGCATGGATGGGATGGGACAGGAGAGATCCAATCTGCTCCTTCTCCTCCTGTGTGCACTGTGGAAAGTGCTAAGCAGCTGAATGATCAAACTCAGCTGCTTAGCTTCACAGTTCCTGCAGTGCACACAGGTGGAGAGGGGCAGGAGGAGAAGGAGTAGATTGGCTCTCTCCTCTCCAGTCCATGCAAGGGGGGGACTGTCAGTGCAGATGAGAGAAACGCTCTCAGCGCAGAGTACTGCAGCAAGCAACCCCACTGCGGGGGATCTCTCCAATGATCTCTGCTGAGCAGGCAGATGACAGGTTTGGACACAGCTTGCTCTCGTCTACGGGGCAATCAGATGGAAACGGACTGCCTGTCCATTTCCATCCAATCCGATCCCCCAGACGGATGGGGAATAGGTCCCCCATCAGCTTGTTTTTGGCAGATAGGATCGGATGGCGGCGGGTGTGAGCAGACATGTGTCGCTTAGGGTTGCCACCTGTCTGGGATTTACCAGGACAGTCTGGGTTTTGATTCATGTGCCAGGGTTTCAGGTGGACACATTATGCAGCCTAGGCTGTGACCAAGTAACCAAGACAGTCACACAAATCTGTTGCCGTTGGGGAGCTGTGGGCGGCTGTCTGGGGGCAGGTTTGACATCACTGGGGGGCAGGGCGATGATGTCAGCAAGAGCAATTTGGCTACACCAAATGTTCGCTGTGACAAGCTATGCCCACCGCATTATTACTCTACTTGGGGTACCCAAAACTTTCCCAGGCTGCAAAAGTGTTCGGGTTTGGTTTTGAAGAAAAGTTGGCAACCCTAGTGTCGCTTCATAGAAGAGACTGGAGGGTTCAATCAGGTCTGCCTGAAAAACTGACAGATGGACCTGATCGGATCCAATTGTGTGTAAGGGGCCTTACCTGCCAAGCGATCCCATTCACAGCTGCAGTATCAGCACTCTCATCTTTCACTGGAGCTTCAGTCTTCACCTGGTCATCCAGACCCCTTTGGCCACACTCTACACTCTCATGCATGCACACAGGAGTCACATCATCATGGTGCAGAGCAGTGCCGTAAATGTATGCTGAGCTGCGCATGCAGTGTACATAAATGCGGACAAGCAGGGAGAAAGGTTTATGAGAGAAGAGACCAACAGGGTCTTTCCTGTGACAAAAATCCTTTTTTTTTTTTTTTTTCAGCTTAATTCTACTTTAACAAACCATAAATGAACAAATAAGGGAAATGTATGCATTTGCACACACTAGGTAAGTGACTGGTGTGAGAAGTAAGTTGTGGTGTATATAAATGGTAACACCTCCACTCAGACAGTGAAGCACATCTCACACATTGCTTCCTCTTGTGACACTTGGCCCCCACCCACCTGTGTTCTCAGACAGATCTCTATTACAGCCATTGAAAAGAGGAAGACGTATATTTCTGAAAAGGGGAACAATCACACACGCTTGCTCTGTTGCAGGTGGTGAGTTGTGGGTCCTGGCCATGGTTTGGAAATGGTCTTTGGGAAGAGTCTGATGTGCTTTGCCTGTTCTTAGTACACCCTGGAAGGATTCTTAGGTAACTACTTCAGTCCAGATTTGAAAGTAAGTGATCCTTTACTGCAAGTTTTTATTGTCTGATGTGTATGCGTACATAGCATGACTGCTTGATTTTTCAAAACAATGGCTTGAAAGGAGATATTAACCAAGGTTAAGTTTCAAATCCTGTTCTGATTATTTTTATATTACTATACACACGTAGGATACATTGTTATCTCAAGACATTTTAGCATATACTTTAACTTTCAGTTTCCTTTTGTTATTCAGATTGACGTTACTTTGCACAGGTGTCCATTAAATCACAACTTAAGCTGGCAATACACTGTAGAGCTCATTGGCACTTGCGGCAGGGGAGGGGGGGGGTGTAAAAATAGGTGGCTGAGACACATTTCTACCACCCCCATACAAAAGCAGCTGGATGGGGTTGTACACATGCCACGGCCGCAATGTGAGAATTAGTCCTCCATCTGCAATCCATTCAAGTCCATGGGACCGTGACGCAACTTCCCTGCGTTACATGCAGTTGTGGCACAGTGGTGGGGGCTTCATCGGAGTTAAAACAGTCAAACACCAATGGAACTATTTAACACCTATGAAAAGTGATTCGCGTTGGATCACTTTTCAAAGGGTTGACCAGGTCTGCCGCAAGTTAAAACCTAGATTTCTTTCTAAAAAAATTGGCAGCATGGATGGGCGCATTTCATGCGTCTGATTGGATGTAGCCGCTGTTTGACTTTTGTCAAACAGAGCAGGGCTATCCACTGATATTTATCAGGTTCTTCAGGAACCAGACAGAATTTGCTCAGTGTATGGCCAACATAGGTTCACTTTTGATCCAGAGAAATAACCGACTGTCACATGATAGTACATTTGTTTTCTGTGTAAGACTCCATTCACTTGTCCATTTTTATGCACAATAATGGTAATCCTCTTGTCGTGTCAACGCAACAAGAGGATTACCATTATTTTCTATAGAGCTCTTTTGTACCTGTGAATAAAGTTCAGGTGTTTTTTTTTTTTTTTTTTTGTTTTATAAACTTTAATGGGAGTGAATGAAAAATGCAGGCGTGCAAGTGTAATCCTAGCCTAACACGGGACCTTCTTTCAGCAAGAAATGTAAAAACCTTTTCTGTGAAATTATGCTAAGCTTGGAGGTGTTTTCTCCTTGGAGCACCCTATAGACTGGCTTGGTCAGACCTCATGCATGGTAAAACGGTTTCGTTTGGTGGTGCTATGCTCTTGTAAAGAATAGAGCACTGTTTTTTTTTTCTTCCCTTCACTGAAATGTCACAGTGTGACATTTCATGCATTTCTATGTGCAGTGGTTGGCTGCGGTGCATAAAAATGCAGAGCGAAACTGAGCTGCGGCTGAATTGTGCTGTTGGGCAGAAAGATTGCTGGTGCGTCACACAGATTTCTGCACCACACCAAAGCTCATCCAAAGGCTACATTCAAGTGGGAACAGGGTGCATAGAATTTTTTTTTTTTTTTTTTCTTTTTCCCTTGTGGATACCTGTGTTTTCTAGTACAGAAAACTCCACAAAAGTATGAATAATGCCCAGTACACGCAATAAGATTATCGGACGAATGATAGTCCCGTTATTTTTTTTGCATGCTAATCTCAGATGGAATCTGATGAGTTTACTAAAGTCTTGAAAACTTGCGTACAACAGAATGAAAATTCGGAAGTGATGTCATGTGTTGTAATGTATTTGTATTGCATTTTCGAACCCCTGCTATACTGATTAAACGAAAATCGTACGATCTGGCATCGTCCGAAATATTTTTTTTTCGTGCATGTCCAATCAAATAATATCAGATGAACTGTCCTGAACGCCTCTCAAAAGCTCTGTACTAACAATGAGATTATCGTACGAAAGGCATAAGTCCTAAATCTGCTTTCAGCCTGTCAGGGTGCTTGGGGAGCATGTGAAAGAGGAACAGTAGAATCCTACCAATGATGCCTTTTCTCCCATTGAAAGACTTTTCCACTTTCTTGATAAGCCTCCTTTTTAAGGCTGAGTTCACACCATTGCAAATTGGATCCAGGTATCCTGCATCCAATTTGCAATAGCAGGAGATTTTGACCCGCTCTCTATGGAGCTGGTTTACATATCTCCGCAGAAGGTCTGGTGCGTTTTGCAGAAAAACGCTGTGTGTCTTTTGGTTTGTTTTCAGGTGCGAATTTGGGCTGAAATCGGACCTAAAACGGTGAACAAGCATGCACCCGACCCCTGTTGTGAGACAGATCCGTCTGAACCGAGCCTAAAGGAGAAGTAGGGCCAAAGCTCTTTTGGCTTTACTTCTTCTCCCGTGGGTCACAGGAGTACTGTACACTTAGTTCTACACTCCTGTGACCCGTATTCACCTGACAGCAGGCTAAAATCTGCTGTCGGCTGACATCACTCAGCCGGTCCAGGCTCTGCAAGGATCCCGACTTTAATGTCAGGATCCTCCAGATGTCTGAAAAGCATCTGATTTGGCATCTCAACATGCTGCTGGCAGCTTGAACCAGCTGCTCCTGCCACCTCTATAGCCCGGCGCTCCCGTGAGAGATGGAAAGTAGAGCAGAGAGTTGGTGATTGGTGAGTCTCACTAAAGATTGAGAACTGAGCGATCAGCGGATTTTGATCACTCAATTCTCGGTTTTAGGGGCAGGTGGGGACAGATGCAGCAGCAAGTGTTTTTATAAAAAAATTTTTATTTTTTTTTCACACTTCTCTTTTAAAGCCCAACTTTAGGAAATGTGAGAATTCTCCCTTGCACTGGAGCTGTACCTGCACTGCAAAGGTTAACTGATAATTTATTCTTGACAAAAACAAAACGCACTTACTACTCAATCCTTCGTCCCACCAAGGCAGACAGGGTTCCCCCTCATGTTCTGGAGGTGGACTGTCCCTCGACATCATTCTGTCCTATGCATTGCTATGGATCCTGCATCAGTCCTAATGAGGTCAGGACCTCCGATCACTGGAGCATGGTGAAGAAGAGGCTGCAGTCTAGCAGCATGGAGGATCTGTGCGGACGCAGCCCCACTCCAAAAGAAAAATGTTTGTTTCCCATAATTGTGCTTTAAAGTGGTTCTATAGCCAAAAGTTTTTCTACCTTAATGCATTAAGTTAAAATGCGAATTTGTCCCCCACCCCCTCCCTAAATACTTACCTGAGCCTTGTATCGATCCAGTGCTTTGCCCGTCTGCAGCAGGCTCCGAGACATTTGTGGGAACCATTGGCTCTTGCTGCTGTCACTCAAATCCTATAAGCCGAGAGTGGGGGGGGGGGGGGGCGGGGCCGAGCTGTGCTGTGTGTGGCTGTGGATGCACACAGCCCAACTTGGGAGCAAGCCTGCACGTGTGTCTGTGCCACCATAGAAAACAGCTTCCAATAGTGGCACATGGAGAAAAAGAGGAGCCAAGATTGCAGGCGGAGAACCCCAGAAGGGGGCATTCAGGGTCACTCTGTGCAAAACAATCGCACAGAGCAGATAAGTATAACCTTAGATAGATAATCTCAAAGGTTATCCACTTAAGCCCCGGACCATTTTGCTGGCCAATTTTCCCCCACAAATAGAGCTTTCTTTTGGTGGTATTTGATCACCTCTGCGGTTTTAATTTTTTGCGCTATAAACGAAAATAGAGCGATAATTTTGAAAAAAACACATTATTTTTTACTTTTTGCTATAATAATAAATATCCCCCAAAAATATATGAAAACATTTTTTTTCCTCAGTTTAGGCCGATACGTATTCTTCTACATATTTTTGGTAAAAAAAATCGCAATAAGCATTTATTGATTGGTTTGCGCAAAAGTTATAGCGTCTACAATATAGGGGATAGTTTTATGGCATTTTTATGCAGATCTGAGACACTGGCAGTGAAGGGGTTAACCACTAGCTGGTTAGGAAAGTGTTAAGTGTGTCCTAGGGAGTGATTCTAACTGTTAGGGGCTGTGTGTAACACATCACTGATCGTAGCTCCTGATCACAGGGATCTATGATCAGTGACAGTGTCACTAGGCAGAATGGGGAGATGCAGCTGTCGGCAAGTGGTTATACTTACCTGCTCTGTGCGATTGTTTTGCACAGAGTGACCCTGAACCCCCACTTATGGGGTTCTCCGCCTGCAATCTTCTTCTTTGTATTGTTAATTATTATATTTAAAAAAAACTGTTACTTACTTTAGTGAATAATAGTAAGAATAGTTACAAAAAGTTATTAAGGTTGTTGCATATTTATATATCTCTTGATATCCTGGATCAGCCTACCAAACTGTTGGCATGAACTGAACATCAAGTTAACTAAATGGCTGTGTCCAGATAAACTCAAAACTTAAACTGAGAAGGAATGAAAAACATAAACAAATAAATAAACGGAAGGCAGGTCCAAGAAGATAATCTAAATAACCTCCTATGAGACTTCAGGTTACTTCATAACCTTTGATATTTTAATAAGAAAAAACACAAAGCTTTACAACCACTTTAAGCCTGGATTCACGCTTCAGTGTTTCCATGTGAAGCTCCTTTTTATTTATTTTTTGCACAGGCATTTTAAGGCTTTTTAGCCACTGGAAAGCCAGTTAACTAGGAAGACAGGTGTTTGCCATGTAACTGCATAAAAAGCAAATGTTAACTTTTTCTAAGCATTTATAGTCTATTGGGGCCAAAAACAGGCAATCAGCCCTCAAATAAGCTCCTGTACTTTTTTGGAGCGTTGAACGATGGCAAATTTGCTTAGATTTGAATGGGCACAATAAAATAACATAGAAATCTGGTGTTGCATGTTAAAGCTTTTCTGGGAATGCGCTTCAAATCGCTCAGGTGTGAATGGGGGTTAAAGGCTTCACTACTTTTACGAACGTATTGTGTACAGGACCTGTTTTGTTAGCCTTTTTTATGTATAGCTTTTACTTCTACAGAAAAAAATTGACAACTTCTCTGGTAATTCCCAACCAGGGTTTACTAGTTTGCTTGTTGGTTAAACAGGTTGTGAAATATGACTGAAGTTCACCTGTGGTCACAACTGCAGCATGCTAACTTTTTGTTGCTAGGTTATAAGGGCTGTCATAGGGAGCCCAACACAGAAAGGTGAAGAGAGATCTCACCGAAACTGAAATTTGCTGTGATTTTTGTTTCCACCTGAGCCGAAACACCTGACAGGCTTTGTGTGTACACAATCAGACATATCCCAACACGTTGCACCACTTAGGAGTTAACCCCTGTACATCCTAATCTATGCGACCGATGATGGAATTGGTTGCGTCATCTTTAAATAGTAGTATAAGTACTGACATGATGATGAGTAAAGTTACTTAAATAATAGTAGCGGAGACCGATGTGTTTTTAGGCCAGGTTCACATATGTGCGTCTGCGATTCCCAGCATGGGGTCTAGTGCGTCCCTGTTCACCGATTCAGGTCCCAATTTGTGCCTGAATTGGAACCAGCCCCAAACATGCACAAGACCCTTTGGAATGCGGACCGCCGCCCTGGACCTGTATGAGCCGGCTCTATTGCTAGCCGGGCACACTCGAATCGCATGTCATGCAAATTTGGATGCTGGTTTCCCCACATCCAATTCGCACATATGTGAACCCGGCCTCAACGTAGCTGTAGCCTTTAGGGCCAGTTCCCATCTGGGCAGTGCGTTTTTTTTTTTTTTTTACCTTTTTTGTAGTGCGTTACGACTGAATTCTATATAATGTGCATTTTAATGGAAGCACATCAAATATGATCCAGTGTGTTACAGCCAAAGTCCCACTCTGTAGCTGCGGGGAAAGGGGATAAACTGGGGCTGTCTCTTTTTTGCTGGACTGGGGCTGTTGCTTGGGATGTATAGCTTGTCCCCAACCACGCCTACCCCCCCATCTCTGCCCCAACGCCACCCCTGGGATCGGGCTGCCCAGTTTAAAATGCCAAGGCCTTTTTTGTCCCAGTCCTGGCCTGCTGGAAACCTTCCCATTTTGGTACGGTCCGGCCATGCCAAATTTGGCCCCTCAAGACAGATGCTGTCAGCACATCTGAGACTTGCTCTGCTACACACTGCTGTTCTACGTTGTTCCTGATTGGGTGCCTTCCTGCCGGGTTGTTGTGAATTACTAAATAAATGGGAAAAGTGTGGCGCTAGGATAAAACGTGTGAGAACATTCTCAGTGGGCAAGCAAGGAAAAATCGAGACCACTATTGAGTGTTCAGATATTAATGTAAAACAAAAAAATAGAAAGGACGTCAGTCCTTTGTGCACGACATGAAAAACGTGTACCATTCAAAACAGTTATCATCTAGTGCACATGTGAGAATGAACAGGATCAACTGATCTCCCAGGAAGGGAGGGGTGATATTGTAAATTAACACAGTGCACTGTTCATAGACATGAGTGACGACCAATATCCATGGAGAATGAACTGTGGGGTCAGAAAACAGATCAGATGCTCTGAGCGAGCGGTGGTGGCAATCAAAGTCACCTAGGTGTAGGTGTCAACACTGACTGCCGAGGCAGGGCAGATAGACAAAGCACAATTTATATGTGGATTATGGTGGCCCAAATAGGTTTAGACAAAAAATTTTGAATAAAGTGGCTGTCTGTGCGTTTAAGCATATGATAGCATCATACAGGGCAATGAAAACATAGGCTAGGTTGCATCAAAAAAAAGACTTAGATGTCTAAGATCTTATGAAAGGAACTATGGGCAAACATAGCAAGATAACCAACTATAGATGAATTGTCTCTTCAGAACTATTCAGACGCCAATTAAAAACATAGTAATGTCCATATTGTAAGTAGGTATAACACAAAATTGCTTGAAAACTGTGTTCTCTAGATGTCGGATTCAGTTGCAAACAGGGAAATGCGAAAATTAATTTGGTACGCTTACCACATCTGGTGGACCCACTAACCGGTGGTGAGGGGTCAAACGAGCCTGGGATTTGTAAGGCCTGAGCCTATACTGGATCGATGTATGCAGTGAAGCTCAGCAGCAGTTGTCACTCACCGAACAGCAATGGATCAACAGGAAACGATCAAAGGGCTCTCGCCAATATACACGGGTCATCTCGACATGTGAGGGTATGCGGATAAAGAAAACAGAGAGGGCCTCCTCATCGCGTAAAAAGGTCCAGGCAAGGACTCTATTTATTGCTTTAAAAATTTGCATTAGCTTCCAAAATACATTTTGATAAAAAATTTAAAAGCAAAGTATGAAAACGCACTGAAATGAGTGTATCTGCAAGGTTCTCCCGACGCGTTTCGTCTTACACAGACTTCAACTGGGGCTCAATGTTGTGAATTACTGGATTTTGCATTAATACAAGTTCTGTTCTCTGCAACTGGACTCTTTAGTGTTTACTGCCACTGAACCACACTGCACCTCCCCACAGGCTTTTATGGCAGAAGAGGCAATCACTGGCTCTTCTGCAATAAAAATATCCCTACTTGCCTGCTCGCCATCTTCTCTGGAGCTGTAAACTGAGCTGCACAACTCTGCTTACAGCGCCGGTCTCTGAGTGCTGGGAAGACAGCCTTCTGCGCAGGAGTTAAGTCTATCCCTTATGACCAATAAAGAGGTCTGAAGACCGGCAGAGAGGATCATTGGACAGGTGTGTAATAGGCCTTAAAGTGGTTGTAAAGGCAGAGGGTTTTTTACCTAACACATTCAGATAAAAAGCCTTCTGTGTGCAGCTCCCCCCCCCCCCCAACACTTATCTGAGGTTCCTCTCTCTCCATCGATGTCCACGGGTGTCTCAGCCATCCGAGATTCTCCCTCCTCATTGGCTGAGCAGTGGACAGCAGTGGTGCCACTGGCTGCCACTGCTGTCAATCAAAGTCAGCTAGCCAATCGAGGGAGAGAGGGGGCCGGGTTGGGGCTCTTTGTCTGAATAAACACACAGAGCTGTGACTCAGTTTGGCTGCCCCCACAGCAAGCAGTTTGCTATGGGGGTACTGAACAGGAGGAAGGGGCCAGGATCACAGAAGAGGGACCAGAGAAGAGGAGGATCCGGGCTGCTCTGTGAAAATCCACTGCAACAGAGCAGGTAAGTATAACATGTTCGTAAAGTATATATTTTTTCCTATTGAAAATAACAGTTCCGCTTTAAATTGTAATTCATATTAAAAATCAGAAAATGGCAAGACAAAATAATATTGACAAAACAGAATTCAAATATTAGTTACAGCAGAGTTTCTCAACTCCAGTCCTCAAGGCGCTCCAACAGGTCATGTTTTCAGGATTTCCCTCAGATGAAACGGCTGTGGTAATTACTAAGGCAGTTAAACTGATCAAATCACCTGTGCAAAATAATGGTAAGCCTGGAAACATGACCTGTTTGGGCACTTTGAGGACTGGAGTTAAGAAACACTGAGTTACAGGCTTGCAAAAAATGATGCTCACCATAATCTTAAATTTCCTGTAAGAGGTGAAAGCATTTCATATGTGTTTCCTCTGCCTGCAAGTCACAGCTGTTAACTGACACAGGAAGCACTCTTCTAATCTGTGAGAAAATGATGTAAGCTTCCTGGCTGATACTGTAAAAGCCCCATAACTATAGTAATGGGTAAAAATGCAGCAGCAGGTTCAACCATACATTAATGGCTTTTGCTTATTAGTTGAATGTAGACATTTCCAGTGGCTCTACCCTTGTGGAGGTTAGGTTTACATTTGTGGCATTGCACACATGTTGAGATGCTTTATTTTATTTTTGCGCGTTTGTTGACGTGTTTTATTAGAGCAGCCCAATAATTTGAATGGGCTGCCCAAACACACAGAATCACACAAATGAAGCAGTATGTACCTTCTTTGCATACAACAGCACATCACAAGGCATGGTAAGTTACCCTGTGTTGTAGAGTGTTACAATGCTTGTGCATCGGCAAGGTGCATTTGGGTGCCATTAGCAATGAATTGTACCTTGGTGCAGCAAAAAATAAACACGCGCTCTGGCATACCTCCCAACTTTCTAAAATGAAGGACACCTTTTAGCTCAGACTGTAGGCAGAGGACATATACCTGCCACGGCCCTTATTGCACAGACTATAAAGATCCAATATGGAGAAAATGATTGGCTAAACATGTGCTTTTGTGATCTCTATTTTTCCTTCCTTTTTATATTGGCATTTCCATATTTAACAAATGCAGTAATATAGATGTAGTACCCTAATGTTTAGGAAGGGTTGCGCTTAAATTTACCTGCCAGGTGTAGTTACCTTGGCTTATTGTTTGGGATCAACTGAGTTCACCCTATGTCTGGAATTGCTGCACTCTTCTGTTGCTAGATGGCCGGGTATCTGGTGACTTTAGACAAGACAAGGGCATTGCAAGGACAGATTAAGAATGGATAGGGTATCTCAGCCAATGGGCAGGGATTTTCTTGGGTCCCATGGCCTGCTGAGAGAGCTTATTTATTTAGATGAGGTCAGGTGATTGGGGTTCTGTGCCACCTGGACGGCTGTCTGGGTGGACATCTGTTGTACTGTTGTACTGCCCGGGCTGCTAGGCTAGTTTGGGCCTATCCTGGGCACTTTTGGCTGCTAGGCTGTCTGAGGGCCTATCCTGAAGCAAGAGAGCAGCATAGGGTTGGCATTGCGGCTTGCAGTCCAACCAGAAGTGACGGTTCTGCCAGCCGGAAAACCTGTCATGGTCGGAGGTAGAGGGGAAGCTGTTGCCACTAAGGGACCAACTGCCTTACCAGGGACCACAGTGAGTAGCTGAAGCAAGTACCGGAGCAGTATTCTCACCAACCGGGGACTGTGAAGAATTGGTAAAACGCAGGTGTCAAGCCAGGGACCCAGTCAGCGGAGGTGACCCTTGCAGAGCAGCCTTGTGTGCCAAGCCAGGGAACAAGCAGGCCAGTGGGGTGAAGCTTGAGAAGTATCTGGCATGCCAAGCTAGGGACCCAGCAGAGAAGCGGGGGTGACGCTCGAGGAAGATCCTAAAGTAAGAAGATTAGAAGAGCTCATGGAATTCAGTGGCAGTGAATCAGCAAGTCTAGTGAGAGAGACTGGGTCCACAAGAAGTGACTGTATACAAGTAAAGTAGTTTGTTAGAACAGTTCCTAACACAAATTGTAAGACTGTTGCCATAGGAGACAGCGCTCCTCCAGATGCAGCTGTGGTGTCTTGCGTCACAACGCGGGAGGGACAGCCACAGGTGGGCCCCGCCCCTGGCAGTTAGCCTGCAGGGTCAGGGCCTCAGCGAGGGAGATCCTGGGCAGTGGTGGTTGGTTTTTCCGCCCCCCACAACCAGGACCACCAGGCCAGAGGAGGAGGGACGGAGGAGCAAGACACCGGGACAGGAGAGGACGGACGGGGCTGTGGTGGAACGCACCGGCTCAGCAAAAGCGACCAAGAAGTCGGTGAGTGGGTATGCTGCACGGCGTCAAGTGAGATCTGCCGTCTTGCCCTCGGCATCCAGGGCCGTGTCCCCAGGAGGGCTGTCGGTGGAAGAGGAGGAGAGGTCCGACCAGAGGTCAGAAGGTGAAGTGTCCGGGTCGGAAGGAGGAAGTGTCCAGGAGACAAGTCCCAGCGAGGGAGTTGGAGCGGTCGGCTGGTGGGTCCGCACCTGTGCAGCCCGGTGAGTACAATGTGAATTTACCTGTCAGGGGGGAGGCTGTTGTCGGGGCATATTTGGGCTGTTCTGGGGGTGTTAAGGCGCAGGCCGGGTCAGAACGCATGTTGAGGGGGAGCAAGGAGGTTTCCAGGGGGGAGAGTCTCCGGGGCAGGGTCAGCAGGGGGGACCGAGAGCGGCCTGCTTGGTTTTCTGGCGGGCATCAAGGAACTGGTGGGCAGGTTCGAAAAACAGGAGAGGTCTGCTGCTGGTCCGGCTGCTGCCTGGGTCCCCACAGTTGGGGGGGACGGAGGGGGCTCTGGGCCGCAGGGAGGAGGCGAGCGCCGCAACGGCGGCTGTTGTCACAACAGTGGCGGGGTCCGCTGTGTCGGTACCACAGGCATCACCCAAGGCGCCAGGGGGAGCCGAGTCCACTAACAGACAAGATATTGTCCGTTTGGCAGATTCATCAAAATGCAAGGTGTATGTGTGCTTTGAAGGGCCGCTAGGGGCTCACTTGAAACCTGAAGTGCGGGAAAAAATATGGAAGGGTGAGTATGTGGAAATATTTTCACTACTGCCGCTAGAGAAATTCAACCTGGATAGGGTGAAACCCGATGACTCCAAAAAAGAGGACGAGGAGAAGAGAAGGTATAGACTGATCCCTAGGACGTTTGCCAATTGGCTACAAGCATTCGCCATCATGGCGAGTGTGATTGGAGAAAAGAACGCTGAACATTGTTCGGCTCTCTTTTTTTGTTGCATGGATTCCATAGGAGAGGCATACCGAGTATACGGGAGCACTGCGTGGCTGAGATATGACGAGCAGTTTCGCCAGCGAAGAGCAGTTCGGCCGTCGCTGAGATGGGACCACAAGGACATTAGCCTGTGGATGCGACTCATGATGTCGGCCCTGGATAATTTTTTTCAGGGGGGGGGGGGTGGTAGATCCTCTTCCCCAGGACAATCAGCCAGTAAGAAAAAGGGGACGTGTCGGCAGTACAACGAGGGATCCTGCAGGTTTGGGGGGTCCTGTCGATACAAACACGAGTGTTCCGGCTGTGGGGAAACGCACCCCCCTGTCCAGATGTTTCAAGCAAGGCAAGAATAGGACTGGAGACTCTGCACACAAGAGAGAGGACGCCGGTGATGGTGCAAAGGATGCGGCCATTTCTCGGTAGGTATCCTAATGGAAAAGCGGCGAGACTATTGGAGATGGGTTTTAGGGAAGGTTTTAGGATACCGGGTGCGTTGGAGGTGGTTCCCCCTATACCACGGAACCTGAAGTCGGCCTTGCTACATTCTGACATAGTTTTGGCAAAACTACGTAAGGAGGTTCGGGGGACCTTTCACCAAGGCGCCATTTCCCGATTTGGTGGTTTCACCGTTGGGAGTGGTCCCTAAGAAGGAACCAAATAAGTTTTTAGGCTAATTCACCACCTGTCTTTTCCCAAAGGGGGGTGGGTAAGTGATGCTATTGACCCGGAGGAGTGTACGCTAAGTTACACATCATTTGATGCAGCGCCGTTATGGGCGGGGGCGTTGATGGCAAAAACTGATATTTCCGGCTGCTGGGGTGTCATTGGAACAACAAATTCTACGTTGATCAATGCCTCACCATGGGATGCTCCATATCGTGTGCCCTATTTGAGACATTGAGCTCAATCGTGGAATGGGTGGTGAGGGATGTAGCGGGAGTGAACTCCATTATCCATTATTTGGATGATTCTCTCTGCATAGGACCATCAGATTGAAAGGTTTGCGGGATTCTGCTAGCGACGCTGGAACACATCGCAGAACGATTTGGCATACCGCTAGCACTCAAAGACCGAGGGGCCAAGGAAGGTTATCACCTTTTGGGGTTAGTGCTGGACTCGGAGGCGAGGGAGTGCAGGCTGCCGGAGGATAAGCTGGAGGATCTCAAAAAAGGGGATACTAGAGATGCTAGACAAACGCAAGGTGCAACTTCGGATACTTCAATCGTTGTTGGGGAAGCTCAATTTTTCTTTCCGGATACTGCCGATGGGTAGATCGTTTTGCAGACGGCTGTCCGCAAGCACGGCGGGAGTACGGTCGTCCAAGCACTTCGTGCGACTGCTGAAGGTGCATAGGGAGGATTTGGGAGCCTGGCATAGCTTCCTGGAATCTTTTAACGGGAGAGTGTTGTGGCCCGGTGAGCAATTTCGATCTGGAATTGTTCACTGATGCGGCTGGAGCATCGGGGTTTGGGGCTTTCTTCCAGGGTCAATGCAGTGCGGGTCCGTGGCCACAGGGTTGGATATCAGCCGGGTTCATGAAGAATTGTTTCCGGTGGTACTGACAGTGGAGCTGTGGGGTGCATCGTTCAAGGATAGGAAGGTGCGTTTCCACAGAGATAACCTGGGGGTAGTGCAGGTGATCACCAGAGTATCTGCATCATCCCCACCGGTTATAAGGCTGTGGCAGCACCTCGTTTTGCGCTGCCTGCAATTGAATGTGTGTTTATTCATGCAGTGCACTTGCCAGGTATCGAGAACGCGATTGCTGATGCATTATCTCGCTTTCAGTGGGACAGGTTCTGAGAGTTGGCGCCGGCAGCGGAGCAACATGGAGTTCCTTGTCCCAACTGGTTGTGGAGGATTGCATTGGACGAATCACTGGATGGATCAGGAAGTCGGTGAGTGAGGCCACGTGGGCCGTGTATGGTAAAATATGGCAGGAATGGTGGGCCTTCGTTCGAGGGGTGGGGCAGGATCCACTGGGTCCCGATGTAAAGTGGCTTGTGCTTTATTTTTAGCTAGGCACATGGAGTATGGGGCTTCGTGTCCTGTCCTAAGTAAAAAAATGGCAGGCTTGGCATTTTTGTTTAAATGGCAAGGGCTGCCGGACTTTACAAAGGATTTCTGGGTGCGCCAAGCACTTAAAGGATATAGAGGGACAGTGGGGCGCAAAAAACTTCAGGCCGCGGTGTCGTTTGATATCCTAAGGGACATGCTTGGGCAGTTGGCTGAGGTATGCTCCTCAGACTATGAGGCTGAATTGTTCAAAGTGGCCTTTTTGTTGGTTTTCTTTGGGGCTTTTAGAATTGGGGAGTTGGTTAGCCCCTCTAAGAAGATACAAGGGGGCATTGGGTGTCGGGATGTCCATTGTAGGGAAGAAGGGGTTTCGATACTGCTACGCAGATCCAAAACGGATCGGTTGGGGAGAGGCAGGATGGTACATGTCTATCCCTTGCTGAGATCGTCCTTATGTCCGGTAGAGGCGGTGAGGGTTTTTTTTTTTTTTTTTATTTATAAAAAATTTTTTTTAGGACGTAGGCCGGCAATGCTGTTCCGCATGTATTAAAAAGGGATCCTTTTTAATACATGCAGACTTCCTCCCCCCCCCCCCTTTCGCGGTTCAAATTTATCGCTGTGTTCAAAAAGTGTTTGAGGTTTTTGGGTTTAGCGGACAAGGATTTCTCTTCTCAGTCATTCCGAATAGGGGCGGCGACAGAAGCGACTAGGTGCGGGTTGGACGTGGGAGGCCGTAAGGCGCATTGGGAGTCTGGGAGGTTTAGAATATATGTCCGCCCTCAACTGTTGTAGAACCGTGCATTGTGACATCAGTTGGGTTGTTGGGTCATGGTGGTGTGTCTGGTTTTCTTCTATTGCAGGTGCTGAGCCATGCCTGATTTGGATTTTGGGCCACTCATATGTGTGCTGGGGGCAAGAAGGGCAGATGTCAGAAGCGTGTGCCCGTTGGTTGGGATTTCCGGGAATGTTATGGAGCACGATGGTTCCGGAGGTACACCGTTTTTCAAGGCTGAAAAAACACTCGATGTGTTCATTTTACATATGGGTGGAAATGATTTGGGGGTTAGGTCTATGCTGGATGTCACACGGTACATGAAATTTGATTTGTTGAGGCGGCGCATGTCTTTCCCGAACATGATCATAGTGTGGTCGGACATGGTGGCTCGTACATCGTGGAGGACGGCCAGATCAGTGGAGGGAGTGAACAGGGCACGACGTAAGATCAACAGGGACATCAGCAGGTTTGTGGTGAAGAACGGGGGTTTAGGAATAAGGCATTTGGAGCTGGAGGTAGAAACATGGCGGTATTTAAGGGGAGACAGAGTGCACCTGAATGAAGTAGGTACTGACCTGTGGGCCCTGGGGATCCAGGATGGAGCACAGCAAGCATTGAGGGTGTGGAGGGGCTCCCAAGGGTAAGGGGATTCCCCTTGGTTGCTGTGGCTGGTGTTTGGTCTTTGCGGGTGAGGAAGAGATTTCGGAACAGAGACTCAGGATCTGCTGGTGGTATGGGTCCTGAGGGTGGTACCCCAGATAACGGAGGTTATCTGGAAGTTGGTTATGGGGGCACTGCAGTAAGTGGGTGTCTGAGTCAGCTTATCGGCTTGAGGCCTAAAAACCCACGTCAGAGGGACCGCAGTGTCGTATTTTTTGGCTACGGAAGAGTTGCTATTGGTGGACCTGCAGAGACCAACACTGGGAGGATCTGAATGTTTTTTGATCGTAACAGATGTTTATTAAAAGTTAATGTTTATGTTATTTAAATATAGATTGATATCTATATTTTTGGTTTAATAAATTAAGGATGCTACGGCCTATTTACTCCAGAAGTTGTTTGTTTTTTATTAGTAAATAAGGTGGTAAGGTGGAGTATAGGTTAAAGCAAATAGGTTATACATTAGTCATGGCCCTAAACCCTCTCTCCCACTGTTCTGTTCAAGTGAAAAATAATCTCTTTGCATTCAAGATGTGTATGACGCCCATGAATCTATCTTGTATTACACCCACTATGCATTGTAACCCACTCTACACAGAAGGATATCAGCAGCTCCTGGCCCTGGAGGTTCTCATTAGACGACTAATGGAGGCCTGGGACCTTGCTACATAGAGATTGGATAAAAAAAAGTTGAGCGCCACATAACCCTTTTGGTAGTAGAATAGTACATTTAATAAAGAAATGTGCATATCCTACCAGGGACAGCTGACATGCATGAGGGACAGGTTGGATTAATCTCAAGAGGGACAGTTGGGACCTATAGCTTTTGTGTGCTACAGGAATGTGCACAATATCACAGTACACAGATAACAGAGCCTAATCATTTTTGCATCTAATTATGTTAGAAAACAGGTTGATGACCTAATTTTTATATTTGTGGTGCATGTGCTAGCTTGTTTAAAAAGGCATTTCAGTGAAGAAACAAACCTCTGCCATTGTAATAACTTCAGTTTCGTGCAGACTTTAAAAAAGATCTGTTTTTCAAGCATTGATCTAATGGTCTTATCATTATGGATTAAAGTGTTTGTTACCCCCAACACTTCTTCATATTGCTGATATGTGCCTGCTGTACCATGTACTTGTATGAGAAAGTCTCCTGTTTTTTTTTTCTTTCTAATGCTTCCTTTATGTGCAATCCCTGGAGTTCTTGCAAGTCCCCTTAAAGGGGTGTGCCCATCAAAAAAAAAAAAAAAAAAAAAATTAAAAGACTGCAGCTGCTGACTTTTAAGAATCGGACACTTACCTGTCCCAGGGTCCAGCGATGCGGGGGAAAGATGCCCCCCTCGTCCCCCGCTCCGCTCGCGGTGCCGGCATCCTTACTGTGGGAACCCGGCTGTGGCTTCACAGCCGGGCACCCACTGCGCATGCGCCGCAGATTGTGATGCGCCGCACAGTCATCTGGGACCTGTCACGTGTCCCAGATGACTGACTGCCAAGGGGAAGTGACGATTCTAGCCCGGGCTGAGGAAGAGGCAGATTTCGTGGGACCACCTAGCAACAGGGAGAAATGGGTAAGTGATTTTTTATTTATTTTTTTGTCAGATTTGATGTCAATTTGAATAATGTTGTGATTTTTGGTGGAAACACCACTTTAAGCCTCGTACACACGATCAGACTTTTGGCAGACAAAGCGTCAGACTTTTGTCCGAAGGGCGTGTGCCTGGATTTTGTCTTTCATACTAACGGCACACAATTGTCGGCCAACAAACAAGAACGTAGTGACTTACTACGTCGAGTTTCAGCTCTTGAGCGCCACATACCTCCCAACATTTTGAGATGGGAATGAGGGAAACCTACCAGCAAATGTATGTAGGGCACACCCTTTAAAGGAGAACTAACCAAAAATAAAAAGGGTAATTAAATCCACAAGCGCTTTTTTTTTTACCACTACTATTCCTTTATATTGGCTTTTGAAATTTACAAATGCCGCAATTTAGAATTTGAGTGAAAGGTTTAGCACTGGGGAACAATTTTTTAGAGATAAAAAGTGCATTTTATATACAACTATAAAAATCAGACAAAAATGAGGGACAGAGGGACATTGCTCCAAATCGGGGACAGTCCCTCGAAATCAGGGACAGTTGGGAGCTATGGTGCCACCCTTTGGGCACCTTCTGCTAATGTCGTGTTTGGTGAGCATTGATTCCGAGCATGCGTGTTTGGACTTTTGGACTTTTGTGTGACGGACTTGTGTACACACAATAGGAAAATCTGACAACAGACCATTGTCCCCCGAAAATTTATTAGCCTGCTAATCAACATTTTGTCGGCGGAAAACAATTGCGTACTAACGACCAGATTTTTAGGCAAGCATTTTGTCATCACACAATTCCCGGCCGAAAATCTGATGGTGTGTACGAGGCTTAACTCTCCTGTTTTTCCTGTTAAAAACAGACCACATCGTGGTCAGTTCTCTAGCTATGCTGGGAACGCAGTGTGCTCTCTTCCAATGATCAGACTTGTCCTGACATGCACCTGCTGCACAGCCATTTACTGGGAATCTCAGTGTGCTGCTGCTTCTCCTCCCTCAGCTCTTATGCAGCTGAGAACAGAGGGAATGTGATCACTTATCATAAAAAGGGGGGGGGGGGGGGGGGGTATTTATAATTTTTTGCATTTAATCTATTTGAAACTGAATGGTTTGTTTTACAATCACTTTAAGGTTTTAATGTCTTTTTAAAACCTTGTTTCTCTGAATGGCTTATGATTACATATACAGTGTGTACATGAAGGTGGCAATATATGCTTATTATAGTATATACAGGATCTACTGCTTGCTTGGCAGTGCAGTAAAGGGGTCATGCTTTGAAGCAACTCTGTTGCTAATATTTGGCTTTCACGTTATGGACTCTGCAAAGGAAAACTTTGAATAATCACCTCTTCTGATGCCTGCTCTGTGGAAGAGAAGCCGCTGACTCAAGATCCTACAAAATTTGGGCATTATAGGATTCCTGGACCCCCTGCTTGCTGCCCTTAGTGATTTGATCTATTACTGTGTACTGTAGTGATGTCGTGGCTGTCTGGAAATGCCACAACACACAGCAGGGGACTGGTGGGAAAAATCAGTCTGCAGCAAGGGACCAGGAAATACTGTTTATTTTACAGTAATGGGGTTCTGATTGTACAGGTTAACTTTGGCATCAGTTTGGCTGGGCTGTACTAGGGTTCTGCCTGGTCATGGGTACAGTGAGGTACACATGACAGGCCTAGAACCAGGCCTGATTGGACGTCTTAGGTATCAGTCTTCCCCAGAGCCAATCAGTGGGCGCGCCTGGCCCCGCTGTGGAGTCTGGGGAATGGTACTTAAGGTGCCGAAGTCACTTGTTTGGGGCTCGGCCGCAGTCCTGTTTCCTGGTTCTGGACCGGGGTAGCCCCACGAGGGGTCCCGGGCCTGGGAACGTTTGCCGTCCCGCAACATGGTCAGTTTGACTAGCCCCACAGACCCGCATGGTCTGGGACAAGGATCCGCCTGTTCCAGAGTCTCGGAGCCGGTTAGTCCGAGGCCCAGTAACTGAAGGAGGATTCAAGGTGGCCCGGTGTGCTCTCATTACTGGAGGGGGCACCACAGCTCGCATAGGTGACCAGGGGAGGACTCTTTGGAGGAGGGCCAACAAGCTGGCATTTCAAGAGGAGCCTGGTTGCTGAGTTGTATGGACACTAAAGAATCCACACTTCCACAGTACTGCACAGGTACTGTGGAAAAGGTTCCTATTCACCTTCGGGTTGCAAGTTCATTCTGTGTCAGATTTTTAAGTTTCCGGATCATATTGTCAGCTGCCATACCTCTGGCTAGAGGTTTGTCTGGCATTGAAGTACCCAGCTGCGAGTGGCTACTCTGTGGGTTTGATAAAAGGAATTTGTGGATGTCGGCAGTTCAAGGTGCCTGAGTTTCTTCACCCTTGCCCTCTATTCCTATCTAAAGCCTCATACACACGATCGGACCTTGTACCAACTTTCCCGTGGATTTTTGTACAAAGGGCGTTGGCCCCATGTTGGTATTGCATACACACGATCAGACTTTTTAGGCAACAAACACGAACATAGTGACGTTTCAACGTACTAACGACACTTCAAAAGAGGACGTTCGAATACTCCAGCGTCAACTTCTGTATTGTTGTCTGATCTTTTGCATTGGTTCTGAGCATGCGTGTTTGTACTTTGTACAAAAGTCCGATGGTTTTGTGTACACACGGTTGGACTTTGCTCCATCGGACTTTTGTTGGCAGAAAGTTGGTCCGTTCGCACAGCCAACAAAGGTCCGATGAAAAAGTTGGTCCGATGGAGCGTACACACGGTCGGGTGTTGGTCCAAAACAGCTAATTTGCATGTTTGTTGTCAAAAAGTCTGATTGTGTGTACGGGCCTTAAGACTGTGTTTTGTTGGATGTTACCACTGCAACAATAAAAACCTTCAAAAGGACTTTTATTGTGTCCGCATCCAAAGTTGTTGGGTACTAACCCTGGAAACCCCTGGACAATTATCAACAAGCCAAGCGGAGGTAGCCGGTAAGCCCAAAAGTCAAGGCCGCCCCATCGAGGGTTATGGCCGCTATATATATATATATATATATCTATATCAATATATATATATATATATATATATATAATCTCTATCTCATTTTCATTGTTCTCTCAGGGAATGTAAATATCCCTATGATAGCAATAGTTGGTGACAGGAACACTTTTTTTTTTTTTTTTTTTTTTTTTTTTTTTTTTTAAATTTGGGGTCTATTAGACCCTAGATCTCTCCTCTGCCCTCAAAGCATCTAACCACACCAAGATCGGTGTGATAAAATGCTTTCCCAATGCTTATATCCAGCGACACCTAAGTCATGAAATGCTCGTAGCTTCCGGTTTCTTAGGCAATAGATGAACCACCGGCTGCATTCTCGGGTTCCCTGGTGGGATAGGAGAGCCCCAGAAAAACATGAAAGATGGTGGTGGTGGTGGGGGGGACAGTCACCGGGTTGGTCAGGACAGGAGGGACAATAAAAGCGGGTGTCGCACCTAAATCCACGTTTTCTGAAGACACGACATGTTCTTTGGGGTGTTCTTTGAGTAGAGGTACCAAGGAGGACATACGAAAAATGCCTCTCATGCAGCCTGCTCACTGCATTTGCGTTGAGAAGGTGGGCCATAGCACCGTTTGGAAACAGAAGTCCTGTGAAAATCTCTTCCTGGAATCTGAGGAAGGATCCAGTTCGTCGTGAAGCTTTGTATAGCACAAAAGCGTTCAGCAGAGCTAATTGAAATAAGTATACAGACACTTTTTTTTTTTTTTTTTTTTTTGTACCAGCGTCTGGACTTGCGGGCAGTTGGGTATGGCGCCAACAACTGGTAGTCGAGGTCTACCCCTCTCATATTAAGGTTGTATTTGTGGACACAGAGGGGTTTCTCCACAACGCCAGACATCATATCTGCGTGAAGGGAGGACAGAACGAAAACATTCCGTTTAATCCCTCCACTTCACTGCTAACAAATTACTGCACTTCAAGCAGCCTCTCTCCCCCGTCTAAGTTGGGATTCTACAAGCCGTTGGGGGAAGCCCTGGCGATTAGATCACACAGTGCCACATGCGCCAATTCCATAATCAAAAAGGTGACTAAAAAGTGGCACGCTTGTGTAATATTTGTCCACGTACAAGTGGTACCCCTTTCCGAATAAGGTTGACACCAAGTCCCACACAATCTTACCAGCACTCCCTATGCAGTCTGGGCAGTTCTCCGGCTCTACGTGACTTTGAATCTTTTTCCCTCTTTTTCCCGTCGCAGAGCTAATGCATCTTGAACCCATATCTGGCACGCTTGCTGGAAAGATAATGTTTGATAGACAAGTGGCCAGAAAACTTAATCAGGGACTCATCAACGCAGACAACTTGATCGAGAGTAAACAAGGCTGTAAACTGTTGGTTGAAGTGGTTTACGAATTTTGTAGAGCCGATCAAATCCAGGGTTGCCCCAAGGACGACAGAGTTCATTATCATTGAAGTGCATGAACCGCAAGATCTGCTCGTATCGTGTCCTGGTCATGGAGGCAGAGAACATGGGCATATGGTGAATTGGGTCAGTGGACCAATATGACTGAAACTCACTCTTTTTAGTTATGCCCAGGAGGAGGGATAGGCCCAGGAAGGTCTTAAATTTGGAGACCGTAATAGGCTATGACAAGGGTCAGCTGGGGATTAGTGGCAATGAATTGACCAGCATACAAATTGCTTTGGTCCACAATAGAGCTATAGAGATCTTCTGTGGAAAAAAACGAATAAAAATCAAGTGACGTAAAATCAACTGTTTCCACCTGAATTCCGGGTTGGCCAGTGAATGGGGGAAGTACGGGTGCTGCAGAAGTGGTGGGCTCCCAATAAGGATTGGCAAATGCAGCAGGAAGGGCAGTATGGGCTCGACGGTCCTGCGTTTGTCTTCTTTCTCTGCTCATGCTAGCCACATCACCAGCTTGAACTGCACTTGTGGTACTCGCCGTGTTACTGCAGTGCTGGATGTACGACCAGGATGTACTAGGCCGCTGGTGCTCGCCAGCTCACCAGACAGCTGAGCGGCACTAGTACTGGCTCTCTGCGCCATACGAGAGCCCTGCGGTTCTTGCACCTCAACGACAGCAGAAGAATGGGGTCGGGTACGCCTGACCTTGGCAGGGACCACTACTTCTTTGTCAGAGCTATCTGTCGGGGTGCTGCTGCTGTCTACCGGTTCGTATTCTGAGCCTGAATCTGACAGATGGGTGACTTCCTCTTCACTATCTGTCATGCTCAAACGTGTAGGCCTCTTCACTACTGTACTTTCGATTTGACATCTAAATTTACTGGTACAGTAGTGAGACTCACAGGAAAAAGAGCTCCTGAATGTCAGCGACAGCTTAAAACGCTACAAAAAAAAACTGGCTCAGGCCTGACTCTGCGAACGCTGCAGTTATGTGTTTTTAGTGTTTTTTTTTTTTTTTTTTTTTGTGACAGTGATCGATTTGATACTTGGGTGGGCTGGGCTGGGCGGAGGGGCTAAATGCAGGTGCTAGCGGGTATCTGGGTTGATCCCACTAACACTGCGTTTTTGGGAAACCTAAACGTCTGGGGACGCTAGTATAGATCTGATCAGATATCGATCCGTTCAGACACTATATTACTAAGGGAGGTGTATGGTGCGTGCATGGATGTTAGCGCTGCTGGCACTAATCTGATGCTGCCTGGGGCGACGCAGACCCTATCTGACACTAAAACCTAACTGATATCACCTGCCGGGTAAACAGGGGGTTAAACCTTTATTTAGGTAATATACGGCGGGTGCCCTGACGCTATTAAAATAAAAAAATAAAAAAATAGCTAACCAGCGTCACCCGTGACACTAATACAGTGATCACTGGTGACGGGGTAATCAAGGGGTTAAACCTTTTTATTAGGTCTAGGGACCCCACCTAAAACTGATTTTTGTCACTAATGACACCATTTACAGTGATCAAAAAAATATGAACAGGGGGTGAAGGGGTTAACTGGGGGGGGGGAGGGGGGTTAACAAGTGTACCTACGTGAACTGGTGTCAGTGTAGTGTTGGTGCACTTACTGTGAGATGCCTCCTCTCTTCTCTCTGGAATGGAAAAGCGCTCCACGAGGAGAGATGACCTCACTTCCCCTGCTGTGTTTACACTTACACATGCAGAGGAAGGATTTAATTTGCCAGGAACGATCACCAGGTCCAGGCCAGACGGCCTGGGGATCGATCGGTTCTGGGTGGAATCCGATCGTAGCGGCCGCGCGCGCGAGATGTATAGCTACGGCGCTTCGAGCAACCGGGCCAACCTGCTACAGTATAACTGCGGCGGCTGGTCCGGAACCGGTGAATTGTATGCTCAATAAAAGAGGCAAAATTTTTTTTTGCTTTGTGGTGTGTTTTTTTTTTTTGTTATCTTTTTTCATAAATTTAGGCCAGATCATATTCTGCTACATTTTTCTTTGGGGAAAATAACCCAAATCGGTGTATATTATTTAGTCTGTAGGGAAGTTTTATAGCATCTACAATTTGACCTGACACTTTGGTACAATGTAAAGTAGTGAGTGTACAGCTTGTATAACGGTGTAAATTTGCTGTCCCCTCAAAATAACACAACACACAGCCATTAGACCCCTTTCACACTGAGGCGCTTTTCAGGCACTTTCATGCTAAAAAAGCTCACGAAAACCTATTTCCATTAAAATCGATGAATGCTTTCACACTGGGGCAGTGGTCTGGCAGAGCGGTGAAAAATGCCCCTTTCCATTTGAAATTAATGGAAAGCTCTTCAAAAGCGCTCAAATGTTTTACTGGCAGTTTAGAAGTGCATCACTGTGAAAGGGGCCTTAGGGTCTGAACTGCTGGCAACAAAAGTGAGCACATCCCTAAGTGAAAATGTCCAAATTGGGCCCAAAGTATCAATATTTTGTGTGGCCACCATTATTGTCCAGCACTGCCTTAACCCTCTTGGGCATGGAGTTCACCAGAGCTTCACAGGTTGCCACTGGAGTCCTCTTCCACTCCTCCATGACGACATCACAAAGCTGGTGGATGTTGGAGACCTTGCGCTCCTCCACCTTCCATTTGAGGATGCTCAATAGGGTTTAGGTCTGGAGACATACTTGGCCAGTCTGTAGTCTTTACCCTCAGCTTCTTTAGCAAGGCAGTGGTAATCTTGGAGGTGTGTTTGGGGTCGTTATGTTGGAATACTGCCGCGAAGGGAGGGGATCATGCTCTCTTTCAGTATGTCACAGTACATGTTGGCATTCATGGTTCCCTCAATGAACTGTAGCTTCCCAGTGCCAGCAGCACTCATGTAGCCCCAGACCATGACACTCCCACCACCATGCTTGACTGTAGGCAAGACACACTTGTCTTTGTACCCCTCACCTGGTTGCTGCCACACACACTTGACACCATCTAATCCAAATAAGTTTATCCTGGTCTCATCAGACCGCAGGACATGGTTCCAGTAATCCATATCCTTAGTCTGCTTGTCTTCAGCAAACTGTGGGTTTTCTTGTTCATCATCTTTAGAAAAAGCTTCCTTCTGGGACGACAGCCATGCAGACCAATTTGATGCAGCGTATGGTCTGAGCACTGACAGGCTGGCACCCCCACCCCTGCTTGTTGCCCGGTGGAAGTTCTTGACTCAATCTATATGTAGTAACTGCTGTCAGTAGGCCGCTGCTCCCGTTTCCCACGCATCCTTTTACGTCAAAACAATTAATTTCGTATGTAAGGATTTTACTCGCCAGATTAGATGTGGATCCAAGACCTTTCTTTGAACATTCATTCAGGATTGGGGCAGCGTCGGCAGCTTCCAAACAGGGGGTCCCATCTTACATTATTAAGCACATGGGGCGCTGGAGGTCATCCTGCTGCAGCAGGTACATTCCTGAACCTCACACGGAGGTTAGTAGACAGTTTGGTACATTGTTGGATTAATTGTTATCTATTTCATTAAAGCTTCATACTGTACCTAGCCTGTGTCTTTTTCCCTCTTTTAGGCGTACCGACCAGCGAGACCGAGGCACACTGCAGGTCTTGGTAGTTAGGGTTACCATGTCACAAGTGAAGACTCTGACTACAAATTATATTATATATATTTGATCCTGATGTACTGACTGCCTATCTAATTTCTTGAGGCCCGAAAATGCCAGGACAGTACAAATACTCCACAAATTACCTTTTTGGAAAAAAATAATAGGTCAATAACCTATTTGCGGGCTCAGCTGAAATGGGGTGCACCTTTATCTTGGATGACTGTTTAGCAGACTCTGCTGGCATCCATGATTGCCTGCTTCCTCTTTTGATTTTGTGAAGCCACTGATGTTGAGAAACCCCCATGGTGTTTTTGCTGCACTTTAGAATTGAGCTAGAAAGAAAACTTGGAGAGCTATTTCAGTTGGTAAACCTAGAAACAGTTTTCACTTTCACTATTTCACTTCCCACTTGTTTCAATTCCTCTAGCTAAATTAATTTGAAGTGCAGACTTTCAGCTTTAATTTAAATATATATCAAGTACAATTTTTTTTTTTTTTTTTTATACACAGTCCCCCCCCCCCCATTTTCAGGGGCTCAAATGTAAATGGACAAATGAATATAATCAAAAATATGTTCATTTTTAATATTTTGTTGAATATATTAAAATTGTAAGTCATCCCACCTCATTCCTCTCCAGCTACTCCAGTACACTTTTTTTTAAAAGAAGAAAACTCAAGACTTAAATTAGAAGAATAAGATCATGCTGATGCTCTCTTCTGAGCCCAATAAACAAAGGAGTGGCTGAGAATCCACACAATAGTTTGCTGATCTGCAATAAAGTCAAACAAGAGTTAGGACGGATATATAGCTTTTATCAATCAGATCGCCATCTAATAAATTCTGCAAGAAAACTACATTTTTGCAGCTTCCGTGGCTGCACCGATTCTAAAAGAATGTGATGTTAATTGTTTGTGACATAAATGCAGAGTCCAAACGTTTTTGAAAAACACTGTTGAATTGGTACCTTGTCAATAGAAAACCATCGCTATGAACAAATTAAACAGTCATTAAAATTCGGTCGTACCAATAAATACTGTTTTTCAAATGCCATATTGGACAAATATTACGTGAAGGACACTGATTCAAATAAATCCATTGTCCTTTGCCATACTTACCGTATATACTCGAGTATAAGCCGACTCGAATATAAGCCGAGGCACCTACTTTTAACACAAAAAAACTGGGAAAATGTATTGACTCGAGTATAAGCCTAGGGTGAGAATGCAGCAGCTACTAGAAGTGGAAAGGAGTGTCAACAATGCACATCTGCATGCCTGAGCCTCACTGTGTCCATCTGCACATAGTATAATGCCACATCATATAAAAATTCCATATTAGATTATAAATGGCCTTCAGCTTTCACTCGTACTTGTTTGGAATCCATAGATCTACGTTAAAATATCCAGGTTATGCTATTATGTAAGCTGTAATAGCCTTAGCCTCACTGTGCCCATCTCCCAGCCTCGTGTACCTGATCCCGGCGCTGTGCCCATTCTGCAGCCTTATCTCCTGGCGTTGTGATATATTCAGTCTAGTCGGCGGCCATGCAGTGTACCAAAGCCCTCATCCTTGTTCGTGACGGAACACTGACTTGGTTTCCCAGCAGTGAGTCAGTGTTCAGCCTATAACGGACGAGAACGAGGAGAAGGCGGGGCACTGCACGGCTGCGCCTAGACTGAATATATCACAGCGCCGAGAGATAATAAGGCTGCAGATGGGGACAGCGCCAGGAGGACTCGAGTATAAGCCAAGGGGGGCATTTTCAGCACAAAAAAAAAATGTGCTGAAAAACTCGGCTTATACTTGAGTATATACGGTATCTGTCTTACTGCTTGAAAGAAAAATCCTCAATTGTCTATCCTCGGAAATGACATTCTGAAATGTAATTGTCAAGGGCTTATGTTTTGCAGCAGAGACAACCTCTGACATATATGAAAAGCTCCAAAAAAAAGAAAAGACAGATTTAAAAAGAAGATCCTCATATTCAGAAAAACAAGCATTCACATAAACGGAACACAAACTGCTCAACAGATCTATAGTGATAGGAGAGCGTTTTGTCTCTGTGAAGTGTAGATTTCTTATAACCTTTTAACGCTTGCTTGACTGAAAAGAGACTCAAACAATGTGGTAAAGAATTTCGTTTTAGAAAAAATGAAACTCTAGCCAACGTTTTATTGACATGAGACCAAGAAACAATAGTATAACATTTTCTTCAAAAGAAAAATTAATATTATTTAAAAATGAAATCCACAACTTCCAAGATGTAATATAACTCGACCATGTAGATTTAGTTAACGAATGTTGGATATAGTCAAATACTATATCAGCTCCCACAAGTGACAGTGGCATGGAACTCCTTGTTGAATTGCTTCTGGCATTAGATGATGAAAACAATCATCTGGAATCAAGAAAGGTGAGTCTGCCAAACTATTCTCTCTACCTGGAATAAATCTTTCTTTAATCCATATATTCAATGAAAGACACTTAAAAACCAAATACCTCAATATTTTATTGGTGGTGATTTGGAGGAAAGGCGATTTATTGCATAAACTACTCCTTTATTGTCAGTACTGACAAGTAATCACCTGTCTTGAAAGGCATGAGCCCTTAATTCTACTGCCTCAATGATTGAGAATAATTCCAACAATACAATATTTTCCAAAACCTTGCACAATCCATTTGAAAGGCCAATGGGAAGCACACTAGTGTGTCCTCCAAATGGCAGTAAAACCTAACGATCCTCCTGCATCAGTAAAAAGAGAAAAGGCATCACGAGAAATGAAATTGCCATATGGTCTTGCCATTAAAATTTTGTAGAAAATGTAGCCAGATTAACATCATCTTTAATTTTGCCCAACAATCTAACATGAGATGAAGGATTCTTTAACCCCAAAATAATAGAATAAAAGCATCTAGAAAAAAATTCTACCTAACATCCCAAGCAAAGATTGCATTTCTTTTAAAGTCATTTTCTTCCTTCTACTATTTTTAATGACTGAGAAATGTTTTCTATTATCTAAAGGTCTAAATTCCATATTTAACGAATCGATAGTCACACCTAAAAAATCTTAACACGATACTGGACCAACAGTTTTTTTTTTTCTTCCGCTAAAGGAATATTCAAATATCTTCAAAATGGCAAAAAAAGGTATTTAACCACTTCAATACAGGGCACTTATACCCCCTTCCTGCCCAGGCCAATTTTCAGCTTTCAGCACTGTCACACTTTGAATGACAATCATGCAACACTGTACCCAAATTAAAACATTTTTGTTTGAAAAAAACTAATTTTTTTTGCTATAATAACCATTTTTTTCCCCTCAGTTTAGGCCGATACGTATTCTTCTACATATATTTTTGGCAAAAGTTATAGTTTCTACAAAATAGGGGATAGATTTATAGCATTTTTTTTTTTTTTTTTTTACTAGTAATGGTGGAGATCTGCGATTTTTTTTTTTTTTTTTTTTTTTTTTTCTCGCGACTGCGATAATTAATCGGACATATCGGACACTTTTGACACATTTTTGGGACCATTCACATTCATACAGCGATCCGTGCTATAAAAATGCATTGATTACTGTATAAATGTGATGGGCAATGAAGGGGTTAACACTAGGGGGCGATCAAGGGGTTAATTATGTTACCTAGGGAGTGATTCTAACTGTAGAGGGAGGGTACTCACAAGGGGAGGAGACCGATCAGTGTTTCTCTGTACAAGGAACACGCCATCGGTCTCCTCTCACCTGACAGGACATGGATCTGTGTGTTTACACACACAGATCCACGGTCCTGCTTTGTTACTTGCCAATCGCGGGGCACGCACATCGGGTCACCAGTGGGCCTGTTGGGCTGGGAAAGCGATCACGTCATATGAGCTGCACCGCCCTGCCATCATGACGGTGGGCGGGCGGCAAGTAGTTAATAAATCGCATTTGTCAGAATCCTTGCCACTGATCGGTCTCCTTTTTTTTTTTCTCGCGACTGCGATAATTAATCGGACATATCGGACACTTTTGACACATTTTTGGGACCATTCACATTCATACAGCGATCCGTGCTATAAAAATGCATTGATTACTGTATAAATGTGATGGGCAATGAAGGGGTTAACACTAGGGGGCGATCAAGGGGTTAATTATGTTACCTAGGGAGTGATTCTAACTGTAGAGGGAGGGTACTCACAAGGGGAGGAGACCGATCAGTGTTTCTCTGTACAAGGAACACGCCATCGGTCTCCTCTCACCTGACAGGACATGGATCTGTGTGTTTACACACACAGATCCACGGTCCTGCTTTGTTACTTGCCAATCGCGGGGCACGCACATCGGGTCACCAGTGGGCCTGTTGGGCTGGGAAAGCGATCACGTCATATGAGCTGCACCGCCCTGCCATCATGACGGTGGGCGGGCGGCAAGTAGTTAATAAATAATCGCATTTGTCAGAATCCTTGCCACCCATAACTAAAAAGTCGTCTGAATAAAACAGAATCTAATTCAGATTTAATAATACATTAACTACCCATTCTAAAGTAGAAAAAACGCTCAAAATAAACAATCTTAAGAGCACCCTATGGACAAACCTTTTATCAATATAATAGTTTTTCCTTGAAAATAAGCTTTAGCTAATAATGCTCCTTTTCCTAAAGATCAAAGTTTTACTATTGCAGAATCAAAAGATACATGCATTACTGAAGACAAAGTTAGGTCAATTTGATTATTTAAAGAAGCACCATAAGGATAAGACAAATGATGGATCAGTCTATATGCCTGGGGCTCTTGGGAATGATCCCTAAAGGAGAAATTATCAAAAGGAGGATGCTCAAAAGGGCCTGCCATTCTGCCTTCATCAATTTCTTTAGGCAATTCATTATCAACGATCAAAGCTAGGTTGGCCACTGAAGATAAATTATGTACTACCTCACAACCAAATCCATCAAACTTGGGAATCTTAAAACCTTGTGAGAAACCTTCAATTAAAAGCATTGATTTCACTATCAATGTTATAGATAATTGATAAACTGGCTCCACATCTTTAAAAGTTTTTATATCAAGTGCTAATGTAGGATGCCAGACATAGTAATGAAACCTGTTACAATAAGTAATAATTAGTTTTTATTATGTTAACGTGGTAAATTTGTAAAACTTGAAATAAAAACCATTGAAACAAAAAAAGCATTGATTTCTGCCGATCTGGCTAAATTGTGAGCTATGGTAGCAACTTTTTCAGGTTCTGGCTTCTACCTGAAGGTTCTCTAGGTTGATTTTGAGAATGTGACGATTTACGAAAACCTTTTACTACCGGATGTGCTCCGGAGCAAAATACACATTTGTGTTTGTACCTACATGTAGGGAGCCATTTACACTGGCTATCATTGTACACAAAATAAATCCATTTTTTATAAGGCAGGTTAGAGTAAGCAGTAGAAGAACTATTTGTCCGACCAGGCTGAATAGGTCTAGGCGGGAAGAATAAATTCAACCATAGCCCTACATCCTTTACACCCCATTGTAACGCTGGGTGAACACTTAATTTATGTCTAAATGCCTCATCGTAATTTAAACCATGAAAATCCCCCTAAGCTATTATAAGCCTCCAGAATAATGTCCATGGGGGTTATTTACTAAAGGCAAATCCAGTTTGCACTACAAGTGCACTTAGAAGTGCAGTCGCTGTAGATCCGAGGGGGACATGCAAGGAAAATAAACGCATTTTAGCTTGCACATGATTGGATGATAAAATCAGCAGAGCTTCCCCTCATTTCAGATCTACCCCTCAGATTTAAAGCGACTGCACTTGCAGTGAACTTGTAGTGCAAAGTCAATTTGCCTTTCGTAAATAACCCCCATATGGTGGAAAAGTCCATGACTTTTATTCAGAAGTTTCTCGCGAAAGAACGCTAGAAAAAATAGCTTGAAGCCAATTAAAAAATTGATTTAGTAATTGGCTTTCTTCTGTCATCTTCTTCAATTCCCTTTTTTTTTTTTTTTTTTTTTTTTCTTCTTCTTCTTCTTCTTCTTCTTCTTTTTTTTTTATCCATTTTATAAAATAATTCTTTGGAAGATGGTAATAATGTTGAAAAATCTATGTATTCACCAGTCCAAATCTTTTCTTTGACACCCATAGGTAAATGAAAACCTAACAGTGATAGTGATAGTATACAAGGCATGACTTCTTTCCCAAACAATTCTGGCCTGCCTGAAGAGGCGTTCTTCATCAAATTGAATAACTCTGCAGGTTCTTCTAATCTTTGATTCACATCAGTATTAATAACAATATCAGTAGTATTGGGTGGATTCAAAGTTTGCTGTGGAGCATCTATAGCAGACCATACCACCGCTGCTGGACCATTATTACCAATTTTACTTACTGTAGTTGAATTTGCGGGAACTGTAATACCAGCTATAATTGTATAATGAATTGTTGCCATAGAACAGACTTTGTTGCCAGATGACCAGGGGAAGCTGTCCGCTTCAATTTATTTCTGGCAACTATCAACTATCCATTACCAGTAGCCCTCATTTATAGGGGTACCCTGCTGTTCTAGTACATTAATTGGTGGGGGATACATGACTTAACTGACCTATCCTACACTGACTTTAAATTTTTATAGTTTTAATTGGATGACTTTGCTGGCAAATAAAAATTACCCCATTTTCAAAACTTTGTGAGAGACACGTGCTGGGAATGTTACTGTCACATTGGTTGTGCTCTCAAGCAAGCTGTAAAACCATCAAATGTCCGGTGTCATAACTGATCACATGTGCAGCACCATGGCAGATGAAGATCAGACAGAGGCCAAGATGGCAGCTAACTTGGCTGAAAACAATAAGAGGGTTAACAGTCATGCTTTTTACACACTGCTATTGTTGTTTCTAGGTACTATAATTTACATTGACGCATCGTAAAATGGACAACACGGATCAACAAATCACATTAATGTGAACTTGCATCATTTAAAATACATGCATCAAAACCTATAGGTGTGAATTGGCCCTATATGTACATGTGTCCATACATTGCATGAACTGTATCTGCATAGCTGTTAAATACAAGGAATCCTACTGGGACTAATCTGATTATGTGGTATAACTTCCTAACAAACAAAAGTTTTAAATAAAGCCTGAGTATTTTAGAACTCCTTGAAAAAAGTCTGCATTTTTTTTATTTTGAAGTTATGACCTTACTAGTTTAGGGGGGTAAACTATAGAAAACCGGCCTACTGTTTGCCTACATAATACTATCAAAATGCTAAGACTTTGCAGAGCTTTCACCAAGCTTGGCTGAAGCCTTCAGAGCTCATTTAAACTTGCAGTGGGGGTGGTAAAAATTACAGTTTAGCCATGTCCCCCCCCCCCCCCCATACACATGCCATGGCTGTGATGCTTTGTTTCATGGCTGCTGACAGGCTTTAGTAAGTTTCAGCAGTATGTGAATGTTGTTTAAAGCCTGCTAGTAGCTTTTTTTTTTTTTTTTTTAAGTGAAAGTCACATTAAAATCTATGTTTAGCATTCCCAAACTGGGACTGAAGAGTTCTTTTAAAGACTTCAACAAACCTTCTTGCAGCTTGCCAAAAGCTGGTGTACACACTGCTGTTATGCAAGTTTAAAGCCCTTCTGAACAAGGTCATTGCGTGTAGCAGGAGTCTGAATTATTTAACGTACAACAGAGTTCAGTGGTCATGAGTATGTAATCTACAGAGTGTAGCACCCTCTTGTGTACATAGTTGTGTGATATATAGTAGATAGAGGCTTGTTAGAAGCCTGGGTATGAGTCAGATGGTTTACTTTAGTTCAGACTGGAGGGCTCTACAGGTCAGGCTTCTGGTACCTCCCCCCTGGTTCTAGAAGCTTGGAGAAGTTTCTAGAAGTTAGTGGGCGGAGGCCAGAAGGTGCTGATCTGAATATTTACGGGAATCTTGCCAATCCCCAGGCAGGAAGCCTGGCAGGGGGGCTGAACCATCCCATAAATATTGTGGCGTCTGGTGGAAAATGGGGTGCCGCTGTGTGTAGCCTGGGAGGGGGCCTTGGAGAAGGGGGGGGGGGTCTGCCTTCAGGATGGAGGTTGAAAGAAGGAAGCTGAAAGAGGGATCTCTTTTGCCCTGCAGTCCACCGGGGGAGGATAGCCTGTTTTAGCCAGGAAACTAGCCCAGCAAAAGGCCTGAAAGCAGTTTCACCAACAGCTGTAGGACAAAGACTGAGTGAGTACCTCTACAGCCCCCCCCCCCCAGGGCCTACAAAGGACAGGGCTGCTAGGTGCCATACCCAACTAGTTCTCCCTGGGATAGTGCTGGCAGTCTGTTCTGGATTCCCTTGCTCTGGGATACTCTTTAAGACAGCTAGGTGGATGGGCAGTTTCTAGCTTGGGTCTGAAGAGGTTCATCTAGAGTGGACCAAGTGCTCTTTGCAGAGACTGAGTTACTCATCCATTATGAGACAGAAGCCACTCCGAAGGGAGTAGAAAATCTGGGATCCACCTTTTTGTGTTTTTGAACAGAAATGGGAAGTTTTGTTTCAAGTTAATATGGGCATCCCATATACCCCTAGATCGTATCAAAGTTGTTTACCCTAAATACATCAAGAAAAACAAGCCAGGGAAACTGGTTGCTGACTTTGGAGGCAAGCTGAAAAATGCATGTTGCTTGGCTGTGCAGGAATAGGGGAAGCCAAAATCTCAGCGGCTCCTTAGGGGGTAGTGCTACAGGAGTATGTAATGCATAAGGTGTGCAACAGTCTGGAGTGTGTAATACACTGATATTGTTCAGGAATATACAATAAACCGCACAGATTACCTAGTGTATGAGTCAGGAATATGTAGTATAGTACACCTTACATTGGCCAGTGGCTAAAAAAGATACCCTAGTGTCAGTGGTCAGAAAAAAATGCCCCACTGTTGGTGGTTCATAGGATAAAGGATTATCATGTAAGTTATACATGGTGTTTCACAGGAGAAAGAATGCCCCAGCCTCGGTGGTCCATGTCCCTGATGCCGGTGGTCCATGGTTAACTGAGGAAATGCTTTATGTTCCACACTGCTGTCCCTGACTGTATCATGTACCTAGCAGAGACTGCTTGGATGAGGGAATCCTTGTCGATATTCCCATTGCACACATTGCACACATTCCTGGAATGGATTTAAGAATAGCAGGTGCTGTAGCAACAGCCAGCAGGAGATTGGAAACATCACAGATCAATATACATATTTACCAGCACACCATGGATCTTCAAATAACATCCAAAGGTTTTATTGAAAAGTGATGGCCATGCAGGACCCCTTGGTCAGTCATGTCATCACATGCCTGATAAAGGTTTTAAATAAAAGGTTTTATTCAAAAATATTTTTGGATGTTTTAAGATCTATGGCAAATATGTATATTGAATAGATGAGGGGGTTTCTCCTACACCTCTTGCCCAACACTCCTTAAGGCCTGATTCACCTCTATGCATTTTTTGTCCTTTTTGCATATTTGCACTACCGATTGTGATCCATATAAAACCATGTTAAATGGACTGTAAATCTGAAAATTGCAAAAAGCACTAAAAATGCATAGATGTGAATCAGGCCTAAGGAGGAGTTCTGGCCACCTGTGGAAAAATAAGTCAGCAGCTACAAAAAACTAGCTGCTGACTTTAAAAAAAAAAAAAAAACAGCCACTCACCCGTCTTACAATCCCAGTGCTGTGCTCACTCCAGTCGGTCTCACCTGCGGTCTTCGGGCCCCGGTGCCGACATCTTCACTATGGGCACCCGGCTGTTACAGCTTGCGGTTTCACTGCTGGGTGCCCACTGTGCATGCGCGAGGGAGGAGACAATCCCTTAAGCGGAACTTCCCCTTTTGGGTGGAGCTCTGCTTTAAGCTGGTGGCAGAGTGTTATGACACAGAATGGCACGAGTGCTGGAGATTGCAGGCTGAACCAAATTTGTGTGGCAGCCAGATGTGTAGAATTGGGAGCTGAAGATTACGGAGCAGGAACCAGGCACAGGAAGAATGCAGGAGACACAGATTCCAGGAAACATGCTGAGATCAGTAACAGCTGGGCAAATGGGATCCAAGGCAGGAGGTAGAGTTCAGGAGGCAGGCTGAGGTCATATGCAAGGACAAGCTGAAGATTACACAGCAACTTCTTTCAGCAGTGCTTCAGTTTATATAGGCCACTAGGCACGAATATTGGTGCTGAGTGTGCATGCTAATTTTTGTGCATGCTATTTTTCTGCCCACACATTCCAACACGCATGCACCTGCATGCTGGGGCAAGTCTGTACCTGTACCTTATGTACAGAGGTATGGGCAGCATAATGTGCAAATGCCCATACTGGTCACCTACTGATGAGAATCAAACTTTCCGTACAGAATGTTTGACGCCAACTGTAAATTTCAACTGCGTATTTAGCTGTTAGCTTGGCACAATGCTTCAAAAAGATGTGAAACTGGAAAATTATTGCAGAAATGCGGTTCCAATTCTAGTTATTTCCCAGTTCTAAATCACTACTGGTTTTGTTTTGCATTCTTTTCCATTATTATGTTTTAGTGCTTTTCATGCAGAAATAGGTAAAAGAAATGAGTCAAGGGTTTCCAAGGACCTGTCATAGATTTCTTCTTTATGAATTTTTTTTTTTTGAGGTTCTTTTCAGTTTTACTTTTAAAATATCTGGTTTCTTAACTCCTTATTGCCTACATTCTGCAGTGCTTACTAGTGTAGCACTACCCCCTTAGGAGTCGCTAGTGTCCCGGGTCCCCGCTGCTGCACAACCAGTCACAGCATTTCCTTCATGTTTCAACTACAAAAACAGTCCTTGGCGTGTGTGTGTGTGTGTGTGTGTGTGTTGTGTGTGTGTGTGTGTGTGTGGTTGTTTTTTTTTTTTTTCCTGTTTTTAATAGGGGTTGTTAACTTGGATGGGGTAGGGAATTATGGGATGTCCAACTTGAAAAACATCCAGAACTACGAACAAAGGGACACTAGGACTCCCTATTTACAAGAGTCCTCTTCTTCCTTCCTCCTGGACACACTTGCTTTACTACCAAGCCTGCTGATCGCTCCTGAATGAACTAGCGGGATCTTGCTAGCTTAGCAAAAGCCCATTACAGGCAGGAATGCACGGTCCCTTGACCAAAGTGTAATGTGATTGAACAGCATGACATTCCTCCTCCTGCTTCCCTGTGGCCACTGATCCCAGCTCCACTTGCTTGCAGAAAATGCTGGCCCACCTGGCTGCCTCCAGTTGTGTCTGGCTGATCTTCCTCCTAGTCCTCCTGACTGATTTTCTGCCTCAGTCCTTCCCAACTGGCCTACTTCCATGGAGATTCCCCAGGGTAAGGATGAAGACAAAGCCCACTGCTGTCTTCAGAGAGCACTGTTGCAGCTGACAGTCTCTCCCCTTGTGTAGTCCCTGCTCAGTGCTCTCTACTGTCGGTCTTTTGCGCTGTCCCGCTGCCTCCCCTGAAGGTATTTATCCAACTGCCTCCTGTGGTGGGATCCTTCTAGGCAAGCTATCCGGAGCCTCCAGCCAGCTCGAGGTGTCACCCCTCTTTGGCAGTGGGTCTCCTCAAGGGCCACCGACAGCCTCTCCTCAGAACTCCAGCTCCATCTTTCACCCGACTCCCCATCTGGAATGGCCTGTGTCTATTTATGGGGTGGTCTCTGCCGCCTGCCAGCCCACCTCTGGGGATTGGCTGAGGCCCCATAAATATTCATGGCAGCCCCTCCTAACTCCCACCCTCTAATTCTAGAAGGTTCTCCCCACTTCCAGACCACAGTGGGAGGCACCAGAGGGCTGCCAGGATGAATCACCCAGCCCTGAACTCTAGTGAACCCTGACCCAATTAAGACTCTTATGCTGTAACATCAGTCAGGTAAATTTTCCAACACTGCCACTACTAGTAGCACACGCTAGAGGGTGCTACACCTGCATTCCTTGGCAACATACCCCCTGCTAAAGGATGCATTAATAAATGTACTCCCTGAGACAGGTTCCGACACATTAAGCAGTTGCTAGCAATCAACCCCAGCTGTTGCTGATTGCTTCAGTTCACATTAACCAACTACAGCCTTGAGTCTGTGTAGATTGGTTTATATCAACTTTGCACATCAGGGCACTGTAATGTTTCCCTCATTTGTCTCTACCTGCTCAAGCTCTGTTAGGTTGCATGGGTATCGTTGGTGAACAGCCTTTTTTAAAGTATAACCAAAAATTCTCTATTGGACTCTGACTTGGCCATACTAGGACATTAAAATTGTTTTTAAGCCATTCATGTTTAGTTTTGGCTTTATGGTGTTATTATCTTGATGAAAGACAAAACTTCTTCCTAGGTTTGAGTTTCTTGAATACTGCTTTAAGATTTTCCCCAAGATTTTTTCCTGCTAATTTATTCATTCTACCCTCTACCCCATAAGCCTTTCAAGGCCTTCCACGGGAAAGCCTCCCTATAGCACAATGCTGCCTCCACCCTACTTCACAGGAAGGATGGAGCATTTATGGTGACGATCAGTGTTTGGTTTAGGCCAAGAGTTTAGTCTGATGGCCAAAATGCTACATTTTGGTTTCTACTTCCCATAGAAACTTCTTTCTTCAGATACTCCCACATGCTTTATGACAAATTTACATATAATGTGTCATGTAAGTGTAGCGATACCCCCAGTTAAGAGGGCCGCTGGTTTGTTTTGGGTCCCTGAGTACAGCTCCACCAACCCCCGGCAATTTGCTCTACCCGCTCTGGCACAGTTAGTAAAGGGGTATGTATCTATGCACATATAAATATCACTTATACTCTAAGTGTAATGGGTATGAACTCACAAGCAGACTGCTGAGATAAGAATAACTGGCTTTACTTTGGCAGTAAGGAAAAGAAATAGTAACATGCATTTAAACATATGACTTACAATACTTTAGCAGGTCCCTGCAATATGCACTTTAACATGTACACATATATGTATCAACTAGCAATGGGGAAACGGAGCGCCAAGTGTAGGGACCGTCTGCTATGCACCCCTGAGGTGCAATAAATCTATCTGCGCCTACCTAACGGACCAGGCCTGATCCCTAGCAATAGAGCTCAGTCCTTGTATAAGTACAGTATTCTTCACCGGCAATAGATCTGTAGAGGTGGTGCACATGTAGCTTTAAATGGTGTATTTGTAATCCACAGAAAGTAACATTTGCTGCTCTGAGGTAAATTGTGCCTTGGCAGTTCAATAGGCATGAAAATGTGTGTAGCAATGCAGGATGAGCCTTTCAGCTCTCTCACCAATCCTGGGGTACCGTCCTCAGCTCCGGTCCCTCCAATGGCGGCGTCCGGTCTCCTCCGTCACAGCCCCTGCGTTCCGGTCCTCAACTCCGACCGACTGTAGGGAAAAGTCTCCGCTCCGCTGCTGCTGACTCTGAGGGATGAGAGTCTCTCTCCACCTGCTGCAAGGCCCAGGCTTCAGGCCTTCAGCAGGCCCGGTCCGCACAGGTGTCTCCTCAATAGCAAGTGTCTGCGTCACCAGCCCAGTCAGAAGAGGAAGAGGCGGTCTCTCCTCTTCCCTTTTATCACCTCCCCCAGAAGCCTCTCGGGCGGAAACAATCCTCCCGGGAGCCTGGGGATATATGGGGAATGTAGTCTTTTCCCCTAAAAGGGGTACGACCCCGCTACATAAGATTTGGCTAACAATGGCTTTCTTTCTCACACGCTCCTATAAATCTATGGCAGGTGAAACACCCAATCAATAGGTTTATGCATAGCCTCACCGATCTTAATCATTGAGGCTAGTCCCCCACTTCAGAGAAGTCATAAGGTTCTTGGTGGCCTTCTTCACTACTCATCTTGTTGCACAGTTATTCAGTTTTGGTGGATGTCCTGTTCTTGGCAGACTTACAACTGAGCTATGTTCTTTCCATTTCTCAGTGATTGATTTAACTTTGTTTGAGGCATTTTCTTGAATCCATGACTGACAATTGCCTTTTTGCAGGGCTGCTTAGAGATTTCCTTTTTGTCTTTAGTATATTAAGAGATGACAGCGCTCCTTTATCTCCATACACACCTGCAGAGTCCAGCTGAAATTCCACACTTTCAGTGTTTGTGTTTCTGTTGATCTCAAAATCCAGAGTCTCCTTCCTGAATGTCAAGGCTTAATCACTACACGTTCTTCACTTTGCCTGTCTTATCAAAATAAATAGTCAAACACACTCCCTGTGTAAAAGGGCATAATATATACCTATTTCATCACACAATACGCATTAAGTGTGAGTCATCAGTGCTCCATACAGTCCCAGTTCACATGCATCCCAAGCCTCACCCTTCTTCACTCTGGTGTCCTGGGGACTGAGCTTTGCTGTTGGTCTTTCTCCAGCGTTTTATTTCACGGACCTTGTGCAGACCAGTGGCTGCAAACTGCTTTACTTTAGCCACCTTCACTGGAGAATTCTTCCCATGTGTCAAAATAAAACAAGGAATTCTTATCCTTTTGCAGTAAAAACACCAAAAAAAGCCCTTTTTTTAACTTAAAAATTTAATTCTCACAAGCAACTTACCACTGGTAACATCTGTGTGAGGCCGGCACCTGACAATAGGCTCCAATGGTCCCTTTCCCCAATGGGGTTTAGCTCCCACCATCCAAAGCATTTTGAATGTTAACTAACCATCATCAGAGGGATAGGATGCCATCCTCATCACTCTTTTTATATTAAATTAACATTTATTGATTCCTCCTCTCCAAGGTAGCACAAATGAACCCTTTTATAGACCAGATGAGCTATCCTATTGAACATACCTCTGCCTCAAATATCATAAAAATGAATACAAAACGAAATCTTCAAAATATCCAGACTTTATACGTTTACATATTTGAAATACTGCATTTTGCTTAGTGGCATCTTAAAAGTTTCAATAAAATCTTGGTCCTATATAGTCATATAAAAAGTGAAGGCCACCTTTTGCAAAACCTAAAAAATGCACAAATATTTGCAGCAGAAAAAAAAGGTTTTATTAATTGCAAACCATTGCAACTGCGATCAATGCATACTCTCCTGCACACTCTTCCTCCATCTCTGTCTATACTGATGTACAGGCTTTCAGTTACTAAGCTGGAAGAAAAAGTCAATGGACTATGAGTGCAGTAATTGCTGCATTTATGTACAAGTGATAAATTACAACTCCATCTGCCATGGCAGAAAACGGGGCTTGTAGGTGATTTTTTTTTTTTTATACTTTTTTTTTTTTTATATATTTAGTCAATACTTTTGTAGAATCACCTTTCACTGCAATTACAGCTGCAAGTCTTCTTGGGGATGTCTCTACCAGCTTTGCACATCTAGAGTGAAATTTTTGCAGATTCTTCTTTGCAAAATAGCTCAAGCTCTGTCAGATTAGATGGAGAGCATCTGTGAACAGAATTTTTTTTACAAGTGACAAGTTGACCCCTTCAACCTCTGCAGCAATGCTGGCAGCACTCATACGTCTATTTCCCAAAGACAACCTCTGGATATGATGCTGAGCATGTGCACTCAATTTTTTTTGGCCGACCATGGCAAGGCCTGTTCTGAGTGGAACCTGTCCTGCTCCACACCTAATGCTGTATGCCACTTAAGTGTTCGAGTTTGGCTTGAAGAAAAGGTGACAACCCTATGTTAACGGCATCTCCCATATGTCTCCCATATGTCCCATATGTAGCAAAGTCCCAGGGCCCTTGATGCCTAATGGTGACCTCCAGAGTTACGGACAGCTGACATCCCTCTGTGTAGAGTGAGTTTCAGGGCATGGTGGGTGCAATGCAAGGTAGATTAATGGGCGCCAGACACTTCTTGAATGCAAAGAGATTTATTGTCTCTAAAACGGAACAGTGGGAGAGAGGGTTAGGGTCAGGACACCCTTTAGTAGATGCAATGTTAATTGGCAGACTCCAAGACTTCTATAGGCAGACAGCCATGCAGGGAAAGGCATCCAGCTAGACACCACATCTGCATTGTAGAGCTGCTGTCTCCTATGGCAACAATCTTGTGACAGTTTCTAACAAAGGTTGCAATAAACTACTTTACTTCTTTTATAATGTCCTATTGTAGACCTTCACTCTGAGCTCAGTCTTTCACTAGACTAACAAATCCACTCGCCACTATATCTTCTGAGCTCTTCCAATTTTCTCACTCAGTATCTTCTTCAAGAATCACCCTCATGTCTCTGCTGGGTCCCTAGCTTGGCACTCAGATACTCCTCAAGCATCACCCTGCTGGCCTGCTTGGTCCCTATCTTGGCTAACAATAATGCTCTGAAAGCGTCACTTCCACTGGCTGGGTCCACTGGCTTGGCACCTGCTGAAGTTTCCCAATTCTTCACCGTCCCCAGCTGGTGAGAATACTGCTCAGGTACTTGCTGCAGCTACTTAGTGGTCTCCGGTAGCAAGGTGGATGGTCCCTTAGTGGCGACAGCTTCCCTTCTACCTCCGATGACAGCTGGTTCTCAGGCCAGCAGAACTGTTGCTTCTGGTTGGACTGCAAGCCGCAGTCCCAACCCTACGCTGCCCTCTAGCTTTTAGATAGGCCCTCAGACAGCCTAGCAGCCAGATGTCCCAGGGATAGGCCCAAGGCTTATGGCCTAGCAGCCCGGGGCAATACAATACATGTCCATCCAGACAGCCATCCATGTGGCACAGAACCCAGATCCCCTGACTCCACCCAAATAAATAAGCTCTCCCAGCAGGCCAAGGGACCCAAGCAAATCCCTGCCCATTGGCTGAGACACCCCATTCATTCCTAATTTGTCCTTGCAATGCCCTTGTCTTATCTAATGCCACCAGATACCCGGGCATCTAGTGACAGAAGAAAAAAGTGCACCAATTCCAGAATTGGGGAGAAATCAATTGACCTCCTATTAATTAGTCAAGGCAACTATGACTTGGCAAATAAATTTGATAGCAACCCTGCCTAAACATCAGGGTGCTACATCTCTATACTCAGATGTCCTTCAAAAGAAATCTGTCAGCCTTGCATCACTACTGAGAACTATCAGGTGCTTATCAGGTGGCCGAGTACCTGTTATATATGTGTCTGTTCCAGGTTAATTACTCGCCAAGCAGCAAAGGGAGGATATGGATTAGAGCATGAAACCTTTGAATATATTGGCATCTCCCTTTATTCCTATTTCAAAAATGAAGGCAGAACCAAACCTTTCTATCCTTTGCAGCAGAGAAAGGTGCCATCTTGGCTTCAATTTAAATGTGTTTCCATGGTGCTGCACATGTGATAAGTTGAAGGCTTGAAAGTTCAGTTGAGCGCTAACATAACTCACAGTTGCTAGTGTACTCCTAACCAGAGGCCGGTCTTGAATGTAACTGTTTTGTAAAACTGTTAAATCTGTGGGTTTGGTTCTGCTTTAATTTTACTATAACTTTATAATATATGTAGATGTGCTTTTTAGAAAGGGTGTGTAAATTGCAGAACAAAAGATTTTAAAGGAAGCCCCTTATCTGCCTAGAAAGTCTTGATGACAAGTAACTGTACTATTTTACACAAATAAAATCCTTTTCTTGTGCCAGCTCTGCAGAAGGAAGTTCTCATCCACTGTCGGGAACGCTTCTGCATTGCTATGAAATTGTGCTCAACGGTTCTCTTTATATATAAAAAAAAAAAGGGGGGTTCTTTTTGTTTTTATCTTTCTAAACATCCTCTTTCCCATTTTGGTAACTTGAGTCATTTGGTAACTTCTTTAAATTGAGAAGTTACACATACAGCTGTCCCTATAAGCCAGCCCATTAACGTGTGGTCACAGCCTAGCAGCATTTTTTAGAGAAATCGATGGGCAGTTCTTGTTTCCTTTCTCTGTAACAGTTCTCAAAACCACGATGTTACGTTAAATATTTGTTTAATCTGGTGTATGGAGGTAATTTTAGGAAGGAGAGCAAAATGGAGGAATCGGCAAGTGACGAGAAGCAGTGTACAGGTTGGTGTCGCATTATTTCCTTTTTTTTTTTTTTTACTTTCCTGGAAATGTCGTTCAGCGTGAATTGCATTTTTGCCTCCTCTGGTGCATCACTTCACTACTCTACAGTATATATTGTGCACTGTGGTTGCTTCCATGCTAGAAGTATAGTTTTGGAGGACCCAATGGCATAAAAGGGCAGAATATATTTAGCATGCTGAAAATAACTGACAGCTGCTGTTTGTATTTGCTAAAAGTAAGTCAATGAATGTTTAAATATTTAGTATAAATTTTATATGTAAAATATAATGGTAGTAAATCTTTAGCCTCCGACTTTTTTTTGTTTTCCTTAACCGCTCTGATACTGTAGTGTGCAGGTTTCTCACTGATGGAATATTTAAATACCACTTAACGAAAAAAAGGTTGTTCTAGACCCTTTTTGTGCCATCTATTGTACATGTCACATCCTTGTTGTGTAGCTAAACACTGAACATTTCAGGAATCATTAAACATAGATTCTCCATCCTAAGAATCATTACACAAAGTAGGGAACTGGAAGTAGGTTCCCCCATGTTAACAAAGGTTCCTCCCTTTATGCCCCTCTTACTGTAGAGGCCAATGTATTCTGCCACAATTTATACAAAGGATGAAGATGTTTTCCATTGAAGCTTGTATTACAGTAAGGACAGTAATTTAAACAGACCATAGGAGATGTGTACACAGGACAATACTTTCTATGTTCTACTTTTTTGTTCCATTGGTTGTCTAGCTGAATATATTCTTAGTTTCCTCCTGTGTTACATTTGTATACAATTGGTCTGCGCTAAGTGTTTTGTTGGTACAGGTATATAGATACCGTTTTTTGCATGTGAACAAGGAAATTATCCTATTCCAAGAATCAATGTGCTAAAGGTTTCTTTCCCTATAATTAGGGTAGCATCAAATAATGGCTATCGCTTTTTTTGTGTGTCTGTGTGTGTCAGGCGTAATGGTTAGGCTGTCGTGGTCTTTGAGAGTAGCTCTCCAGTCAGGGGGGTGAACTCTTGGGTGCGGAAGAGACCCCTCTTCATGACACACAGAGGGATCCTGACCAGGAGGCACGAGAGCAAGGTGATATAAGAGGATACTTCCGGGCAAATCTCCATGGAGAAAAACGGCCACGTGGGTTGGTGCGTGATACAGTCAGAGGACCGAGAGGCATGCCTGAAAGGACTAGTGCAAGCAGTCTGGGATGGATGCAGAATCAGTGTGGGAGGAATGTGGAGAAGTAGCCAGGAGGACTAGATAAAGTGGCAGCCAGGCGGGTTGGCAGTGCCTGAAGAGGTGATACAGGGAGCAGTAGCCACAAGAGAAGGACAGCTAGCACCGAAGACCTCTCTATTTTTTGCTACACCAAAAGGGGCCCGCTGTCCCTTCTTGCAAAGGGCAATTACAAGGATCTTAATGAGTCAGTGTTAGATCAGAACCAAAGTGCTAGCTGGTCCTGGGAATTATATTTCTACAAGCAAGTGTGTGCTGGAGCTAGAAGAAAAGAGTGTGTATATACCAGATGTATATAGGTTGAGTTCCTAAAGAGTTCTGCTGATCAAGTGGGCCGTCCATATTAACACTTCCCCATCCAAGTTCAAATCCAATTTAAAAAAAGCTGCAAGGACTGCTTCTTGACTCCCAGAGTGTATGGCAAATTAATGTGCCTGACTGTGCAGGGTGAGAGATAACCAACATTCACCAGCGGCTCCTACGGGGGTAGCGCTACATAAAAAAAAAAAAAAGAGAGAGAATGTGGCACCCAGAGGAAAATATAATACAAAAAGAGGGCGATTGATTCCATTTCAACTTGCTACGAGGAGGTCTTTCAATCCCTGAGAGGCTAAAGACCTTCCAGGAGAACCTAATTTGTTTAAATTGGTCATAGGTGCCCAGTTGCATTGATAGCCTCCATACACTCAATATGGTCCATCTGAGAAACTTATTCCAAAAGAGTTGAAGCATGTGTCGATTTCCAGTGGTGCAGGATAATCCCCTGAGCCCCTGTTAAAAAAAAAAAAAATGTCTTTCTTAATACGTTTGTGAGTACCAGGGATAACAGAGAACAGCAAAATCCGGGAAGAGTTTGGTATAGCCGCATCAGTGATTTTCACATACACCTCCAAGATCGAGGTCTAGAACCTATGACCAAGAGAGCGAGCCCACCAGAGATGGGTCAGGGTGCTGCCCTGACTTTGCTGACAACACCAGATGAGATCAGTCACAGATGGATAGAGACAATGAAGAAGGGACAGGCTCCTGTACCACCTAGATAGTAAATTGAAGCTTGTCTCATGGGCCCTACTGGCTAAGGATAAGCAATGAGTAACTATGAAGGATTTATCCCAGTCTTCCAGTGGGATCAAAACCTCAAGTTCTGTTGCCCAGCAGTCTGTATAATCAAAATGAGCGCAGCACACAAGGATGCTATATATCACTGAACGTAATATGATCAGGCACAGAGTTTTGAAGGAGCAGATCCTCTAAGGTAGTCGAGTCCCTAACCAATAGCTCCCTATAAGGTAAGGAGCAGAAAACCACTATATTCCAATCAATGAGAAATGGACATCCAATAGTGATGAAAGAAAGATGGGGTACTATCCCATTGTATAGAATATGAACTAGCCGGTGGGACTTGGACATATGCTGGGTCCAAAATTTTGGGTGGGATAGAGTTGGTGAAAACTTTCGTTTCTCACAAAGGGGGAGGGGGTCATAGGCCCTACAAGAGACAAATAGAACCTGTCCATGTAGCTATCCAAAGGTGAAGGAGTTGGAATTAAGCCCCTCCTTAAGGCAGGTTAGATCCATGGAAATGCTTGGAGATTGCATGGGGAAATGGCCTTCTCTATAAAGATGACCCACTGCTTAACAGAGCCACCATGGAGCCAGTTGACCACTCTGGTCAAATCTGCGGTGACATGACGCAAATAAAATGTTTCTGCAAAATTGTTTTGCAGAGCCCGGTTTTGGACTCCCCCAGATAAAAATAGTAAATGCCTTTTGTAGAGACTTGAAGAATAAACGTGGGATACAGATCTTTTGAGGGGTTACAACCCACCCTATACTCTATCCAACATGGGGAAAAAAAGCGGTTTGCCTGTAAACCGGTCTCAAAGTGATTAAACCACCTTACGAAGGCCCCTTAAATGCCAATTCCAATTAGATCCACCTGTTAGTTTTTCAGGCGGACCTGATTGGAAGGTCCGTGGAGCCTTATGAACAAGCAGATGTAAACAAACTTGTTCATTTACACCTACCTCCGTGGTCCATCCCAGGTATGAAAAAGAAAAACAGAAAAGGACTGTAACATCCATCCCATTCAGCTCTGATCAGCAGGAGATCTGCTCACAGATCCCTTGCTCATTGGAGCGGAATCCACTGCGAGTGAAAGGGGCCTAGTAGTCAGGCACCTAAACATGCTTGAACGTGCATTTTAGATGTCTTGCCAAACACCCCATAACCTGGATCTCATCATTGCTCCCTCAGTGTGACTGTCAGCCTCATAAAATAATAGTAATATGAAGGAATCCGAACGAGGGATCCGGTTAAGTTCCTGTAGTGCAATCGGGAAAATACTTAGACATGCTTGTTAATCAAAATGAAACCTGTTTAAAGAAAAAAAAGCTTCCATACAGCCACCCACTTACCAAATGCACACTCTTTTTTTATTTTTTAAATGCTTTCTATGTTCTTTTTTTTTTTCACATGAGATCAATACACACAATGACTCATGCTTTTAAAATTGGTGGTGGAAGTAGTTGCATCCTGCTGATAGTTCAGTACATGAACACTGTCATGCTTCTAGTGGTTAGTACATTTTAACATGGTAATGTAGACAGTACACAGAAACCAGGGAGTGAAATAGGATGGAAATGGTCAGAGCCCAGATCTTGATAGGGAAGTAGATGTGGAACTTTACTGGTTTATATGTCAAAACAACCAACTGGGCCTCTTTCACACGAGGAGGATCAGTGCTGATCCGCCCCGTGGATATCCGCTTGCTCAGCAGGGATCGCCGGAGCGATCTCCGATGAGCAGGAAGATGACAGGTCCGTCTCTGCACACTGCGCAGGGACGGACCTGTCAGAGCACCGCTCTCCCCTATCCGTCGTCATCCGATCCGCAGGCGGATGGAAAAATAGCTTTTTCCTCCGTCACACTTTTTTTCGGATCGGAGTGGGTCGGATGTCAGCCGACATGTCACGGCTTACATCCGACTCTCCATAGAGGTCTACGGAGTCTCCGCTCAGGTCCGCCTAAAAAACTGACAGGCGGACCTAAACGGACCGCCCCTGTTAAAGGGGCCTAATGCATATGGTTCCCTCTATTCACCCCAAACCTACGAGCATATACTTACCTTCTGTTTAGTCCCCTGTTCCTCTGTTTTGCTGTGAACAATAAGGGGAAATAGCCCTGTGTAACCTCAAGTCGGATTTCTACCTTACACTAGCTGACACTGGGTCTCTCAATTCCCATGTTACAAATATAGGGCTTGGTAATTGGCAGTTGGGGTGAGCCACATGCTCCGCTATACCCTACAAGTTTTTCTTAATTTCAGCTGGGAAAAGGTAAGTATTTGCCACTGGTAAGAGGGCTATTAAACAAACCTGCAAGCACCAGCACTGTCATATATTTAAAAAAATGTAGCTGTATATATCTTGCTTTTAACATAACCTACCACCAAAAATAAATTCTTTCTCCTGACCATCACAGTGATACCACTAATGTGTGTTTGTTGTTTTTGTTTTTACCCATAGTAGGGCCCAGAAACACTGTGCATTTTGCAACAAATGTTGCTGACACTGATGCTTACTGATACTACAGTGATACTAAATTGGAAAAAAAGAAAGTGGCTGACCTAAAAATACACTGACCCTGACTTTTGAACCTAACTCTGAAATGATGAAAGGTCTGAGGAAATGGTGAAGGTTTGAGGGATAAAACATATCAGGAGAGGGAAATGGTAGAACTAAATGCATTTTTATTTTTTATTTTTGATAGAGTAAGGTTTTTTTTCTTTCTTTTTGATCTGTGTAATATTGAGATTTCCCTTTTTTTACTTCTGTCACATAACCAAAACACGAAATAAGAGGAAATCCTCCTAAATGAGGGAATCCATGGTTGTCACTAGAGCGTGTGACCCTAATGTAAAATGTTCCCTCTATTACTTTTCTGGCAACAGCCCAAAATGTGGGTATTTTTCACTTTCACTATTGGTGACTGACTATAAACTGGACAAATAGAGAGGGTGAATCTCCCTAATGGGGGCATAAACAGCAATAAAAACCTTAAAAGGTGTTGTAAATCCTCGCCAATCTATTCAAACTTAAAAAAATTGCCTTTATTTATACTTTAATGTACATATTTTAACTGTGGATAACAAAAGTAAGGTAATGCCCTTTTGTGTCATTTTAGAATGGCAAAATGTAATGGCCAATCAAAATTCTTTCTGTGTATGTGTCGCTTCTATCTATGTGTGAGGCTTATATTGTGGTTGGTGATCACAGAACATCTTGTAGTGTGGTGTTTTCCTGCCAAGGCATTGGTTCAGTTTCACACAATGGTAAATGGCAGAAAGAATCAAAATTAAATCATACTAAAGAGATTTTGTTGAAAATAAAACAATGTAGTCATCAATGGCAGGTTTTTGTCATGTTTTGAATTGACTGTAATTGCTAGGCAACTATCTTTATCTATCCATTTATTTACAATTTACCACACTTTTGCTTATTTATTAATTTTTTTGCTTCTTTTGTAGTAACCATGAAGGACCGTCTGAGTGAGCTGCTTGAGTATTCAAGACTTCATAGTCAATATGTTCAAAATGGTGAAGAAGATCTTTCTCAAGAACTTGCTATGTTTCAAACGGACCATTCTTTAGAAGTCCTCTACAATGATATACAGGTCATTCGGACAGAGAACCACTTACTAAAAGTTGATGTAAAACGACTGGGGAAGCAAACCACGCGCTTTCTCACTTCAATGCGTCGCCTTAGCAGTATCAAAAGAGATTCAAACAGTATTGCTAAAGACATTAAGCTACGAGGAGAAGGTATTCACAGAAGGCTTCAAAGCCTCAAAAACCTTATTGAAGATGCTGAAACCGCACATGGGGAAAATTCTGTTATTGCACGTGTGTCTAAAGCACAGTATAATACTCTTACGCGAGCCTTCCAGAAAGCCATGGTTGAATACAATGAAGCTGAAATGGTTCAGAGAGAGAACTGCAAGATCCGCATACAGCGCCAGCTGGAAATCATGGGCAAAGATGTATCTGGAAACCAGATAGAAGACATGATAGAACAAGGAAAATGGGATGTCTTCTCTGAAAATCTTCTTTCTGATGTTAAAGTTGCTCGTTCAGCCCTTAATGAAATTGAAACCCGGCACAAAGAATTGCTAAAGCTGGAGACTCGTATAAGAGAGGTCCATGACCTCTTCTTACAGATGGCCTTGTTGGTTGAGGAGCAGGCTGAGACTCTGAATGTTATTGAGTTAAACGTGGCAAATGTTAAAGATTACGTTAGTGTTGCCAAAGCTCAGATCAAACAAGCTGTGGAATATAAAAAGAAGAATCCATGCCGTCAATGTTTCTGTTGTTGCTTTCCTTGCTGTAACTAAGTTAAAATAATCCAAATGACAGTGTTAAGACTGGTATTTGCAAGGAATAAAACATTTTCCAATGTTTATGGACCTCATTTAAAACCAACAGAATGGATGCTACAGGCTCACAAAATATTTTTTATAGGGGACCTCCATTGGTCACCAAATGTGTGAAATATTTAATATAGTTGAAGATGTGGTATTAATCATCTTCTAAACATATAAGATATAGCAAAGTTGAAAAACTGCATGTTTCTAAGGTGGGAGGGGCCGAAAGGGTTCCAACTATTTTAAATTGAATTGAAACTAGGATATACTTCATTCAGTATTTAGTGAAACATTAGCATAAACAGGCATACATTGGTAACTGCAAATGGTTTTAAAGTATATTTTTATGTTCTATGTAAGAAAAAGACATTAGTAAATGGCTTCGTGTTAAGTCCTTTGTGATAATGCTGTATTATTAAAAGTATAAAATGATCGTATATGTTCCAATTTGTTAAGAAGAAAAGCAGATCGTTTAGGCTAACATAGTTTTGGTAAGTATACAATACAAAAAAAACATTTGCCCATGGGACTTTGACAGAGTGGTGTTCATTAACAATTGCAACAAATTTCATTAAGATTTAACGAAAAAAGAAAAAATACACATAACATTTTCCACATGAGTAGGAAACCGAATAAAATCCAATTACTCACCAATGTACATTCTGAATACCAGCCTAATTAATAGCTCATTGTTGAATTGCTGAAGCTGAAATCTCTATGCATTTTGTGGGACAAAGCCCACTCTGGTTCTCTGGAGACCCAGCATACCTCTATGCTGGTAGTTTTTCTGTTTTTTACCCATATTTGCTATGAAGACATAATAACACAGGGGTTCTGCAGTGGGGGACTCTCCGTGTGTACCTTGCTGCCCACCCACCCTCAGACCCTACTTTGTGCTGATCTTCAGCATTAGGATCCAGACATGATTGTTCCACATAGCCTTTGATTTTTGATTCTTTTTTTGTGCTTTAATTCTGCAGTTCTGGCAGATTTTATTTGTGATTTCACTGCTATATGTACACTTAAACCAACATTGGCTGTCTCCTGATGAAGTGGGCTTTGTCCTGGGAAATGCATAGAGATTACAGATTCAGCAATTCAACAATGATCTATTAATTAGGCTGGTATTCAGAATGTACGTTGGTGAATAATTGGATTTTATTCTGTTTCCTACTCATGTAGAAATGTTATGTGTATTTTTTTGTTAAATCCTAAAAATAAATTTTACTTTTTATTAAACCTTGTTGTACTTGTTAATGAACACCACCCTGTCAAAGTCCCATGGGCAAATAGATTTTTTGTTTTTGTTAGACATTTTTGGGACTGTTCAGGCTTGAATATATGGTGGCTTATTTTTCTTCTTCTTGTAAATATACAATCTCTGCACGATCTATTTTGTTATCAGGTTGTAGTATGTGGTCAGCCTCTAATATAAAAAATGATTGCACTGAGTAAATAGATACCAAACATGTAAAGATTAAAAATTTTGCACGCTTGTGCAATGGCAACAAACTATGGCACCTAAAAGTCTCCAGAGGCGACACTTTAAAAGCCCTTACACATTACCAGTTTAACCACTTCAATACAGGTCACTTTCGCACCTTCCTTCCCAGGTCAATTTTCAGCTTTCAGTGCTGTCACTTTTTAAATGACAATTGCGCGGTCATGCTACACTGTACCCAAACATTTATCATTTTGTTCCCACAAATCAAGCTTTCTTTTGGTGGTATTCGATCACCTCTGTGGTTTTTATTTTTTGCTAAACTAATAAAAAAAAAAAAAAAAAAAAATATTTTTTTTTTTCAAGTTTTTTTTTCTTTTGTTTTTGTTATGAAATTTTGTAAATAAGTAAGTTTTTTTTATTTAAATTTTTTGTCTCCTTCACTGAGGGGCACTGATAGGTGGCACTGAAAGGCTGCACTGATGGGTACTTATGGGTGGTACTGATAGATTTAACTGATAGGCATCACTGGTGGCACTGGCAGGCATTGGGCACTGATTGGCATTTCCCTGGTGGTCTAGGGTGGCATACCTGGTGGACCAGAAGTGATTCAATTCTTGTCACTTCCAGCTGCATTTGTCACAGAGGAGAGGTAGAAACTGATGTTCGCCTCTGTGGGCAGCCAACCTGAGTGCTTGCAGCAGTTCTGGGCTTCCCGGTGGAACAGGAGAGCCTGGGAACAGCAACAAGCGCGAGGGGGGCTTCTGCAGACATGATCCTAATATAACCATTTCTCATCCAAGGTGTGTGTGTGTGTGTGTGTGTGTGTGTGTGTGTGTGTGTGTGTGTGTGTGTGTGTGTATATGTACACTGGATGCAAAGTGTTTAAAAATATTCCTTCTCTTCTTTGTCTACCTATTCTGCCAACCCTATATTAAAAAAGAAAAAAGATCTGTATACTTCCCTTTTTTTATATATATATATATTTTTTATACCCCTCTGGTCTGATTGCACGAGCTTGCCTCTCTGGTTTCTCTGTCATTTAGCACTCCATGCCTGGGAATTCTGGGAGTTGTGACATCATCCATAGGCTCCCATGGCCCAGCTATTGTTGGCGCTCCCTCCTCTTCCTGCCAGTGGCCGTGCACTGATACAAGAGGGCTGGAGCTGCAGGATCACGACGAGAGTGGACAAAAAAAAGGTAAGTATACAGGGTAGGCGTAATAGGTCGGGGCAGCATATTTATGCATGTACATGTGTACTAACTGGGAGAGACCAGCAGTTGCCCACATCTATGTGGTGCTGTTCATTCATTGTTTTGTCAGCAGCCTGTGGTGTCACCCTCCTGGGTGTCATGTCTGGCAGAGGTGTGAGGAAAAATCCTTTGCCAGTAAAGATATTCTGTATATAATTATTTCCACTGTGTAGTTAGCTGTTTGCCTGCAGTTCAGGTTTAAAGCTGACCTCTAGGTATGATCTATACTTACAATGTGCCAAACTGGACCAATGTTAGTTTGAAATAAATATCATATCTGGAGTACACCTTTAATAGAAGGTTACACATTCTATTTCTCAAAGGGAAGATAATAGCTCACAGACCTTTTACAATAATGAACACATTTGGTAGTAAGGACAGCTTTTTCACTTGTACCTACAGGTACGCCTATAATAAAGCTTAACTGTAGGCCCAGTGAAAATCTCCTCATCTTGCACCATTTAGGAGATATTCACATGTGCAGAAGTCGGTGACATCACTAGTACATGCACACTGCGCTCTGAATAGATGGCACATCTCATCTCAGAGTCAGAGTGCTGTGCCACAATCTTGACTCCCATACACATGCGCAGAAGTGACGTTGCAGCCCAACCATTCAAACTGGCAGGGTGCGTGCATGAACCCAGAAGGAAGATGGGATTAAGATGGAAGTCCTGTCAGTGGTAACAGCAGTGCATACTAGCACATTATGACATTAACCTACAGGGGGTGGGGGGGCAGCCAACTCTTCTGGATTCAGCGGCTGGGCCTCATGATGGCATGCTGCTAGGTCTGCCCCCTCCAATTAATGAAGGACTGTATGTGACCTGCATATCCCAGGAGGCACAGCAGGCACAGGGGGCCGAGTGACATGCTTGGGTGGGGGCACAGAACTTTGTTCATTGAAAAAAGTAAACAAACCAAAATTGTGCTGTGTGTGTGTGTAATGGAGGGGTGGAGAGGATGTTTAAAGAAAAAGCCAGACAACGGTTGATAAAGATATACATAGAAATACCTTCTCATTAAATGAAACCTGCACTGACAGAAATTGGAGGCTAACATTGCTGCCCTCTTCTCCTAAACATGCCAGTTCCTTCACTGTAATGCTGATCTAATAGCTTTTAATACTTTCAGAGGCATTTTCCTTGAAGACATGTGCAAACGTTTGGAATTTGTTCCAGTTCAGTGACTAATATTACTGATGCCAGAGTCAGCCAGGCAACTAGTATTCTTAGTTCAGCATTTGCAGCACTCTAATTTTTCTAAAATGCAGGCTCTCTTAAAGAGGAACTATACGTAGAACTAATGGCAAAACCTCCTCTTTTTTTTCCCCCCACTTTGGATGAAGCAAATGAGGGTTATAACCCCTGTCGGATTTTTATTGGCCATCTATGTCCCATTGCAGAGATTTTCCTTCACTTCCTGTCCCAAAGCCAAATGGGAAGTGAGAAGAAATCCCTACAATCAAAATAACAGCCTGGTACTGATGTTGAAAGTAGATAATCCAGCAGCTTGGTGTCTACGTAGAATAATCTTTTTGGTTTTAAACATACTGTAAAAGCTTGACAAAGAAAAAGTATTGGTTAATCGCCATTTCACATATGCAGGATGTGCTTTGTCAACATAGGTGATGACAAAGCATACCCTGTGTGTGTAAAATAGTGTTACACTGCTTTCCTCTTTTGTGCTTTTATAGTGTGCAAAATACTACAATACTAGAGGACTCCGGTTGTGGACCTATCTGTCTTCCTTAACCAATGAGCAGTTAGCAAGGATGATGTTTCAGTGTGCAGTAACCATCAATCGGCATTTATTTAGTGACCTCTTTAGAGTAAACATTTTAATGGAATGTTCATTCATATATAGATCATAATTTCATAGCATGCATTGTGAAGCCGCAGTTAACAAAGCTGACAAAATACTCTCAAGCATTAAAAAAGGCACTTATTCCAGAGATAAATCAATAATTCTACCCCTTTACAAAACACTGGTTTGGCCTCATCTTGAATATGCAGTTCAATTTGGTCACCAATCCTCAGGAAAGACATACACTGAATTTGAGTTCAGTGACGGGAAACCAAATTAAGAAGGGGATGGAGGACCTCAGCTATGAGAATATGTACAGCACAGTTTTTCACGCTAGAAAAGAGGCAATATGATTACAATGTACAAATATACCAGTTACTCCAGTAACTGTAATAAAAAGAATTTGACTTGCCTATAAATTCTATATCTTGGAGTACAGCACAGGACACAGGCTATACATGCATCATGGGTTATAGGCACGTACCGTCAGGTGATTGGACACTGGCAAGCTTTTGAGAAGACCCCCCACCTAGGGTGCCTCAGCTAATTATACTTTCACCTCAGTATTGTAGCAAGCATTGCAGAGTAAACCAAGGAAATAAGAGGGTGGCTTGTGTCATGTACTGTACTCCAAAGTATGGAATTTACAAGTAAATATTCCTTTTATCACACACTATGGGTACGCATACAACCAATAAACAGCAATGGTGTTAATCCTCACATCATCGCATACATGGTAGTGACTGTATAGTCAACTCATCAGCACAGGTCAGGTAAGCATTGCAAACTACCCTGAATACAGGGCTGGTGCAAGGATTTTTGACACCCTAGGCAAAACCTAATTTTGCTGCTCCACCCCGGACTCCACCCCCTTTGTCCTGCCCATGTATACCTCACCTTTTTAACGAAGTGCCCATCAAATGCAGCCTCACCAGCGCCCATCAATAAATGTTTGCTTGCTTCCATTCATTAAGGAGTTGGAACACAGACACAGTCCTCCGCCGCCACTGTGCCTCTGACACTATGTGCGAACGGAGGGGTGGCTGCCTGCTGATTCCGAGACTTAGTTACTTGCTGCAGAAAGAAGAGAGTAGGAACACCAGCGGCTGGGCGCCCTAGGCAGCAGTGCGCCCCAGGCGGCTGCCTAGTTTGCCTAGTGGTAGCACCGGCCCTGCCTGAATACCCAGCTTTTTTCAGAAGGAGATTGTAAACAATTTAACAGTACAAGTAACAAAAGAAGGAAGAAAAAAAGAGGTAAACAAAAAAAAAAAAAAAAGGACAAACCACATTGGTGTATACATTCCTGGTTTTACATATTATTGCAAAGACAAATCAGCTCTGACAGTTCATCCAAGATCCAGTATGAGCATCTAGAGTCAAAAACAGGTACCTATCATCCAATCAGCAGCCTGTTCAGGGCCAACTGCGAGGGTGCCACAACCTGTGTATTGCCTTACAGTAAAAAATTATTGGAGATTTGGGACTATCTATGGTACATACAAAAAAGAAAATAATTTCATAGAGGTATGATAAAATATCTTGTTTTATTAACATAAAAATAAAGAAAAAAGAAAAAAGTATACACTATTAGACTCTATGTACATCAGAATGTGAATTATAGGGTTCAAAGGTGCTACATACAATTCCTAGTGGAACACCTATATTGTCATACATTCAAAATACACAGGTCATAATACTTGTCCAAACGCTCGACATGTTTCGCCTATAAAGGCTTCATCAGGAGACAAGGATAAGATATATTTGTAGATGGACGAGGATTTTTGAAAGTTATTCCGTATTCTATGGTATGTATACAAAACAACATATTAGTTAATGTACATAAAAAGAAAAAACAGTTTAACAATCATTGAGGCGATATATATGCTGCATAGGATATGCGATGACCAGGATGTCTAGTGAAGTCTGATTACATATGCATGACTCCCTACCTCCAATGTCATAGGGGTTCTGAACATGGTCAGGCTTCTGAATAGAGGTGCCGATGGTTGCACTGGAGCACCCCCAGGGGACCCACACAGGGACGTACCCAGCGAACACCACCAGAAAACGTGGCTGGGAAATTGTCGGGGGAGATTGAGATCCTGTTCTTTTTCCAAGAAATGTTTATAGGGCCTGTGGGGTACAAATGTACTTATTGACCACAATTGTATTCACATAAACCATAATCATGCATGCGGTAGGCAAATAGTGCGACCATGCCCAATGTTAATTGTCGGACTATACCTACCTCTACGGAAGCTTGTAAAAATGTGTATTTATGAGAGGCTCGGGTCGGTCAGCCCCCTAGACAGCAAGAACCGAATGGGGGAAGACGGGCGGGAACTTCTGGATCAACTTCTGAAAGATAGCAAAGCAAACAAAAAAGAGACCCCAATAAAGATGCATGGGAACCATATCCAATACATTTTACGGATTTTTGCCAAATTTGATGGCTGGTCAACCCATATACTGCCCCTCAACAGGGGCTAGGTAAGATATCCAATGCCTATAAAAGGATATAAATTGGATATCTTACCTAGCCCCTGTTGAGGGGCAGTATATGGGTTGACCAGCCATCAAATTTGATATGCTCTGATGCCATATATACCTCATGATAAGGTAGGGGACTACACCCCCCCTCCATTTTGTGGGGATCCGTAAAATGTATTGGATATGGTTCCCATGCATCTTTATTGGGGTCTCTTTTTTGTTTGCTTTGCTATCTTTCAGAAGTTGATCCAGAAGTTCCCGCCCGTCTTCCCCCATTCGGTTCTTGCTGTCTAGGGGGCTGACCGACCCGAGCCTCTCATAAATACACATTTTTACAAGCTTCCGTAGAGGTAGGTATAGTCCGACAATTAACATTGGGCATGGTCGCACTATTTGCCTACCGCATGCATGATTATGGTTTATGTGAATACAATTGTGGTCAATAAGTACATTTGTACCCCACAGGCCCTATAAACATTTCTTGGAAAAAGAACAGGATCTCAATCTCCCCCGACAATTTCCCAGCCACGTTTTCTGGTGGTGTTCGCTGGGTACGTCCCTGTGTGGGTCCCCTGGGGGGTGCTCCAGTGCAACCATCGGCACCTCTATTCAGAAGCCTGACCATGTTCAGAACCCCTATGACATTGGAGGTAGGGAGTCATGCATATGTAATCAGACTTCACTAGACATCCTGGTCATCGCATATCCTATGCAGCATATATATCGCCTCAATGATTGTTAAACTGTTTTTTCTTTTTATGTACATTAACTAATATGTTGTTTTGTATACATACCATAGAATACGGAATAACTTTCAAAAATCCTCGTCCATCTACAAATATATCTTATCCTTGTCTCCTGATGAAGCCTTTATAGGCGAAACATGTCGAGCGTTTGGACAAGTATTATGACCTGTGTATTTTGAATGTATGACAATATAGGTGTTCCACTAGGAATTGTATGTAGCACCTTTGAACCCTATAATTCACATTCTGATGTACATAGAGTCTAATAGTGTATACTTTTTTCTTTTTTCTTTATTTTTATGTTAATAAAACAAGATATTTTATCATACCTCTATGAAATTATTTTCTTTTTTGTATGTACCATAGATAGTCCCAAATCTCCAATAATTTTTTACTGTATATTAATCTGGGATGATTGTACATTATCTATGCAAAACCTTAGAAGAACACTCCAGTCTGGTGAGCTCTGAAAAAATCTGTGTATTGCCTTGTTGAGTATTAGTGTCAGGAAGCTAGTTGTTAGGTAATTTGGACAGGGTATAATCCCCAATCCTCATTAAATATAATAGGTACGATGCCCGGCAGGTGTGGAGAGGCGACTCGTTGTACATCTTGTAGCATGTATGCGTTCCTTGATCATCCGATCGAGGGTAAATACTGCTGTGCAAAATGTAAGCGCATTGTTTCCCTGGAAGCCCAGGTTCTGAATCTGGGGAAGCAACTGTCAGCGCTGAGCAGTGGCGTCTCCAGCTTTCATATTTAGGGGGGGCACATGGGGGGACAGGGACAAAAGTAGGGGGGCAACTATAAAATGCAATTTTACTACGATCCCCAGGGTGGCAGAAAACAAGAGATATATGTCACCAGCATACCAAGAAAATATAAGGGTCCAAAGCAGTGGGAGAACTATCAGGGTTGCAAAGGTTGTCTTGCCACCGGGCCTTGGTGTTCTGCCACTGTGGTGTTCCCCAGCCTCCTCTTGCTGTCCTGCCCCTGCTATTGACAGTGCTGGTCTTGCATCTGTGTCCTTGGCAGTGTCAGCAGTCTATTAGGACCTAGTGCTGGTGACATTATGGTTGCATGCGGGGGAAGGCTGGCACTATTGGTTGTAGAGAGCCGAGCCCCCGGCTGGTCACCTAGCAGCAGTAATGTTGTATAACCTTCTCTGTTGACATGCTGATCGGGATGTGAACCAGGTGATGCTCCCAGTCAGATCTAATAAACACAGTATTTATTAGCATCAAGAGTACAACCACATCCACCGTATGTTCAGCAGCCATGTGGGCTCTATGCCTGTAAGGTGTGGGCTTTGATCAATAAAATCACTATGATATTTAACACTAGGATTTGACTAGGAGCATCACCTGGATTGCATCACGATCAGCATGTCAGAGAAGGCTGCACTGCTGCTAAGCAACCTGCAGGGAGGTCAACTGTCTACTCTACAACCATTAGACATGGGCTCGGGTGTGTTTGAAATCCCACTTGCCCGATCCCGCCAGGAAGCCGACACTGCACACGGCTAATCACAGGCAGTGAGACATTCCTGATCTGTGCAGCTGCGGACCAGGAAATGTCTCACTGCTTGTGCTTAGCACTGTGCAGTGTGGGCTTCCTGACGGGCTCGGGCATGTGGGATTTTGAACATGCCCTGCCCATCTCTAACAACAAATTGTGCTGGCTCTCCTGTACATTAGCCCCATAAAGTAACCAGCACTGGGTTCCAATGTGCCACTGCTGCCATGGAGACAGAGACCAGCGCTGTGAATAGCCAGGACAGCAACCCTGGTAGTTCCACCACTGGTCCACACTGCAAGGATTCCCCCATCCACCTATAATGTGTAGATGGGAGAATTGGATCATTTCTTATTTTTTTCATGCAACCTACTAGTTAAATGAAAAAAGTGATCAATGTATGGGCTGCCTAAGTGCTAAGACCAGCCAAAGGCAGTTTAAATCTCAGCTGGTTGAGGTTTGAACCATTAATGAGCAGGCTGAATGTACCAAGTTGATCGATCAAATTGGGAACAACCAGCCTGACAGATACTCTTATGATTATCACTAGTGGTTGCTATAGCCACTAGTGATAATGACTGTTTGTTGGGAGAATACAATTGCTGGGCAGAAAAGATATTCCCCTGTCACCACTGTCTGTGTTAATGGGGGAATCATGCAAGTTTCTTTCCTGCACTCTGTGGATGCAGGAAAGAAATTTGCATAGTCTATTACCTGCCTAACTGAAAGTGAAAGTAAGTTGTGAAGGTCTTGAAAGAACAGGAGAGGGGGAGCGACAGATGGGGGAGAGAAGGGATGGAGATAATGCAGTTCAGTGATTACAGTGTACTGCAGTGCACACACTTACCCACGCGTCCAGGCTAGAAGAATACTCCCCCTCTCAATAGAGACTGTGTTACTCCAGCGGCAGCCTGAGTAAGATGTGGCGCATCCGCTATGGATGCAAACAAAAAGACATTACCTTTTTGTAAAAAAATAAAAATAATAATTTTTTTGGGTGTTTTTTTTTGGGGGGGCACATGGTGGGGCACGGCATCATTTTGGGGGGGGTCAGGGCCCCCCTAGGGACGCCATTGGCGCTGAGAAGTCCCTTCATACTAAAGGAGAGCCAGGAACGTACACGGCCGGTGCCGGAAGGGGCCAGCACAGTGGCAGGTGGAGACAAAGCGGTGCAGGCACTAGGAAAGAGTAGATGGGTGACAGTCAGGAAGGGTAGAGGGGGAAAGTGCCAGGGTGGCCAATCCAGCGCTGGAGCATCCCAATAAGTACGCTCCATTGAGTGACATTGGTGAAACCAGTCAAGGACCAGCACTGCTGGAGCTGAGGGACTCTCCTAGCTGCCGGGGGAAGAACTCCAGTGAGAGTGGGGGGAAGCGAAGGGAAAGGAAAGACAGATTGTGGTGGTAGGGGACTCCATTCTTAGAAAGACAGAGAGGCCAATCTGTAACAAAGACCTGAAGCGCCGAACAGTATGTTGTCTACCGGGTGCTCGGGTTTGGCACATCATGGATCTGGTGGACAGATTACTGAGAGGGGCTGGGAAGACCCAGCTGTCATGGTGCACGTTGACACCAATGACAAAGTCAGAGGCAGATGGAGTGTCTTAAAGAACGATTTTAGGGACTTGGGATCTAAATTGAGGAAAAAGACCTCCAAGGTAGTATTTTCGGGAATACTACCGGTACATTGAGCCACACCAGAAAGGCAGAGGGAGATTACGGAAGTAAACAAGTGGCTGAAAAACTGGTGTAGTAAGAAGGGGGTTTGGGTTCCTGGAGGACTGGGCCAACTTCTCAGTCAATAACCAGTACTATAGAAGGGATGGACTGCACCTAAATGAGGGGGTACAGATCAGCTGGGAATGAAGATAGCCAAAAAGTTAGAGGGGTTTTAAACTAGGCGATGGGGGGGGGGGGGGTCCAGAGGTAGAGGTAGTTGGAGCGGAACATATTCCAGAGGGTAGTATTGGGGGTATTAGTGGTAGGTTGAACAAAGCACATAAACCCAAGGTAAGTATAGTAGCAAGTCCTAGTTGCAATCTCGGAACACCCAATAAGGGACCGGTCTAAACTACGTGGCATGTTCACCAATGCCAGGAGCCTGGCAGACAAGATTGGTGAACTAGAGATACTGTTGTACGAGGAGGATTTGGATTTTGTGTGAATTTCAGCACCTGGTTTAACAGCTCTCATGATTGGCTGGCAAACATACAGGGTTGCTGTCACTCCCACGCATGCTTATGCGCATCCACTCTCTCTCTCTCTCCCATCCTCCCTCCCTTACCCCTCACCCCGCTCTCATCCCCTTTCTCTCTCTCTCTCATCCTCCTTCTCTCTGTTTAATTTAACTTGTTATCACAAAAAATTGTTTGCATTTTTTTTTTTTTTTATATAAAAAGCCCCACCAAAATCCTCAACACCAGGCCCATGATGTTCTTAATTCAGCCCTGAATAGAATGTCCAATAGTAGTGAACAAGTATCAATCAGTAACACCAGTGTTGTTGTAACATAAATGTGCTTCAGTGATCTCCCACCACCAAGTGAATTTCAAACTCACCAGAGTGAGTAGCTGCCATTACAGCAGCAAAAACGCCCAAAGCAGTGTGTTGATCCAACAAAGAATGTAACGGTCCTCCGGCTGTTGCTAAACTACAAGTCCCAGCATGCCTCTGCCTGTGGGAATCATGCTTGTAATGTCTCATGGGCTGTCAGCCTTGCAATGCCTCATGGAACTTGTAGTTTTACAACAGCTGGAGGGCCACCAGTTTGAGACCCCTGGTTAGGGACTCCAAGGACCTCTCCTTATGAAACCTCCAACTGCAGATAAATGAAGCTCACCAAGAGCCTGAAAAAAGGTTCAAATTGTGTAGTATTCCTTGTTAAAATGCATACAGCAGATAAGTACAGTAGGACAGTAAAATGAGAGTAACTCACATCTGAATGCCACTGTCCACCCGGAATCGAGCTGCGGCGTGATGTCAGCACCAAAACCTCAGCGGATACAGTAAGTTGAAGCTTCTTAGTTAAAGTGATATTAAAGTCTTGGTTTGTTTGCTTTTTTTTTAACCAGTTGACGACCGCGCCATAGCCGAATGACAGCTACAGCGCGGATCGATAACTCTGGGAGGGCGTACATTGACGTCCTCCCAGAATCGCTTTCCCGCGTGCCCCCTGGGGCGCGTACCCGGGAATATCCATGACCGCCAAATGACGGAGCGATCACTTGTAAACAACCCGGCGTCATATCCAGTTTCTCTCTCCCCTCTCTGTACCGATCGGGGGAGAGATCAGGTGCAGCAGTGCTGTGGGCTGGATGTGTAGTGCCCACAGCGCTGATATGTGACAATTCCTGCCTCATCCAGCCATCCATGCTCAGCCATCCCATCTATCCCCATCCATAATCAGCAATACTCAGCCATCCATCCTCATTAATACTCAACCATCCATGCTCAGCCATCCATCCATCCTCATCAATACTCATCCATCCATGCTCAGCCATCCATCCATCCTCAGCAATACTCATCCATCCATCCTCAGCAATACTCATCCATCCATCCATACTTAGCAAGACTCATCCATCCATCCCTAATCACCAATACTCATCCATCCATCCATGCTCAACATTGCAATACTCATCCATCCATCCATACTTAGCCATAGCCAGCCATACCCAGCAATACTCGGCCATACCCAGTCGTACTAAGTCGTACCCAGCCATACTAATTCATACTCAGTCGTACCCAGCCATACTCAGCCATACCTATTCATATGCAGCCGTACTCAGCCATACTCATTCATGCTCAGTCATCCCATCCATACTCAGCTATCCCCATCCACGGCTCATCCATCCCCATTCATGCTCATCCATGCCACATCAGTTCTCCTCTATGCCACATCCATGCCACTAGAGTGCCTCACAAAAGTGTAATAGGTAGTCAAATTAGATTTGACATTTATGCCCCTAGAACACCTGATGGTGCTCCCTGCATGTTGGGCCTCTCTATGTGGCCAGGCTGTGTAAATATCTCCCACATGTAGTTTTACCGTACTCGAGAGGAGTAGGAGAATTTGTTTTGGGTTGTAATTCTTGGTATGTACATGCTATGTGTTAGAAATATTGTATAAATGGACAACTTTGTGTAAAACAAAATGCGTTTTCATTTTCTTTACACATTTTGCAAAAACTTGTAGAAAAAAATGACATGTTCAAAAGACTCATTATGCCTCATTTATTATACATTCGGTTGTTTTATTTCCAAAAGGGGGTCATTTATGGGGCGTTTCCATTGTCCTGATGCTCCAGGGCCTTCAAAAGTGTAAGAGGTAGTCAAGAAATGATATGTGGAATTTATGCTCCAAGAACGCCTGATGGTGCTCCCTGCATGTTGCGCCTCTGTATGTGGCCACGCTTTGGGGTGTAATTTGTGCTATGCATATGCTGTGTGTGAGAAAAAAAACCTGCTAATATAACAATTTTGTGGCAGAAAAAGAAATCTTGATAGTGTTTGACTACAATCATGCCTTTTGTACATTTCTCATAGGGGAGCGAAAACTTGGGCCGTTGAGGAACCCCAAAACCAACATCCTCCCAAAAAATGGTGAAAGAAAAAATCTTGATTTTGCAAAGAATTGCATCCTGCGTTTGTGCACGTGGATGTTTTGGAAGAAAAATCTCGTCTCCCAGATCGTGGCTACGACACAGGCGTGTGACGTTTTATATACAGTGCGCATGCGTCAAACTCTGCCCGCCCCTGACGAACTTTCTCGTCTATTCCCCACCCATTCTCTTTACGGCGCAGTGGGGAGAGCACATGGCGGGGACACAGCAGGTGCGCCACAAATATCCCACCAACGAGGAGGACGAGGAAAGGCCTCCAATATGTCATTTGGAGAAATGTTGGAGATGGTGGACATAAAAGAGGAGCGACTATGATGGGAAGTATGGGCCTTACCTCAACCCCATGTCCGCAAGGCCAAGATCATGTCTAAGTTGTGAGGAGGCTGTACAATAATTTTGGGGTACAACGATCCAAGGAGCAACTGAGGAAACGCTGGTCAGACCTGAAACTGAGGGAGGCCGATCAGTACAGAAAGATCAAGCGAATTCTTCAAAAAAGTAAGTAGTTGTGTTTTGTGTTTGATTTCTTGCTTGCATACTGCTCCATGTGGTTTGATTTTTACAAAGTTGTACATTCCAAAATGGCCACTTTCATGTTCGTCTGTGCATTCGATCGTACTCAGCCTCGAACTTTCTGCCACTGTCATGGTCGTGTGTGTGTCCATTCGATCGTACGCAACCTCGTTCGTTCGGCCACTTATAATACGATGTTTGTTGTTTTTTTTGGGGAAAGGAAGTTTGTTCTCACTAGAAATGTCATCAAGAATGTAAAGCCAATTTATTCAATGTAAAGGAGAGGTCACCCAGTAGCTGTTTACCCATCTGGACTCTAGAGCACTAGTGCTGGGACACCCAAACCCCCTTTTTATTAGGCTTTTCCACACATGTGCTCCAGTGGATACTAGAGGGGGGTCTCCATCACACAAACTTCTACCAAAAAGCTAGTAAGTTTAGCACCTTTACAAAGTGACTACATTCATGTAGTTGGCATTTGTAACTGGCCAAACAAAAATAGTGTCCGTCACTTTCAAGCAATGTTTGTCATTTCCTATTTCTGCCCTCAATAGATTGTGTTGCTAAATCTTCCTTTTGTACATTCTCATAGGGGAGCGAAAACTTGGGCCGTCTGAGGAAACCCCAAAACCAACACCTCCCAAAAAAGGTGAAAGAGCAGAAGCAGAGGAGGAGGAGGAGGAAGAAGGAGAGATCATCGAACTTGGAGAAATTGTCACCACAACAGGTGAGTGTGGGAGAACACAGCTACTGGTAAGCTAATCAATGTATGGCTGCCTCATTTCCAACACCCGATTTTGTTTGTTTGTGGTTTTTAGGTGACGTGGATGTTGTGGAAGAAAAATCGCACTTTACCACAGAGAGTGCCCACGTACTCATCGGGGAGATAATGGTCTGCAATAGAGATCTAGATTACATAAAGCAAAACATCAATGATGTTCAAAAAAATTGAAGAACATCATTGATGTTTTAGGAAAAATATGAAAACGCACCAAGTAATTAACACACATTTGTGCCAGCTTCTGAACACATTTGCAACTTAAGAACTGTGTGAAATTTGGAACATGCACACATTGTGTCCACATGTGCTAGCTCCCATCATGGTGGATGAATGCCAACGTTTTTTTGGGGGTGCAACCACTTTACGAACTACGAAAGTGGTTGTGGTGAAGGGGTTGCACCCCCAAAATAGTCCATTCATCCCCATGATGGAAAATGGCACTTTTGAAGCTTCTAGGCATGTGTTTTAACATCTAATGACCATTTTCAGACCCAAATTGTGTGCATGTTCTAAATTTCCACTTTCCAGGGGTGACCCCCCCATGTGATGAAGGCAAGATCAAACACACTTTGAACATATAGTCATGTCTGATCTTGTCTTCACTTTACAAAGTTGAACTTTCCAAGTTCATAGGTTCTGTTTTGCTCCATGCCTGGTTTTACCAATTGCGTAATGTTTGTAAACAATGTTGTAAATAACCAAGATGTTGTCAGTTTGGGCGTGAAGATTGTAAACGCACTTGTGAATGTTTTCCAAGTAAACTTTTTTATTTTTCTAAATGTGTGGCTTCCTTATTTAAAAAACACAATGCATTATGTATGTCAAATGTAAAGGATATGGGGGGCAATGGGTGTTATTTACTAAAGGCAAGTCCACTTTGCACTGCAAGTTTCTTTTCCAGGGCACTTTTTCACTGCACTTGTAGAGCATAGTGGATTTGACTAAGGTAAATGACACCCACAGTGCTTTGTACGAAAACACGGAGCACAGCATTTTGAGAATACACACATGTCTGACCTGGTGATGAAAAGGAGTATTTTGGGTGTCAGTTATGCACTACAAACCTTCTCTAGACCAAAGATTAGGTATCAAACACACAACATGAGAATAATCTTTTTGGGAAGAAGAGACTGTTACCTCCTTTTGCCCAGAAAGTGCATTCCCACTGTCGAAGGCAAAGGGAAAAAATTTCAAGGTAAAATAAGCTAAAAAGAATAGTGAAATGACCAGAAATCATAGGTTGTTGGAAATATCAGATTTATTAAAAAATGCCTCTCACACATCGTCAGGCAGAGCAATGGCCCCCCTACCCACAAAGTACTCCATATATTGCTCGCGGACCGCGCGGGCATTTAAAGGGGGCAAGGCTGGACGTGCCACTTGAAGGGCTGTGAGGTCCGCATTTGGAGGGCCCTCCACATCTGGGCCAACGGGCACCACATAGTTCCTGTTATGTCTTTTGAGGAAGTTGTGCAATATGCAACAGGCAAGAACTATGTGGTTCAGTTTGTATTCCGCCAAGTTAATTGCCGTCAAGAAGAGGTGGAAGCGGCTGGCCAGGATGCCAAAAGTGTTCTCCACAACTCTTCTGGCTCTGGACAGCCTGTAGTTGAAGACCCTCTGGTCTGGGGTGAGGGTCCTCATCGGGAACGGCCTCATCAGATGGGGAGTCAACGCAAACGCTTCATCTGCGACAAAGACGAAGGGGAGTCCTTCTGCATTCTCCTCTGGAGGTGGCAAGCACAGACTGCCACTTTGGAGACGCCAGTAGAACTCCGTGTGCGCAATGGCACCACCATCCGAGATCCGGCCGTTCATCCCCACGTCCACATACATAAGTTCATATGTTGCCGACACCACCGCCAACATCACTACACTATTAACCCTTTATAATTATAATAGTGGGACCCCGAGTTGGGCGGTGGGACGATGCGGACGTGTTTCCCATCAATTGCCCCTCCGCAGTTAGGAAAGTCCCACGGCTGGCAAAGTGGGAGGCCACAGTCTGCCATTCCTGTGGCGTGGAAGGGAACTGTGGAGTGAAACAAGAAAAAATAATTACTCACTTTGCACATAAACATTGCAAGCAGATTAGACAATCAACATCTTGGAACAAGAGCATTGTATAAAATTGGAGACAGGAAAGTATTTGCACAGAAAAGTAGAGGCTCACCTTCACAGATTACTCACCCCCCATCAATCCCCACACTTCTGATGGGCCATTGGCAATAACTAGGGTTTTGGGGTGGGGGGGGGTTGTTGGACAGGTAACCCTCTGCACTTCATTGATTGGCAAATGGCTCAATAATGTGTGCTAGTTTGGCCAGACCCTCTGTACTTAACACTATTGGCAGCCCCCAGGAAAGCTAAACTAACATTTCAACCCCCCCCCCCCCCCCCCCCCCCCCCCAAAAAAAAAGGAAAGCACATTGTGACATTATGAAATTTCCAAGCAAGCTAATAGGAGAGAAAGAACACAAAAAATTAGGAAATGGCTAGTATGGAGGCCGCCCCTTGCACTACATGCTTTGCAGAATTCATCCCTAAAGATGCCCACTATAAAGAGGTAGGTATATAGTGTGTATTGACCTTGGAAAGCCAGCAGATAGAGGATTGGTATCATCTGACAGAGCAGTTGGGGAGGGGGGTTCCTAATGAGTTTGCCCCCCCCCCCCCACCAAAAACAATAAAAAAAAAGGAGCTCTACATGATGTAAACCACACAGCAAACATTTGTGCATATTTTAGGGGTTGTTTGTGGGCAAAAAATACTATGCAGCAGACAAAATACATTGCTAGAGTGACTAGGCCATAGGTGTCTATTGGGGCAGAAGAGCATGCTGGGGAGGTAAGTGAAGGGAAAAATGCATGAAGGAGAAAAGGGGCACAGCATATTAGAACATATTGCAATCATGGTAATTAGGGAAGGAGGTCAAAAATAGAAGACATTAGCAAACAGAGCATACATAGAATGGAATAGTAAAGTATAAATGTTACCTTAATATAGTCCTCCTGCAGGACCTCGATGATGGCAGAACAGGTCTCTGGAATAATGATTCCCAGGGCCTGGGGAGAGATACCTGAAGAGAACTTCAAATCCTGAAGACTTCTCCCTGTCGCCAAGTACCTCAACGTGGCAACAAGCCTCTGCTCCGGAGTAATGGCTTGTCTCATGCAGGTATCCTGCCGGCTGATAAAGGGGGTCAGCAAAGCCAAAAGACGGTGAAAATCGGGGGTCCGTCATCCGGAGAAAGTTCCTGAAATCATCAGGATTATTCTCCCGGATCTCACGAAGCAAAGGCATGTGCGAGAATTGGTCACGCTGAAGCAACCAATTCTTGGTCCACATACTCCTCGTCACTCTGTTCATGGACGGGTCTTGGGTCAAAGCTAAAAGCCCGACACCAATTCCGCGTACAGCACGAACTCGGCGACGAGTACGCACGGGAAACATCGCTCACAAGGTCACAAAAGGTCGGCTGGTCAGAACGGACAAAAAGAAAGCACCGATAAACAGCAAGGCGTGAAAGAACGAAATGAATACCAGAAACGAGCAGACAATAAGCAGTGCAAATCAAAGCGTCCTATATCAAGATATAGGCCGCAATGACCAAGAAATGCGAACTGACTACACGCACTAATAAACAGATACGCACGACAAGCACAAACTGAAGAGCAGTAACGATCTGAGTCAGAAAACTGAGAAGCGCGAATCTTAAGTCACCAAACTTCGACTAACTCGCGATAAACACGGGATCAGCAGAAGGAGCCCAACGGGTGCCTGACGTGGGGTGTAATTTGTGCTATGCATATGCTGTGTGTGAGAAAAAAACCTGCTAATATAACAATTTTGTGGCAGAAAAAGAAATCTTGATTTTGCAAAGAATTGTGGGAAAAAATTACAACTTCAAAAAACTCACCATGCCTCTTACTAAATACCTTGGAATGTCTACTTTCCAAAAAAGGGTAATTTGGGGGATATTTTTACTTTCCTGGCTTGTTAGGGTCTCAAGAAATGAGAGGCCGTCAGTACATTAGGTGTGATCAATTTTCAGAGATTGGCACCATAGCTTGTGGACTCTATAACCTTCACAAAGACCAAATAATATGCACCGATTTGGGTTATTTTTTTACCAAAGATGTGTAGCAGTATAAATTTTGCCCAAAATTTATGAAGAAAAATTACTAATTTTCAAAAATGTATAACCGAAACAAAGAAAAATGCTTTTTTTTTTTTACAGAATGTTTGGTCTTTTTTTCTTTTATAGTGCAAAAAATAAAAAACCCAGCGGTGATTAAATACCACCAAAAGAAAGCTCTATTTGTGTGAAAAAAAGGACAGAATTTTAATATACGTAAGTACAGTGTTGCATGACTAATTGTCATTCAAAATGTGAGAGCACCGAAAACTAAAAATTGGTCTGGTTAGGAAGGGGGTTTAAGTGCCCAGTGGTCAAGTGGTTAGATACCAAACATGTTATACTTACCTGCTCTGTGCAGTGGTTTTGCACAGAGCAGCCTGAATCCTCCTCTTCTCAGGTCCCACGCCAGTGCTCCCGGCTCCTCTCTCACAGCCCCCTTAGCAAGCGGGCAAGCTCCCAACACGTGGCTCTGTGTGTTCATTCACATACGGAGGCACAGCTCGGCCCCACCCCCTCCATCTCCTGATTGGATGTGATTGACAGCAGCAGGAGCCAATGGCTCCCTCTGCTGCCAAAAGCCAATAAGGAGTGTGAGTCCCCAGAGAGGCAAGGCTCTCATGGGCATCACTGGATCAAAAAGCAGGCTCAGGTAACATTAGGGGGGCTGGGGGACGTTGCTGCACACAGAAGGTTTTTTACCTTCATGCATAGACTGCATGAAGGTAAAAAACATTGTGCCTTTACAACCACTTTAAAGCTGAGCTCCACCCTAAAGTAGAACTTCCGCTTATCGGATTCCTCTCCCACTCCGGTGTCACAATTGGCACCTTTCAGGGGGGAGGGGGTGCAGATACCTGTATAATACAGGTATCTGCACCCACTTCCGGGACGAGATAGCCGGAGCTGCCCCGCCCATATCCGAGGATGCCCCGTTGTGTCTTGGGAAACACAGTTCCCAGGACACAACGAGGACCAATAACGACGCACAGCGTGACTCGCAAATGCACAGTGGGGAACCGGGCAGTGAAGCCGCAAGCTTCGCTTCCTGATTCCTTGACATCGGATGGCGGCGGGGGCAGCCGAGAGATGAGCGATCGCTCGTCATCTTCTGCCGACACCGCTGGAACCTGTGACAGGTAAGTGTCCATTTATTAAAAGTCAGCAGCTGCAGTATTTGTAGCTGATGACTTTTAAAAAAAAATTTTTAGGTGGACCTCCTCTTTTAATATACAAAGTCAGCACAGCCCTCTACCAGGAAATTCTAGAGCACTCATGCTTCCTTCTACTGACCAGCTTTATGGAGATGCTGCTTTCATTTTCCAGCAGGACTTGGCAACTGCCCACACTGCCAAAAGTACCAATACCTGGTATCGCTGTGCTTGATTGGCCAGCAAATTCCCCTGACCTAAAGCCCATAGAGAATCTGTGGGATATTGTCAAGAGCAAGATGAGACACACCAGACCCAACAATGCAGACAAGCTGAAGGCCACTATCAAAGCAACCTGGGCTTCCATAACACCTCAGCAGTGTCACAGGCTGATCACCTCCATGCCACACCGCATTAATGCAGTAATTCATGCAACAGGAGCCCCGACCGATCATTAAGTGCATACTATACTGTACATAGACATACTTTTCAGTAAGCCAACATTTCTGTATTAAAAATCCTTTAAATGCTTGAAATCTATCACTCTGTGTGTAATGCATCTACTGTATATAAAATATATGAGTTTCACTTTTTAAATTGAATTACTGAAATTAACTTTTTGATGATATTCAAATTTGAGGTACACCTGTATAAGGATGGCTATGCAAAATGATTTTTAATTATGTCATAATGCTTGAGACAAACATTTTATAAGTGCACTTTGTAATCTGACATATCTGAAGCCACCCATTTTTATTGTCACTAATACACAAATATGTGTCACCCTAGCACTTTATTCTTCCATAAGTAGTAGCATTATGCTTGTTGCATCCTAAATAATTATGTATCCATGATAATTAAAGCAAACTATAAGTACCACCACACCCTTAAACGTGTAGTATCCTTGTGCTAACTCGTTGCATGAAAGACATCCATTTGCAAAGCTGGTAAAAGCAAACCTGTTAAACAAGAATAAACACAAACATGCATTTGCTTGATTTAAGTTTAGCAATCCCTATATATGATTATATTACAAAAAACACATCCCTATTTAATAAAACCAATCAGAAAGTTCAGTGATGGCCTTTCTATTAAATGAATAGTGTGATGGAAAAAGTAAGGTACCATTTACATAGACATTTTTCCACGCTGCAAGTTCCAGTGGCAGAAATCTACTGTACCCTGCTGCTAGAATTGACAGCCTGTTGGCAGCCACAGATATTCACCTGCATAGATCATGGATGGCACGATACACTTTGTGTGCGTCCAGCCTTGATTACCTGCTGTGATTGCTGGCTGTGTAAAGAGGCACAAATAGCTGTGGCCACCATCAGCCTGCCAATCCCAGCAGTAGGAATCAGTAGATTCCTGTCTCTGAGATGTGCAGCATGGCAAAACGCCTGTGTGAATGGTGCCTTAGAGGCTAGATTAACACTTTTTGTGTAGTGTGCCTTAGAGGCTAGATTAACACTTTTTGTGTAGTGTGCCTTAGAGGCTGGATTAATACTTTTTGTGTAGTTTTAATGTGTGCTAAAGAAACTTTTTGTACATTTTCAATGCAAAATTTCATAACTTCCTGCACGCTTCTCGTCCAAGTCAAAGCTGAAGTTGAGGTATGAATTTTGTTCCATAGATACACCAATCCAGTTTGGAGCAACGTAAGTATGCATATCTTATACCTGAGCAAGCAGCAAATCATTGTAGTAGTCACTGCTACTACACTGATAGTAGCAGTCTTCTGGGTCCATATCTCTTTTGCAATAATGAAATGCTCTTTATTGCTTGCAGTAAATATCATTTTAGATTTAGTTCCATTTTAGGTGTTTTACTATAAAAACTACTTTAGTGCAGCCTATTTAAATATGACTTTTAATGACACAATTGTTATTTTTTTTTACTATTGTCAATAAAATATTTCTTAGTAAATTTTTTGTCTTCCTTCTGACAGCATTATATTTAGTTTCTGCACTGTGAATATCACAATATCTCATGTACAGTTCATTTATCTAAAGGATGCAGTGCAAAAGTTACCATTTTAGATAACTGTCTTGTTACCACATAGATATTTTTGCTTTTTAGCAGCAATTTTAAATCATGTGAAACTTTTTTTATCTTTATGATCTCCAACCGTCGTAACTTAAATTCAGCTCAGTAGGGTGTTCTTCATGCTGTGTATTTTTATGCAACTGTAGCGGTCACACTTTACTAAGTGTGCGCTATCAGTACAAATTTAGTTTTTCCTCAGAACTGTAATGGAGTTCTGGGGGTTAATTGTACAGGTTTTACTTTGGCATCAGTCTGGCTGGGCTGTACTAAGGTTCCGCCTGGTCATAGGTGCAGTGAGGCACCCATAACAGGCCGAGAACCAGGCCTGGTGGGACGTCTTAGGTACTGATCTTTCCCGGAGCCAAACTGTGGGCGCGTCTGGCCCTGCTGCGTAGTCCGGGAAGGGGTATGCTGCTAGATCTCTGGCTAGAGGTTTATCCGGCAGTGAAGCACCCAGCTGCGAGTGGCTACTCTCTGGGTTGATTAGAGACATTCAGTAGATGTCAGCAGTTCAAAGTGCCTGAGTTTTGTCACCCGTGCCCTCTATTCCCATCAGAGACTGTGTTATGTTGGATGTTACCATTGCAAAATAAAAACCTTGAAAAGGACCTTTATGTGTCAGCATCTGAAGTCGTTGGGTACTAACCCTGGGAACCCCTAGACAAATCATCGACAAGCCACGAGGAGGTAACTGGTAAGCCCAAAAAGTCAAGGCCGCCCCTCAAGGGGTTATGGCCGCTACACAACGATAACTCCATGTTTACCATGAAAACTCCATTCAAGATAAAAACTGAAATGCATTTGGAACCAGAACAGTTGTTTAGAGATTAGATAAAGCACAAAAAATATAGACACGTATCCCTATGCTCAAATTGTATACCCTGCCCATGTACCCTGGTGATTTATCATGTCAAGCTTTCTTTTACAACATACCTAAAAGTAAAGTAAAAGATATATGTGATATATATTATAAAAAGAAAAGAGTATTCCCTATTTTCTATTAGAAGCACTGAAGTGTTCCTTAATTTAAGCTTTACATCCTCAGCATATGCTCCAACTTTCTCTCTTCTCCTAACTGTCCTTTAGAGAAAAGCACCTCCTGCTCCCTGTCATCAGTACTGAAGTGTTCTAGTACACATGAAAGTAGTTCTAAAGGCTGAAGGTTTTTACCTTCATGCATTTTATGCATGAAGGCAAAAAACTTCTGTGTGCAGTCCCCTCCCTCAGCCGCGCTTATGCCGCGTACACACGTACGGACTTTTGCCGGCGGACCTAAGTCCAGCGGAAAATCCGCTGGACTTTCCAGCTGGGTCCGCTGGACTAAAAAGCGAACGGACTTGACCACACACGATCACGCTAAAAGTCCGACGGTTCACGCGATGACGTACAGCACGTACGACGGGACTAGAAAACGAAAAATACTAGAAAAATACTTGCTACTGAGCATGCGTCCTTTTTGGTCCGCCGGACCATACTACACACGGCCGGAATGTCCGCCGGACTGCCAAGTCCAGCGGATAATTTTAAAACAAAACTTAAAACTTTAGTCCGCCGTACTTTGGCCAAAAAAAGTCCGCCGGCGCCCACACACGAGGGGATTATCCGCTCGACTTCGGTCCAGCGGATAATCCCGCGGGATAGTCCCTTCGTGTGTACGCGGCCTTATACTTACCTGAGCACGGTCTCGATCCAGCAATGTGCACTGCTCTCTCTTGGCTGTCTCTCTCCTCATTGGCTCAGACACAGTAGCGGGAGCCATTGTCTCCCGCTGCTGTAAATCATAGCCATTGAAGAGGGAGCTGGGCTCAGGAACGAGCAAGCACAAGTGCCCCTATAGTAAGTGGCTTGCTATGAGAAGAAGAGGATCGGGGCTGCTCTGTGCAAAAGCATTGCACAGAGCAGGTAAATATGACACATTTGTAATTTAAAAAAAAAAGTTGTACCCTTAGCATCACTTTAACCACTTCAGTACCACGCTATAGCCAAAAGACAGCTACAGCGCAGTACTATAGTTCTGGGAGGGTGTCCATTGACATACTCCCAGAAGTCAACCCCCTGCACGCCACCTGTGGTGTGCATAAGGTGCGCTCTGTGAGCAATGTGTCCTTTGGACACAGGTGATCACAGATCGGGGTAAAGAGCCAATCACAACAGTTCTTTACCATGTGATCAGCTGTGTCTAATCACACTAAACAGACTTGCTATTTATCTGAAGTCCTTTCCTCACGTGCTGTGTCTGTGTAAGGAAAGGGGTGCTGATAACCGGCAAGGCTGTCAGCATACAGTTTACACTTATAATCAGGGCACTGATCTTCAGTGTCCTGATTATTAGTGCAGCCTCATTAGTGCCAATCAGTGCCACCTATCAATGCCCATTAGTGCCACCTATCAGTGCAGCTTATCAGTATCCATCTGTGCCACCTCATCAGTGCAGCCTCATCAGTACCCATCAGTGCAGCCTCATCAGTACCCATCAGTACAGCCTCATCAGTGCCCATCGATGCATCCTAATCAGCGCACATCAGTGAAGTAGAAAAATTACTTATTTGCAACATTTTTATAACAGAAACTAAAAAAAAAATCCTGTCTTTTTTTGTTTGTTTAGAAAAAATAAAAATGCAGTGGTGATTAACCGATTCAGCCCAGGAAGATTTTACCCCCTTCCTGGACAGAGACCTTTTTGCGATTCTGCACTGCGTCGCTTTAACTGACAATTGTGCCGTCATGCGACGTTGCACCCAAACAAAATTATCGTCCTTTTTTTCCCACAAATAGAGCTTTCTTTTGGTGGTATTTGATCACCTCAAAAAGAGCGACAATTTTGAAAAAAAACGCTATATTTTTAACTTTTTTTTTTTAAGAGTCAAAATTGTTCCTTTATTGAGCAAACTTTCATACAGGTCACAACAAACATCCAACATGTACTGAATCAAGTATACATTACAGGCACAGTAGTATACAAAAAATTGAAAAGGTAATAGCATTACACCAAACAGCATAGTCCTAGGTTAAGTTTCACATGCTGAAAACTAAAAATTCCCCGTCTATACACCCCCATGGCACCAGTACATTATGTCATTCACCATATACCCCCAACACCCTCAAATTGTAGCCATCTACCCCGTCCAAGATTTCCAAACTCTGTCAAACTTTTGGGGACAGTTCCTATTCATATACGTTAACTTGTATAATGGGAGTACAGCATTGATTGACTTTTCCCATGCACCAATTGTGGGGGGTGAGGATGCGTTCCAGTGTAGCACAATCTCCCTTTTGGCATAGTAAAAGAGGTAGGTCAGTAGCAGTTTCGTGTACCTAGGCCTTTGGTCGTCATCTTGGGTGCCCAATAGTACCAACTCTGGGGACAAGGGAAGGCTCAGCTGGAGACGACCATTGACAGATACCATCACCTCTGTCCAATAGGGAACTATTTTGGGGCAGCTCCAAAACATGTGAAAATACGTTCCTACATTGCTCAGGCAGCGAGGGAAGTCAGGAGACCGTTGTGGAAATACCCTATGAACCTCTGAGGAGTATAATAAACCCTATGTAGAAACTTTACTTGTATTAATCGCTCCCTGGAGGATATCAGTACTTTTATCAGCGGAACTGTCTGCCAGACAGTCATTCCAGTCTTCCAGGTCCAGGCCTGGAATATCTTCCTTCCATTGGTCATAGAGTCTATCTACTTTAGATGAGTCTGTCCTCAGGAGGTCCATGTACAAAACCAAGAGGTGTTTTTCTAGTTTTTCTTGAGCTAGCACTTTCTCAATAGGGTCCATAGACAGTCTAATGGGTACAGGAAATTGGGCTCTAGTGGCGTGGCGCAGTTGGACATACCGAAAGTACATCCACCCCGGTAGTTGAAGTTTAGCCTGGAGGGTCGGGAATGGTATCATCGCCCCAGTCGTCATAATATCACTAAGAGTTTTTACCCCAAATCTAGCCCAAATCACCGGGTCTGGCACTGTCCTGATGTGGGGGAGATTGGGGTTCCCCCACAAGGGACAGCAGGGAGACCAACTCTGGGGGTCCGTAATTCTTCGTCTGGCAGCTGTCCAGACCTTAAGGGTAGTTCGGGTAGGTACTGAGAGGTCCGCATAGGCCCTATGTCCCCAATACACTAGGTTGCCCAGCTCCTGCAATAAGCCAATAATCGCAGCCTCTAGGCACACAGCCGCATTCCCCCTGGAGAGGACGTACCACCACCTAATTGTGACCATTACCGCCGCCCAATAGTACGTTCGATAATCCGGCATCGCCAGGCCCCCACATTGAACCGGGAGGATCAAGGTGGACCTGGCAAGTCTCGGAGCAGCACCACCCCACACAAAGGAGCCCACACACTTATCCACTCCCGCGAAGAAGGATTTGGGTATCCAGGTGGGGCTGTTATGAAATACATACAAGAATTTAGGAAGAAAGATCATCTTCAGCAGATTTATGCGACCCATAAGGTTCAGGGGCAGAGTAGCCCACGAGGTACACTTATTCCGCAGTTGGGTCATAACCTGGGCGTAAGTTGAGTTCCTGAAAGCCTGCCAGCTCTCTCCTGACCTGGATAACCAAATACTTAAATTGGTCCAGAGGGAAAATATTGGATTTGGTCCAGTTAATACGCACCCCTGAAAACTTCCCGAAGGTATTAACTATCTCTAGGGCCACTGTCAGTGAGTCTCCCACATCCTGTAGGTAAAGTAGTGCATCGTCTGCGTATAGAGAAATTTTTTCCACCAGGGAGCCCACTCACAGGCCCTCTACCCTCTCAGAGTTCCTAATCAGAGTAGCCAGGGGTTCAAGCGCTAGAGCAAACAAGGCAGGGGACAGAGGGCACACCTGCCGCGTACCCCTTTGCAATGGAAATGAGGCAGAGATCTTGTCATTAGTACGAATACGAGCCCTGGGTGTCTGATAAAGCATACAAAGCCACCTGAGTAACCGGGCCCCGAATCCAAACCGACTCAGAGTCTCCCATAGGAATACCCACTCCACCGAGTCCAACGCCTTCTCAGCGTCCAGTGAGGCGATGACTCTCCTGCCACTGTTGGCGTGAGTGATGGACATGTTAAGAAAGAGGTGGCGGAGGTTGATGTCGGTGCCCTTCCCAGGCATAAACCCAGTTTGATCCGGATGGACTACTTCTTCAAGGACCGAGGACAACCTGTTAGCCAGGATTTTCGCCAATATCTTGGCATCAACGTTCAGAAGGGAAATCGGTCGGTATGAAGAGCAGTCCTCCAGATCCTTCCCTGACTTGGGTATCAGAAACACCACCGCCTCAGACATTGACTCGGGGAGGGCCCCCATCCGGAAGAACTGGGCAAACAAGGACACAAGCCGTGGCGCCAACAGGTCTAGGTGTTGTGAGTACTACTCCCTGGGGAGGCCATCCGCCCCTGGAGTTTTCCCAGCCTGAAGCTGGGATATCGCCGTCTGAACCTCCTCCAATGTAATGTCTGCGTCTAGGGTCTCACAGGTCTGGTCACTAAGAGTCGACAAGGGGATCCCAGCTAGATACTCAGTCAGTTCCCGGGATGAATACTCCACCCTGGTGGAGTACAGCTGCATATAGTACTGGGCGAATCTTCGGTTGATATCCTGCGGATCCTTCAACAGTGTCCCATCCAGGTCCCTGACTCCGGCAATATAAGTGACAGCAAACTGTCCCCTAGCAAGCCAGGCCATCAAGCGGCCGCTCTTATTGCCGTATTCAAAGACCCTGTGGGCCGTGTGAAGGAGAGACTTGTGCATGCCATCAATTCTGCAGATAGATAGCTGGTGTAGTGCAAATTGCCATTCCCCATAAGTCTCCCGATCAGGATTAGCTACATAAGCCTCCTCCTTCCTCTCAGCCCTCTCCTCTAAGTCCTCCAGAGAGCGCATTGTCTTCTTACGGGCCTTTGCTATCAGCAATGTATTCCCCCCTGGTCCAGGCCTTAAATGCGTCCCATGCAACCAGAGGGTTGGTACCTTCAGCATTTTCCAACCAGTAATGACATACCCCCTCCTGCACCGTCTCCTGAATGCCCTCATCCTCTATCCAAAACCTAGACAACCTCCACAACCTCTCCCCAGGCGTCCCAAAAGACAGTTTCAGTAGTAACGGGGTGTGGTCTGATATTCCCCGGGGTAGAATGCGGCTATTCGCAGATTTCCTAAGCAGGGAGCGGGATGCATAAATCAGATCAATGAGAGACAGGGTTTTAAATGTGGTAGAATGACAGGTGAACTGTTTGGTCAGCGGGTTGGAATTGCACCAAACATCAGTAAGGGCAAAATCATTGGCCCACTCAGCCAATCCAGGCACCCACCTGGAGACGGAGTGGAGCCTGTCCACGTTCGAGGTCGGGGTCAAATTAAAATCTCCCATCACCAGGACATCATCCACCCCGTACTCAATCACCATCTGCATTATCTTATAAAGCAGGGTTATATCAGCAGGTGGAGGGAGGTACAGACCTACTAAAACACAGGGATTATTAGCAATCAGTGCATGGATAATAATATACCTACCCCCAGGGTCCGTTCTGACACCCAAAAGCTGAAACGGCAGTTGCTTGTGTATCAGAATGCTGACCCCCCTGGAGTAAGTGGAGTACGTCGTGTGGTAGTGGTTGCCCACCCAAGTCTTTTTGAGGCCCAATATACGGGAACCTACCAAGTGGGTCTCCTGGAACACACAAATGTGCGGTGAATATTTTTAAATAAAATTGAAGACCAGGGACCTTTTATGTGCTGAGTTGAGACCCCGCACGTTCCAAGAGATCACTGACCCCTGAGCCATGGTAGTATGTATACAGTAATCAAGACTGTAATGGGAACCGGGAACGAATTCTCTCCACTCCTCCAGGGGGCCAACTATCCCCTCCCTCTCCCCCAAAACCACTCCATGTTGCTAGCAAATAGGTTGAAAACTGACATATGCCATGCAGTAACAAGCAAAAAGTTTTACATTTGACTCTTATTCTGAACATTACAAACCACGACCAACCTAGTGGTCTGAACTTGACCGGCAACGGCCGAAACCCCTCCATCCCCCCTCCCATATTTTTAACTTTTTGCTATAATAAATATCCCCCAAAAATATATAAAAAAACTATTTGTTTCCTCAGTTTAGGCCAATATGTATTCTTCTACATATTTGTGGTAAAAAAAAATCGCAATAAGCGTATATTGATTGGTTTGCACAAAAGTTATAGTGTCTACAAAATAGGGGATAGTTTTATGCCATTTTTTTATTATTATTTTTTTTTTTACTAGTAATGGCGGCGATCTGCGATTTTTATCAGAACTGCAACATTATGGTGGACACATGAAACACTTTTGACACATTTTTGGGACCATTGGCATTTATACAGCGATCAGTGCTATAAAAATGCCCTGATTATTGTAAAAATGTCACTGGCAGGGAAGGGGTTATCACTAGGGGGTGATCAAGGAGTTAATTGTGTTCCCTAGTGTGTTTTTTAACCGAAGGGGGAGGGGAATGTGTAGGGGAGATGACAGATCGCTGTTCATACTCTGTATGAACCGACAATCTGTCTCTTCTACCCTCAGAGAACCGAAACTGTGTGTTTACACACACAGATCCCGGTTCTCGGTGTGTCAGCAGCGATCGTGGGAGCCTGGCAGTGATCGTGACTGCCGGGTACTCGCATCGGCTCTGGGGGAGAGCAGTGGGCGCACACCCCTATTGGCCACAGGGCGAAGCGACGTAACATAACGTCGTTTCGCCCTGCTGTGCCATTCTGCCGCAATAAAACTGCGGCGGCTGGTCGGCACGTGGTTAAATGCCAACAACAGAAAGCTCTATTTGTCTCAATAAAAATAAAAATGTCATATCGGCATAGACTCAGGGGTCAAGTCCTGGGGAAAAAAGTGTGGGAACTCCCACCCAAGATCCACTCCCCCACCAAAAAAAAAAAAAAAAGATACGCTCATATGCACGAACGCTTCAAAAGTGGTATTTTTCATCCAATTTTCATATTGTTTGAATGAAGCTTAACTGTTAGTACATAAAAAAAACAATCCTCATTAAAAATAAATACGGTAATTCTCTGAATAATCAGCATTCATTCAATTGTGCTTCCATGCAAATGTGAACATCATGTTCTGATCTTTATTGGGGAATTTTATTTTGTATATAGAGTGTAGGGATGAGTTGAACACCCCCCTGTTCGGTTCGCACCAGAACCTGTGAACAGACCTAAAGCTTGTGTGAAATTTAGAACCCTATTCAAGTCTATGGGACTCGAACGTTCAAAATCAAAAGTGCTAATTTTAAAGGCTAATATGCATGTTATTGTCATAAAAAGTGTTTGGGGACCCGGGTCCTGCCCCAGGGGACATGAATCAATGCAAAAAAAAGTTTTAAAAAACGGCCCGTTTTTTCAGGAGCAGTGATTTTAATAATGCTTAAAGTGAAACAATAAAAGTGTAATATTCCTTTAAATTTCGTACCTGGAGGGTGTGTATAGTATTCATGTAAAGGGGCGCATGTTTCCTGTGCTTAGAACTGTCCCTGCACAAAGTGTCATTTTTGCAGGAAAAAAAGCTATTTAAAATCACTCGCGGCTATAATGAATTGCCGGCTCCCGTAATACAGAGAACAGTCATTCATTGAAAGTCATTGATAAAAAAAAATAAAAATAAAATAAAAAGCGTGGGGGTTCCCCCAAATACAGAGGTTGTAACTATTTGATGGGACGCTGCAACTTCTGATGACCCCTGGCAGCCATCTTGGTTTGGACTCTATAAATTGGGCTGCCTGGAGCGAGTGGTCAGGTAAGGGACAGAAACACCATCTTGTTAGGGAGTAACGGTGCAGGTAGAGGTTCCTGGTTAAGTAGGGGGAATACAAGGACACCATTTAAAGGAGATTAAAGGAGAAGTATGGCTAAAGGTTTTTTGGCTATACTCCTCCTATGGATTACAGGAGTGCGGTTAGTTTTGCACTCCTGCTAAAGTCTGCTGTCAGCTGACATCACTCAGCCGGCCCAGGCTCAGGAAAGATCCCAACTTTACAGTTGAGTTCCATCCTGATGCCTGCACCAGCAGCTGGCTCAGCCTCTCAGTGAGCCTCTGGGACACTGAGCCAGCCAATCCCGCCCCCTCCACAGCTCAGTAGTCCAGTGAGCACTGGAAGGGCAGAGCAGAAAGCCAGTGACTGACAATCTGCTAACTGAAGACACACAGGCCGAAAATCGGGCTGTATCGGCCAGTTCGATAGAAACCGGCTCACATCCAGCCCGAGTGTACGGCAGCTGGTCCGACAGAAGCCAGCTGAACGTCCAGCTTCTGTTGAAGGGTTTGGAAATTGGCATCCAATCAGCGCTCTCAGCCAATGGCTGACTGGTGTGTTCTGGCAGGGGGGCAGTCCCCCCGTCAGAACACAATAGCTCAGCGGGAAAGATCGTTGTACTAACATCAGATTGTTAGTACAGGATCTCCTCCTGAGCTCTTCAGTTTTTAGAACTGAGCCATCAGAAACCTGAAGTGATCAGCAGTCTTTGATCGCTCAGTTCTCAGTCTTAGAAGCATCTGGGGACAGATGCAGCATTGCTCCGAGCTAAGTTTTTTTTGATTCCTGAACTTCTCTTTTAAGTGTATATTGTAACTTTGTGAACAGTGTGAACATCCTACCGTTTGTTATGTGCCTATAGTTACACCAGCCCCAGGCCCCCTTTACACCCTCATGGCTCATTAATCACTTTTCTCACGGTTCTACTCTTCTGTGTTGCACTCCTCTCTGCTTTGCAGTGTTATTTTCTTACTCTATGCCTGCTCTATTTTTCTGACTTACCCCAAGGTAAATATCACATTATGGCCAGTAGATGGAGTTGATAATCACAGGACGTAAGCATATTTACACAAATTACATGGATTATTTTCAACAGCTGGGTGCATGCTTGAGAGACATAGTTACATAGTTACATAGTTACATAGTTACATAGTTAGGTTGAAAAAAGACACAAGTCCTTCCAGTTCAACCACCTATGTAACTCATATGTGTTCGGGTTTAAAGGGATGAGGTGGCAACCCTAGGCACAGGTCATTTTTAAGTGAGTCTTAAGGAGTTGGGCGTTTTACAAATGTGTTACATTTTTATGTTTTGCTATATGTAGCGTTTGAATTTAGTGTTAATTTTTATATTATTTTATTGCAATATTTTCACAGGCTAACACTGCACCAGGTGGAGATTGTTCTGTAGATGAAATTGCAAAGAAATATTGTGAAACTGTGACAATATTCTTAGTGTGCCTTCGTTTACAGAACAATCTCCCTCTAGCGCAATGTTACAAATAATTTACATTCCTGAGCTACAAATGATTTACATTCCTGAGCTAAGGGCGTAACATGACCACACTTTAAGAATCCGTCACTATGGCTGCAACAAATTCAAAGAGAATTACCACCAGTTTGCAGATTAGGAAACTTGCGGAAAGTAAGACCAACTCTTGCATTTCTCTGACATACAGATAGATGGCACTGTTCAGAGTGGGGAGTTTACGTGCTGGGAAGTTATCATGAGTGGTTCCTGCTTAGGGCAACAACCAATGACCCATCCCTGGCCCCATTCAGCTGATGATTCCCTGGCAGTGGCTGAATGTAAACAAAGAGGCCAGGTATGGATGTCATTATCTAAATATGGCAATGTCCATATGTGATCAATGATGGGAATCTCCTGGGGCTGGGGGTGCATCATTGGTGGCTATGACTATGTCAGCTGCTCAGCCAACAGAATCTTAGCAACCAATGATGCTGTGCAGCTGACAGAGTCCTAACAACCAGGGACACATTGCAGCCAAGGAGCTGAGCATGCACTAAGGATTGATTGTTCAGTATGGACACTCCGGTTTCAGCGATGACCCCCCACTATGTGAAAAGTTATTGTACAGTACCTGTTTCCTACAGGTACATGATTTGGTCACCGTCAGCAAATACTAAAACATCCGTTATATCTCATTGGATGCAGATGCTGTTTGGCCAACAATTTACTGCCTGGCTCCTTTGAATTTTTGTAGGATGTCAGATAGAGTGGTGCCCTCGGGGCCACACATAAAGACAATTGAAGCTGGTTTATCAGAAACCTGCCAAAGTTTATTCATAATATGGCCAGTTTTAATACACATAGATTGTTTGACCCCTTGCCTAGAGGAGTTTTTGTGCTATATATTAGATATCACAATGAGGAGTTTACTATATATCATTCATTTTATTCAGTGCTGATTTCATGTTCATTGCCATACAGACTAAATACAAATGTGTACAGGAAAAGGTTGCCTATTAGATGATCTTACCATTTGGCTGTTTTAAAACATCCTGCAGGCAGCGGTTTGCTTGGGCATGAAATCCCGCACACACACACGCGGAAGCACACAAACACAGAAGCGCACACACACAGAAGCCCACAGACACTGAAGCATACTAACGCGGAAGCACACACACACAGAAGCGCACAGACACTGAAGCACACACACACGGAAGCACACTAACGTGGAAGCACACACGCGGAAGCACACACACACATGGAAGCACACACACACATGGAAGCACACACACGGAAGCACACACACACGGTAGCACACACACATGGATGCACACTAACGCGGAAGCACACACACACACGGAAGCACACACACACAGAAGCAGGCACATACACGGAAGCACACACACACGGAAGCACACTAACGCAGAAGTACACACACACGGAAGCACACACACACAGAAGCAGGCACATACACGGAAGCACACACACACGGAAGCACACTAACGCAGAAGTACACACACGCGGAAGCACACACATGCGGAAACACACACACACACACATGGAAGCACACACACGGAAGCACACACACACAGAAGCACACACACACACGGAAGCACACACAAATGCGGAAGCACACTAACGCAGAAGCACACACACGCGGAAGCACACTAACGCAGAAGCACACACACGCGGAAGCACACTAACGCAGAAGCACACACACGCGGAAGCACACACACACGGAAGCACACACACACGGAAGCACACACACACACAGAAGCACACACACACACGGAAGCACACACAAATGCAGAAGCACACACACACGGAAGCACACTAACCCAGAAGCACACACACGCAGAAGCACACACACACACGGAAGCACACACACACGGAAGCACACTAACGTGGAAGCACACACACACACGGAAGCACAAACAGAAGCACACACACACAGAAGCACACACACACACAGAAGCACACACACACATGGAAGCACACACACCATTTTGAGTCTTGACATGTTTGGTATCTATTTACCCAAATTCTTTTTGAGCTTATTTTTTGCCCTGAAAATCTGCATTTGATAAACAAAAATTGCAACAGCCACCATTTTATTTTACAGGACCTCTGCTTTCAGAAACTATAGAACTGTCTGGGGGTTTCCAAGTAATTTATTAGCAAAAGAATGCAGATTTAAAATGATTCAAATGTAATTATTAAAAATTGTCCTAATTATGTGTAGCGAGATTCCCTGCAATGTGTGGAGGTCACCCTCAGAGAGCCTACAATACAGAGGAGGAGGAAGATCATCTATAACACTCTCCTCCCAGCACAATGAGCACATACACACATATGGGAACTCCGCACTCTCCTCACCTGATTGTGACCTCCCTATACGTTATACAGGAACTATTTCACTGAGTACAATGAGCACGGCATGGAGCGACGAGAGAATTCATGACATCATGGTAGGCGGAGTCTCACACCGACGACACAAAGTCAGCTCTCCCTATCTACAGGCAGGAATGTGTTTACTAGCAGCCGCCTATTTCCTGGATATCTTTTATTGTATTTATATTACAGTACTGGCAATCCATTCGAATAAAAGAGAGCAAACAATTCAAATAAATGATAAACTGATACAATTTTGTAGACTCGATAGAAGTCGTGGCGTGCTGCAGTCTATACACTCACCAGGATGGCCGAGTGGTTAAGGCGTTGGACTTAAGATCCAATGGACATATGTCCGCGTGGGTTCGAACCCCACTCCTGGTATGTTCTTTTAACTACTAGTTTATTCCAAGCATGCAGAGTAAGCAGGAGATGGTGAATTGTATAACTTGGAGAGCATCATGAAGCACACTTATAGTAATCATATCTGTAAACATTATATTATATATCTGTATGTATTTAGATCATATTATATAGTAATTATACAGAAAATAATATAAATATATATATATTTATTTATTTACACAGTATATAAATATAGTATATATAAAATATTGTATATTATAACAGTATAGAAGAGTTTAAAGCAGTGCTCTGGGCTCTGTCAGAAAAACTACTGTAGCTGCTGATTTTTAATACCGAATCCAGCGGTGTCCTCACCCGAACCTATTTTTTAATTGGCTCTCAGGTGCTGCCACCACTATTTCGGGTAAGGGAAACCGGCAGTGAAGCCTTGCAGCTTCACAGCCAATTCCATGCTGCGTGAAGCTCATACCTCCCAATATTTTGAGATGGGAATGAGGGACACCTACCAGCAAACGTATGTAGGCATAGGGCTCACCCCCCTGCCACACCCCCTTAAAGGAGAATTTACCAAAAAATTAAATTACCACTACTATTCCTTTATATTGGCTTTTAAAATTTACAGATGCAGCAATTTAGAATTTTAGTAAAAGGTTTAGCACTGGGGAACACTTTTTGAGAGATAAAAAGTGCATTTTTTATATACAACTATATAGATCAGACAAAAATGAGGGACAAATGAGGGGGGGAGAGGGACATTGCTTCAAATCTGGGACAGTCCCTCGAAATCAGGGACAGTTGGGAGCTATGGAAGCGTGCTGCGCTTTGTGAATGGTGCGGCGGCAGGGGAAGGAGGAGTGTAGCCAAACTTTTGGATGGCGGGTACCTGTCAAAAACCAGGTACCGCTACCCCCTCCCCCCGAAACATGCCAAATGTGGCAGCGGAGGGGGGGAGGCAAATAAGCGGTGCTTCCCATTTTGGACAAAACAAATACATTAGCTGCTGACTTTTAATATTAGGACACTTATCTGTCGAGGGATCCCGCAGTGTCCTCACCCAAGCCGATTCTTCAACAGCTCTGGGGTGCTAGCGCCGCCATCTTGGGTAAGGGAAACCAGCTGTGAAGCCTTGCGGCTTCACAGCTAGTTTCCTATTGCGCATGCACAAATCGTGTGGCACTTTCTCAATGCGCTGGCTGCGGCAAAGGCCATACTTCCGGATGAGTTTGCCACGGCAAACTCAGCAGGAAGTGGGAGCGGGTACCTGTCAAAATCAGTTACCCACTTCACCCTCCCCCCCACAATGTGCCAAATGTGGCACCGGAGGGGGGGGGGAGGAGGCAGACAAGCGGAGCTTCCCCTTTTAGGGCCAAAGGCCCCATTTACATCTGTGTGTTTCATAAACATGTGATATTCGCTTGCCTGGCAGCTAGTGACGTCACTGGCACATGTGCCCTGTCAGCCGTGACAGTGTGCCGCTGGAGGGCTTTGTTTTAAGGTTTACACATTCATAATGGGCTAGTAAGCGATGCATACTAGCTCATTATGATATCACCTTGCAGGAGGAACACTTTTTATTTTTTTAGAAGTTCAACACTGCTTTAATGGCACCTCAAACGTGGGAAGCTAATGTGCATTTTGCTGCACATTTTTGTATGCAGAGAATGTGCGATAACAACGCATAAGCTATACCACAGCAAAAAGCTACATGAGCTAATTTGCCATTTTTGTCGTGCTTAAGATAACTCAATGAAATCAACAGTCGTGTGAAAAAAGTGCAAAGAAGATATCAAATCCATTGTATTGTTGGGGAGGGACCATATCTCATAGTGCTACGCAAATCATGCAGGCTCATAGACATAGGTGCAAAAACAGTGTTTTTATCTTATTTTTTTTTCCCTCAGGTTTGAATGCAGATCTATGGTTTTCTATGTTTTCTATGTACCTATGCACACAGCAAATCTGTAAAAAAAGAAAGAAAGGAAATAGCTGCTATTTTGCTGTCAGCTTCTTCTAGCAAGACCCTGCATACGAGTTGCCATATTTTTATACCGCCATGTACAGGTAGTGTGAATTGGACCTCAACCCATTAAGGCAACGCACCTGCGCCATAGTGCACCACAGTGTATTGCAAGCATTGCATTGCTGGTGAGTAGGGATGAGCCGAACACCCCCGGGTTCGGTTCGCACCAGAACCTGCGAAGGGACCGAAAGTTTGCGCGAATGTTAGAACCCTATTAGTTACAATGGACGCGAACGTTCGAAATCTAAAGTGCTAATTATAACGGCCAATATGCATGTTATTGTCATAAAAAAAGGTTTGGGGAGCCGGGTCCTGCCCCAGGTGACATGTATCAATGCAAAAAGAAGTTTTAAAAACAGACATTTTTTCTGGAGCAGTCATTTTAATGATGCATAAAGTAAAAAAAAAGTGAAATATTTCTTTAAATATGGTACCTGTGGGGTGTCTAAAGTATGCCTGTGAAGTGGCATGTGTTTCTCGTGTTTAGAACTGTCCCTGCACAAAATGACATTTGTAAAGGAAAAAAAGAAGCCATTTAAACCTGCTTGCAGCTTTAGGCCTCATGCACACGGACGTTTTAAAAAACGGGCTGTAAAGCTAGGTTGGACGTCTGGAAAAAGCAGCCTAAAAAAACTTGACTTTTACCGCGTTTTGCATTGGCGCATTAGCGTTAATTAGCGTTTTACACATCTCTAATTTACTATACAGGGATTACAGTGTCCAATCAACTTTTTGCAGCAAAAAAACGCTGCAGCTCAAAAACGCCGCTGCGCGTTTTTGCGCGTTTTTGAGCGTTTTTGCGCGTTTTTGCTCGATACGCGTTTTTACAGCTCTAGCCCAGCGCCACGGAACGCACTGGTCCTGGTTTTTTTTTACAGCTTAAAAACGCCTATGCCATTTGCAGCTCAAAAACGCCTAGGTGGGCATGAAGCCATAGACTAACATGGACAGGCGTTTTTAAGCTGCAAAAAACGCTCAAAAACGCGGCTGCAAAAACGTCCGTGTGCATGAGGCCTTAATGTCATGTCTTGTCCTGGCAAAATGGATGACGTGAGCCATACAGGGCACATGAGTCAGTTGTCCCTGTCGCAGGGCAGAGAGGAGTTTGGTGCCATTGTCACAAACCACCATTCCTGGCTTAAGCTGGCATGGCGTCAACCACCTCTCGGCCAGCCCCTGCAGAGCTGACAGAACCTCTGCCCCAGTGTGGCTCCTGTCCCTCAAACACACCAGCGCAAGCACGGCATGGCATCTTTTTGCCTGCGTACTTGCGTAGCCCCTTGGACGCCTACGGAGCACCGCTGGTTCCGAGGACAGAGCACTCGAAGAGGCCATGGAGGAAGAAGAAGAGGAGGGGGTGGAGGAAAGAGGTGTGTCACAACCAGTAGTAGCATTTTGGAGGCGTGGTGGTAGAACAACCTCCAACACTACTGCACCTTGTCCTGCATCCTTCCCAGCTGCCCAGGTAACGTCCCTGTCCATGAGTCAGCGGTAATATGCACCTTACCGCTGACCGCCCTGTCCAGCGAGGCATGGACATTGCCTTTCACATGCCGGTAGAGAGCCGGAATCGCCTTCCGTGAGAAAAAGTGGCGTTTGGGAACCTGCCACTGAGGAACCGCAATTGAACAAACTCACGGAAGGGGGCCGAGTCTACCAACTGAAAAGGCAGCAGTTGAAGCACTAGCAATTTAGCCAAGCTAGCATTCAACCGCTGGGCATGTGGATGGCTGGGAGTAAACTTCTTTTGACGATCCAGCAGCTGGGGCAGGGAAATTTGCCTGGTACAATCGGACGTCGGTGTACTGCTAGCAGAGTGCCCGCAAGTACTTAGCTGTGACACACCTAATTCTACACCTTCATTCCTCTCAGTGCAGCTTTCAGAGAGGACTGAAGGTATAGTGGGGTTGGAGATCCCAGCTGATGAGGAGCAAGGAGAGGTCCGCTTTGTTCTTTGGTGTGGGTCTTTAATGTGCACTTGCCAACGAGCTGCATGGCAGGTCAACATATGTCTGGTCATGCTTGTGGTGCCCAAGTGGCTGATGTTTTGGCCACGCGAGATACGCTTGAGACTTATGTTGCAAGTAGCAGCGGTGCGATCTGATGCACTCGTCTCAAAAAAGGCCCACACCAAAGAACTTTTGTAATAACGTGCAGAGGCAGCGCCCTGCACAGGCGGAGCTCTGCGGTGTGATTCAGTTGGTGTGCTGGCCTCAAGCTGGCCCCCGGAGGGCATCCTGCCTCGTTGGAGATGTGCCGCCTCCTCCTCCTCCTACTCCTCTCTCCATTCAGGCACCCACGTGGAGTCAGTGACCTCATCATTCCCTCCCTCTTCACCACTGGAGCAAACCTGGCAGTAAGCTGCAGCTGGTGGAACATGACTGCCAGATTGCTGTCCTTGAGCATCCCCTCTCTCTGCGCTCACGCTACTGCCTTCCTCTAGCTGGGTATCATCATCCGAGCCTTCAAAGCGCTGGGCATCCTCCTGGAGCATGTACCCAACACTGTGCTCAAACAGTTCGGGGGACTCCTCAGGAGGACATGGTGGGTCTAGGGAAGGGGTGCCTGATGATGACATTGAGTACGCGTTGGCAGCTGCTTTGCCAGTACCCTGAGCCTGGGTGAGAGAGGATGAGGAGGGCTTGGTCATCCACTCTACCAAGCCTTCGGCATGATGCGGCTCAACATGTCCAGCTGCCGAAAATAAGGACAAGTGTGTCCCATGGCCACGTCCTGATGACGATGCACCACGACCAGCACTGTTGTCTCTAGACACAGAGCCTGCTTGCCCTGTTTTCTTGGCTCATGACTGTCTGCCTCTCCTTGTTGGTCTTCCAGACATTGTAATGGGTAGTGTACAGTGGTGTGAAAAAGTGTTTGCCCCCTTCCTCATTTCCTGTTCCTTTGCATGTTTGTCACACTTAAGTGTTTCGGAACATCAAACCAATTTAAACAATAGTCAAGGACAACACAAGTAAACACAAAATGCAATTTGTAAATGAAGGTGTTTATTATTAAAGGTGAAAAAAAATCCAAACCATCATGGCCCTGTGTGAAAAAGTGATTGCCCCCTAAACCTAATAACTGGTTGGGCCACCCTTAGCAGCAACAACTGCAACCAAGCGTTTGCGATAACGTGCAATGAGGCTTTTACAGCGTCCTGGAGGAATTTTGGCCCACTCATCTTTGCAGAATTGTCCTAATTCAGTTACATTAGAGGGTTTTCGAGCATGAACGGCCTTTTTAAGGTCATACCACAACATCTCAATAGGATTCAGGTCAGGACTTTGGCTAGGCCACTCCAAAGTCTTCATTTTGTTTTTCTTCAGCCATTCGGTGGTGGACTTGCTGGTGTGTTTAGGATCATTGTCCTGCTGCAGAACCCAAGTTCGTTTCAGCTTAAGTACACGAACAGATGGTCGGACATTCTCCTTCAGGATCTCTTGGTAGACAGCAGAATTCATAGTTCCTTTTATCACGGCAAGTCTTCCAGGTCCTGAAGCAGCAAAACAGCCCCAGACCATCACACTACCACTACCATATTTTACTGTTGGTATAATGTTCTTTTTCTGAAATGCAGTGTTCCTTCTACGCCAGATATACTTGGACACACACCTTCCAAAGAGTTCCACTTTTGTCTCATCGGTCCACAGAATGTTGTCCCAAAAGTCTTGTGGATCATCAAGATGTGTTGCGGAGAAATTGAGACGAGCTTTGATGTTCTTTTTGCTCAGCAGTGGTTTTCTCCTTGGAACTCTGCCATGCAGGCCATTTTTGCCCAGTCTTTTCCTGATGGTGGAGGCATGAACGCTGACCTGAGGCAAGTGAGGCCTGCAGTTCCTTGGACGTTGTTGTGGGGTCTTTTGTGACCTCTTGGATGAGTCGTCGCTGTGCTCTTGGGGTAATTTTGGGCGGCCGGCCACTCCTGGGAAGGTTCACCACTGTTCCATGTCTTCGCCATTTGTGGATAATGGCTCTCACTGTGGTTCGCTGGATTCCCAAAGCTCTGGAAATGGCTTTATAACCCTTTCCAGACTGATAGATCTCAATTACTTTCTTTCTCAATTGTTCCTGAATTTCTTTGGGTCTCGGCATGATGTGTAGCTTTTAAGGATCTTCTGGTGGACCTTACTGTGTCAAGCAGCTCCTATTTAAGTGATGCCTTGATTGTGAACAGGTGTGGCAATAATCAGGCCTGGGTGTGGCTAGAGAAATTGAACTCAGGTGTGGACAACCACAGTTATAGTATGTTTTAACAAGGGGGGCAATCACTTTTTCACACAGGGCCATGATGGTTTGGATTTTTTTTCACCTTTTAATAATAAACACCTTCATTTACAAATTGCATTTTGTGTTTACTTGTGTTGTCCTTGACTATTGTTTAAATTGGTTTGATGTTCCGAAACACTTAAGTGTGACAAACATGCAAAGGAACAGGAAATGAGGAAGGGGGCAAACACTTTTTCACACCACTGTATATTGTGCTGGAGTCACACAGCACACACACTAACTCCTGCAGATGGCTGTCTTAGATGACAACAGGCCAGAAGGGCAGATACAGGGTAAGGTGGTTTAGTGTGCTGTGTTATAGTCACAGAGCACACACACACTAACTCCTGCAGATGGCTGGCTGGCTGCCTTAGATAAAAACAGGCCAGAAAGGCAGATACAGGGTAAGATGGTTTAGTGTGCTGTGTTATAGTCACAGAGCACACACATACTAACCCCTGCAGATGGCTGGCTGGCTGGCTGCCTTAGATGACAACAGGCCAGAAGGGCAGATACAGGGTAAGGGGGTTTAGTGTGCTGTGTTATAGTCACAGAGCACACACACACTAACTCCTGCAGATAGCTGGCTGGCTGGCTGGCTGCCTTAGATGACAACAGGCCAGAAGGGCAGATACAGGGTAAGGTGGTTTAGTGTGCTGTGTTATAGTCACAGAGCACACACACACACTAACTCCTGCAGATGGATGGATGGCTGGCTGACTGGCTGCCTTAGATGACAACAGGCCAGAAGGGCAGATACAGGGTAAGGTGGTTTAGTGTGCTGTGTTATAGTCACAGAGCACACACACACTAACTCCTGCAGATGGCTGGCTGGCTGCCTTAGATGACAACAGGCCAGAAGGGCAGATACAGGGTAAGGTGGTTTAGTGTGCTGTGTTATAGTCACAGAGCAAACACACACTAACTCCTGCAGATGGCTGGCTGGCTGGCTGCCTTAGATGACAAATGGCCAAAAGGGCAGATACAGGGTAAAGTGGTTTAGTGTGCTATGTTATAGTCACAGAGCACACACACTAACTCCTGCAGATGGCTGGCTGGCTGGCTGTCTTAGATGACAACCGGCCAGAAGGGCAGATACAGGGTAAGGTGGTTTAGTGTGCTGTGTTATAGTCACAGAGCACACACACACTAACTCCTGCAGATGGCTGGCTGGCTGGCTGCCTTAGATGACAACAGGCCAGAAGGGTAGATACAGGGTAAGGTGGTTTAGTGTGCTGTGTTATAGTCAAAGAGCACACACACACTAACTCCTGCAGATGGCTGGCTGGCTGGCTGCCTTAGATGACAACAGGCCAGAAGGGTAGATACAGGGTAAGGTGGTTTAGTGTGCTGTGTTATAGTCAAAGAGCACACACACACTAACTCCTGCAGATGGCTGGCTGGCTGGCTGCCTTAGATGACAACAGGCCAGAAGGGTAGATACAGGGTAAGGTGGTTTAGTGTGCTGTGTTATAGTCACAGAGCACACACACACTAACTCCTGCAGATGGCTGGCTGGCTGCCTTAGATGACAACAGGCCAGAAGGGCAGATACAGGGTAAGGTGGTTTAGTGTGCTGTGTTATAGTCACAGAGCACACACACACACTAACTCCTGCAGATGGTTGGCTGGCTGGCTGTCTTAGATGACAACAGGCCAGAAGGGCAGATACAGGGTAAGGTGGTTTAGTGTGCTGTGTTATAGTCACAGAGCACACACACACTAACTCCTGCAGATGGCTGGCTGGCTGGCTGCCTTAGATGACAACAGGCCAGAAGGGTAGATACAGGGTAAGGTGGTTTAGTGTGCTGTGTTATAGTCACAGAGCACACACACACACTAACTCCTGCAGATGGCTGGCTGGCTGCCTTAGATAAAAACAGGCCAGAAGGGCAGATACAGGGTAAGGTGGTTTAGTGTGCTGTGTTATAGTCACAGAGCACACACACACTAACTCCTGCAGATGGCTGGCTGGCTGCCTTAGATGACAACAGGCCAGAAGGGCAGATACAGGGTAAGGTGGTTTAGTGTGCTGTGTTATAGTCACAGAGCACACACACACACTAACTCCTGCAGATGGTTGGCTGGCTGGCTGTCTTAGATGACAACAGGCCAGAAGGGCAGATACAGGGTAAGGTGGTTTAGTGTGCTGTGTTATAGTCACAGAGCACACACACACACTAACTCCTGCAGATGGCTGGCTGGCTGGCTGCCTTAGATGACAACAGGCCAGAAGGGTAGATACAGGGTAAGGTGGTTTAGTGTGCTGTGTTATAGTCACAGAGCACACACACACTAACTCCTGCAGATGGCTGGCTGGCTGCCTTAGATGACAACAGGCCAGAAGGGCAGATACAGGGTAAGGTGGTTTAGTGTGCTACTGCTGTGCTATACTCACACAGCACGCACACACACTAACTCCTGCAGATGGCTGGATTGGTAGAGATTGAGAACAGCACTGAGAAGAATAAACTATCCCTGCTTATTTTTCCTCTTTTCCTACAATATTCCCCACGTAGAAATGAATCACAAGCAGATATAGTGTGTACACCGTACAGTACAGTCTGTCACTGACACTGTTCCTAACGCCGGAACACACTACATGAGGCCGCCGGCGCGGCGGCCTTATATAGTGTGGGGCGTGTACTAAACCCCCTGAGCTATAATTGGCCACATGCATTCTGCCTGTGGCCAATTATTGCTCTCCTCGCTGCTGGCTCTATGATTGGCCAAGCATGCGGGGTCACAGTGCATGCTTGGCCAATCATCAGCCAGCAATGCACTGCGACTGGTGCAGTGCATTGTGGACCGTTCGCATCACACGAATTTGATGCGAACGGCCCTCAGAGTTCTGAACTCGACGAGCGGACGAACGGCCGATGTTCGACCCTACTGGTGAGCACTCTCGTAGTTCATTGATTCTTCTTGCTGTTTAGTAACTGTCTGCCCGTATGGGAGGTTCAGGAAGACAGCTGTACTGAAAGACTTCAGGAGTCTGACATTGCACACGTGATTTGCTGATCAATGGTTCAATGCTCTGCAAGACAAAAGTAATAAATGTACTTTTTTTTCTTGACCTGCAAAACCTACATTTTTTTTTTTTTAAGTGAACTTATCCTTTAAAGTGGTTCTAGCGTAAAACTGTATTATTTACCTTAATGCATTCCCTGTATTAAAGTAAAATACTCCCTATTATTTGTTGTCCCCCCCTTCATCACCTGCCTCCTCTCGCAAAGCAGTGCTGTCCCGTCTGTAGCCCCACTTGCCTCTCTTTCTCTTCTCACAGAAGACACATAGGCTCCTGCTGCTGTCTGTCAAATACTGTGAAGAGTGAGTGTGGGGTGTGGTCAAGCCGCGCTCTGTGTGTCTGTAGATGCACAAAGCCAGGCTCAGGAGTGTGCCCGCATGGGTGCCCCCCCTCGGCACACAGCTTACTAAAAGGGCACTCGGGAGGAAGAAGGAGCCAACAGCATGGACACGGAGACTCCAGAAAAAGAGGTAAAGTTGAATAATGCCCCTACTATAGGTGTAGGCTGTTTAAGTATCTCATAAAGCCTAACTGAAAAACTCCCAGATATGGCATCATCCTGTCCTGCCTTGTTGTTAGGATGTTGCTAAGACATTCCCAGTTCTTACTGTTCACTACCACCATCACAAGAGTGTAGCACACCCCCGTGGAAGCCACTAGTTTGGTGATCCCTCTGTAGTTATACTTCTCTCACTGAACTGAATGCTGTACTACCTTGACCACTCTGACACACCTTGACACACCCTTTACACAAATAAACCCACCAGTTTAAAATGACCTTGAGTATACTGAAGGTAAGTCAGTCAACAATAACAAGGTTATGTAACTATAATCTATATATGGAGATTTTTTTCTCTAATGGTGACTGGGTCCAGATTCCAGCATCTTTATAACTTGACCTGTAACAGGACTACCAGAGTCCAAACAGAGTAGTTACAAGAATGTAAAAAAAACTTCAGAGAGCGAAGCTACCTCAGTGACTCAGGGATGGTCGTGATAAATGTAATCTTTCTTCTTTTTTTTTTGCTAGCATAGTTGGGGCCCTTTTTTGATGGTGTACAAGTGGGGAATCTTAGTTAGGTCTGTCAATCCTTCTAAAAGTTTTTGTAAGGTGATACTTTAGAAAAGAAACCGAAATACTGATAGGTATAGATAATTTGAAACAAGCTCCATGGGGAGGCGAGAGTAGGAAGAATTCTATTTCTATAGTGATACAGCAATATCTGCTTGTTTCTGTAATATGCGTAAAATGGGTATGACAACCATTTCTCACCAATCCTTGTTTGCTGGTCTTAATGGCGGAGGGACCCTTTTCAGCTTTAAAGTGTGAACTCCAGATGGACTGCCCTGATGTATGAGGTATGATGAGGGACTACCAGGTCTGTACTAAGATCTATAGACTGTAAGTGATGTTTGGCAAGATTTGCATTGACACACTGAGAAGTCACAATAATTGTCTGGAGATCTCGCCTTAAATCACATGCATATATATATATATATATATATATATATATATATATATATATATATATATATATATATATATATATATATACAGGTACTACTGTATCTAACTCCCTTCAAGAAATGATCACTGGCCACACCTCATTGTAATGGTAGGCACGAGTAAAGCTGATAATTCACCCTGGGATTGTTCCATGCTGACTATTCAAGCTGGCTGTCATTCTTTTTTTTTCTGTGGCAATGGTGGCTTTAAGTGAAACTGACAGCTTTGTTGATTGTTAAAAATGGCTACTGTCCTCTCCCTGAGGCAATGGTGGCTGCAGGTGAAAACACAGTTTCTCTGAAATAATGCTGACTGTTAAAGATGGATACTGCCCTCACTTTGAGATGATGGTGGCCAGAAGTGAAACTGACAGATTTTTTGATTATTAAAGATGACTTCCACCCTCTCCCAGAGGTAATGGTGGCTGCAGGTAAAAAAAACTGACAGTTTCTCTGAAATATTGCTGGCTGTTAACCGCTTGCCTACCAGCCGCCGTCATTAAACTGTGACGTCCGCTGGCCACCCGCGATTACTCCACAGAGAGCCACAATGGGGATTTGTTAATGTAAACAAACATATCCCCGTTCTGACAGGGAAGTACAGAGTGTTCGTCTGTTCCTAGTGATCAGGAACATCAATCTCTCTGTACTCCTAGTCAGTCCCCTCTCCCCCACAGTTAGAAACACCTCCCAGGGAACATAGATAAGCCCTTAATCGCTCGTAGTGTTAACCCTTTCCCTGCCAGTGTCATTTATATAGTAATCAGAGCATTTTTATAGCACTGATCGCTGTGCAAATCTACAAAATGTAAAAAGTGCTTAAAATGCATAGGTGTGAATCAGGCCTTAGGCTCGATTTACATCTATGCATGTTGCTTTTGAGCATTTTTGCAGTGCTTGCCGCGTTTTTGGATACGCGTTTTTACTGCGATTTTGCCACGTTTTGCGTTTTTTTTTTTACACTGCTATATACAATGTAAAAAACTGAAAAAGGAAAAAACGCAAATCGCTGCTAAATCGCAGTAAAAACGCTGTATTTGCGTTTTTGGATGCGGGTCCATTGACTTCTATTACATGCAAAAAAAGAGGCACAAAAATGCATTGATGTGAACATGTTCCATAGGAACCCATGTTAAAAAATTTCCCTGCATTTCTGCAAAATTTCAAATGCATCAAAAAACGCATTAGTGTGAATCAAGCCTTAAGCCGATCAGATTGTTGGCCTACAGAGCGTCAGACTTTTGTCAAAAGGGCGTGTGCCTGGATCTTGTCTTGCATACTAATGGCACACAATCGGCCAACAAACACGCTTAAAGCCTCGTACACGCGATCGGATTTTTGGCAGGGAATTGTGTGATGACAGACTGTTTGCCTAAAATGCGAACATTAGTATGCTCCATCAGACAATTGTTGGCCAACTTTCCGCCAACAAATGTTGGATGGCAGGCTACTAAATTTTTGTTGAACAGCGATCTGTTGTCAGATTTTTGTATCGTGTGTACACAAGTCCGTCACACAAAAGTCCAAAGTACAAACACGCATGCTCGGAATCAATGCTCACCAAACACAACGTTAGCAGAAGGTGCCCAAAGAAATTCCTTGTAGTACGTCACTACGTTTGTGTTTGTTGGCCGACAATTGTGTACTGTTTGTATTCAGGACAAGTTCATGGCACACGCCCTTCAAACAAAAGTACGGTGCTTTGTCTGCGGAAAATCCTATCATGTGTACGAGGCTTTAACCACTTTACGACCATCGCACAACGATGTACGTCCCTTTTTTGAAGAGGGATATCTCGGTAACGGCAGCAGCTGCTGCCACAACCGAGATATCCATCTCTTCAGGCGCTGGTCGTAATTACGATAATGGTGGTCTCCGGGGCAGATTTGCCGCAAGATCACCGTTATCGGCGGCGTGAGAGGTGCCCCAACCCCTCCCGCCGCTCTCCCGCACCCTCCGCCGCTTACCGGAGCCGTCGGTAGCGGCGGAGGCTATTGGGTCCTTTCATCTGCTGGGTATGGAGACGAGTGAGGCTAAGATGGCCCCCACCCGTCTCTATACCATAGCAGGGCGGAAGCAACGTCAATACCTCTTAAAGGAACATTTTTTTCAATGTCATTTTTTTAAATGACATATTTTTATTTTATTTTTTTTGCATTGAAGTCTAAATATGAGATCTGAGGACTTTTTGACCCCAGATCTCATATTTAAGAGGACCTGTCATGCTTTTTTTCTATTACAAGGGATGTTTACATTACTTGTAATAGGAATAAAAGTGACACAATATTTTTTTTTTTAAATAGTGTAAAAATAAATAAAGTCAAGTAAAATAAACATATATAAATATATAAAATATATAAAATTTTTAAAGCGCCCCGTCCCGACGAGCTCGCGTGCAGAAGCAAACGTATACATGAGTAGCGCCCGCATATGAAAACGGTGGTCAAACCACACATGTGATGTATCGCCGTGATCGGTAGAGCAAGAGCAATAATTATAGCCCTAGACCTCCTCTGTAACGCAAAACATGAAACCTGTAGAATTTTTTAAATGTCGCCTATGGAGATTTTTGAGGGCCATTCCACGAGCGGGCGCAATTTTTAAGCGTGACATGTTGGGTATCAATTTACTCGGCGTAACATTATCTTTCACGATATATAAAAAAATTGGACTAACCTAACTCTTGTCTTATTTTTTTATTCAAAAAAGTGCATGCAGATTTTTGTCTTCAGATATATCAAAACCATATAATATGAGGTCAAACCTTAATGCCCCATACACACGGTCAGATTTTCCGATGGAAAATGTCCTATCGGACAATGTTGTCGGAAATTCCGACCGTGTGTAGGCTCCATCGGACTTTTTCCGTCGGATTTTCCGACGGACAAAGTTTTATCTCCCGCTCTCAAATTTTCCGACAACAAAGTCCTATCGGACTTTTTCCGATCATGTGTAGCTAATTCCGACGGACAAAGTGCCACGCATGCTCAGATCACATTACAAGACCAAAGCTATTGGCTACTAGCCTCTACGTAGTCCCGTCGTACGCAACGAACGTCACCACGTTCAGGATGATCGGATTTTTGGACAACTTTGTCCGACCGTGTGTATGCAACACCAGTGTGGGAAAAAATCCGTCAGAAAAAATCGACGGATTTTGTGGTCGGAATTTCCGACCGTGTGTACAGGGCATTAGAGTTTCCATTTGTATGCAATTAGGCAGGCCCTTGCATTACATGGTTTTGGTAAATTTGAAGACAAAAATCTGCAGAACATCTAATAGTGTATATGGGGCCTTAAGCATGGTACACACGGTACGATTGTTGGCCAACCGAGCATTTGATTTTTGTCAAAAGGGCGCGTGCCAGGATCTTGTCTTGCATACTAACGTTACACAATTGTCGTGACACAAACACAAACGTAGTGACTTACTACAAGGAGTTTCAGCTCTTGAGCGCCACCCTTTGGGCCCCTTCTGCTAATTTCGTGTTTGGTGAGCATTGATTCTGAGCATGCGTGTTTGTACTTTCGACTTTTGTGTGAAGGATTTGTGTACTGACCATACGAAAATCTGACGTCAAACCGCTGTCCGCCAAAAATTTACTCGCCTGTCATCCAACATTTGTTGGCCGATAGTTGGACAACAATTGTCAAACGTAGCATACTAACAGTAAGATTTTAGGACAACAGTCTGTCAACAGACAATCCCTTGCCAACAATCGTACCGTGTGTACCAAATTAAAAAAAAAGTATAAAAATATTAGTAGTCTTGATATCACTAGAAAAAAAAAGCTTTTGAAAATAAGTTTGCAAGAACTCCACCAGTATCACCAGAACAGCATCTTCATTATTATCCCATTAAAGAAGAAGAGAATGTGCGTTGCATTTCGAGATTCCATAATTTTCCGCGTCACGAATGTGAATTCTCCATTACAAACGCTAGTTTACAAGACCGACCGCTTCTGGCTCGTCCTTGCTTCCGCTCATGTGTGTTTGTTCTTTAGTCCAACGGACTTGTGTTATGTGTGTCAGACGCTCGGTTGACCAACAATCGCACCGTGTGTACGAGGCTTTGGGCCCCTTTCACAAGGGTTTTCCAATCAGGTCCACCTGTCAGTTTTTCAGGTGGGTGTGATCAGAGGGTCCATTCATCCCTATGGACAGGCAGGTGTAAATAGACTTGTGTCTTTTAACACTCAACTACCTCTGGGTGCTATCAAGTCCGCTAAAAAAAAAAAAACAGAAAAGGACTCCGCGGAGCGGAGGGTATTTATGCATGAACAGACAGCCCATTTACACCATTGCAACCCATTGAGCAAGCACAGCGGGCTCTTTCTGTGTCCACACTACAGAAACTGAGCAGACACCAACGCTGTATACTGGCCTAGGCCGACAAAGCCCAGGCCTAGGGCAGCACTTTGCAGGGGGGCAGCACGGAAAGAGTCCCCGGTGGCTTGCGCTACACTGTTAGTGTAGCGTCAGTCTTGTGGGGCGGACTGGGCTGAGAGGCAAATTAGTCTAGCGCCCCCATAAAGTGGCTGCACTGCTTCCGGTATGCGGGCGGCCGACATTCCGCAACTGTGGGGGGGGGGGCGCTGCTTCTAATTTTAATTGTCCTAGTATCCTGGACCACAAACCTTCCTCACTGTGCTATATGTTTTCTGCTACACCATTGGCATGGTTATATCTTCTTAGTCCTCTCCATAAATAACCACCTGCCGCCCGCCATATAGCAGAATGACGGTGGCAAAGTGGTTGTGTTATCCTGATTGGACGTCATATGACATGATCAGGATAACAGAGCTGGCGCGTGCCGTCTGACACACCTCAACTCTGATCCTGGTATGAAGCCTCTGACAGAGGCTTCTTACCACGTGATCAGCTGTGACCAATCACAGCTGATAATCGCGTGAACCAGGAAGTGCCGATAAACAGATTTTTTTTTCATTTTGGATAGAGTAAGGGAGGGTTTTAGCCCCTGTCAGTTTATTTTTTACCATCCCTGTCTCATTGCAGAGATTTCCCTTTACTTCCAGCCCCATAGCCAAACAGGAAGTGAGAGGAAATCTATGCAAATTAAGGGAATCCATTGCCCCCTCCCCCCAGGACCTCAGAACTAGTGTCCCCACTCAAAAATGTCAGTGCTGGTCTTAAACAGCAAGGGGTGTGGCCATGGCAGGAAGGGGTGGGTCATATTTAATTTAGGGGGTGCACATGTTTAGTCAGGCCTAGGGCAGCACAAAACCTAAATACACTACTGGCGGACACAGACCTATTATCCACCTGCTCTGCTCTGATCAGAAGAGGACCTGTGAGCCGATCGCCTGCTGATCGGAAACGAATCTTCCCCTTGTGAAAGGGCCAAACACCTTGTTTGATTTACCCCTTGTAATCCAGCACATTTTAAATAGTGACTTAATCCCTGGACTTTTCCTTTAGTTTACCTAAATCACTGAACTATCCTGATAAATTTTAAGAATGCCCATATGGTACAGAAGGTTTATTCTATGTTGCTAAGTATCAGTATCAGTTTGGTTTATGCAAGTCATTATTTTGAATTGTGCTATTGTTTTAGGTTTACTTTTAAAGTGCTTGAAAAAAACACAGGAATAACAATCTTTGCAGTAATAAGAAGAAAAACAACCAAAGACACCATCTAGTGGCTCCACCTGAAAATATCACTTTTGCTTGTTCTTTCAACTCACCACACAGTGGAATGTCATTAGGTAATGGCTGGATAACCAGAAAGAACATTGCTTTCAACTGACAACAAATAATAGTTAAAGCAAAACTAAACAATATCCTTATTTTTCAAAAATAATCCATACTCATTCACTACTTAACCACTTAAGGACTGAGCCTCTTTCTGAGATTTGTTGTTAACAAGTTAAAAACATTTTTTTTTGCTAGAAAATTACTTAGAACCCCCAAACACTATACATTTTTTTCCTAACACCCTAGAGAATAAAATGGCAGTCGTTGCAATACTTTCTGTCACACCGTATTTGCGCAGTGGTCTTACAAGCGCACTAAATAAGACAACAGTAAAGTTAGCCCAATTTTTTTTTATATTGTGAAAGATAATGTTACGCCGAGGGAATTGATACCCAACATGTCACGCTTAAAAATTGCGCCCGCTCGTGGAATGGTGACAAACTTTTACCCTTAAAAATCTTCATAGGCGATGTTTAAAAAATTCTACAGGTTGCATATTTTAAGTTACAGAGGAGTTCTAGGGCTAGAATTATTGCTCTCGCTCTACCGATTTTGCCGATACTTCACATGTGTTTTCATATGCGGGCGCTACTCACTACTTATTTAAAAATTTGTGTCACTTTTATTCCGGTAGGTTTCTGCACAGATGTCAATGCAAATCGCAGCCCGTCACACCGATTAGGATGGTGCCATTGACAGCAATTGCCGTCAATGTCGCATGTCAAAATGCTGCTGTGTGAACCAGGGATATGCGTCCCTTTAAAATCTGAACTCCAGTAAACTAAAATATCTACCCTTGTGGTGGGGCTCCCTCTATACTCAAGAGTTACTTAGTTAAAGAGAAACTGCAGTCTGCTCACATAATTTGTAATAAAAATATCTTTGCCATTTTGAAGCTTCCCTCCAACCACTTTGCATATTATTTTATATATACTGTGATTCTGTACTTGCCAAATATGCTGCAGAAATCTCCCTCGACTGAGTCTGGCTGCATCCATTTTAACTGTGGGCAGCTGAAGCTGCTGCCTGTTCACTTCCTGGATTTACAAAGACACCCAGAGGCACACCTCCAGCTCTGCAGCTCTCATTATCCCTCTTATGACTCATCCACCCTCCCTTCCTGGCAAACTCGCACGAGAGTGAGAGGGGGAGAGCTGTACACAATATCATAAGCCTAGGCTTTTTATCAGACAAGAAACAGGAAATGGGCTGTATAAGGTATTTACTATCCAAAATTAAAACAAGGGCAGAAGATTTAATAGATGGAAAGTTGAAAAAATGACTGAAGGTCCGCTTTAAGGCCCCTTTCACACTGGGGTGCTTTGCAGTCGCTACAGCGCTAAAAATATTGCCTGCAAAGCACCCTGATACAGCCGCTGCTGTGTCTCCAGTGTGAAAGCCTGAAGCACACTGGAGCGGTGCGCTTGCAGGACGGTCAAAAAAGTCCTGCAAGCTGCATCTTTGGAGCGCTGTAGGAGCGGTGTATTTATTGCTCCTAAAGCGCCCCTTCCCATTGTAAACAATAGGGCAGCGCTGCAAACCTACCTGCAAAGCGCCGCTTTGCGGGCAGTTTTACCCTTTTTCAGATGCTAGCGGGCGGTTTTAATAGCACAGGGCCGAATAGCACCTCTAATATGACGGTAAAGCGCCGCTAAATACCGCTTTACCGCCAGCGCCTGCAACGCTTCAGTGTGAAAGTAGCCTTAATAGGTTGAAAAAAAGAAAAGTCTGTCTTATTCAATGTTAAAGCGGAATTCCACCAAAATAATTTTTTTAAAAGTCAGCAGCTACAAATACTGCAGCTGCTTTTAAAATATGGACACTTACCTGTCCAGGGCGCCCGTAATGTCATCACCTGAAGTCGATCTGTCCCTCAGCTCTCGGGTGGAAGCGCTGCCATCTTCGGGAAGGGAATCAGGAAGTGAAGCCTTGCGGCTTCACAGCCTGGTTCCCTACTGCGCATTCGCGAGTCACGCTGCGCCTCCTCACTGGTCCCTGCTGTCTTCTGGGACCTATGTGTCTCCCAGAAGACAGCAGGGGGGACAGAGGAGGGGCCGGACATGGCGTAGATCACCGCGGAGCCTGCAGTGATCTATTCCCGGAAGTGGGAGAACACACCGGGATTAGACAGGTATATGCTCCCCCCTCATCTCTGAAAAGTGCCAAATGTGACACCGGAGGGGGGCAGAAATCCAATCAGGGGAAGTTACATTTTTGGGTTGAACTCCGCTTTAAATGTTTGTTTTTTTGTCTAGGGCACCATTAAAAAGCACTTTCACTAACCTAATCGGAGCTCTGTTCGTCAATGATGTCATTACATACAATGTAGGACCAGCAGTCATGAATAATAAGTGAGGATGCCGAAGGCCTGCAACATTGGAGAGAGAAGAGGAGAGGGTTGACTGATAGGGGAGCGAAGGATAAAGAAAAAGGGCTTTTTAATGGTATCTCAGACAAAAATGAGCATTTAACCCTGCTAGGGGAGCCCCACTGCAAGGGTTGTTTTTACGTTGAGAAAAGTTCATCTTTAAAGCCCAACTCTAGGCGGTACCGCCACCATCTTGCCCTGCTCATGGAGCCGTGGAGGGAGATGACACTGAGGCCAGAATGTCCATACTGTCGACACACCTTTCCCAGTGCATATTCAGCCCCCAGGCTACACAGTGTCACTGGTTGCTAGGATGCTGTTGGCTAAAGAGTCAACAGCATCCTAGCAACTAATGATGCTGCGTAGCATTGTAACAACCAATGACTGGTGTGTGTGTGTGTGTGTGTGTGTGTGTGGGGGGGGGGGGGGTTCTGTCCCACCTACAGTATATGGATTTTTTCTGTGTTGTATTGAACTACATCAGGTTAATTATTGTTTGATGCATGCGGAAATCTAAAGGTAGTTTTAGGCCACTACAATTTATTTACTTATGTGAATTTGTATCACCCTCTGTCCTCCCCTTCTGTTTAGTGCTAGTCAGTTTAGTCCTATCTAGACACTCCCTGTTTCTTACATGTTCTTGGGAAGTCATTGGGGTTGATTTACTAAAACTGTGAGTACAAAATCTGGTGTAGCTCTGCATAGAAACCAATCAGTTTCCAAATTTTTTTGTCAAAGCTTAATTGAACAAGCTGAAGTAAGAAGCTGATTGGCTACCATGCACAGCTGCACTAGATTTTGTACTCTCCAAATTGTGTTGGATTTTAACTTCTGTGTCTTATCGAAGAGTTAAACTGCCTGTGAATGGTGCCAGGTCAGCATGTGACCGTAATGAACGGATAGACTGTGTATATTGAGGTATGTCAATGTGTAAAGTGGCAGTTGAAACAACACAATTAAGAACTATCTGAATCTGTTGCACATGTCACAACTCTTAACAAACTTGTCACAAGGCTTTTATGAATTAGGCCCCTTTCACACTGGGGCGGTTTTCAGGCGGTACAGCGCTAAAAATAGCGCCTGTACACCGCCTGAAAAAACCGGCCCCATTCACTCCAGTGTGAAAGCCGGCGGGCTTTCACACTGGAGCGGTGCGCTAGCAGGACGGTAAAAAAAGTCCTGCTAGCTGCATCTTTGGAGCGGTGTAGGAGCGGTGTGTTTACCGCTCCTATACCGCTCGTTCCCATTGAAATCAATGGGAAACCGCGGGGATACCGCCCGCAAACCGCCGCTGCAGCGGCGGTTTGCGGAGGTTTTTTAACCCTTTTGCGGCCGCTAGCGGGGGTTAAAACCACCCCGCTAGCGGCCGCATACCGCGGGTAAAACGAAGGTAAAGCAGCGCTAAATATAGCGCTGCTTTACCGTCGCCGCCCCGCACCGCCCCAGTGTGAAAGGGGCCTTAGATGCAGGACTTTACCATCAGAAAAGTGTTGCAAATGCTTTAGGCCCCTTTCACACTGGGGCGGTTTTCAGGCGGTACAGCGCTAAAAATAGCGCCTGTACAGCGCCTGAAAAATCCGGCCCCATTCACTCCAGTGTGAAAGCCGGCGGGCTTTCACACTGGAGCGGTGCGCTAGCAGGACGGTAAAAAAAAGTCCTGCTAGCTGCATCTTTGGAGCGGTGTAGGAGCGGTGTATTTACCGCTCCTATACCGCTCGTTCCCATTGAAATCAATGGGAAGCCGCGGGGATACCGCCCGCAAACCGCCGCTGCAGCGGCGGTTTGCGGAGGTTTTTAACCCTTTTGCGGCCGCTAGCGGGGGTTAAAACCACCCCGCTAGCGGCCGCATACCGCGGGTAAAACGAAGGTAAAGCAGCGCTAAATATAGCGCTGCTTTACCGTCGCCGTCCCGCACCGCCCCAGTGTGAAAGGGGCCTTATTGAATCAATCCCAATATATTTTACACTGCTGTGCTTCAGTAATTATTGCTTTGGTAATAATGCTCTCCATATCCAGACCTCCAGACCAGTCCCTATTCAGAGAGGGAAGAATTCTTCTATATGGTTTGCAAGCTGAATTTCAGCTTGCTATTATGTGAATTTACTATAACACAAAACAATTTTCCTTTATGAATTAAGAACATAGCAAAAAGTATCACGTATTACTGACTTTTTTGTGTTAACATGAAGTCTAGTATATTTAACAAAATGTAACAAAATCTAAATTACTTGATGACTGATTTGTAGTAGCCTTACAGAATTTAACAAAATCTAAATTACTTGATAACTGATTTGTAGTAGCCTTAAAGCGTGTATTGCCCAGGATAAACCCCTTTAGGCCGCACCTACAATAAGTAATGGCCATCACTGCGGGTACTTTTTTGGAAAAGGTAGCAAACCTAGTTCTAGGGCACTCATACCAAAAAGTTTGTGCAGGCAGCCCAGTGTGCTTGCATTGAATTCAGGCAGTGATTTTATCAAGATTACCAAGAGAAAATGGTAAACTACGAACACCATTATATACAATAATTATCTCTGGACAGAAAATATAAGCCTGTGTTCTGGGCCCAAATTTAAAGTGGACAAAAACAAAAATGTAAAATATATTTCTGGAAAAAAAAATCTACGCTCTGGAAACATTTTGGTTGCCAGTTATTTAACCCATGTTGCATGGCTGGTAATGTAGTCATAAAATGGGATGATTAATGTTCAAGCAAGGATACCTATTACAAAGCTTTGTCTGAATGTCAGTCCACCAAGCCACTTGGCCACAAATGTTTACTTTTATAATACACCCTTTGTTAAGGATTCCTTTCTTGCATGTGTCTCCAAGAGTCATGTGTGAATCGGGCAAAGTTCATTAGGCAGAGGGTCTATGGTGCCACTTCCTCAATGTTACCAACACTGGGCAGCTGTGGTCATGTGACATCAAAAACTGCAATATATCCAAGTTTCTCTGTGACAGAACATCCAGTACCCAGCTTGGGTGCTTCCATTAAGATACAGCTTCCTCCAGTCTGGACCCAGGAACCAAGTACTATAGCTGAATATTGCAAATCTAAAGAGCATACAAGTACACAGTACATACAGCACTCCTAGGAGAAGTGCAGAGTCCCTTAGTCTTGGAACTTTCATCTGTATCTGTAGACCATCAACAGGGTAGAGGAATGAATGAGACAACTGGATGGATGGATGAATATTGCACCCAAACTGGAACTGGAACTCTTTATTGTTAATTTACAGGTAGCCTGATCTCATTATCGTATACAATGCAAACTGTGAACAGGAATATAATTAACATAGCTAAGGAACAGCCAACATAAACAGTATGTTAATCTAGAAACTAATAGCTGACAGTGATCTAATTAACATGAACTAATTAACAACTAGCCACTTAAACAAGCCTAGGTGCCCAGACCAGCACCCAGGCCACAACCCTGAATATAGTACATTACACATTACACATTATTATAAGCATAAACACATAAAATCCCACAATGGTGCACTAATCGCTAACAAGGTATAGTGGACACAATAATTAATGATTAATCACATCTCCAAGAGATGAGCAGACCGATAGAAACAATAGGCGACTTAATTAACAATGGGAATGCATACCTAGGAGGCACACAATAGGAGAGACATACTTAACAATAAACACATAACACCTTAATAAGCAAACTATAGCATGAAGACCCGAGTATCAGGTTGGTTTGAGCTGATTAGATTAACATCTACTCTGAATTTCACAGTCTAAAGCAGTCATTGCTAGTTTGGGCACAAAGGACCAAAATATGTATCCTGGGCCTAGATTCCCAGAGTCTGTGTTTCGGGTAGGCAATCCCAAATCTGAAGACCACTCCAAGGGTCCCCAGGCACACACCTCCCAAGAATAGAGCCCTCTCTCAAAAGCCAGGTCCCATAGTCAGTAGGCAAGACCCTGCAGCACCCTCCCAAAGCCCCTGTCCTGTTTGGATCTGTCACATTCTCTACAAAAAGGCATCATCAGCATAGTAAAGTTAAACCCACCAGGGGCATTATAGTATGGTGGTATATTTTGTGCTGGTATATATTCAATAGTGCTACCCCAGAACCAAGTGATGAGGATGTTTTAGTCTTTAAGCGGTGTCTTGTGCCCTCTCATTGTTATTGCTTGAAGAAACATGTGGGCTGAATCCCAGATAACTGACTGCCCCCCCCCCCCCCACCGCTCAGAGCCACCATCATCAGGAGAGATAGGTCCCTTTCACACAAATGTTCCGCCTGTCTGTTTTTTCAGGCAGACCCAAACAAACGTATCTGTTTACACCCGCCTACATCCAATCCGATCCGCTAAAAACAGACGAATGGGGATCCGTTCCTCTTCCGTCCATCAGATCGGATTGGATGGCAGTCGGGTATAAATGGACAGGCGGGCCGTTTACATCCGACCACCAATAGAGGAGAGCGGACTTTGTCCATGTACACTCTGCATAATTGGAGCCTGCTCAGCGAGGATCAGTGGACACATCCAGTGCTGAGCAAGCAGATCGCAGGCGGATTCCACTCAGTGTGAAAGGGGTCTTATATTGGTTGCACCCAAAAGGTGCGGATCCTGAACTATCAGGTGCTAATAAGAAACACATCGATTCATTACACCATTTTGGAAACTTGATTTATGCAAGTTATTAAAATGCATATGGCAGTCTGACTACTGTGTGACTTTTATTACGTTTTAACTATGTAACAATGATTTGTAAGATGTTTTTATCAAATTTGCAGTGAATATCCTCCCTTGGCACACTGAAAGTCCGTCCCGCTTTTGAATACCCTCTTTTTCTCCTTTTATATGAGGAGAGAAAGGGTAATACATTGTAATGAATGCTGGGTGATGTTAATGACCAAATATGGTTAAGGGAGAAGAACAAACTTCAAGAAGAAATGAACAGTAAGGTAAGGAAGCATTTTGTCAATGATATAATATTCTTCCTGGCTGGAGTTCAGCTTTAAAAACACAATCACCCACTCTATACACTATTAATATAACCACACCAATGAACATATCCATGGGTCACTCTGTCTCTGATTGAACCTCGGTGGTAATGTAAAAGCAATTTTAGGAGATATAAAGTCTTTAAATTCAAGATTCTTCAGTCAGTAATCTCTCTACTGGGTAAATAAACAGATTTCCTATGGATTTAGTAATTTGTAAGATGTAAACAAATTCTCTGTTCAATATCAAAAAATCCTGAGGAAAAATACCTGTTATTCCTAGCCATCCTCTAAAAATCTTGAATCTATAGTAATATAAAGTCCATCCAATACGTCATATGAAATGTAGAGTGGTGCTGTCCAATTTAAAGGGCCCACAGGCCATATTTGTATCCACCAACCTAGTGGAGGGCAGCATCTAAGTTAAAGCAGAACTATACTCACCTCCACACCGGGATACCACATCTGCGCGTTCCCTCTTCGGCACTTCTTCTGGTTTTGGTGTCTTTAGCCACCTTGATCGGCCTGACTAAGATGACATAACACCTGTGCATGCTCACAGGACTTAAAGGGGTTGTGAAGGTTCGTTTTTTATTTTCCAAATAGGTTCTTTTAAGCTAGTGCATTGTTGGTTCACTTACCTTTTCCTTCGATTTCCCTTCTAAATTTTTTTTTTCTTTGTTTTCTTTGTCTGAATTTCTCACTTCCTGTTCCTCCTCAGTAAGCTGTTCAGTAAGCTGTTCTGGCTGACTAAACACCGCTCGGATGATGGTGTGAAGTTTACTGAGGAGAAACAGGAAGTAAGAAATTCAGACAAAGAAAAAAAACATTTAGAATGGAAATCAAAGGAAAAGGTAAGTGAACCAACAATGCACTAGCTTAAAGGAACCTATTTAGAAAATAAAAAACGAACCTTTACAACCCCTTTAATTCAACCTGGTACCTGGAAGATTTCTGGAGTGTACAATGAACTGCATATGCTCCGAGTACAGTATTAAAAGCTTGGGAGGAGGAAGGTAACATTCCTTATTTCATATTTTCCAATATCCTATTGCAGAAGAGACATAGGGGGAGACATAGGGGGTTATTTACTAAAGGCAAATCCACTTTACATTACAAGTGCACTTGGAAGTGCAGTCGCTGTAGATCTGCAAGGAAAATAAAAAACAGCATTTTAGCTTGCACATGATTGGATGATAAAATCCGCAGAGCTTCCCCTCATTTCAGATCTTCCCCTCAGATCTACAGTGGCTGCACTTTCAAGTGCACTTGTAGTGCAAAGTGGATTTGCCTTTAGTAAATCAACCCCTTGTCTGTCTTTTCTGCAATAAAAAAGTAAATAAAGCTTTTCTTCTCTGAAATTTTAAAATTTTGCCTATTGTTATGCTTAAACCAGGAACCGGAAGGCCTTGTTCCTGATTACCTGACTGCTGTGGTAGCCTTGACTATCACAGTGGTCAGTCACTGTGCCTCTTTGTTTTTTTCTCCTCTTGAATGGAGAAAAGGTACACTGTATCTTTTTCTCCTTGCTGGAGGAGAGAAATGTGAATAAATAAAAATTTGTGTGAAAAAAAAAAATGTAAAGAAAAAATAGCTGGGTTTGATCTATGTCAGTGTCAGGGTTAAAGTGATTGTAAAGTCTCGTTCTTTTTTCTATAAAATAAACAAACATGTTATACTTACCTGCTCTGTGCAGTGGTTTTGCACAGGACAGCCCAGATCCTCCTCTTCTCAGGTCCCTCTTGGGCTCTCCTGGCCCCTCCCTCCTGTTGAGTGCCCCCACAGCAAGCAGCTTGCTATGGGGGCACCCGAGCCGAGTCACAGTTCCCTGTGTCCATTCAGACACAGAGCCTGGTTCGGCCTGCCCCCTCTCTCTCCCGATTGGCTAACTGACTTTGATTGACAGCAGCGGGAGCCAATGGTGCCACTGCTGTGTCTCAGCCAATCAGGAGGGAGAGGATGGCCGAGGCACTTGTGGACATCACTGGATAGAGATGGGCTCAGATAAGTATTAGGGGTACTGGGGCAACTGCTGCACACAGAAGACGTTTTTTCTTAATGCATAGACTTACAGTCTACTAGCTTAGCAAACAGTTACTCAATCCAAATGACATCCTGCAGATCGTAGAAAGATTTAATCCAAAACTTGTTGCAGATCTTCACATATGCACATCAAATAGGTAAAAAAAAATCATGGTGTGTCTAACACCAGCAGAATACAGTATATGTGGGAAATGGAGGCTAAGCATAAGGGCACTTTTACACTGAGGCGATGGGGCGTCGGCAGTAAAGCGCTGCCATTTTTAGCAGCGCTTTACCGTCGTTTTAGCGTTGCTTTTCTGTCGCTAGCGCGTCGCTTTTAACCCCCACTAGCTGCCAAAAAAGGGTTAAAAGCACCCTCTGCAGAGCCGCTTTGCTGGCGCTTTAAAAATAATTACAAAATCTGTGTACTGGTCAGTTATGCATGAGTACACATGTAAATCACACCTACCCCTTGAATAGTAGATCATAAAATAATATATATATATATATATATATAGTATACACACATATACACATGCAAGCATGCCCACTATATTGACCATACGTTTTTGTGAAGAAACTTTCTGTGAGGAAGAGACGGCATTCATACAGCAGTACCATGTGCTAGCACTATTAGTTTTGAAACAATTAGGGGGTCTGTTTATAAAATATGTGCTGTACAAATGTGAAAAACATTTACAGAACCCCAACAAAAAATGTACATATTTTATCATAAATTATTATTTCCTATGATTGTTAGCGCCATCTAGTGACCATAATGCAATATTTTCCTGATTTAGGTATTTCAAGAAATGAAGTGCCGCTAGATGAGGCTGACGTGCATAGGAAATATTATTATTAGACAAAATATGACGTTATATTTTCATGTTGGCTGTGTGAATGTTTGTCATATTTGTACAACTTTTTTTTTTTTTTAGAAATAGACCCTCTAGTGTCACTGTGGATAAAAAGTAAATAATTTGGGTAATAGACATGGAGAAGTTATTTATCAATAAAACATTTTTTATTTGCACATTTAAAGCAAAATAAAAATTTAAAACATTTAAATATTAATGATTAAAAAAAATTGTAAAACTAAAAATTATCAGCAGGAAAAATATCAGGAGAAGGAAATAAAGGAGTTAATTTGAGCTTTCTAGTGTTAACTAGGGGTTAATAGGAACAGATTCCACTGGTAAGATTTTTAACTGACATCATATGCAGATCAAAGGTCACTCCTTTCATCTACAGGTGAATGAAACAAAGTAAATACAATGTAACAAAAATGTTGTTATCTGATGTATCTAAATAAAGCTTCTGAACAGTGTTCCAAAGAGGTTATAAAAAGGAAAGTAAGAATCTTTTAGACCCCGTTCACACCAGAACGCGGTGTAGGAAACTTACATTTCATGTGCGTCTCCCGAAACCGCGTCCAAAATGCACTGCAGTTGCGATCTGCAGCAGGTGTCAGCGTTAAAGTGTTTGTAAAGCCAATTTTTTTTTGTTCTATAGTTCCCGCTTTTAGATAACATTACGCTCCCCATTGTATGTGATTTATAAAAATATGCTGTCTAATTTCTTATTTCCGAACACCGATCGGCGCTCACGTGACTGCTCGGCTCTCTCCTCTCCCAGGCTGACAACCTTGCTTTGTGAACTGGTGTGCAGTCATATTGGAACAGGAAGGGGCCATCCCCAAACTGTTCCCACAAAGTTGGGAGCATGAAATTGTCCAAAATTTCTTGGTACGCTGACGCCTTAACAAAGTTGTCGGAAAATCCGATCATTCCGAACGAGGTGACGTAGAAAACGTACGTGTAGAGGCCAGTAGCCAATAGCTTTTGTCTCAAAATTTCTTCTGAACATGCGTGGCAGTTTGTGCATCGGAATTCTCTACACACGATCGGAAAAAGTCAGATCGGATTTTATTGTCTGAAAATTATAGATCCTGCTCTCAAATTTTTTTCTGCCGGAAAAAGCCCGCTAGATCCCACACACGATCGGATTTTCCGACAACATAATCCGATCAGACTTTTTCCATCGGAATATCCAACCGTGTGTACGGGGCATAAGGGTTCCCTTCAAAATAATGTTTTTGTAGTTTCTTGGAGCGTTTTTCCAGTGTTTCCAGCGGTTTCCAGCGTTTTTCCAGCAGAAATGCTCCTACTGCTTCTAAAAGCTACTAAAATGCTAACAGCTTTTTTTTATTTATTTTTAAAAAAAATATCTTCATGTACAGTAATACCTTGGATTACGAGCATAATTCGTTCAAAAAGAATGCTTGTAATCCCAAGCACTCATCTATCAAAGCGAGTTTCTCCATAGGAAATAATGGAAACTCAGATAATCCGTTCCACAGCCACTGTTTGTCTATGCAGTACCGCGTGTGGCCAGAGGTGCAGGGCCACCTGAGACACTCAGAAACACTCGGAGACGCTCAGGGACACTCAGGAACGGAGTGTTTCTGAATGTCTCCAAGTGCCTCTGAGCATCTTTGATTGTCTCCAAGTGTCTCTGAGTGTCTCAGAGTGTCACCGCCCCCCCCCCACACCTCTGGCCAAATGTGGTACTGTACACCCCAGCGGCTTGAATCCTGCTTGTCTTGCGAGACAATGCTCGCAAAGAGTGTCAGGATTTTAAATAAATAAATAAATAGCTTGTATTACGAAATACTCGTAAACCGTGTTAAGCCCCATACACACGCTCGGACAATCCGCGGACCAGGTCGGTCGGACTTTGTCCGACGTACTTTGTCCGATGTTGGCGTTGCGTACACACGGTCGGACTACGTTGTCGGAATATCCGGTCCGGAAGAACGTTGTGACGTAAGTCGTCGTCCACGAGATTACAAAAGGGAAGTTCAGCACCACGTCAGGCACCCGTTGGGCTCCTTCTGCTGATCCCGTGTTTATCGAGAGTTAGTGGAAGTTTGGTGACTTAAGATTCGCGCTTCTCAGTTTTCTGACTCAGATCGTTACTGCTCTTCAGTTTGTGCTTGTCGTGCGTATCTGTTTATTAGTGCGTGTAGTCAGTTCGCATTTGTTGGTCATTGCGGCCTATATCTTGATATAGGACGCTTTGATTTGCACTACTTATTGTCTGCTCGTTGCTGGTATTCACTTCGTTCTTTCAGGCCTTGCTGTTTATCGGTGCTTTCTGTTTGTCCGTTCTGACCAGCCGACCTTTTGTGACCTTCTGAGCGATGTTTCCCGTGCGTACTCGTCGCCGAGTTCGTGCTGTACGCGGAATTGGTGTCGGGCTTTTAGCTTTGAGCCAAGACCCGTCCATGAACAGAGTGACGAGGAGTATGTGGACCAAGAATTGGTTGCTTCAGCGTGACCAGTTCTCGCACATGCCTTTGCTTCGTGAGATCCGGGAGAATAATCCTGATGATTTCAGGAACTTTCTCAGGATGACGGACCCCGATTTTCACCGTCTTTTGGCTTTGCTGACCCCCTTTATCAGCCGGCAGGATACCTGCATGAGACAAGCCATTACTCCGGAGCAGAGGCTTGTTGCCACGTTGAGGTACTTGGCGACAGGGAGAAGTCTTCAGGATTTGAAGTTCTCTTCAGGTATCTCTCCCCAGGCCCTGGGAATCATTATTCCAGAGACCTGTTCTGCCATCATTCAGGTCCTGCAGGAGGACTATATTAAGGTAACATTTATACTTTACTATTCCCTTCTATGTATCCTCTGTTTGCTAATGACTTGTATTTTTGACCTCCTTCCCTAATTACCATGATTGCAATATGTTCTAATATGCTGTGCCCCTTTTCTCCTTCATGCATTTTTCCCTTCACTTACCTCCCCAGCATGCTCTTCTGCCCCAATAGACACCTATGGCCTAGTCACTTAAGCAATGTCTTTTGTCTGCTGCATAGTATTGTTTGCCCCAAAACACCCCCTAAAATATGCACAAATGTTTGCTTTGTGGCTTACTTCATGTAGAGCCCCCTTTTTTTTTTCTTTTGGTGGGGGGGGGGGCAAACTCATTAGGAACCCCCTCCCCCAACTGCTCGGTCAGATGGTACCAATCCTTTATCTGCTGGCTTTCCCAAGGTCCATACACACTATATACCTACCTCTTTATAGTGCGCATCTTTAGGGATGAATTCAGCAAAGCATGTAGTGCAAGGGGCTGCCTCCATACATTCCATTTCCTATTTTTTTGTCTTCTTTCCCTCCTATTAGCTTGCTTGGTAATTTAATAATGTCACACTGTGCCTGCCTTTTTTTTTTTTGGGGGGGGGGGGGGGGGGGGGGTTGAAATGTTATTTGATCTTTCCTGTGGCCTGCCAATAGTGTTAAGTACAGAGGGTCTGGCCAAACTAGCCCACATTATTGAGCCATTTGCCAATCAATGAAGTGCAGAGGGTTAGCTGTCCACCACCCCCCCCCCCAAAACCCTAGTTATTGCCAATGTCCCATCAGAAGTGGGGGGATTGATGGGGGGGTGAGTAATCTGTGAAGGGGAGCCTCTACTTTTCTGTGCAAATACTTTCCAGCCTCCAATTTTATACAATGCTCTTGTTCCAAGATGTTGATTGTCTAATCTGCTTGCAATGTTTAGGTGCAAAGTGACTAATTTTTTTTTCTTGTTTCACTCCACAGTTCCCTTCCACGCCACAGGAATGGCAGACTGTGGCCTCCCACTTTGCCAGCCGTTGGGACTTTCCTAACTGCGGAGGGGCAATTGATGGGAAACACGTCCGCATCGTCCCACCGCCCAACTCGGGGTCCTACTATTATAATTATAAAGGGTTTAATAGTGTAGTGATGTTGGCGGTGGTGTCGGCAACATACGAGTTTATGTATGTGGACGTGGGGATGAACGGCCGGATATCGGATGGTGGGGCCATTACGCACACGGAGTTCTACTGGCGTCTCCAAAGTGGCAGTCTGTGCTTGCCACCTCCAGAGGAGAATGCCGAAGGACTCCCCTTCGTCTTTGTCGCAGATGAAGCGTTTGCGTTGACTCCCCATGTGATGAGGCCGTTCCCGATGAGGACCCTCACCCCGTACCAGAGGGTCTTCAACTACAGGCTGTCCAGAGCCAGAAGAGTTGTGGAGAACGCTTTTGGCATCCTGGCCAGCCGCTTCCGCCTGTTCCTGACGGCATTTAACTTGGCGGAATACAAACTCAACCATATGCCTGTTGCATATTGCACAACTTCCTCAAAAGACATAACAGGAACTATGTGGTGCCCGTTGGCCCAGATGTGGAGGGCCCTCCAAATGCCGAACTCACAGCCCTTCGAGTGGCACGTCCAGGCTTGCCCCCTCTAAATGCCCGTGTTGTCCGGGACCAATATATGGAGTACTTTGTGGGTAGGGGGGCCATTGCTCTGCCTGACGATGTGTGAGAGGCATTTTTTAATAAATCTGATATTTTAACCAACCTATGATTTCTTGTCATTTCAGTCTTCTTTTTAGCTTATTTTACTTTGACATTTTTTCCCTTTGCTTTCGACAGTGGGAATGCACTTTCTGGGCAAAAGGAGGTAACAGTCTCTTCTTCCCAAAAAGATTATTCTCATGTTGTGTGTTTGCTACCTAATCTTTGGTCTAGAGAAGGTTTGTACTGCTTAACTGACACCCAAAATACTCCTTTTCATCACCAGGTCTGACATGTGTGTATTCTCCAAAATGCTGTGCTCCGTGTTTTCGTACAAAGCACTGTGGGTGTCATTTACATAAGTCAAATCCGCTATGCTCTACAAGTGCATTGAAAAAGTTCACAGGGAAAGAAAATTGGAGTGCAAAGTGGATTTGCCTTTAGTAAATAACACCCATTGCCCCCCATATCCTTTTCATTTTACATACATAATGCATTGTGTTTTTTTAAATAAGGAAGCCACACATTTAGAAAAATAAAAGTTTACTAGGAAAACATTCCCAAGTGCGTTTACAATCTTCACGCCAAAACTGACAACATCTTGGTTATTTACAACATTGTTTACAAACATTCCGCAATTGGTAAAACCAGGCATGGAGCAAAACAGAACCTAGGAACTTGGAAAGTTCTACTTTGTAAAGTGAAGACAAGATCAGACATGACTATATGTTCAAAGTGTGTTTGATCTTGCCTTCATCACATGGGGGGGTCACCCCCGAAAAGTGGAAATTTGGAACATGCACACAATTTGGGTCTGAAAATGGTCATTCGATGGGAAAACACATGCCTAGAAGCTTCAAAAGTGCCATTTTCCATCATGGGGATGAATGGACGTTTTTTGGGGGTGCAACCCCTTCACCACAACCACTTTCGTAGTTCGTAAAGTGTTTGCACCCCCCAAAAAACGTTGCCATTCATCCACCATGGTGGGAGGTAGCACATGTGGACACAATGTGTGCATGTTCCAAATTTCAGACAGTTTTTAAGTTGCAAATGTGTTCAGAAGCAGGCACAAATGTGTGTTAATTACTTGGTGCGTTTTCATATTTTTCCTAAAACATCAATGATGTTCTTCAATTTTTGTTGAACATCATTGATGTTTTGCTTTATGTAATCTAGATCTCGATTGCAGACCATTATCTCTCCGATGAGTACGTGGGCACTCTCTGTGGTAAAGTGCGATTTTTCTTCCACAACATCCACGTCACCTAAAAACCACAAACAAACAAAAATGGGGTGTTGGAAATGAGGCAGCCATACATGGATTAGCTTACCAGTAGCTGTGTTCTCCCACACTCACCTGTTGTGGTGACAATTTCTCCAAGTTCGATGATCTCTCCTTCCTCCTCCTCCTCCTCCTCTGCTTCTGCTCTTTCCCCTTTTTTGGGAGGTGTTGGTTTGGGGGTTTCCTCAGACGGCCCAAGTTTTCGCTCCCCTAGGAGAATGTCCAAAAGGAAGATTTAGCAACACAAACTATTGAGGGCAGAAATAGGAAATGACAAACATTGCTTGAAAGTGACGGACACTATTTTAGTTTGGCCAGTTACAAATGTCAACTACATGAATGTAGTCACTTTGTAAAGGTGCTAAACTGACTAGCTTTTTGGTAGAAGTTTGTGTGATGGAGACCCCCCTCTAGTATCCACTGGAGCACATGTGTGGAAAAGGCTAATAAAAAGGGGGTTTGGGTGTCCCAGCACTAGTGCTCTCGAGTCCAGATGGGTAAACAGCTACTGGGTGACCTCTCCTTTACATTGAATAAATTGGCTTTACATTCTGGATGACATTTCTAGGGAGAACAAACTTCCTTTCCCCCAAAAAAACACCAAACATCGTATTATAAGTGGCCGCACGATCGAGGTTGCGTACGATCAAATGCACACACACACGACCATGACAGTGGCAGAAAGATCGAGGCTGAGTACGATCGAATGCACAGACGAACCTGAAAGTGGCCATTTTGGAATGTACAACTTGGTAAAAATCAAAACACAATGGAGCAGTATGCAAGCAAGAAATCAAACACAAAACACAACTACTTACTTTTTTGAAGAATTCTCTTGATCTTTCTGTACTGATCGGCCTCCCTCAGTTTCAGGTCTGACCAGCGTTTCCTGAGTTGCTCCTTGGATCGTTGTACCCCAAAATTATTGTACAGCCTTCTCACAACTTTAGACATGATCTTGGCCTTGCGGACATTGGGGTTGAGGTAAGGCCCATACTTCCCATCATAGTCGCTCCTCTTTAATATGTCCACCATCTCCAACATTTCTCCAAATGACATATTGGAGGCCTTGAATTTCAGGCTCCGGGATCGGGACGTTTCTGCCTCCGGACTTTCCTCGTCCTCCTCCTCGTTGGTGGGATATTTGTGGCGCACCTGCTGTGTCCCCGCCATGTGCTCTCCCCACTACGCCGTAAAGAGAAGGGGTGGGGAATAGACGAGAAAGATCGTCAGGGGCGGGCGGAGTTTGAAGCATGCGCAGTGTATATAAAACGTCACACGCCTGTGTCGTAGCCACGATCTGGGAGACGAGGGGAGAGAAAACTCACACGAGACGATCGCTACAAACGAAGGTACAATTTAACGTTGGTACATAACTAGCCTAGACTGATTTGAACTTGAGGCTTCTTTATGGAGAAGATTAGGAGAGTTTAGCCTGACATAATTTATAGGGTTTGGTGTGTTGTTGTGTCTTGCAGAGATTGATATGAAGGGATTCAACGACATGAGTTTTCTCCCCCTCTTCATTGCCAAATACAGGGATTTTCCCATATTGTGGTAGGGTATACACCCACATTACACCAACAAACCAAAGAGGCACGCAGCCCTGGAGGAACTTGTGGAATTTGTCAAGCCAAGGTTCCCCACGGCAACTGTTGATGATATTAGAAAGAAAATTGGCAGCCTGAGGAGTGCGTATATCAGGGAGCGGAAGAAGGTCGTGAAGTCTGAGGAAACTGCAACTTCAGCAGATGAGGTCTATGTCCCCAAGCTCTGGTACTATCAGAGTCTCCATTTTCTGAAGGACCAGGCTGATGTCACGGAGCCAACCTCAACTCCTCCTTCCACGCTTCCTTGCGCGCAGCCCACCCCTGATGAGGCTTCCGAGGAGCAACCTGGGCCTTCCAGTCTGGAAGAGGTGGAGGAGCCCAGCTTGTTCCAGGTATAGTAGTTTTGTTACCATTTATGGGAATAATGAATGATGTTCACTTAATTCAGGATCGCCAATTGCTTAGTTCCTAACGTGTTTGACATATCAACAGACAGTGGTGTGGGAGACATTTGGGGCCAGAATCTAAACTGCAGGGCTGAGAATTGTATGGTTTTCTATTTGTAAACATTTTGCACCAGTCACTAGATGAGAATTGTGTGTGTTTGATGAACAAATAACTGAAACTATGTCCCTTTTTCCTACATAGGAAGACCTCAGCCAGGAGGTGGCTGTGGAAGGTGGCAGTCAGGAGGAGGCAGGGGTTAGTGGCAGCCACCAGCTGGGTAGTGGCAGCCAAGAGGGGGCTAGGCCTCGGAGCCTGACTGACACCCAAACCCCTCCCCTCCGCCCTCCGTACAAAAGGGCGAGAAGGGGGGGTTATGCGGCACAGTCAGCGCTCCGGATGATCAGAGAGGCTTCAGACTCCCTACATGCCACACCCGCCGACGAGGAGACCTTTGGCTCGGTGGTTGTCACAAAAATGATGGGTATGGAGGTGGGGCAACGCAACATGTGTGAGGGGCTCATCCTCCATGTCCTAAATAAGGGTAGGGCTGGGGAGATGACCCCAGTCACACATGTTTGCCATAGTTACCATGCTCCGCCTCCTCCTCCTCCTCCTCCTCCTTCTGCCACCCCACCAGCACGACAGTCACAGCGTGGAAGGAAGCGTGGAAGGAAGACCTGAGAGTGACGACCTGCAATCAGTCTGGTGTGAGAGAAGATGGAGCCTCTTGTAGTACCAGAGCCTGGGGACCTAGATGGCATCTGCTGCAGTTCCGGATACTTTGGACTTCACGACCAGATTGCACTCCCCTTAATATACGTACTCCTCAGGCCCCCAATTTTCTACGCTTGGACAATGATGGTTGCCGTGGGGGGCCAAGACTTTGCAAATTCCCCAAGTTTCACCATGGCTGCGTTCCTCTTTGGTTTGTTGGTGTGACCTAAATAAAGGTTTTTTTGATTTGAAATAATCATTGACTATTGTGTTTTACTTTGCTACAATGACAGTTTTTCTTTGAGTAGGCTGGTACATTTCACTAATCCTAAAGTAGAATTAACAAGGGGCAACAACAACAAACAACCTCCTAGTAAATTTAAGCAAGAAATACAAATGTAAATAATGTGTTTTTGGTAATTTGAGACACACAACCCCCCTCCAAAAAAAAAAAAAAAAAACATTCAAATATGTATTCCCCAAAAAAAAAAGACAAATCATGGTAAAAAAAAAACAAAGATTCTTTTCCGTTCAGAGTAAAAATAAACATGTAGTGTATAAATGCTGCAAAGTAATAAAGAAGTAAGTTTGTGAGAAGTGCGGGTGAATAGGAGCAGCTAAAAGATGTCATTCTTGTTGCATTGTAAAGAAAAAGAGAATGCGCTGCATTAAAGACATTTTAACATTGCAGCGTGACGAATGTGCTGTGTCGATTAGGAAAGGTAGTTTTACCTGACCGAGCGCTTCCGTCACAGAATTTCTTCTGAGCATGCGTAGCACTTTGTCCGTCGGACAAGCGTACACACGCTCGGATTTGGTGTGATCGGACCGGGTTGACGGCAAATCTTTCCAGCAGGAGATAAAACTTTGTCCGACGGACAAACCGACGAACACTGTCCGATGGTGCATACACACGGTCTGATTTTTCAACAACCTTGTCCGATCGGACCAAATTGATGAAAAAGTCCGACCGTGTGTATGGGGCTTTACTCGCAATCCGAGGTTCCACTGTACTGCAAAAACTTTAATAACATGCTAATGCTCCTATAAGCTTCTAACTGCTTCTAAAAGCTACTAAAATGCTGCTGGAAGCTGGCACAAAAATGCTATTAGCATTTTTAATCCAGCATTTTTTTCTAGCTTTTTTTTGAGCTTATGAAAAACTCTAGTGTGCATGGAGCTTTAAGCCTCGTACACACAATCAGATTTTTGGACGAACGTTCATCCGTTTTTTGTTGCATGCTAGTCTCATATCGAAAGTGAAGAGGTTACTCAGCATACTAAAATTCTCGTACGACAAAACTCAACTTCAGAAGTGACGTAATGTGTTGAATAGTTTTGTATGCTTTTGTTTCTGAGCATGCGCAGTCTTTCTCTTATGATTTTTTTCTGACGAAAACCGTACTAATTAAACGAAAATCGGACATTGTGTTCACGTACGATTAAAAATTTATAGTCTGCACATCCAGCTTTTGTCGTACGAAAAATAGGAATTGGCTGTTCGAAAGCACCGTACTAATGATCCAAAAATTGGCAGATTGTTCTTCGGACTAAATTTTACTTCCGATTTTCATATCGTGTGTACAGGCTTTTGTACACACGATCAAAAAATCATACGAAAAGTATCGCTTTCGAATCGATCGTACATTAATCAGATCATTAGTACAGAGCTTTTCAAGAGCCAATCATGACAGTTCATCCGATATTATTCTATTCAATATTTATTAATATATAATATATGATGGTAATTGCTACCGGTATGTTTTGCTTCTGTTTTTGTTTCTTTTTTTTTTAAATCAAAACCAAGTTTATTGAGCATAAAACAAACAAGGATACATTTTCACGGTTTAAGTGCAACAGGCACTACATTGAAAGAAAAATGTACCCGTTTTTGTTTCTTTTTAGTTTCAATGATTGTCCAACACCCCCTATAGTTGCACTGTGGCTTAAACTTTTGGGGTGCATCTCACACATTTTGTGCCGCACTGGCTCCGGTGTGGGGTTGCTTGGGGGTACGTATATGGTCATTTCGGGGTCTGGTAATATTATACATCAGCATGTTTTGGGGGGGTCTTTTAGTGATTGTGCCATCAGTGTGGGTGGCGGCTTCAGGGTTCTGCAGCGTTTTATATCCACCAATTGTCAATATTTGTCTATTATTATGTTTTCTACTTTCTCTCTTTATAGAATCGCGTTTTTTCTTTATTGGTCAAATCTTATCTCCCCTGAGGAAGCCATCTTTATGGCGAAACAGGTCAGGATGAATTGACCCGCGAGAACATTAAGGCCATTATCACACTGGCCCTACACCGATACTTTATATGTGCCCTATAAATAATTAACAAATATTTTTTTGTAAACGCTTCAGGGACCAATTTTTATCTTTGTATATTGTTATTGCATTTTTCTATATTTTGTACTAATAAACTTTATATAAATTAATTCTTGCTGTATAAAATTCATTTCTTGTGACTTATACTCTGGCACCGTGATAATCCCTTTTTGCCCCATCTATCTTTCTCAGAATTATTCTATTGGACATGCACAAAAAGTTTTTTCGTATGATGCCAGATTGTACGATTTTCGTTTAATCAGTACAGCTGTCATTCGAAAATACAACACAAATGCATTGTAACGCATTACATCACTTCCGGATTTTTTTTATTCTGTCGTACGAGAATTTTCGTGACTAATGCCTGGTACACACAATGAGATAATCGGACAAATGATCGTCCGTTTTTTTTTTTTTTTTTTTTGCATGCTAATCTCAGATCGAATCTGATAAGTTTACTCAAGTCCCGATAATTACGACAGAAAAAAAATGCGGAAGTGATGTCATGTGTTGTAATTAGAGATGCACCAATACCATTTTTTTACATTGAGTACGAGTACTGATACTTTTTTCTAGTACTTGGCGATACCAATTATCGATACCTGATTGTTTTTACTTCAGCTGTCAGCAATGGTATATGCATTGAAAAGTTATTTACAAATTATATAAATAGATTTTTTTTTATTTTGCTCCTTTTCATTGTGAAATGTGTAAATATATGTTAATATATATATATATATATATATATATATATATATATATATATATATATATATATATATATATATATGTAAAAATATTCATAATAACAATCAAATTCAATATTACAAAGCAAACAAAAAAAGTTTTAATTGTTTATCGTTTATAAAATAGACGTGAACAAAAAAAAAAAGCAGGAAAATAATAATTACATGGAGGAGAATAGGGAGTTAATTAAGGCTGATTAGAGTAAATTAAGGGTTAATAAGGGGTTAAACAGAGGAACATGTGTTCAACCCTTTGATCTGCAGATGAAGAAACAGAAAGATACAAAAAGAAACAATGTTTATTTTTATTTAATTGTTTCAGCGGCTGAGCAATGTTGTTAATAAACATTGTCGGCTACTTTTTTCAACAGGGGAGAGGAGACCCACTGACAGCTTAGGAATGAAGCCTAAGGCTCCATGCACACTGGAGCTCATAAACTGCAGTTTATTGGAATTTGGGCGTTTTTTTAAAAGCCCATAAACTCCAATCTATGTTAGCCTATGTGTCCATGCAGACATGGAAGTTTTTTAGCTTTAATGAGCAGTGGAGTTTATGGCTTTTTTTCTAAACGCCAGAAATTCGTGTTTAAAGTGCCGTTTTTCACCGCCAAAAAAGCCAAACGCCGATAAATGCACGTTAATTAGCGTTCGGCATTCTATTTTTTCAATGCATTGTGGGAGTTTGGAATGCATTGTGGGATTTTTATCCTCTGTGTATTTTTATTAAAAATGCCCATAAACGCTAATGCTAAAAAAGCACATAAACGCTCATAAACGTAATGCATTTGTATTGCATTTTCGAACGACTGATTAAACGAAAATCGTACGATCTGGCATCGTACGAAACAAATTTCCGTGCATGTCCGATTAAATAATATCAGATGAACTGTCCTGATCTGCTCTCGAAAGCTCTGTACTAACAATCGGATTATCATACGATCGCTTAGAAAGCGATATTTTACATACAATTTTCTGATCGTATGTACGGGAGCTTTAACACCTGGTACACATGATCAGAATAAATCATATGAAAAATACAGATTCCGGAGTGATCATATTATAATCGTATCGTTAGTACAGAGTTTTCGAGAGCCGATCAGGATAGTTCATCTGATATTATTTGATCGGACATGCACGGAAATTTGTTTCGTATGATGACAGATTGTACGGTTTTCGTTTAATCGGTACAGCTGTCATTTGAAAATGCAATACAAATGCATTACAATACATGACATCACTTCTGAATTTTTATTCTGTCGTATGCAAATTTTCATGACTTTAATGCCCCATACACATGATGAGAAAATACTGCTTTCGGATAGATTGTTCGATAATCTAATCAAAACTCATCAGATTCGATCAGCATGCAAAAAAAAAACGGACGATCAATCGTCCGATAATCTCGTCGTGTGTACCGGGCATTACTGTGATGGGCACAATGACATTGTTGTGCCGTACTGACATGATCCGGCAGGTGGCGCCAGTCTGCTGTACATCGTGCGCTATATCAGTCAGAGGAGAGCGGAGCGCGGAGTGGGCGGGGCCGTGTTGTGATTCTGCCACGTTCTCTCAGTTTCACAGCAGCCGCCCGCACTGAAATCCTGAGCGAAGTCGGAGTGTGAACCTGGGAGACAAAGTTAGTGGGGAGAGAGGCGGCCACCATTGCGGGATCGCCGGCTCATGTAACTTCTATCCCAGGAAGAAGGAGGAGAGTGGAGAGTGTCCCCGGTGGAAGTGTCAGTGTGATGGTGGGTGGGAGAAGTGGAGTGTCCAGGAGCGGAGGGTGCAGCACTTGGACGGGACTTGCAGCAGCCGGGATGTTGGCTGACTTGTAGGCGATCAGTGGAAGTCGGTGACTTTTTCTGGTGACAATCCATAGAGTGGATGAGACAAGGAAGAAGTCCTCCCAGGTAGGATTACACCTCTAAATTATTCATCCAGTGTGATCAGAGCGTCACCTCTGTGCGTCCGGGGAGATCGCACACGTCCCTGCAGCGTGCTGAAATACGCCAACGTCTTCATTCTTATTGGGCCCCCCGGACGCACGCAGGAGACGCACGCACTTCCTCAGTGCGTTGGGCAGCCCATGGACCTTATGCACACGGGACGTTTTGCTATCTCTCCTAGACGCCTTTCGTCTTGACAGAAAAAACACGTAACACGTGGTAACGAGTGTAACGCGTTTAGACGCGTCTACTGCTAGAGCGTTAATTCAATTCATTGGCCAGAATAATAATTCTGGCTAATGAAATGAATTAACATTCAAGTGCTAAACGTGTCTGGCATTAGACCCCTCCATACTGGGGCTGCCCATGCGCTATCGGTAAAGCACCGCTCATTTAAGCGGCGATTTTCAGCTGCTAGCGGGGTGCTTTTACCCCCAAAGAAGGTGTTAAAAATTCCCGTGTTGCACCGCTTCAAAATCGCTTTTCAGGCGCTTCAGAAGCGCTGCCCATTGATTGCAATGGGCAGGGGCGGTGTGGGAGCGCCAAATCCAGCGCTCCCAAACCACGCCAAAGATGCTGCTTGCAGGACTTTTTTTTCCCCCGTCCCGCAAGCGCACCGCCCCAGTGTGAAAGCACATGGGAGGCAGTTTTCAGGTGCTTTACAGGCACTATTTCTAGCGCTAAAACGCCTGAAAACTGCCTCAGTGTGAAAGGGGTCTTAAAGCGGAATTAAACTTTTGGGAAAAAAAACAAACAAACCTGCAAGACAAACGCATCATGTGCTAGTATGCATCGGACATGTCACCGCTGACATCCGTCACTCCATAGAGATGTATGGAGCGACTGTTCAGATTCGCCTGAAAAAACTGACAGGCGTATCTGAACAGTTCGTTCATGTGAAAGGGGCCTTACACACCAAAGTGTATTCCTTTGATATAAAGGACAAATTGTTACAATGTTTATACTTAAGTTCCACTGCTAAAGAATGTTGTGATTCTTGGCAGACTGTCCTTTTTTTCTTGTTCTTTTGAGGGCTGTTGGCTTTAGCAAAGCAGAGAGAATTCTCTGCATAGAAAGAATCGGGAAATACTTTGTCAAGATTGCAACGGGAAAAAAAATCGCGATAACGATTCTTAACAATTAATCGTGCAGCTCTACCACATTCCGGTGTGAACTGGTACTCAAGATGCATTAAAACGCACATACACATGTACACTGGTGTGAACCCAGGTATAAAAGGGACCTTGACCCCCCCCATCCCAATCTGGTCATTTGGGGTGAGCTGAAATAACATACTCGTCCAGCAAATACAAAGTTGCACCGCTGTCACCCGGTGTAAGCCACTGCATTGCCCAGTCTGGCACTGCCATTTTCATGTGACATCAGTGGTGAAGAGGGTGGGCTTTAAAGCGGAGTTCCACCCAAAAATTGAACTTCCGCTTTAAGCACTCCTCGCCCCCTTACATGCCACATTTGGCATGTAATTTTTTTTGGGGGGGGGGGGGGGGGGGGGAGTGGGGGCTTCATTAGGAGGGGACTTCCTGTCCCACTTCCTCCTTCCGCCCAGGGACCGCCTAGGCGACTCCTCCTTTCGCCTTAGGCGGCCCCTCCCTCTAGGCGATCTCATGGTACACGTGACAGGTCCCAGGAAATCGTCTATCCACTCCGGGAGCGCAGCGCCACTTGTGCATGCGCTGTGCGTGCCCGGCCGTGAAGCCGAAAGCTGTCACGGCCAGATGCCCAGAGTGGCAATGGAGGCGCCGGCGTAGAGGATGGGGAGAGGAGCGACACCCCGTTCGGACGCATCGCTGGACCGTGGAACAGGGAAGTGTCTGTTTATTAAAAGTCAGAAACTACACTTTTTGTAGCTGCTGACTTTTAATAAACATAAAAGGCCTGGAACTCCCCTTTAACACCCATCTATAGACGGCCAATGTTTCTGTGCATGCTCACTGCATACTCCCAGCACAATGACCGAGCTGTAAGGACAGATCTTAGTCTCTAGCAATGATTGGGAGGCGGCAGGACAACTCCCGATCATAAGACCTCTATGGCAGCCAATCACAGTGGTCATGTGATCCAGCAGCCCCTCCCACCCCCTGGGACCTTAAGACCCAGCTAAAAGGATGCTGGAGCTGGGTGAGAAGATGTTACTTTAAACCAAAGCCCAAAACTTTTTTTTTTTAAATGGAGGGTTATAATCTACTTTAGGGTCTTTTGCCATCTGTGTCCCACGAGGAGATTTCCTCTCACTTCCTGACACATAGCCACAACAGGAAGTGAGGGGAAATCCCTCGCTGTCACCAGAACTTGTGTCCTCATAGGAAGATTTACCCTCTATTATGGTGATAACCCAAAATGTGGAAGTTTCTTTCACTATTACTAAGAATTCATCTAATAAATGGAGAGGGTGCATCTTTCACATGGGAATAAAGACAGCAATAAAAACCTGACAGGTGTTCTAATCCCTCTCCGCTGTTAAAAAAAAAAAAAAAGTGTGGGCTGCAGTGTGCACTTTAGCATGTAACTGTAGGCAAAACTTTTTTGGAATATGGTGAAGAGGGTTTAGACCCAATTTATCAATGTGAGCAGCTTCTTCAGTGACAAAAGGAAACAAGCCCTGACCAGGTGTCCTGTTCACTATTGAGTCCAAAACAAAAAAAAATAATAAGTTTTGGCTGTATCTATACTTTTAAGTGAACCTTTCCCACCCACTTAACATTATTGCACTCCTTCTTCCACATAATTAGACATGTATTTATTCTTTTCCCTAAGGCCCCCCTCACTCTTGTGGGTGGGGTCACCTGCGATTATCCACGGGAGACTCCGCAGGGCATCCTCTGAATAGCTGCATATTGGAAGACCCATTCAAAGCAATGTAATTGTAATGCTTAGGCTCAGGTCACACTACCGCATTGCGACTTTGATGCGATTATGTGCTGCAACTTTGAGGTGACTTTACAAATTCCACAGGGCCAAGTCGCACTGCAATGCCCCGTACAGACGTTCCGATTATCGGACGACAAAAGTCGATTTCGGACAGATCGTTCGATAATCGTTAGTACGCAGCTTTCGACAGCCGATCGCGACAGTCCGTCCAACCAAATCCGAAGGGACAAACAGGAAAACTTTGGTCGATGATGGGCTATCGTACGACCAAAGTTTTCCTGTTTGTCCCTTCGGATTTGTGTAATCAGTACAGTATGCGTCCGATAAAAATTGTTCGACAAACACCACGCATGTTCGGAAACACGAAAATAAACCAGAAGGACAAAGGGGTCACACGGATTTGACATCATTTAAAATACGTAGCTACGCACAGCGGAAGATTTCTCCAGAATCACATGACAAAAAACTAACACACATTTTGCACTGTTGTATTCGATCTTAGTTGTATGCAACAAAATGCGAATGATCTGTCGTACGATAATCGGAACATGTGTACGGGGCATAAATCGCACCAAAGTAGTACAGGAGCCTTGTCGAAAATTATACTGTTCTGAGTCTCATTGATTAGATTAGGCACCATTGAAAACAATGGGGTTGATTTACTAAAACTGGAGAGTGCAAAATCTGGTGCAGTTGTGCATGGTAGTCAATCAGTTGATCAATTAAGCTTTGATCAAGAAACCTGGAAGCTGATTGGTTTCTATGCAGAGCTGGGCCAGATTTTGCACTCTCCAGTTTTAGTAAATCAAACCCAATGAGATTTCCCTTGTCAAGTGGTTCTGTGCCTTAAGGCCCCTTTCACATGGACGGACCGTTCAGATCCGCCTGTCAGTTTTGACGGCGGATCTGAACGGGCGCTACATGTTAGTCTATGGAGCGTCGGATGTCAGCGGAGACATCTCCGCTGACATCCGACCCGGTCCGATCCACCAAAAGCAGACGTATGGCCCCACGTCCAGATCCGTCGCTGGCGTATCGGATCGGGTGAGATCTGATGAAAACGGACACACTGTCCGTTTTCAACCGATCTCTCCATAGAGACCAGCGGCACTGGCAAGCCCCTCCCCGGTCAGTGAGCAGAGAGGGACTTGTCATGCGCCGGCTCAGCGGAGATCAACGGAGAGATCTCCCGTTAAGCCGGCGGACAGAGGCGGACTCCGTGGAAGCGGAGTCCGCCTCGTGTGAAAGGGGCCTAAAGTGGAAGTAAACTCCCGATGTAGATTTTTACCTACAGGTAATAATAAAGCTTACTTGTAATGAAAAGTAATATCTCCTAAATGTTCACCGTTCAGGAGATATTCCAGTGAGCAGCAGTGCTCTGAAGGAACAGCATACCCATGCCATTCCTTCAGAGCTCTGTGCTGTGGTCATGTCTCCAACTCACTTGCTTGGAAGTGACATCATCGCGGTTTGGCTATTTAAGCGGCCACAGCCCGCAAACCCGTAAGGAAGACCGGGTAAAGATGGAAGCCTCTGCAGCGGTGACAGCACACCGCTGGAGGGCTTTGTTTCAAGGTATGTATTTGATAATGTGCTAGTATGCAGTGCATGGGGTTGATTTACTAGAACTGGAAAGTGCAAAATCTGGTGCAGCTCTGCATGGCAGCCAATCAGCTTCGAACTTCAGCTTATTCAATTAATCATTAGCAAAAAAAACGTAGAAGCTGATTGGTCTCTATGTAGAGCTGCACCAGACTTTGCACTCTCCAGTTTTAGTAACTTATCCCCTATGGCCTATGCCTTTATCTTGCAGGGGAAAATCCTTTAGTTTAAAAAAAAAAAAAAAAAAGTTACCACTTTAACCACTTCACGACCGCTCACTGTATATATACGTCATTTTTTTGAAGAGGGATATCTCGGTAACGGCAGCAGCTGCTGCCACAACCGAGGTATCCCTCTTTACAGTGAGCGGTCCCCTTTCCGATAATGGTGGTCATCGCGGCAGATTCGCCGCAAGATCACCGTTATCGGCGGCGGGAGAGGTGCTCCCGCCGCTCTCCCATGCCTTCCGCCGCTTACCGGAACCGTCGGCAGTGGCGGAGGCGATCGGGTCCATTCCCTGCCTGTGTATAGAGATGAGTGACGCTAAGATGGCCGCCACTCATCTCTATACCATAGGAGGGCGGAAGCGACGTCAAAAACATCACTTCCGCCCATACGTCTTAAAGGGAAATTTACAAATGTCATTTTTTTAAATGACATTTTTTAAATTTTTTATTTTTTTTTTCCCATTGAAGTCCAAATATGAGATCTGAGGACTTTTTGACCCCAGATCTCATATTTAAGAGGACCTGTCATGCTTTTTTCTATTACAAGGGATGTTTACATTCCTTGTAATAGGAATAAAAGTGATCAATTTTTTATTTTTTTTTAAAACTGTGTAAAAAATAATACAAGTAAAATAAATAATAAAAAACAAAAAAATTTTTTTTAAAACACCCCGTCCCGACGAGCTCGCGGGCAGAAGCGAACGCATACGTGAGCAGCGCCCGCATATGAAAACGGTAGTCAAACCACACATGTGATGTATCGCCGCGATCGGTAGAGCGAGAGCAATAATTCTAGCCATAGACCTCCTCTGTAACTCAAAAAATGCAACCTGTAGAATTTTTTAAATGTCGCTTATGGAGATTTTTGAGGGTAAAAGTTTGACGCCATTCCACGAGCGTCCGCAATTTTGAAGCGTGACATGTTGGGTATCAATTTACTCGGCGTAACATTATCTTTCACAATCCAAAAAAAAATTGGGCTAATTTTACGGTTGTCTTATTTTTTTTTTCAAAAAAGTGACTTTTTTCCAAAAAAAGTGCGCTTGTAAGACCGCTGCGCAAATACGGTGTGAAAAAAAGTATTGCAACGACCGCCATTTTATTCTCTAGGATGTTAGAAAAAAAACAATATATAATGTTTGGGGGTTCCAAGTCATTTTCTAGCAAAAAAAACAGTTTTAAACATGTAAACACCTAAAATCCAAAACGAGGCTGGTCTGGAAGTGGTTAAACTGGTCATACATGTATCAAAATGTTGTCCAGTTAATCAGGGACTGGCTGAATTGCGATCCTTGTATGGGCACTGTGGTCTGCAAAGCCACCCTGTTGGATTTTTCCCACTCCATAAGCACTGAAGGCTATAACCTGCAGCGCTGATCAGCGCATTCTAATGGTGGGAAAGCCTCCCCGCTGTTAGAATACAATAGCCCATTGTGGAGGATTCCCCCATCCACACACTGAAATCGTCATTTTTTTTTCGTTTTTTTTTTCGTTCACGCCAACCGCCTCCTGGCCCTTTAAGAGTTCTAAAAGTCGGGAGTCGGGCATTCGGGTCATGTGACCACTGTGATTGGCTGTCACAGTGGTCACATGTTTGGAAAGCTTCTGGTCGCCGGCTACCATGCTGAGAGCATGCAGGGGGCGTGCTCTCAGCACAGTAAGTTGTTTTAACAGGGCCCCATATATGCATGAGGCTGGCATCATGGGGGTTAAAGAAAAAAAAAAACTGACTCCTCTATGGGATGCCTTACATACCTACAGATGATCGGCCTAGGAAATCCGCAGGTGATCACTGCATTTCAGGTACATACAAATGGCTGCGAATAGCTGAAGACAATGGGGCCTAATACCTTTATTAGAGACATCTCCCAGAGGCTTCATGGAAATGACATCCCGTTTGCCCACAGCCTCCTGGGATCCTGGGATGCTGCCCCTATGCATCCCAGGAGGCTTATAGGTATTCTACAGCACAGGTGCATATGGGTGTCAATAAAGCGCCTACTGTCCCTTCCTGGTTGTTGCAGCTGGCTCCCTAATGATACACTGTGGTGCATGCCGCAGGGGGTCCGCTGCAAGAACCCAGAAGAGACAATGGACCCTCCATGATGTGTGGGCCTGGTGGGTAGCGGCAGATTGCAACACGACAAGTATATATTTTGAGGATAACCCTAGGAACCAGGTTGGAGGGAGGTTAAAAAAAAAAATGCATAGGGTTGGGGGGTGAAGTTCCTAAGGGCTGATTCACACCATTGGCCCTGCTGATTGCACTTCCTTGTTTCCTTTATGCCTTCTTTGTTTGTTGTTAGAACTTCATAGAAGTGTAATAAATGTATCCTATAAATGTCAAGTATAACTAAAGGCAAAACTTTTTTTAGTTTTGAATAGAGTGGAGATGGATTAGAACGCCTGTCATTTTTTATTGCTGTCTGTGGCCCTGTCTGTTATTATCACTAAGCCCTGGTTCACACTGACTGCGGGAATGAAATCTTGTAATTCAGCTGAACCCGCACGATTTCATTGCCTCATGTCAATTCCGATTTCGGGGCAATTTCAGAGACATCTGTGCGGGTTTCTGCACAGATGTCAATGGAAATCGCACCCCAAAATAGTACAGAAACAACTTTTGGGAATTTGTGGCGTCTCACCGATTTGGATGGTGCCATTTGCAGCAATTGCCGCTGATTTGGCATGCAATTTGACATGTCAAATCGAATGCCGAATCACATCAATGTGAACCAGGGCTACAATTAAAAGAAATTCCCAAATTTTGGCTAATCGAAAATTGAAAAGTAATAGAGGGGGAATTTTCCAATGGAGACATTAGTTCTGGTGACCTAGGGGTCCTCAAGAGATTCCCTTAATTTTTAGGGATTTCCTCTCACTTCCTGTTGTGGCTATGGGACAGGAAGTGAAGATAAATCTCCTCAATGGGACGAAGAGTGCAAAAATAAACCTAACAAGGCTTATAACCCTGCGTTACTCTATTCTGTCTTTAGGTCTACTTTAAGTTTTATTCACCACAGCAGTGTTGGGATGTTTTGGTTCACGTTGCAACCTACTGCACTGAAAAATTGACTGCATTTGGTCCTTTTTTATTTACCGCACAACACTGCAAACCTGACCAACACATCCCAATACAAGTGGTGTGAGTGGGCATCAAGTGTACGCAGTGGTAGCAAATACCAGCTTATGGTGATTTCTGTAGACGCCACATTTGGACCTTAGGTGACTCCACTGCAGGTTCTGGCTTTGACAGAACTGGAATGTTTGTGCTCCGCATTTCAGAACAAGATTAGAATTGCTCTGTTTATTTTTCCTGTCTAATCATGGCCGCAGTTACTCCTGCCAACAACTTCGAGGAGTTCCAAATTCCTGAAGTCTGATGTGATGACACATGAGACATATGGGGACACCCTTGCCATTTATCAGCACCAGAAGGCCACAGAATATATTTCCGTAGATGAAATACACTCATTGGTAGAACTCGTATTATATGGTGACTTGTCTCACCCTGAAAAGATCTTCCTCCCTCCCTAGTGCTTTCCTAAGCAATAGTCCATTGAGGTGGGGATGCTCAAGAAATGAGCAGTCCCAGTCATTGATACAGTAGTGAATATAGACTGTAATATTAGAAATAAAGGATCAATAGCTGATATTTAAAGCTGAAGTTCAGTGATTTCATTTTTTTTTTTTTCATGAATTTATAGTGATCGTTGGTGAGGGAACACCCAGATTGGTTTATAAAGCAATGAGCACAGGTATAGTCTATAAGACTTCATAGACAACACACAGGATATTTCTTGTACCAGAATGCCCCCATTCACACTAGAGCATCCACACTAGAGCATTCACACTAGAGCATTCACACTAGAGCATAAGTAATTCCAGGTGAGTTTGAAGCTTTTTTTTTGCGCATTTGCACATACAGATCTTGGGCTCTTTTAGGTGCTCCTATTGAAGTCTGTAGGGACCAAAAATGCGTGACTCTGCCCCAAAAAGCTCATATACATTTTTGACGTTCAAGCAACATGACACTCAGGTGTGAGCGGGCTTTAATGAATATGATAGGAATCCTGGATGTTGAATGTTGAAGCGTTTCAGGAAATGTGTATCAAATCTCTCAGATGTGAATGGGTTCTGAAGTTATCAGCCCAGACATTTGATGGCTGCTGAAACTATTGAAATGTCAGCTATGTGACCACAGGCATCCACATTCTATATGTACCCTAAGTGCTGGTTCACACCACAATTTTTGCATTTTTGACGCATTCAGGTGCATTTTTGATGCGCTCCAGTGCTTTGTTTCCCCCTTTTTTCCTTTATCTCAATTCAGGACATGTGCAATTTGGTGCATTTTTAATGCGTTTTGGCGTGTTCCATTTACAAAAAATGCAGCATGTTCTTCTTTTGTTCACTGCCCTGGAATCCACTGTACTGGTGTGAATCAGGGCCATTGGAATACATGGACAACACTGTGCACCGTATTGCATCTGGTGTGAAGCAGGCCTTAGTACAGAACCTTTGGGAGTGTTCTCAACTGTTATCAGTTCATGATTTTATTAAAAAAAAATAGTATCCATCCTATTTTACAATTGTATTTTTATGGACTCTTTGTGTTTGACAAGCTGTAATGGCACCATAAACGCATTGCTGTCAGATGAAACTCTTTTATGGCTCAAGCAAGCTGTCAGTATGTTTTCTTGCAGCAGATTTGCTTGCTAGGATAAAACAAACCTTTCCCCTACTTCATACAACTTCCAGGCCAAGTAACTTGAAACTTTCTTAACTCAATCTCCCAAAATAAAGCGGAGTACAGTATATTAATTATAGACAATCTGCTGGAATGTCTAAATTTAGATGCTGGGGGAGTGGAGATACATTTTGTTAACTAAAATGATATTTTACCTAATTTTCTTGTTTTTTTTTATAAAGTAGAACTAAAAGCAACACTTTGTGTTTTCATTTTGGATAGAGCAATGGAGGGTTATAACCCCTGTCAGTTTTTTTGCCACTTGTGTCCCATTAGGGGTCCATTCACTGCCCGCTAAAAGTAAGAATAAAACAAAAAGTGAGAGAATCCCTGATTGTCACCGGGCTCATCAGAACCAGTGTCCCCAGGACACACAGAGAGGGTGAATCTCCCTAATGGGTACACAGGCAGCAATAAAAACCTGACAGCTGTTCTAAAATATTTACAGTAGATCTTCACAAGTCATGCTGGAATAATGGTTTATTGTAATGAATTATTTAATTGTCCTAATTGTGTTTATAATACTGGAAAACCTCCATGCAGCCAAATTCCAGTTATTCCTTTATCTATGGAGAAAACCGTACCACATTTTCACTATACATATACTGCATCCATGCATTGACCAAGTCATAGGAAAAGTACATTAAGCTCCTGTTAGGTGAATACGAACTTATAAGGCTATACAGTTGTGCTCATAAGTTTAATACCCTGGCAGAATTTATGATTTCTTGGCCATTTTCAGAGAATATGAATGATAACACAAAAACATTTCTTCCACCACTTTGGATCCGACTTTGCCCTGTGACTTAAATTCCGACATGCGTCCGAATTCAATGAACAGGGATCAGACTTTGATCCCCGACAATACCAGGCACCAAGCACACAGCCCGGCAGGTCAGGAAAGGGGCTGGGGACGAGCGAGCGCCCCCACTCTCCTGAATCGTACCAGGCCGCATGCCCTCAACATGTTGATGAGGACAAGGGCCTTATCCCAACAACCCTGGCCGTTGGTTGTCGGGGTCTGTGGATGGGGGGCTTATCGGAATCTGATCCCCAGATCCCGGTCCCCCACCCTATGTGAGTGAGTATGGGGTATATTGTACCCCTACCCATTCACCTGAAGAAAAGTGTCAAAAATAAAACACAGCACATAGTGTGTTAAAGTAGTTTATTAAGGCAGTTCCGGCGTCTCTTTTCCCCTCTCCGGCTCTTCTGCCTCTGTCAGTTCTTCTCCGCTCTCCGCTGATGTCTTCTAGCCCTCTCCGGTTCTTCTCTCTCTGTCTGCTGTCTTCTGCCTCTGCCAGGACTTCTCCACTGTCTTCTCACTCTTTTTCTGGGTCTTCTCGCTCTTTTGCTGGGTCTTCTCCACTGTCTTCTGCCTCTGTTCTTCTTCCGATGTTGACTAGACACTCTCTCCCACTCTAATACTGGGTGCGTGGTGTGCCACTACTTATAATGGCATGGGGCGGGATCACGGAGGCCCACCCCTTATGATATCACCGCCCTCCGGATAACATCACCCGGTGACCCCGCCCATGCCAATATAAATAGGGGCACACCGCGCACCCAGCATTAGAGTGGGAGAGAGCGTTAAGTCAACATCGGAGGAAGAACAGAGGCAGAAGACAGCTGAGAAGACCAAGCAGAGGCCTCCCCCTTTCCTGACATGCTGGGCTATGTGCTTGGACAAGGGTCTGGTATGTTTTTTTTTTCAGCGTGGGGGGTTCCCCTTACAATCCATACTAGACCGCAGGGCCTGGTATGCTCTTGGAAGGGGAACCCATGCTGGTTTTATCTTTTATTATTTGGCGTGGTGTTCCCCTTCAAGATCATCAGAGCACAAGTCGAATGCCAAATCGAATGTTGGATCAGTTAAGATGGCGATCCGACTTTGATCCGACTTCAGTGATATTGAATGGGCTGAAGTAGGATCAAAGTCGGACCATCTCAGTCTCCTGACCTCAATATCATTGAGGCACTGGGGAGATCTCAGACGTGCAGTTCATGCAAGACAGCCCAGTTTATAGGAACTGGAGGCTTTTTACCAAGATGAATGGGCAGCTTTACCATCTGAGAAGATAAAGAGCCTCATCCACAAATACCACAAAAGACTTCAAGCTGTCATTGATGTTAAAGGGGGCAATACATGGTATTATAAACTGGGGTATGTAAACTTTTGATCAGGGTCATTTGGGTATTTTCTGTTGTCATGATGATTTAAAAAGCGTAAGCGTGATTTATAATAAATGGCTTCAGCCAAACACTAACCATGAGTGAAAGAAAAGCTTTTGTGTTATCATTCATATTATCTGAAAAATGGCCAATAAATCATAAATTCTGCAAGCTTATGAGCACAACTGTATATACCGTGTGTGTATATAATATAATATTTAATATATTACAAGTTGCTCTGTGCTGGTATGTCTTGTCAAGTACAGATTATTATTATTATTATTTTTTTTGCTTTTAATATTGGGGAAAAAAAATATCTGGGCTTCCCATTGCAGCCAATTAAGTGGGGCACAGCCCCCCTGCTTTGTAGCATTGGGGTCCCTGTTTGGAGTCCCAGGCAGTACAATATCTGCATGGAGTTTGCATACTCTCCCTATGCTTGCATAGACTTCCTCAGGGTTCCCTGGTTTGCTTCCACACTGCAAAGATATGGTGGAGGGTTCATTGTCCCCTGCCTAAAAATGTTCCTAGTGATTGGAGTGGCTGCCTCACCTTCTGCCTCCACAGTAGATAAAAGTTGGTCCCCAGGGAGAGGAATGTGATAGAAATATAAAGTGTACTGCAAATACTTCATGAAATTTGAATAGTATGGGCATCACAGATACTACATCCTTCTTTTTTTTTTTTTTTTTTATGAATCTGAAAGTGTATGTAAAGCCAACACCTTTTTTGTTTTTAGTAGAACGTGGAAGGGTTAGAATTTGCCTGGTTTTTATCACTCTCTATGTCTGGGTAGCTTCACACTCAATATTGGTCCTGCTGACTACTGTCTCCCATACAGAAAGTAATGGGAAATCCCAAATTGTTGAGGTTTTACAGCAATAAGAGATGAGAAACTCTGTTCAGATGTCGGCTATGGCTATGGAGCAGAGATTTCCTCTTAAGTTGGCCACAGATGGTTCGAATCTTGGCCGGTTCAGCAGGGACATAAGATAATCATCATTCAATCAGATTGTGAAACATTCATGTTTTTTAAGGACTGGTTCACACAAGGATCGCACGGGACCACGCATGTTCTCGTGTGGTGCAATTTAACAGTTCATTAATTTGAACTGGCTGCAAAATGCACTGGACTGCGGGAAAGGTAATGCTTGCACTGCTTTTAAAAGTGCACTGCACCAAACCGCATGGTACTGCATTACCATGTGATTGGGTGACCGCAAACTCATCCTATTTAAGGTGCCATTATCAATACATTAAAACGTTTGTAAAGGAAAAATATAAAAAATAACAAACATGTCATACCTGCACTGTGCAATTGTTTTGCACAGAGCAGCCCCGATGCTCCTGTTCCCGAGTTCCTCGCCGGCACACTGACCCACCCCCCCCCCCGCCTTGTCGAGTGCCCCCATAGCAAGCCACTTTCTCATGCGTGCTTGCTTCTGAGCCCGCTCTCTTTGTAGAAAGTGTGGCTTAGCCCACCCCCCACTCCCATCTCACTGGCTGTGATTGACAACAGTGGGAGCCAATGGCTCCTGCTGCTGCATCTCAGCCATTGAGGAGGGAGAGACCTGGGAGAGCCTTGGGTCTTGTGTACATCAATGGATCGAGATCACGCTCAGGTAAGTATGAGGGGGGGGGGGCTGTTAGAGTAGCTGCAAACTGAAGGTTTTTTACCTTCATGCATAGAACAGTTTCAAATGTAACAGTGCAATCAATAATCAGTGAAAAATTGTATAACATGTTTCTTTTTTTTTTTTAAAGAGACTTTAGTATCACTTTAATATATCTTTATTTTAACATTGATAGGACAGGTAAGCAGTACGGTTTGTAATTTTTCTCATCATGGTGCACACATGTTACAATTGCCCAAATAACGGTATAATTTGCAGAGACATAAAGTACACATATCTTCACACAGAGGAGATAAAGGAAATTATCATTTTTTTTATGTGTTTTGTTTTGATAAATTGCACCCATAGCTTGAATTATTTTCTTCTTATGTTTGGTGACATTATGATTTTTTTTTTTTGCAGGTTTTTCACAGCTGACTCAACATTTTGGCTCAGAAAGTGAACGCTGGAAGTTTTGTATGTATAAAGTGTGCTAAAGTTTAATCTTGAAGGAATTATCAAAAATCAGTCATTAAGGATAATCTGAAAAATGGCCAACCTCGGGGCTCAGCTGGACAGATCTGAAGGAGAACAAAACAATGAGTTTAGTGATATCATCAAATCCCGATCTGGTAGGTTGTAAAGCCACTACTATGATTTATTGTGCTTTGAACTTTTTCTTATTGGGGTAAAGTGCAAACTTCAGCATTCCAACTGTTGCCTGGCTGCTCCTTTGGATGCCTGTCTGTGCTGCTGCTGGTTATTTTTATTATAGCTGGAAACGTGAAAGTCTACATATTTGCTTAACTATATCTGAAGGGCCCCTTTGGATCTATACATGTGCATTTTTTAAGCTTTAGACAGGTGTGTTGTCATGTGTCAACTTGCATTTCCTCTCTGCCTTGATGTGTGTTTTGATGTGCGTTTTCAATGCGTTTTTGAACTAAGAATTTAGAGTTAGGGTTAACAGCCGTTGGCCATGGCTTGTTAGTACCTGTAGCCAAAGCATTAAAATACATGTTACGTGCAATTGTATGCCCTGCTCTTCTACTTCTGTGACCCTTCCAATGCACTAAGGGCTCTTTCACACTGGCAGTAATGCTTACCGCCTTCTTAGTTGCCTAATTTAGTTGCAGCGTACATGGGAACCTGTATAATGTGAGTCACTGATATATTTGTGCACTTGAGAAAATAGTGCTTAGATACTGTTTGTTCATACACAAACATTTTGCTGGGCTGATCCATACTCTGCCTTCTCAAATCTCTTGGTATATTGGCAAGATGTTCTCTCACGCCTCCTGTATTCTCTTTATTTTAATACAGCAGATACAGTGCATTCTTAATGAAGGCCCCTTGAACCTCCTTTAGGGAAAGGAAGCCTTGACTGTTGGAAGCATGGTATCTCCGTGGGCATGAAACTAAAAGGGAAGTTAGGTGGCTCCATTGGCTACAAAGACCTGAGGTGACTGGGTGGAGCTTGAACTCTAGAAAAGGGCTACGCTGGGGCATGTCCCACTGCTCTGAGGAGATTCAGCAAGGGCAGACCTCTAAAGCTTCATGTACACGGGTGCGTTTTTACAACCTCTCCTGAATGAATTAACTTCACAGATAGTAACCGACATTTAAAACGTCTAATTTGCCGCATTTACATGCCTCGTTTAGCGGGGTTTTGCCGCTTTGCATTTAGAAGTGTTTAGTAGCCAAAAATTAAAAAACGTTTTGGTTTATTAGTTGGTCATAAATGAGTGTGTGCTTCTCAGCAGTCCAGTATTTAAAGGGGTTGTAAAGGTTTAATGTTTAAAAAAAAAAAATAACAACAAACATATCATACATAGTGGCCCTGATCCTCGTCTTCTGGGGTCCCTCGGCAGCTGTCTCGGCTCCTCCCCGCAAGAGCTAACCCCCCTCTGGGAAGCCCTCTCCCAAGGGGGTTAGCTTGCGGGCATGCTCCGGTGTGATACAGTCGGCGGCCATAGCCACCGACTGTATCACTCGGCCCCGCCCCCTGGCGAGCCGCGTCATTGATTTGATTGACAGCAGCGGGAGCCAATGGCTGCACTGCTATCAATCATCCAATGAAGAGCCCACAAGAGCTGGGGGAAAGCAACGCGGGATCGAGCCCACAGAGATTCAGGGATCAGGTAAGTAAAACGGGGGCTCGGGGGGGCCAGAGAGTGCAAGGTGTTTTTTCACCTTAATGCATAGGATGCATTAAGGTGAAAAAACACAAAGCTTTACAACCCCTTTAAGTATTCAGACCTATTACTCAGTACTTTGTTGAGGCACCTTTGGCAACAATTAATGCCCTGAGTCTTTTTTGGTATGACACAACAAGCTTTGCACGCCTGGATCAGGGAATTTTCTGCCACACTTCTTGGCAAATCCTCTCAATCTCAGTCAGGTTGGATAAAGACTGTCGGTGGACAACCATTTTCAGGTCTCTTCAGAGATGTTCAATAGGGTTCAAGTCAGGGCTCTGGCTGGGTCAATTTAGGACATCCACATAGTTTTCCCTAAGCCACTCCTGTGTTGTCTTGGCTGTGTACTTAGGATCGTTGTCATGTTGGAAGGTGAACCTTCTGCCCAGTCTGAGGTCCTGAGTGCTGTGCAACAGGTTTTCATTGAAGATATCTCTGTACTTTGCTCCATTCAGCTTTCCCTCAACCCTGACCGGTCTCTCATACCCTGATGCTGAAAAATGCTTCACTATTGGGAGGTGATGAGCGGTGCCTGGTTTCCTCCACACATAACATTTAGAATTGAGGCCAAACTGTTCTTGATTTCATTAAACCAGAGAATCTTGTTCCTCACAGTCTGAGAGTCCTTCAGACGCTTTTTTGCAAACTCCAAGCAGGCTTTCATGTGTTTTGCACTGAGGAGAGCCTTCCGCCTGCTACATGGTTTTTGGTAAAAAAAATCCCAATAAGCCTATATATTGATTGGTTCGCAGATTCCAATTCCATTCTGTGTGTTTTGCTGACGATTGGTGGGTGCCAGCAGACATTCAGCGCCCGAAACCCGCAGATCGGCTTCTGCCATGAATAATCACAGCAGATGCGGCCCACCGGCGGCACAGGCGCCTCCTGAAGGCGGAAGTGCAGAATCGGGTATATATGCGTGGTCCTGCACAGGAGTGCTGCCCTGTAGCAGTAAATCTGCTATAGGGCGGTCTGGAAGCAGTTAATGAGAACAAAAATTCATTTAAAGCACTGTAGTATCAGGCTGCTCCAAACAAAATTAAAAAAAGTGAAAGGTCTGAATACTTTTATGAATGCACTGTAAATCCGGAAGGAGTTATGAATCCCTGTGTCATGTTGATGGCAAATTGATAGACCTAGGAAGGCATGTATAGAGATTTTTCAACGAAAACCTGGTTCAGTGTATGACCTGTGCAGTTTAACGAGAAAAATCACGTGATTTCCCCCATCCAGGCTAAACCTGTTTGGTTGAATCCGGAAGTCAGCTGTCAGTGCCAGACTGATGAGCTGCGGATGGGGGATGGCCATATTAGGTCATAGATATTCCAAGCATCTTTGCAGCTTATTGGCCCAGGAATTAATTTAATTCCGGGTTCAGCTGACCCGAAGTGCAGATCCACCCCAAACTCATCACTAGAAAGAATGCAGTGGTTTGAAATATTGCTGGCAGCCTGTAAAACTTGATAGAAGGCTGCTGCGGCTGGATGGTGCACTGGGTGGTACTAACGAATAGAGCAGTATGTGCCCAGGGATAAATTCCTAGAATGCAGATTTCTTGAGTTCCGAGCATTTGTCCCTTGGCACATACTGCCTGAAACACAATCAATAATTTTCTACCATGGTTTGCTAAAAGTGGTCTAAATTGAGTCTAAATTGGTCAGAAGGGAAATTATCCATATTCAATTATTTGCTATTGCAATCATTTTGATCGAATCGCACATCGATTAGATAATCAATTGCACCATATATGGCAACCGTCAGACAATTACCACCGGAACAGGTGTTCCCATTGGAGGAATCCCCTCTGTGGTTTTGGATTGCCCATATTTTTATGTCCCAGTGACAGCAAGAATTAGGGCAAATATAGAGGGGGGAACAACTAAAACTGGTGCACACAGAATCTGGTGCACCTGTGCATAGTAACCAATCAGCTTCTAGGTTTTATTAGCAAAGCCTAATTGAACAAACTGAAGTTAGAAGCTGATTGGTTACTATGCACAGATGCACCTGATTCTGTGTGCACCAATTTTAGTAACTCTCCCCCAAACTGTCATAAAAATTCTCATCCTAAATAAAAAAATGATTTAGATATATCCTGTAATGTCTAACAGCCACACCATTTTCATTTTGTAAATACAATGTAACCCTTCTGATAATTTTATTTTTTTTCCCAAATTATTTGTTTATTATGCACTTCTCATCGTATTGTTTGCATTGCATGATGAGGGGAAAGTGTTTGTTCAGTATTTTGCTTCCTAATAGCTTGGCTGTGTGCTTTGAACACGGCTGTCTCCAAACAGATGTTTTCACAAGTATGTGTTAAGTTAGCTGGACAGGGCTATGGAAATGACTTTTTAGGACAGATGTAAACTATTTCACGCTTGTTGCACACATGTGATTTGTTAAGCAATGTCTTTCTACAGAGATTTTCTGAAATTATAGTGTTTGTACAAGAAGGAACATTGGAGCTGAACTCCAGGATAAGCAAATGCTGTCTAAATACAAGCGTCTTGTGTATTCTTCTTTGAATCCAGGTGTGCTTTGTGTGTTTCTTGTAGATCTGTGCAGCAATCCAGTGTAAACCTCTATCTGTGCAGGAGCTTCCTGTAATAAAGACCGGTCAGTGCTGCTCTCTCTCCTTGTGCAGAGTGACTGGTCTTGTGTCCGCCCCCTTCTGTAGTTTTCTGCAGGCAGCATGTAGTGGGTGGAGCATGCTGGGTCTCTCCCACTGCTCTGCTCCCTCTGCACACTATGTACAGCAGTGAGGATGTCACTGCTACTTTCACAAAGTAATCCCTGGGTTTGCAACGGCATTTGGCGCACACATAGCGGATTTATATTATTTTTTGCTATTAAGGTATTTTAAAGCATCCTAAAACCAACCTGTAACTAAATAAAATGGTTAGCTTACAGTCCTGACAAACAAAAGACTTGGGGGGCACACCCTAAAAATGCATTTACATTCAAGATGGTGCTGCTTTAAGACCATAAATACCATAAATATAACAAAATAGATTATAGTGCACACATACATATAAAAATGACATTGAATCCTGCAAGGCTATTTAAAAACACCTGACCATATTCAAAAATATGGGGATTTGGTCACACTATATGGTCATATAGTGCTAAGCCCACTTACTGCGTCAAAGTACCCCATTATCAGTGGGTTCTACATTAGTAATAAAATTAAAGATTCTGCGTCTCAACCATCGGAGACAAACTCCTCTTTATGGGAGAACTGAAAGGACTCCTTCTATAACACTGGTGGACACTAATAAGAGGTAATGAAGAGGAGATGGGGTGCTCAGGCCCAAGGAACCTGGTCAGGGTCCATACAATATACAAGCAGACTTGGGGGGCATACCCTAAAAATGCATTTACATTCAATATGGTGCTGCTATAAGACCATAAACAGAACAAAATAGATTATAGCGCAGACATACAAAAATTACATTTAAATCCTGCAAGGCTATTTAAAAACACCTGAACATATTCACTTACTGCATCAACATACCCCATTATCAGTGGATCCTACACTAGTGATAGAATGAAAGATCCTGCGTCTCAACCATGGGAGACAAACTCCTCTTTATGGGAGAACTGAAAGGACTAGCAGTCCTGTTCACATGTTGCGTTTGATTTGCTTCAAAAATGATACCCCATGTTGCTTTAGTGGTGCTTCAAAGCATCTTCAAAGCCTCCATAGAAGTTATGACAAAGCTCGCTTGAAGCACCTGAAGCTTTTGAGAGGCTTTTATTCAGCTTTAGATTTGCTTTGTTTTGGAGAAATTGCAGGTATGAGATATCAACCTCAACCTAATTGGTCTAAAAATGCCCCCCAATACCTATGCTGACTAGAGATGTATACACTGTAATACAATGTATACTCCCTTTTTTCAGCCCACTGTGGTCCGGTCACTGGATCTGGCTCCCCTGTGTCAGGCAGCGGTGGCTGCAGGGGAGAGGAGGGAGTGCCAACAGTGGATGGGCTATGAAAGTCTTTGGGTGACATCACCGCTGCCAGGTATTCCCAGCCATTGTTGAGCACTCTTTCCAATCCCTTGCAGCCACTGCTGGCTGATACAGGGGACCGTGTGACCGGACTGGGCTTAAAATAGGTAAGTAAATATCTTTCTTATACAGGTTAGTCAGCATACCTATTAGGAGGGGTAGGTAGCGTTTATAGGAGTAGTTAGGTTTAGCTTGGAATTGTTTCATTGATTATCAGTGATAAAACCTCCCTTTATATTGGGGGTCAAGAGATTTTGCACCCTCTTACATTAATGTTCAGTAGTAAACTGCCCTGTTATTTTGCAGGACAAGTGACTAACTTGCCCCTTAAAGAGGAAGTAAACCCTTAGTGGGTTTTACTTCCTCTTTATTTCCCTGCAAAGGTAAAGCATAATGGGCTACTATGCATCGCATAGTAGCCCATTATGTGTCACTTACCTGACACCAAAGCCCACGCTGTCGCCGTTGTCCCCACGAGCAGGGAGCTTCCATCTTTGCCCCTCTTCCTTCCGGCTCTGTGACTGGCCGGAGTCGCGTGACGTCACTCCCGCGCATGCTGCCAGTCACAGCCTGACCCCTATTAGAAACGGCATGATGTGCCCTTTCTAAAAGGTGCATGCGCCGATGACATCGGCGCGGGCTCCGTAGTCTTCGGTGCCTGTCTTTTTAGTTAATATCTCCTAAACCGTGGAGGTTTAGGAGATATTTCAAGCACCTACAGGTAAGCGTTAATATAGGCTTACCTGTAGGTAAAAGTGGTTGTACAGGGTGTACAACCACTTTAAGTTGGTGGTCAGTGGTAAAGTCATCTATTGTATCTAGTGTGGGTATATTCATGTTCAGTCCACAGAGATGTCTGTTGTCGTATTGGCAGCATAGCAGACGGCCACCCCTTGGACTAAAATATATATTTTGCAGATTCATACCACTTAGACTTGTGGCTATTGGCTCCTAAGTCCTACTGAAACTGCAAAAATCCAGAAAGAGAGAGTAGATGAAGTGAACATTCTCTCATGTCTTGGGTTTTCTTTGTAATACAACGGGATAGGCATCAGTGTTTCCGAGATGTGTAATCATATTGAATAATTTATTTTATCACACACTTTTTTGGTCTGTTTTCTGTAAACTGTTTTAGTTCCACAGCCAAGAATGGCCACCTGTGATGTCTTCTTCTCCCACTTGTCTCATTATCCTGATAGAATCCAGTCTGAGAGCAACTATAACCAAGCCTTTTCTCAACAGAGCCTGGCATTATGCCATGGATTCTCTTGCTTGTCATTAAGGATATGCTTCAAGGAAAGCAGTTACTCACTTCTCTGCGTTTAGCGATGATATCCACATGGAACCCACATGTTCTGTCTGTGTTCATTTTAAGATCTTTTTGAAGTGTTAAATACACAATTTTTCCCTTTGTGATAACTGTAAATCCACTAAAACTTTTTTGTTAAATGAGTAATTATCTCCAGCTTGGCCTCACAATTTGCATACGTTGTAAAATGTTAATGTGCTGGGAGCTGGAGGGAAGGTGTGTGTATTTTAGGCTGTATTGGTTATTCACAGGCTGTCATTGTGCATTGGCTGTGGACTTAGATAGTGAAGTGGAATTAAGCATGGCAGGTACCCTGGAGGGAATCAATGATACAAGCAATGATCTGCTATTTGAAAGTGGTGAGTGATTTAATGTCATGGGTCAGTGAAGGTAACATTTGCTGTATTTTATATGTATATATTTACAGTGAGTGTTACTGAGATCAGGATTTCTCATTCAATGTTAACAGTATATGAAAGTAAGAGAAGGGTGGCAAATTCCTCCAACAAATCCTTCAACGGTTGTTTGGAGACAGAAAAGAAGCAAACGATTCATTAAATGAAATGGGACATTTTAGCGTAAACCTTTTCATCTGATAAAAAGGTTTAAATTTACAAGATGAATAAAAAGTGTATACATGCAGTTGTCTGTACATTCCTTGGGAAATTGTTGAAAAGTACATGTGCCAACAGCTGAGTGTGTCTGCTTTTTATTATGTTTTAAATGATCACAGTTTATCAGATGAAAAGTTTTGCTTTAAAATGTTTCCATTTAATCATGTAATTTATCATAATTAACATATTTAAAGGATTCGTTTAAATACTGTTGCAAGTACATTGCCCTTGAAGACAAAATTGCTAGAATGTAAGAAGACTGACATGGCTAGATAGTTAAAATGATATTAACTACTTCAATACCAGGCCCTTCCTGCCCAAGCCATTTTTCAGCTTTCAGCGCTGTCACACTTTGAATGACAATTGCGCGGCCATGCTACACTGTAACCATGTGAATTTTTTATAATTTTCTTCACACAAATAGAGCTTTCTTTTGGTGGTATTTAATCACTTTTGGGTTTTTTATTTGTTCCTAAAAAAAAAAAAAAGACTGAAAATTTTGAAAAAAATTAAAGTTTTTCTTAGTTTCTGTCAGTAAATTTTGTAAATAAGTAATTTTTCTCCTTCACTGATGGGCGCTGATGAGGCGACACTGATGGGCACTTATAGGCTGCACTGATGAGGTGGCACTGATTACGTGGCACCGATGATGAGGCACGAATATGCTGCACTTATGGGCACTGATAGGTGGCACTGATATGTGGCACTGATGGGCGGCACTGGTGGGCACTGATGGGTGGCACTGGTGGGCACAAATAGGAGGCATTGGTGGGCACAGATAGGCAACATGGATAGGCGGCATTGATGGGTGGCATTGATGGGCAGCAGTGATAGGTATTGATTGCTTACACTTGTGGGCACTGTTTGCTGGCACTGGTGGGCACTTACTGCTGGCACAGGGGGCACACTGCTGGCACTGTGGGTGCTTTATTGTAATCAGGGCACTGATTTTCAGTGCCCTGATTACATGTTTAGATGTCCTCTGTGAGAAGATGCCACTGATCGGCTCTCCTCTCCTCACACTCTGTTAGGCGAAGAGGATTAACGGCATCTCCATGTTTACATGTGACTGGCTGTGATTGGACACAGCCGATCACATGGTTAAAGAGCTGTGGCCGCGGCTCGTTACAGAGATCGGGGTTGCGCTGGGGGCGTGCAAGAGCGGCTGTTCTCGTCGCCGTCATATGAAGTCCACCCAGAATGAGAGCCGCACTGTTTGTGGTGGGCGGGTAGCAAGTGGTTAAAGAGGAAGTAGTAACTTACCTGCTCTTTGACGGTCCCCTCCAGTCCTGTCTGCTCCTTATTCCTGCTAAGGGGCGCGTCTTCCTTGCGGGCACGCCCTCTAGTGGGGCTATGTGCATCCATAGACAAACACAGCAATGGCAAGCCACACTCTGGCTTCCTCCTCACAGGAGTTAGACAGCTGCATGAGCCTATGGTTCCAGCTGCTCTGAGATTCTCCTGTTAGACCAGGAAGAGAGAGGGACAGTGCTGGAACGGTGAGAGGTGTCAGGTAAGTATTTAGGGATGGGGTGTTTTTTTTTTTACCTTAATGCAGAGAATGCTTTAAGGTAAAAAAAAAACATTTAAACATTTAGATATTAGAACCACTTTAAGATTTAAATATGGTTATGTGCATGGACACATAGGATACCATGTTGGGGAGTTAACTGACTGCAGAAAAAAATGTCTGAAGCCAAAAACAGCAGCTGTTAAAGGTCCAGTGTGCATGAGGCCTAACACTTGTTCAGCCCAGTGGGCTAAAAAATAGGAATCTATGGATTCCTCCATCCATGCTAAACAACTGGCTGCAGTGTTCTGACAGCTGGCACCCACAACTGTCTGAATACCCAAATAGTGACTGCAGCTAATTGCCTATTTGCTGTTTGGCAGACTTTTTTCCACCTAGCTCCTTTGATTTCTCAATTGAAGATGGTTAAACCGCGTGGTGCCACCAGGGTCAACCATGGCTCAACTAGCTCGATTCAGAGAAAATGAAACTGAAATTTGAGCCAGGTATAGCCAGCTTTGGAGTCCCTTTTTGTTTTGTTTGTTTTTGTTTACCCATTGAGGACAGTCAACCACGCTTCCTATCTTGGAAACAGTTGTCGTCTGGACAAACGTTAAATGGAAACCCATGTGCTGACATTTGCCCGAGCAGACGCTGAAGGTAAATCTTTTTTGGTGACAGCTGTCAAGTCTGATTTCCCAATTTGCTGAGTGTCCCTTTTCATTAGCTTTTTTGTGTTTCTGGGACAGGAAGTAAGGTGAAGTTTCTTCAACAGAGAACAAACAGACATAAAAAAAGTACAAAGGCTTTGCTCCAATGTCTATGGTATTACTTACTAGCTCTCCAGCTGCTGCTGGCCTCTCTGTTTAGTAGCAGAGGTTCACACTCTTGCAGCCTCTGTGTAAGCAAAAGACCACAATTATGTTTGAACAGATGAGCCTTCAAAAATAGATACACCAGGTGGTGCTGGCAGTAAAACATGCAATGAAGACTTGTGGCCCCAGTAAGACTGGGAACGTCAGGACGCCAATCCAAGCCATTAGGCTCAGGAGTCAGCGGCATCTCTCATGGCTGATGCTGTGACAACCGAGTGAGGAGTACCGCCCAGCTGTAGCATGTGAACCATTGTGTATACTCTTCTCTACATGGATGATTTTTATTTCATTTTTTTATGTCACCAGAAGGTTGTTGAACCTAATATGTTCAATTAACCATCACTATCTCTCTCAATTGCTGATGACTTCTATTGCATAGCTCATTTTTATCTATCGCAAGATCTCAGAACTATTTTTACAACTTCAAAAACGATTTCACAGTATTGGCATTATGGTCAGTGACTTATAACTAGCTATGGATCAATTTAAGCCTTCATTCACACCTTATTATTATATTCCTGGTGATTTTGAAGTGTTTTTGTTTTTTTTCAGGCGCTTAAAGTGGTTGTAAACATTTTTTACCTTAATGCATTCCTTGCATTAAGGTTAATGTTTAGGTGTCAGCAATGTTTAGATGTGAGCATTGCCCCCTCAGCCCCCCTTTACTTACCTGAGACCCCCTTCGATCCAGTGGTGTGCACGTCCACAGATGTTTTTTCCCCTCACTTCTGGGTCTCACTGGCTGTGCTGTCAATCAAAGCCAGTGACGACGGAGCGGGGGGTGGGGCCGAGTCCCTCTGTCTGTGTCAATGGGCGCAGCAGAAGAACTCGGGTGCGAGCACGCACGAGTGCCCCCATGGGAAGCGTCTTCCCACTGAGGCACTGGACAAAGAGGAGGGGCCAAGGAGCGCTGGCGGTGGACCTGAAAAGAGGAGGTTCCTGTCTGCTCTGTGTGATTATATTGCACAGAGTAGGTATAGACATGTTTTGTAATTTTATTTTTTTAAATTACCTTTACAAACCCTTTAAAAGGTGTTTTTGCATGTGTACCAAGCTTCAGGAGTTTGTTTCCTGGGCAGGCCAAGGAGAGGAGAGCAGTTCTATAGCAGGGGAGAAATTCTTCAGGCATAAAAATTTGGGTATTGAGGGTTTAAAGGGATCACTATTTGAAGTCTAAGGGATCAAAAATGCTCGAAATTGCTAGCTCAGAAAAGCTCACGTTTTTAGGGTGTAGAGCAGGGGTGTCAAACTCAATTTCATTGCAGGCTGCATCAGTTGTATCTGAAAGAATATACATTGACTCTAATTATTCAGCAGAATGTTAGGAGCAGAGTTCAGGGGTACTCAGTATAGAGAGTACAGGGATTAGGGGTGCGCTATGCACAGAGTGCAGAGTTTAGAGGTGCACTATGTACAGAATGCAGAGTTCAGGAGTGCGTTATGTACAGAGTGCAGGGTTTAGGGGTGCGCTGCGTACAGGGAGATTGTTCTCAGATTATGGAGAGCTGTCCCTGCTGTGACCTGTCATGAGGAATCTGTTACATCCAAAAGCCACTGAAAGCAAAGCTGTCCCTAGTAAACACAGAAGTACCAATGCTGCATCCACCTAGGGAAGTATGATTCTGCAAAAAAAACAAACCCCATACTTCTCTTTTAAAAAGCTGACATATATGTATTTAAATTAGGTATTTAGCTGTCTGGCTGACTGTAGTTCTACTTTAAAGTAGAATTATAGGCAACATTTTATTTTTTTTCATAAAGGTTAGTGTAAGGGAGGGTTAAAACCCCTGTCAGGTTTTTTTTTGCCATCTGTGTCCCATTGGGGAGATTTCCCTTCACTTCCTTCAAATTAAGGAAATTCTTTCGGGCCACCGTAGGTCCCCAGAACTAGTGTCCCCATTGAATGATTTCCCTTCTATTGCTTTTTTCTGGACAACCCAAAATTTGAGATTTTCTTTTACTTTCATTTTTGATGATACTGGTAAACAGGACAAACAGAGGGTAAATACCCTTAAGGGGCACAAAGACCTCAATAAAAACCCTGAAAGTTTTGCCTTTAGTTATGCTTTAGAAAGAAAGGAAAACAAATTCATACACAGTTTTTGTTCCTCACAGACTTATGACATTAACCTGACTCTATTTTTAAAGCAAACACCTTTTTTACGTGAGTACACTTTGCTTAGCATTTGTTAGGCAAATGCAGTAGTTGGTGCTATTTTGTAACAGGTAAGGCAATGCTTGCTAGTGTTCTCTTAAAGCGGTATTAAACCCAAAACCAAGAATGTAATATATTGCAGCCTACTAATCATTAGATGTGGTGGCTACATTAGTTTTCTTTTTCCCTTTGAAGGTTTTTTTCCCGGTTTCCTCCTGGTTATCTGGCCAGTAACACACCTCCTGTATTAGAGTGCCTTTACCCTGGATGAAGGAGCACAGGAGGCACTTTGGACAGCAGGCCGGGGGAGGGGAGTGCTAGATAGATGTACTAGCAGATTTAAATATACTAACAAATTGAAGCTGACCTCCAGCTGATAACCTTAGCAGTTGTAGTTAGTTTTTTTTTCTTTAGGGATTAAGGTTTTACACAAATAAAATCTGATTATTGTAAGCACCCCTGTCAGTGATACATTGGTTTGTCTCAACCCTCGTCTGAAGAACAGCTTGCTCTGTTGAAAAACAACAGACTTACTGGCAGGATCACCAGGTGAGTATAAAAGAGAGAAAGTATAAAAAAGAAAATGAATGCAGCCACCACATCTAAGAATTGGTAAGCTTCTTTTGTATTTCTTTTAATATCGTCAGATGCATTTTAACAGTCCTCTAGTAGGTTTGTTTGATTTCAACTTTAGATTATTTTTTTAACATGGCAACTGAAAGCGCAGTAATAAAGTGCCAAGTGCTAACCCACAGCAATCTGTTATGAAATTGCGGCCTTGTTGTTATTGGGGTTTGTATTTTGCAGGCTGCTCTTTGCCTTACAGTTCACTTATTTAACCAGATGCTGACCGCCCCAGGTACATTCACTGCTGGGCGGAGGCTACTGTGCGCAGAATCACGTACAGGTACGTGATTCTGCACTTCCAGGTCTGCCAGCGACCTGCTCCGGCTATGATTGGGCACAGCGGGGGCCAATCTGCGGGTCCAGCGGACCCGATGTCCGTTGGGACCCACTGACAATTTTCGACAGAGCCAAAACAGCGGTCTGTTAGTAGGGGAGACAAGGATCCTGTGTTTCTGCTAATCAGGAGCACAGATCTCTATCTCCGCTCAGTTAAAGCACCCCCACACAGTTAGAAAGCATTCACTAGAAACACATTTAACCCTTTGATCACCCCTGATGTTAACCCCTTCCCTGCCAGTGTCATTAGTACAGGGACAGTGCATATTTTTAAGCACTGATCACTGTATTGGCGTCACTGGTCAATAAAAGTGTTAGTGTCCGATTTGTCAGCTGCAATGTTGCAGTTCCACTATAAGTTGATGATCGCCGCCATTACTAGTAAAAAAAAAAAAAAAAATTCATAAAAATATCTCATAGTTCGTAGACGCTATAACTTTTGTGCAAACCAATCAATATACGCTTATTGGGATTATTTTTACCAAAAATATGTAGCAGAATGCATATTGGCCTAAAATGATGAAGAAATTTGATTTTTTTAAATTTTTTTCATTGTACATGTTTTATAGCAGAAAGTAAAACATATTGTTTTTTTTTTTTTTTTTTTTTTTTTTTAAATTGTCGGTCTTTTTTGTTTTATTGCGCAAAAAAAAAAAAAAAAAAAGTGATCAAATACCACCAAAATAAAGCTTTATTTGTGGGGGAAAAAAAACATCAATTTTTGTGGGGAACAACGTCGCAAGACCGCGCAATTGTCAGTAACGCAGTGCTATATCGCAAAAAAAAAAAAATAGCCTGGTCATGAAGGGGGCAAAACCTTCTGGTGCTGAAGTGGTTAATCAACAGATGATATTTTCTGGTGCACCTTCCCCTGCACTGCAAAACTGTTTGTTAAAGAGGAATTCTTTAAAAAAATCCTTAATAAAAATAAAATTCAGCAGCTACAAATACTGCAGCTGACGACTTTTAAAAATCAGGAACTTACCTTTTCTTGCAGTCCAGCGCTGTTTTCCCATAGCTGGTTCTTCTCACCTGTGCTGCCATCTTGGATTTGGGAGCCGGCTGTGAATCCTTCCCACTGCACATATGCAAAATTGGTCCTGCAGCCTCCTGGGATGTGTGACGTGTCCTAGCAGGCTGTGAGCAGGACAATTTACGCCTAGGCAATAAAAAAAAAAAAATGAAAACAGGTTTTATTTGTATTTCACAAGGAAGGGAATGTGCTAAACAGTTTACATAAGCAACAGCATATGTTACTTGGAGCAAGAAAAAAATACAAAAAACGACCAGTATTTGAAGTCTCCTTTGTAGCTGTGACCAGTGACACTCTTTAAATTCTTGGATCAGTTCTTGTGTGACTTTCTAACCTGTTAGCTTGCCCTTCTTGCTTGGGATACTTTGCTATAGCTTAGTACACACGTGGCACTGGCACTTGCCCAGATCTTGAAACAATGAATACAGTAGGTCTTGCTCTGAATGGACTGTTTCTGTGCCAGAATGTCTTTGCATGAGGCCCTCTGAGTACAAAAGCAGTTCAACCAGATCAGGCTGACATAGCTCAGCGAACAAAATAACTGTCCTTGAAAGTGTGGCTGGCTAACATTTCAATTCTTTAAAGGAGAACCAAGGCTTAGGCTTCCCAATAAATACATACTTGCTGCACTTAATTATAAGAATTGTCTGTACTTAGTTTGCTCTTAGGCTGGCCAAACACGGCTAGATTTTCATAGGGAAAAATCGTTTCAGAACATCCTTTCTTGCCATCATTGAGGCAACTGTTTTCCTCCGAAAGATCTGAAAATTTCATCCAGACTTGCTAATTGAATGATATGCATGGATGCATTAAACAAGTTTCATTGCAATATGTATTTCCATGTTTTGTTCAAAATTACAGAGTAATCCGACATAAAATGTTGGTTTAAATCACCTGCAAGGAGATGGGATGAAAACTATCCTGACTGTATGCTCGGAAATATCATTGCTTTTAATTGCTGTACCTTTTTACTATATTGGCTCCATTTCAATTTAGTCATTCAAAAAAACTGTATTAAATGTGTTCATTTATTGCCCAGTTTTATTTCACTAATAACCACTAATTCTGTTGGTAAATGGAGTTGGTGGGTATTGCTTAATTTGTAGCGATTACCAGACCATATTTGGTGGATCAAAGGTGGTTGAAAGTGCCACGTATATGTTCAGCTTTAGGCTTTTAGGCTCAATCATACCAAACAACACTCCTAAAGTGGTGTTGCCACCAAAAAAAAAAAAAAATGTGCTTAAAAATCATTAAAAAAATAAGAAAAAATTATTGGAAAATTATTTTTTTACTCTAAATGCCTGTTGCTAGGGGGTCCCTCGTAGTCTGCCACCTTCAGTGCCTGGGCACTGACATCACTTCCCCTCGTCGCCGCACAGTCATCTGGGACCTGTCACGTGTCCCAGATGACTGAGTGTCGTATCGCGGCGCACGGTGCCGCTCGTGCATGCACAGTAGGTGCCCGGCTGTGAAGCCACAACCGGGTGCCCACAGTAAGGATGCCGGCGCCGCGAGCGGAGCGGGAACGAGGGGGGGGCTTCGTTCCCCCGCATCGCTGGACCCTGGGACACGTAAGTGTTCGATTATTAAAAGTCAGCAGCTGCAGTATTTGTAGCTGCTGACTTTTTAAAAAAAAAATTTTGTGGGCACTCCTCTTAAGTTTCATACATAACATTCAGCAATTACAAATACTGTTGCTATTGACTTTTAGGTAGGACTAAAGATGTATAATTTCTGGAGATTTTAAAACTATGGGAAAAGTTTTTTTCCCCTGGGTTTTTTTTTTCTTGCGGAAAAAAAAAATCGGTGTGGAGTAATTTTACTAATTTAAAATCGTTTTCTTAAACCTGGAATGTGAGACAGTGTATGTAAAAGTACCAAAAAATACTTTTGAAATAAAAGGTATAGTTTATTCAGTAAATAAACTTAGCTTTACTTTTAAAAAAAAATGTGTTTAAGACCATTTCAAGTATACATGGGAACAGGTACCACCACCTTTCCCACGTAATCATTTTATAAGCTTCCTGCCAACATGCATTTTCAGTTCTTGCCAATGCTGATCCAGAAGCATATATTGCCCTTGCAAGAGCTTGATGAATGTTCTCCTGGTTTTTAGGTGTAATTTTCTCTATAAATGAGGGAATTGTGTATTTTTGTGGGGCAGTGGTTTGTCTTACTTTACTTGAATGTGCTGCTGGTGGAGAAACACTTTGTGATGGTCCAGAAAACGCAGAAAGGGTGTTTCTGGAATGAGAACTTTGGGAGGAAAAGCTACTTGCCCTTTCATTATGGTCCTCATCATTTATTATTATTATTATTATAATACTGGAGCAGCACTTTACAATATAAAGGGAGACAATACAGCAACAATACAATTCAATATGAGGGGGGTTAAGAGGGCCCTGCTCCTGTGAGTTTACAATCAAATAATTCCATAAAGTATTTGGTAATGTCTTTAGGGCACATCTGGCATACCAGGATGTGTTTTGTCATCCATGTAGCATTTAAAAAAGAATATTTCTTCTCGCAATATGCAAAAATTGCAGCTTTGCTCAAAGCAGAAATTGCACTGTGAATATGTTTGTAAACTCTAGATGTTGGCCTCACCATTTTACTAAAAAACTATTTACTGAGCAGACTACAGGGAACCATTATGCTGTGATGGTGGAGAAAATGTATAGGAATTATTTAAAGGTTAAAAGCGATAAACTAATTTGTCAGACAAGTTGACCCTCTTACCGTCAATTAGGGCCTAAAAGCACAGATACCATCTACTGTATCCCAACAATCGCCCAGCTGTAGGAGGTACAAGCAAACTAAACTGGACCCTTTCCCCTGCAGTGCCCTCTAGTGGCATAAATGCACTTTTGTCTTGTTTTGAGAACTGCTTTGAGAAGTACAGTGTCACTGAACTGTATTCTGGGACATGCTTGTCTTCAGCTGAGAGAACTGAAATAATTTGAGACTACATAAATTCTCAGAAAGCTTTCATTAACCACTTCCCTCTAGCTGGACGTCATATGACGTTGTTGATTTTGAGTGAATATATCTGGATGATGCCTGCAGCTACAGTCATCATCCAGATATCTTTTTCTTTCAGCCAGCGATTCCCTCTGTAGTGGAACAGATAGTCCCCAGCCATTTCTATGACCTTGGGGGGCAAGAAGCGATGTCATGACATCACTTCTATCTCTGGCAGATGTAATAGGAATAAAAGTGATGAAAAAAATAAGGGAAAGTGTAAGAATATATTTCCCCTCGTGCTCGTAGAAGCGAACGCATAAGTAGTAGGTCGCGCCCGCATATGTGAACGGTGTTCAAACCACACATGTGAGATATTGCTGTGATCATTATAGCGAGAGTAATATTTCTAGCACTAGACCTCTTCTGTAACTCTAAACTGGTAACCTGTAAAAGATTATAAAGCATCGCCTATGGAGATTTTTAAGTACCATACTTTGAAGCCATTCCACGAGTGTGCGCAATTTTAAAGCGTGACATGTTTGGTATCTTTTTTTCTTTTCTTGACGTAACATCATCTTTTATATTTTACCAAAAATTAGGTTATATATTGTGCTTTTTTGCATTAAAATTTACAAACACAAAATTGTGTTTGAAAAATTGCTGCACATATACCAATTGACATAAAAAATTGCAACGACCACCATTTTATTCTTTAAATGTATTCTTGTTTGGGGGTTCTGAGTAATTTTCTAGCAAAAAAAATATGATTTTTACATGTAGGAGAGAAATGCCAGAATTGGCTTTGACTGGAAGTAGTTAAGGTTTTCATGGTATATAGTATGTGTACTATGTCATAACTATATTGCTTATCATTGTAAAAGAACATATTCCACACTTCTTCTTTTATTTCCAATTTTTCTGGAAAGAAAACATTAAATAGCTTTGGAAAAAACAGAAATTTTAATTTTTTTTTCACAATTTTTCAATTTTTTTTTTTCTGGGCCTTCCCATCTCTAGGTAGGATATACCTACAAGTATGTTAGGTCCTGCACTGTCTTACAAACACCTGAAGTCCTGACTGCTTGTCATGCTGCTTACACACGGTCGGAATTTCCGACAGAAAAAGTCCGATGGGAGCTTTTCATCGTATATTCCGACCGTGTGTATGCCCCATCGGACTTTTTATGTCGAAAATTCAGATGGACTTAGATAGAGAACATGTTCTATATTTTTCTGACGGAACAAATTCCTATCGGAAAAAACACTCGTCTGTTTGCTGTTCCGACGCACCAAAAATTACGCATGCTCCTGAAGCAAGTACGAGACAGAAGCGCTTGGTCTGGTAAAACTAGAGTTCGTAATGGAGATAGCACATTCCTCAGGCTGAAAATTCTGTGATCTTTTAATGCAGGGCATTCTTTTGTACTTTATAATGCTAGAATTATGAAGTTGTTTTGCTGCTGATATTCACACACAGTTCTGACAAACTTATTTCTTTATTATTTCTCGTGATCTCATGAATAATCTTTTATTTTTTTAAAAACAAGATCTCCATAATAATGTTTAGAATTATTTTTTATAGTCACGAGTCTGAAAAGCACGAATCGTCTCTCACCAAACTTCTACTAACACGAGATAAACACAAGATTAGCAGAAGGAGCCCAAAGGGTGGCGCAGTGGCTATTGAACTTCCTTTTTATAGTGCCGTCACACGTGTTGTATGTCACCGTGTTCTTGACGGTCGGAATTTGGTTTATCGGTTCCTGATGATTCACAGGCAGTTCCCCACTGCGCACATGTGAAGTTGGCCAACTGGGATTGACTGGTCCTGTAGCCCCTTGGCATGTGTGACAGTGTCCCAGGATCCTTACCTAGTCAAGGAATAAGGAAGTGGAAGCTAGCTCTTGCTGAAAAAGGGGGGCTCATCAGAAACTGGATCCAAGTCACTGTATGGCCAGCTTCACAAAGATTTGGGTGGTCTAAAACTGGCTTACACAGTATACACTCATATTGTACAATCTCTGTACATTCTACTCTGCACAATCCATTAATTTTGTTTCCCATCAGGCGGACCCTTACTGCACCAAGGTGGATCTAAAGGAGATTATACAATTAGATTGTATAGAATATGGTCAGATTTACGCTATAAGATACTTAGTAATGCATTATTAATGAGAACACCCACATTATACCTACATTGGTATACCTTTTCTTGCACATTTAACATTTTTTGAACTACTGTTACCAGTTTGGGCGTAGTTCATGGCTTTACATTTAGATGTGGTTTCCAGCAAGCCTATTTTAACAGCTAATATGTACCATTTGTGAAGGTCAGACACGCACACAAAAAACCCATTGTGACAAATGAAATACAGAGGTGTGAATGGCCACTTACTATTAAATATATTTTTAAAATGCAATTACACGCACACCAAAGACTTGGTGCAGTGCTCATATTAAATGTAGAAATGCATGACTGGAATGAGTGAATGCAAAAGGTTACAGATGGTGACAGTACGGTTGAAAATTAAAAACAGTCTGTAGAACATTAACCTTGGGGTCTTACTAAGAAATGGGAATTGAGGTACCATAGTACAGAGTGTTTTTTTTTTATGCTGTCAAAGGCCGAGTGAGACAGTAAAGTCTGTGTGGCAGTGATTTAATCTACCTACTCCATACATGTTCATTGTAGAGTCCTGCAAGATGTGTGAAGTCTTCTCTGTAATTATGGCCATTACTTACAACCCCCAAACATTATATATATATATATTAGCAGAGACCCTAGAGAATAAAAGTTGTTGCAATATTTTATGTCACACTGTAATTGCGCTGTAATTGGGGAAAAAATACACTTTAAATAAAAAAAAAAAAAACGAAACAGTAAAGTTACCCCAATTTTTTGGATAATGTAAAAGATGATGTTACGCCGCTAGAATTGTGATCTTTATTCTAAGCCAGAATCGTGCAGCTCTAACGCCCAGTCAGTCAGCATTCTGCATATGGTGGGCAGGAAGTGGTTAGAGTGCTGCACATACTGTTGGTGCTATATGAATCTTGTAATATAATATTATTAATATTTTGCCATTTTGGTCTGCATATTAAAATAATGAAGAGTACAAAAGCTGCTTATAAAAATGGTTTGAGAGTGGGCGGCATGTTTTGTAGTGTCACAGAAACAGTTGCTGAGAATGTCTGAAGTGGAAAGAACCCCACACCCTTCTGGGTAACCACTTTTTAATACTCAGATCTTTATTTTCACACATTGTAGAATATATTTTAACCACTTCAGCCCCGGAAGGATTTGTCCCCTTAATGATCAGGCCATTTTTTGCGATACAGCACTGCATCGTGTGATGCTGTACCCAAACAAAATGTTTTTTTTTGGTGGTATTTTATCACCTCTGCGGTTTTTATTTTTTGCGCTATAAACAAAGCGATTAAAAAAAAAAAAAAAAAAATAATAATAATAATTTTTTGCTATAATACATATCCAAAATGAATAAATATATAAAAAAAACGAATTTATTCATCAGTTTAGGCCGCTATATATTCTTCTACATACTTTTGGTAAACAAAATCCCAATATGTGTATATTAATTGGTTTGCGCAAAAGTTATCGCGTCTACAACTAAGGGATAGATTTAGGGACTTTTTAATTTATTTTTTATTGTTTTTACTAGTAATGGCGGCGATCTGCGATTTTTAGAGGGACTGCGACATTACGGCGGACAAATCTGACCCCAAATGACACTTTTTGGGGACCAGTGACATTATTACATTGATTAGGGCTATAAAAATACACTGATCAATGTAAAAATGACACTGGCAGGAAAGGGGTTTACACTAGGGGGCGATCAAGGGTTTAAGTGTGTTCCCTGAATGTGTTCTAACTGTAGGGGGGATGAACTGCCAGGGACATGACAGAGATCACTGTTCCCGATGACTGGGAACAGTAGATCTCTGACGTGTCCCCTGTCAGAACCAGGATTTGCCTTGTTTACAAGGGCCGATCCCTGTTCTGCCTGTGTACTAGGCGATCGCGGGTCGCTGGCAAACATCGAGTCCACTCGACCCGTGGGCATGCTCCTGTAGTGTGCAACTGCACCTGCGCAAGCTGACGTACAGCTACTATGAAAGTAATTAAATGTGTTTTGTGAGCATACATTTTGGTTCACTTTAATGATTCCATACTAGGGATGCACTGATTCCCTTTTTTTTATTGGCGAGTACGAGTATCAAAACTTTTGGTAATATCAATTACTGATACTTTGCGGTGTGATTTGTGCCCATACAAAATGAATGGTTGAAAATCGTACTGCAACAACCCCCTATTCCCCAGCGGGTCCAACTATCCACTGAACCCTCCTCTCCATCTAGACTCCAAAAAAAATGCTTGACCATTTCCGGGGATTTAAATCCCTGTGGCTTTCTCTCCTCTCCGTGCAGTGCTGACAGTACAAGCTAGATAGCTACTGATTGGTCAGGCTGGGGGGACAGAGTCACTGGAGACAAGAATCACACTGCATTCCTGTTCAAATCTCATGCAATTCTTTGCAGTGCGATTCGTGCCCATTCATTTTGTAGTATCGGTTTCGGGTATCAGGAGTATGAGTACTCGTGAAAATACTCGGTATGTGCATCCCTATTCCACACCATTGCATGCTACTGTATTTATTTACAGTTAAGAAATAGAAACGCATTTCTTTAGGGCCCATTCACACCAGAAACTGTGCATTTAAAAAAAAAAAAATACTTACCTCAAACCTGGCCTCTGATGCTTCCAGGAGGCACAAGTGACATCTCCATGCCTCCCCGGCAGAGTTTGGAGCATGGAAGTATGCCAGCATGCACTCCAGCACATTACAAGAATGTATGGAGTGATGTGAAAACATATCACTTCAGCTAAAGCAGTTCTACAGCTCTTGCTTGGTTTGGTGTCAGCCATCCTCAGCGACAGTGGAATCAAGTGCATGCAATGTGTTTCAGGTTTCCATAGAGATTTTATAATGATCCTATGCTTCGAATGATAGTACACTTTGGTAAAATATTTGTGAACATAACTCTATTTGCAACAGAGTTTTCTGGACAGCAAATGTGTGCTTTCTTTGCAATTGTTGTTTATGTGAGTTGTGTCTGCTATCAATATAGCCACTACATTTATTTTCACATGGCACAAGGAAAACCCCAGTAAGTTACAGAGTCCACTGACAGGTAAATGAGAAAGTTCGAATATATGTATTAGCATTTTACCTGGACCAATAGATGATCATAGACTGTGGACATGCTACAGGAGATGGTCAGAGACTGTGGACATGCTACAGGAGATGGTCAGAGACTGTGGACATGCTACAGGAGATGGTCAGAGACTGTGGACATGCTACAGGAGATGGTCAGAGACTGTGGACATGCTACAGGAGATGGTCAGAGACTGTGGACATGCTACAGGAGATGGTCAGAGACTGTGGACATGCTACAGGAGATGGTCAGAGACTGTGGACATGCTACAGGAGATGGTCAGAGACTGTGGACATGCTACAGGAGATGGTCAGAGACTGTGGACATGCTACAGGAGATGGTCAGAGACTGTGGACATGCTACAGGAGATGGTCAGAGACTGTGGACATGCTACAGGAGATGGTCAGAGACTGTGAACATGCTACAGGAGATGGTCAGAGACTGTGAACATGTGACAGAAGTTCAAAGACTGGATATTTTGCAGCAGATGGTCAGACACTGCAGACATACTACAGGAGATGGTGAAAGCCTGTGAATGTGCTATGGGAGATGGCTTAGAGTCTGTGGACATGCTACAAGAGTTGGTCAGAGACTGTGGACATGTTATGAATGATGGTCAGAGACTGGATATGAACAGGAGATGGTCAGAGACTGTGGATGTGAACAGGAGATGGTCAGAGACTGTGGCTATAAACAGGAGATGGTCATAGACTGTGGATGTGAACAGGAGATGGTCAGAGACTGTGGATGTGAACAGGAGATGGTCAGAGACTGTGGATGTGAACAGGAGATGGTCAGAGACTGTGGATGTGAATAGGAGAAGGTCAGAGACTGTGGATATGAACAGGAGATGGTCAGAGACTGTGGATATGAACAGGAGATGGTCAGAGACTGTGGATGTGAATAGGAGAAGGTCAGAGACTGTGGATATGAACAGGAGATGGTCAGAGACTGTGGATATGAACAGGAGATGGTCAGAGACTGTGGACATGCTACAGGAGATGGTCAGAGACTGTGGACATGCTACAGGAGATGGTCAGAGACTGTGGACATGCTGCAGGAGATGGTCAGAGACTGTGGACATGCTACAGCAGATGGTCAGAGACGGTGGGCATGCTACAGAAGTTGTTGGAGCCTGGGGACTCACTGCTACTACAGCCACTTTACAAATTAATTATTTCACATTTGTGCTTCCTGCAGCCCCCTTGTAATTACTTTTTACACATTGATATTTTTTCAGCCACCCATCTAAGGACTGGTAAGCTGCAGTGTATTTATTTCAGCCTTGGGATTATGTTCTTGGATAGCCGAGATGGGGGAGTGCTGAGGCGTTGGCTTGTCTCAGAAGAATACAATAGGAATTAGCCAGCAAAATACATCCTTGACAAATAATCATTCTTCTAACTAAGCTTGGCTAGGGAATGTCCAGCAGAGACATTGAAGACCCATGGACACCAAAATCTTTACTCGTTTACTATCTGGACCAACAGCTGATTGTCATATGTTTAATTAACTTGGCTAATTGGAATGGGGAAGTTTCTGCTATCCAGTTCAGTAACATTTTTTTTGTGCTCAGAAACATTGCTAGTAAACAAGCAGGGATTAAAAAAGGATTACTGTACCTGAAGCCTCTTATACTTTTAACTGACCACTTGTTCTGTGATCTTCACCCATATGGATCCTGCTTTAGGCTGCATGCACACGTACGCATTTGCCCATATAATATAAAGACACTGGCGAATTTTGGTGCCTGGGATGTCCTGGTGCTGCGAACAGCTGCTTATAGATATGAATGGGTAAATGCGGCTGTGTGCATGAGCTACTTCACGTAAGTAACTATTCATAGGTGCCTACAGCCGCCTTCACGCTATCATGTCTATAGATAGCTGCACTCCCAGGCACCAAAATTCCAGTGGAGGAGATTTACTAAAATTGGAGCACACAGAATTTGGTGCAGCTGTGCATAGTAACCAATCAGCTTCTTACTTCAGCTTGTTCAAATAACCACTTCAATCCCAGGCATTTTCACCCCCTTCCTGCCCAGGCCAATTTTTAGATTTCATCGCTTTTCATGGTATGGTATTTAATCACCACTTTTTGCTAAACAAACTAAACTTTCTTAGTTTCTGGTATAAAAATTTGCAAATAAGTAATTTTTCTTCTTCACTGAGGAGGCTATACTGATGCACGCTGATGAGGCTGCACTGATACCCGCTGATGAGGCTGCACTGATACCCGCCGATGAGGTTGCACTGATGAGGCTGCACTGAAGAGGCTGCACTGATGTGCGCTAATAAGGTTGCACTGATGAGGCACTGATGAAGCACTGAGGCTGTACTGATGGTCACTGAGAAGCTGGACAGATGGGCACTAATAACCTGCACTGTGGAGGCTGCATCGATAACCAGTGTAAACAATCTACTGTCAGTCTTGCCGATTATCGTCTCTCCTTTCCTCACACAGACATAGTGTGCGAGGAAAGGGATGCTGATAACTGGCAAGTCTGTTTTCCATGTGATCAGCTGTGATTGGACATAGCTGATCACATGGTAAAGGGCTGCTATGATTGGCCTTTTACCCCGATCTGCGATCACCTGTGTCCGAAGGACACATCGCTCCCAGAGCGCACCTGATGTGCACCACAGGTGGCGTGCAGGGGGCAGGGTTCATGGTAGGGCACCACGGTCACAGAGCGCACCCGGTTTGCGGTTCTGGGTTCTTTAGACTCTCTACCAGAACTGGGGAACCACGCTGTAGCTGTCTTTCAGCTATAGCATGGGCAGGAAGGGGGGTACATTTTGACAATAAAACCTGGAAACTGATTGGTTACTGTGCACATCTGCACCAGATTCTGTGTACTCCAGTTTTAGTAAATCTCCCTCCCTGCGTAGGCAAACGCTGCTATGTGCGTGAGCTCTATAGTCTCCTTGTTTTTTGTTTGTTTTCATCCGCTTTTATTTCTTTTGACCCTGTAAACGAAATAATCTAATCAAAATCTTATATACTATCTACATAGTAAAAAATGAAGAGTGCATTGGTGGATTCTGCCTCGTGTGCTCTGCCAAAGTGAAAACAATCGAACTTGCAATTCAGGTCAGTGTGGATTCCAAATATTCTTGTCATCCAAAGCAGAGGAAACACCCAGCTGTTCTCTGGTGGAAGTAGAGGGAAAAGTTAACTTGTGTAAGACAACAAATAATATTTATAGGAACATCTTGTGGGTCATCTTTTTCTCCAGCTAATGAAAGAGAACAGTGTGCTCCGAACCATGTCTCCTATTTATTACCTTGTTCTGCTCATAAAGCGTGACGAGCCTCTTTATCAGTCACTATTAGTGGCACACACAAATGTCATTGTTTAACAAGTTCCAGTTTTATGATCTCTTTGAAATGTTAACAGCCTTTAGGATTTGACTGTCAAAAAAGGACATTTGTATGCATTGCCCATTGAGAAGCTCACCAAAGTCTTTAGATAAACTCAAGATTATGTTAAACCGCTAATATGTCCTTTGCAGACTGTTTCTTTATTGAAAAAGTTAAAGCATATCAAAGCCCAAATGGGGAAATGTAATATTTTGCAGTTTACCAATTCTTAGACGTGGTGCCTGCGTTCGTTTTTCTTTTTTTAAGGGTTTTCCTTTATTTTGCACCTGGTGATCTGGCCATTAACACCCTTCTTGTCTTAGGGCACATATGTCAAACACAAAGGCCCTCGAGCCAAATCGAGCCCGCCATGCCTTGTCATGTGCCCCTTGCACCCAGTTTTGCAGCTTGAAAGTGGCAAGAACATCATTCCACCACGTCTGGCTCTCATCCTCTGCTTCACGCTGTCACTTGTAAACAAATAAACCTTCTGTTTTTACGAGGGACAGCTTTGCTCTTGGCGGTTTCAGGATCTAATAGATCTATGCATGTACCCACAACAGGGACAGATCTCCAGAATCTGAGAGGGAGAATGATCTCCTTGCAAGGCGAGGTAGAGCTGCCTACACAGCGGGAGGTACTAGACTTGAATACATGGGTAGGAGTCAGGCCCAGTAGGAAAGAGAGATGTGAAGAAGCTTTGGGGGGGACTTGGGGTTGCACACTGTGCATAGCGCATACCTAAACCCTGCACTCTGTACACAGTACACCCCTGAACTCTGCACTCTGTATGTAACACACTCCTGAACCTTGCACTCTGTACGTAACGCACTCCTGAACCCTGCACTCTAAGTAACGTACTTCTGAACCTTGCACTCTGCACGTAACACACCCTGGAACCCTGCACTCTACGTAACGCACTCCTGAACCCTGCACTCTGTACATAATGCACTCCTGAACCCTGCACGATTGATGGTTGCCTTAGTTTTATTTTTTAGGCTTTCTTTCCTTTATTTTCACCTGGTAAGTCTGCTGTTTTTCAAAAGATCAAGCTGTGCAGCAGAATGTATCAGTTACGGGGATGAGACAAAACATTTATCACAGGTTGCTTACAATGATTAGGTAAAACCTTTATCCCAAAAGGAAAAAAAAAAAATTGCTGTACCTGCTTATAAAGTATTAGCTGGAAATTGGCTTCAATTTGTTCGTTTATCTAAATCTGCTAGTATATCTAACACTCCCCTCCCACCCCCCCCCCCCCCCCCAGATTAACAGTGTTGTTGTCCAAAGGTGTCGCTGTTTCTTTCATCCAGAGTAGAGACAACACTAATACAGAAGGTGTGTTACTGACCAGATCACCAGGTAACCGAAAAGAAAACTGATGCAGCCACCATATCTAATGATGATTGGTAAGCTGAAATACCGTATATACTCGAGTATAAGCCAAGTTTTTCAGAAAAAAATTTTGTGCTGAAAGTGCCCCCCTCGGCTTATACTGAGTCAAGCACTTTTCTGCAGCAGAAAATGCCATTTTCCGACCCGAAATTTGGGGCCCCTTTATCTTGGGGCAACTTGGTGCTAGGAATTTGATATGCCAACCCAGTGGACCTAGCACTACAACATATCCAAAGATGGGGTTCCTAGCACTAAGTGGCCCGACATACGGGGCCCCAAAGTCGGTTCGAGAAAATGTCATTCTCTGCTGCAGAAAAGTGCTTGACATTTTCTGACCCGACTTTGGGGCCACATATCTTGGGGACACTTAGTGCTAGGAACCCCATTGAATTTGGTATTCAAACCCAGTGGATCTAGCACTACATCATATCCAAAGATGGGGTTCCTAGCACCAAGTGACCCCAAAATACAGGGCCCCAAATTCGGTCAACTGTGTCCATCTGCAGCAATGTCATTTCGGGACTCTTTGGGTCCAGAGACCCCAAATTTTGGCTGCAGCTAGGGGGCACCCTTAACTACCAAGTTTGAAGTTTAGGGGACCTATGCCTGCAAATGGGCACAGTGAGGCATGCAAATGGGCACAGTGAGGCTGCAAATGGGCACTCTTGACCCTCTTTTCCACTTACAGTAGCTGCGCATTCCTCACCCTAGGCTTATACTCGAGTCAATACGTTTTTTCCCAGTTGTTTGTGGTAAAATTAGGTGCCTCGGCTTATATTCGGGTCGGCTTATACTCGAGTATATACGGTATAATACATTTTTGGTTTTGGGTTTAATACCACTTTAACACTGATCAAACTTCAGCTGGTTCAGCATGGAGCGGGTGAATTTTGATCAGTGTGTGGGCTTCCCTGCTCAACAGAAGTTGATTATTTAATCGAAGGGGCGTGTTAGAAAATATTTATCAATAAGGGGGTGCAGCTGCTGATTGATATATTCTGACAAGGGAGTGGGAGCCGCTGTCAGAATACAATAGCCCATTTGGGGGATTCAGCAATCCATTTTGTTTGTGTGTAGAGAGGAATCTTTTATTTTTTTATCGTACAACCCTCTGGCAAAAGCAAATCTTTTATTATCAGCTTTTGATGCACTGTCAGATTGATGCCGCGTACACACGAAGGGACTATCCCGCGGGATTATCCGCTGGACCGAAGTCCAGCGGATAATCCCCTCGTGTGTAGGCGCCGGCGGACTTTTTTTGGCCAAAGTACGGCGGACTAAAGTTTCAGGTTTTGTTCTCAAATTATCCGCTGGACTTGGCAGTCCAGCGGATAATCCGGTCGTGTGTAGTATGGTCCGGCGTACCAAAAAGGACGCATGCTCAGTAGCTATTATGTCACGGACTCGCTCGGTCTGGTAAAACTAGCCTTCGTTTTGAAGCTCGCACAATCGTCACGCTGTTTAATTTTTTTGTTTTTTTTTTTCTGACAGCGGGATTTGTATGGTATCGTACTTGAAGAATGATTTTGCCTTGCTGCTTGTATATTCACGCAGAGTACTCCCGAACGTTTTTTCTTCAGCATTCTTTAGTGAAGTTATATATTTGTATATATATATATATATATATAGATATAGATATAGATATAGATATAGATATAGATATAGATATAGATATCCAAATCACCAAATGAAAAATATATCTATATTTCTCAATAAGCGCAAAAAAATATATATCGATATCTACATATATATATATATATATATATATAAATATATATAGATATATAGATCTATACGTGTATAAAAATAAAATTATATATATATATATATATATATATATCTATATATTATATATGTACATATATCTCTATATAGATATTTTTTATTATTTGTTGGTTATCAAAAGGATTAGTTATTACACATGATACAATTGTGGAGTCAGCAGAGCTTGCCCTTAATTCCGATCTTAAACCTCACCTTTCCAGCGACTGCACTTGCAGTTCCATTGAAGTTGCACTTTACACTTGTATTGTCAAATGAATGTTTAGACATGTACCTGCCTACTCCTAAAGAAACTATGTTTTTGAATATCAAGCACGTATATCATTATTTGATGAAAATAAAATGACCATTTATTCTGGTTAAAACAAACAAGGCAAAACAAAATAGGAAGGCAACACTGGAGCCACTTGTAGATTTTGTGAAGACTTTTTGCCCCAACGGCAGACACCAAGTTTGTGAAGCCAAAAATTAAGCTTGGGCACATTTCATACAATATAGGGAGCACAAGAAGATTGACCAGGAATCAGACAGACCAGGAACAGCAGCAGATGACATCTATGTCCCCAAGCTGTGGCACTACAACAGCCTGTGTCTTCTGTGAGACCAGACTGAAGCCAGGCAATCACTTCCGACTCTTCGCACCACGCTTCCCTGCACTCTTCCCTGCAGTCTTCCCTGCACGCTTCCTTGGAGGCTGACTTGTGGTAGGAGGAGGAGTAGGAGGAGGAGGAGGAGGAGGAGGAGGAGAAGGAAGACGAGGAGGAGGAGGAGGAGAAGTTGGTGTCGGGCCTTCATGGGTCAGGCGGGTGGATTCTCGTAATTCACCCCTCAAACCCCCCCTAATTGCCTCAGAAATTAGGCCCTCACACAGGTGCCGTTGGCCCCTCTCCATTTGCAGCAACCTGCTGGACACGTAGCTGCCATAGCCCTCTTCTGGAAGGGGGGGTTTGTCGAGAATCGCACTCGCCTTCCGAATCAGTTCCAGTGATTCCTCCTCCACAATGGTCATCCTCCTGGGCCTTCTTGGGGGTAAGGGCAGGGGTCGAGGTAGACTTCTTAATTGGGTCTGGCTGTCACTCTGGCTCGTGCTGGGCCCAGCCACCTCCTGGCTCTCGCTGGGCATGTCCTCCTCCTCCTCCATACCACTTGTCCCGGCATCATCCTGGGTCAGCTCATCCTGTGTGCAAATAAAAACAAAAATCAAACACCTGTTTTGTGGTTTCTGGCCTACTCAATCATCCAATTGTAAACTTAGGAACGAGCATCTAAATTTTCCAAAAGATCCAAAAGGCTATCATTTGGACCCCTGCATTTTCCAAGCAGATCACCAATGTTGTCTAACGCTTTTTTTGCCACTACTGGATGTATGTATACACTATATATGTATCGATATGTTGCACCAACACTTTTTAGAAGTGTGCATAATTTTTGTCAGTTTTTTTCACAATTCTGAGTTCAGGGTGTTAATTGTTTCACATTTTAACGTTGACAGCATTAATATTCACACAATCACAATTTAGGCTACTAAATATATACCTGGCTCCAGCTGGGCGCATCAGCCTGCTCCAAGGTGGAGGGGTCTTCTCCTTCCGTGGAAGCCTCAGCTGGGGTGGAGGGAAGAGTGGAGGGAAGAGTGGAGGGAAGGGTGGAGGGAAGAGTCGACAGTGATTCCCTGGGTTCCATCTGGTCACCTATAAAAGTCAGTTGGTTGTAGTACCACAGCTTGGGTACATAAACATTCTCTGCTGCTGCTCCTGATCTGACTGATTCCTCAATCTTCTTGCGCTCCCGCTTGTACATGTGCCTTAAACTTGCAATTCTGGCTTCCACAAACTTGGTGTTTGCGTTGGGGACTTTAGTCTTCACAAAAGCCACAAGTGGCCCCAGTGTTGCCTTCCGGACATCCCTATTGCCATACAAAGGGTTCTTGAGCTGCCACAGGTTGGTATTTTTTCTGTACAGGGCAATGAATTCGGACATGAACTGCTGGTCCTTGAATGGATTCAACTGGGGTGATGACATGTTTGTTTCTGTTTTGTTAGTAATGGCAATACAAAAGACCAAAAACACAAATGTTACTTAAAACGCACAACCAGTTTTTCTTAACAAACATTACACAACACACCCACACACAGGCAGCAACACATCCACACAGGCAGCAACCCCTACACACAGGCAGCAACCCCTACACACAGGCAGCAACCCCTACACACAGGCAGCAACCCCTACACACAGGCAGCAACCCCTACACACAGGCAGCAACACATCCACACAGGCAGCAACCCCTACACACAGGCAGCAACCCCTACACACAGGCAGCAACACACACATATCCTTAAAAAATGCTGGCCCAAAACCCAAAAAAAAACACAGTAATGCATCCTAGAAAACACTTACCTTCGTACAGAGCGCTCGCTACTTCCGTTCGGGAACACGTGGGCCCCTCAAACAGCCTTATATACACTGCGCACGCGTCGAAGTCCGCCTGCGTCCTCCGCGTCGCCCGCCCATGACGTTCCTCATGACGAGTATTCCCCGCCCCGCTTCCCCTCGTTGCATTGTTGGTGAATTAATTCATGAATATGGCGGACACATTCTCAGCCAGTAGCGCGGAGGAAAGCCAAGAAGCCAACACATCTACATCCAGCAGCAGATATAAGGCCACCAATATGGCCTTTGAAGAGATGGTGGAGATGGTGGACATCCTCCAAAGGGAAGATTACGACGGGGAAAATGGGCCGTACCCTCGTCCCAACTTGCGCAAGGACAAGATTCTCACTACAATCGTCAGCACCCTGGAGCAGAAATTCGGCGTACGAAGGGGCAAGGATCAACTGCGCAAACGATGGTCCGACATCAAATCCAGGGAGCACGATCAATACAGGAGAATTCGAAAAGCCATCAAAAAAAGTAAGTCAAGCACGTGCGCTACTATGGTTATACTTGATATGTCTAATCTTGCGCAGATGTAATTACCATTCGTCCGTGAAACGTGCGCAGATGTTATTACCATTCGTTCGTGAAACTTGCGCAGATGTAATTACCATTCGTCCGTGAAACTTGCGCAGATGTTATTACCATTCGTACCTGAAACTTGCGCAGATGTTATTACCATTCGTCCGTGAAACTTGCGCAGATGTAATTACCATTCGTCCGTGAAACTTGCGCAGATGTTATTACCATTCGTACCTGAAACTTGCGCAGATGTAATTACCATTCGTCCGTGAAACTTGCGCAGATGTAATTACCATTCGTCCGTGAAACTTGCGCAGATGTTATTACCATTCGTACCTGAAACTTGCGCAGATGTTATTACCATTCGTTCGTGAAACTTGCGCAGATGTAATTACCATTCGTCCGTGAAACTTGCGCAGATGTTATTACCATTCGTACCTGAAACTTGCGCAGATGTAATTACCATTCGTCCGTGAAACTTGCGCAGATGTTATTACCATTCGTACCTGAAACTTGCGCAGATGTTATTACCATTCGTTCGTGAAACTTGCGCATATTTGATGAAAGTTCCGTTTGTCTTCATAACGTTTATTGAGTTTACCTGGCTTTGGGTTGTTGGAGTTGTAAGGTTGTTTATTATTGTCACTATCTATACAATTACTGCTGTAGTAAGGGTTTTACGGGTAACTTACACAGGGACTCCAGAGGCTGTTTTGGGGGGGGGGGATAAATATGTTAAGCAGGGTCTCATGCTCACAATTCCCAAAAAATGCTCATCATCTCTAAATACTGTAGGTGGTGACTTTTCAAAGAAGTACACTCACCTGTCCCTTGGATGGTGCAGCTACAATCTCTGATCTTGCAATCATGAAATTAATGTTTGCGGCTTCACTTCCCGGGTCACTATTGGGCATGCGCCAGTTGCGCAATGCAATAGGACTGGTCCGCGCAAGCTCGGGGACCCCTGTGTGTCCCAGCAGACAGCACGGTGGGACGGGATGTGGCGTATACTTCTGTGGGAGTCTAGGGCCGGATGTGTGTGCAAATACCTGCCTTACACAGGTATCTGCAACCCATCCCCCCTAAAACGTTAAAAATAAGACACCACAGGGGTGCAGGGATCCAATGAGCGGAAGTTCAAATTTAGGGTTGAAGGGCGCTTTAAGTATTGGAGTTTCATTAGATAGACATTTCAATTCTGTCTTCAAGTAGGATCTTCTAACAAACTGCTAATAATTGGCAAGACTTTTAAACAATGTTTACTAATCCTATTTTGGCACTCAAATATCAGTGTGATTCAAAAGTGTACCTTTTTGTGTTCCATTACCATAGGGGGCAAAAGACTCAGACGTCAGTCCGAACCTACGAGGACCTCCCGGCCTCACCAGACTAATTGGGCAGTTAGCCCAAGCCCACGCGTGGATGTGGCGGAACAGGTCGTTGAAGTCGATCAAATCTGCACCCCACCAAGTGAGTGTCTCAGAACACAGATTGAGCTAATAAATTAAGGTCTGCATGTTTTTGACACTTTTTTTTCTTGTGTTTTCTCTACCCAACTTTTAGGTGATGCTGATCTGTTTGTGGAACGACAAGCTGCGGAGCCATTTACCACTGACAGTGCCCACAGGCTTATTGGGCAGATCATGGCCTGGAATCTGCAGCTGGAAAACATGCAGAAGGAGATGGCCACCATGCAGCAGGGAATGAAGGACATGATTGATGTTTTGGGGAGAATCTAAAGACCCCTTTTACATTTCTTAACATCAATCATGTCCTTCATTCCCTTTTGAAGCGCTGTTTAACTAATTTTAGAGGCCAAATTTTAAATATGCACACGGTATGTCAACATGTGCTATGTGCCATCAGGGGATCTCAATGGACGCATTTTGTGTTTGCAACCCCTAATGCTAGTAGGTGAGAGGGAAGGGGTTTCACACACAAAACACGTCCATTGATTCCCCATGATGGAACATAGCACATGTTGACATTACCCATTTTCCAGTTAAATTAGTGTGCATATTCAAAATTTGGCTTCTTCTGTTCATGGGTTACCTGTTGAACTTTGTAAGTTCTGGACTTTTACATTGTGTAAATAATTTCAAATGCTAAGACAAAATTTTTAAACAATTTTAAACATGTTTTTATGTTTGTTTTAAAAAATCAATCCCAAAAAATAAAACAATATGTTGTGAGAAAAACACCAAAAAAATGTCAAAAAGATAACATAAAAAAAAAAAAAAAAAAAAATCATGTTCCAAAAAAAAAAAAAAAAAAAAAAAAAAAAAAAAAAAATACCAAAAAAACCAAAAAAAAAAAAAAATAACAAAAAATAATAAAAAGTTTTGGATGTGCACTATAATAAAAAAAATAATGTTTGCACAAATTCAAAAATGTGTGGCTTCTTCTTTTTAAATACTACCAGTTTGACAAAAACATGTTGTGGTTCATTGACAAAGGGGCTTATTTACTAAACGCTAAACAAGTTTCCCACTATTAAGATGTGCACTAGGACAACATATAAAACAGGCCAAATTAAAAGCAAAACAATACGAAACGACCAATATTTCAAACATAAATAACTGTATTTATTCATTGTAAATGAAAAAGATGGTTTAAGGGTCTGCTGCCATTTCAATGGCCCCCCTACCATTAAAATACTGTAAATAAAGGTCCCGCACTTGCTGGGCTGATTGTGGTGCGGAACCAAGAGGGCGATTATCCAGCCCTGTCATGTTGCCTTCCACTCCGGCCTCAGGGCCAATTGGTAAGGAGTATGTTCCTGAATGTTTCCGCAAATAATTGTGCATGACACAGCATGCTAGAATAATAGTATTGAGTTTGTACTCTGCCAGATGTAGCGATGTAAGGAGCAATCTGAAACGGTTGGCCATAATACCAAAGGCATTTTCCACCACCCTTCTTGCTCTGGCCAACCGATAGTTAAAAATCCTCCTCTCAGGGGTGAGGGATCGTTGGGGAAATGGCCTCATCAGATGGTCACCCAGACCGAACGCCTCGTCGGCAATGAAGACGAACGGGAGTCCCTCCACATTATCTTCATCTGGTGGCAGCTCCAGCCCACCAGTTTGGAGACGATGACCGAACTCCGTGTGGTTGAAGACTCCTCCGTCCGACATCCGGCCGTTTTTCCCCACATCCACATACAGAAATTCATAGTGTGCCGACACCACCGCCATCAACACGATACTATGGAACCCCTTATAATTCCAATAGTATGACCCCGAATGGGGTGGGGGCACAATTCGCACGTGTTTGCCGTCAATCGCCCCTCCGCAGTTGGGAAAGTCCCAACGGGCAGCAAACTGGGAAGCCACAGTCTGCCATTCCTGTGGCGTGGAGGGACACTGTGAAGTCAAACAGAAAGATACAATTTAAATTATAAACCAGGCAAAACACCAAACTAAATGCAACAAATTAAAAAACAATTTGGAAGAACATATGTATTTATTTTGTAAATCCTTGAAATAAAGCCAAAAGATTAAGGATAAAAGGCACAAATCTCTGATTGATGACCCCTCTGATGGACCAGAGAAGATAATAATGGGGATGTGGGTGGGGAGTATATAATGGTAAGGTCACACAATACACATGCAATTAATTAAAGGTGTGTGTGGGGGGGTGGGGATAATTACAAGCTGACCAAAACCACATGATATTAATTATCAGGGGGTGTGGGGGGGGTGGGGATAATTACAAGCTGACCAAAAACACATGATATTAATTATCAGGGGGTGTGGGGGGGGTGGGGATAATTACAAGCTGACCAAAAACACATGATATTAATTATCAGGGGGTGTGGGGGGGGTGGGGATAATTACAAGCTGACCAAAAACACATGATATTAATTATCAGGGGGTGTGGGGGGGGGGTGGGGATAATTACAAGCTGACCAAAAACACATGATATTAATTATCAGGGGGTGTGGGGGGGTGGGGATAATTACAAGCTGACCAAAAACACATGATATTAATTATCAGGGGGTGTGGGGGGGGTGGGGATAATTACAAGCTGACCAAAAACACATGATATTAATTATCAGGGGGTGTGGGGGGGGTGGGGATAATTACAAGCTGACCAAAAACACATGATATTAATTATCAGGGGGTGTGGGGGGGGTGGGGATAATTACAAGCTGACCAAAAACACATGCAATCAATTTAAAAATGAGGGTCAAGTGGGGTGAAAGGGGGGGTGAGTAAAGCTGTACAATGGAGCTGGTAATATACATTTTTAACCAAAGAAAGTGACTAGGCTAGGGGTGTTTAGGGGGCCAAGCTTCCATGCTGGGGAGGTTGGTGCAAGCAAATATGCATGTGACCCACTAAATAATACATTCTTAAAAATATTTAGATAAGTCAAACATAAAATACTAGACAAAAAAAAAAAACACCAAAAAAAAAGGAATAGGCGACAATCATAGAATAGTCCTATCATGGTAATTAGCTAATGATGACATTGATGCACTACATTAACAAACATACAAGACATAGGTAATTTTAAAAGAGAAGACTTACCTTAATGTATTCCTCCTGCAGGACGTGGATAATGGCAGAACAGGTCTCTGGAATAATGAGCCCCAGAGCCTGGGGGAGATGCCTGTCGTGAACTTGAGGTCCTGCAAGCTTCTCCCCGTCGCCAAGTAACGCAACGTGGCGACTAGCCTCTGCTCCGCACTGATGGCTTGCCGCATGCAGGTATTCTGCCTGCTAATATAAGGGGACAGCGAAGCCAACAGACGGTGAAAAATGGGGTCCGTCATCCGGAGATAATTCCTGAAATCATCAGGATTATTCTCACGGATCTCACGGAGCAAAGGCATATGCGAGAATTGGTCACGCTGGCGCAACCAATTCTTGGTCCATGAACTCCTCCTCACCCTGTTCATGGACCGGGCTCGTGCCAAGGTGTTAACCGCAACACCGAGCCCCTGCACAGCACGAACTCGTTCCCGAGTACGTCCACACTCCATGGCTTCAAAACGGTCGGCTGATCAAACAAACAACTTAACAGAACGCACTGAAGAACAGCAAGGCCTATGAAGAACGACCTGAAAAACAGGAACGAGCGGACCAGAACGGCCTGAGAACAGGTAGGAACTGATCCACACGCACTGAAAGCCAGATACAAACCTCACAAGCACAAACTGAACGGCAGAAGCGAACGAATTAAGCAGAAGTCTGAGAAGCGCGAATCGTCTCTAACCAAACGTCAACTAACACGCGATACACACGAGATTAGCTGACGGGCCCAAAGGGTGTCGTTTGGGATCTCGAGCTTCCTTTTTCTAGTCCCGTCGTACGTGCGTACGTCATCGCGTGAACCGCCGGACTTTTTGCGTGATCGTGTGTGGTCAAGTCCGTTCGCTTTTTAGTCCGGCGTACCTAGCGGGAAAGTCCAGCGGATTGTTCGCTGGACTTAGGTCCGCCGGCAAAAGTCCGTACGTGTGTACGCGGCATTAGAATGACTTGATAAATTAAAGCCAAATTTCAGCTAATACTTATTAAAGTAGAAATAAACCCCCGAACACTCACCTTAGCTCCAGCAGACCACACCCATACGGTCCCTCACTGGAGCCAGTGTTCTGTCGAAGTGCCCGCTATTGAGAAGTGCCCGGGACGAATGGCACATGCGCCGCGCATGCGCCATACGGAACAGCACAACAGCTGATTTTACGATCAGCTGTTGTGACGGCGAGACGGCGCCTGCGCACAATAGCCGACACAATACATTTTTCTGTCAGATTGTGCCCCGCGCTCCCGTGGCGAGCTCATGTTGGTGAGGGGCGGATTTCTACATGTTGTGGGCGGATTTATAAATGATGGGCAATTGGGGGCAGAATTTTTAAAGATTGCTAGTGCTGCAAAACTCTTTGAAGTTTTTTGTTTCGCAGCACTGAGCATCTTTAAAAGGGAAAAAAATGAAAACAAATGATTGCACCACATTTAGTTATTGGTAAGCTGCAATAAATAAAATTTTTGCTTTTAACCACTTAAGGACCACCCACCGCATATATACTGCAGCAGGGCTGCCCTATTGTGCGAAACGGCATACCCGTACGTCGTTTTGTGCATGAGTTACTGTTGGTGTGCGTGCGGCCACTGCACAGTGGGGGAAGCCAATGTGCAGATCCGGCACTCGCGATGTCCATCGGCCACCCACGATCACTCCTCAGAGAGGCAGAACTGGGTTCTGCCAATGTAAACAAACAAACATTCTGTCAGGGGAGTACATTGTGATCGAAAAAAAGGAAGTGGATACTGCGGTGTATATAGATTTTAAATGACTAAAGCTGCTAGCATTGCCGAAAGACTATCGTTGGTAAGAGATTTGTATGTGTATTAATGCAGCGCTTATACCCCAAATGGTGCTTTTGCAAGAAAGATGTTATTAATGGGTTTGGGATTGTAAAGAAAAATGTTTTTGGCTTGATGCCAACCTCTGGTATCGAGAGTATGTATAAATATACAGTGCAAAACCTTATATATAAAACACATAAAATTGGTAGACTGTTTTCAATAAAAACATGGGTGTATATAAAAATACTTGTGATTTAAAACTGGTGAAGAAAAATCCAAAGATACTTTTATATCGTGAGAAAATATTGTGAAAGATAAATAAAATAAAAACTCAATATCTATAAAATTGAGGGTGCTAGGTGAAATCTATACATAAAAGTGTATAGAAGTGAAGTCCATAGCAAATTAATTGGTGGTCAGGTGAAATGACACTCGTGGCAATAGGTGACTTAATTCGGTGTGATGGCGACGGCTTGTCTGATGGCTCTCAGGCCTAATGGAATGAGGCTTACCGGATAAATTGGACTTGAAAAAGGCTTATGCCTCACAAGTCGCAAAAGCTTAAACGTTTAGGGACTGGCAACTCTCAACTCCTCATGATGACTCCAGAACTTTTCTCAGGTACCACGTTGGTTGATAGGTAACAGGAGGGTAAGTATCGGATGGGGGAAGGTGAGCGTCAGAGATCCACGTTTTCAAGCATGTTGTGTAGTCATATTTAAAAGGAAGAACTTAACATAGCGTAATACCGTTGAGAAACGTTTTTAATGTTAAGAAAACAGTTTAAAAACACTCACATTTAGATGGTTAAAAACAGGCCTGTTTTAAAATTTGGAGTTTGGCGTGGTGCTGTCCTTGTAGTCCACCCTTGGACTACAAGGACAGCACCACGCCAAACTCCAAATTTTAAAACAGGCCTGTTTTTAACCATCTAAATGTGAGTGTTTTTAAACTGTTTTCTTAACATTAAAAACGTTTCTCAACGGTATTACGCTATGTTAAGTTCTTCCTTTTAAATATGACTACACAACATGCTTGAAAACGTGGATCTCTGACGCTCACCTTCCCCCATCCGATACTTACCCTCCTGTTACCTATCAACCAACGTGGTACCTGAGAAAAGTTCTGGAGTCATCATGAGGAGTTGAGAGTTGCCAGTCCCTAAACGTTTAAGCTTTTGCGACTTGTGAGGCGTAAGCCTTTTTCAAGTCCAATCTATCCGGTAAGCCTCATTCCATTAGGCCTGAGAGCCATCAGACAAGCCGTCGCCATCACACCGAATTAAGTCACCTATTGCCACGAGTGTCATTTCACCTGACCACCAATTAATTTGCTATGGACTTCACTTCTATACACTTTTATGTATAGATTTCACCTAGCACCCTCGATTTTATAGATATTGAGTTTTTATTTTATTTATCTTTCACAATATTTTCTCACGATATAAAAGTATCTTTGGATTTTTCTTCACCAGTTTTAAATCACAAGTATTTTTATATACACCCATGTTTTTATTGAAAACAGTCTACCAATTTTATGTGTTTTATATATAAGGTTTTGCACTGTATATTTATACATACTCTCGATACCAGAGGTTGGCATCAAGCCAAAAACATTTTTCTTTACAATCCCAAACCCATTAATAACATCTTTCTTGCAAAAGCACCATTTGAGTACATTGTGATCGTCTGTTCCTAGTGATCAGGAACAGCGATATCTCTCCACACAGGTAGAAACACCGCCCTAATTTTGTTTGGGTAAAGTGTCGCACCACTGCTCAATTGTCAGTTAAAGCGACGCAGTGCCGTATCGCAAAAAAATGGCCTGGTCATTAAGGGGTAAAACCTTCCGGTCCTTAAGTGGTTAAATATGCTTTATATTGTATTCTTCAATTCATGTATCCACATGTATTAATTTGTTTACCTTCTTTTACTGTGATTGGATATGGAGAACCATTGCATGCTCTGTCTTTGGAGAATAAAAGTGATATGTGTTATTCTTATGTGCTTGGTGGATATGTATAGAACTTTCCCCACTTCTGTACAGTGTCTCATTACAGAGTTCTCTTCTTTCTCAAATCCTGCGGTTCAATTGTCTGTTCAGGTCTTTTGTTCCTAAGAAGAGTAAATTGAATTGAATGGTAGTTCCCACCCAAGTTTGAGAAACATTAGCCCCTCCAGGGGTGTCAGTCTATGGAGGACTATTATTCAGCCCATTGTAACTTGCACAAAGTGAATAGTTGGTGTATGTGAGGCAATGAGAAATGTTGGTGTAATCTTTCTGCATATTTGGCTTGTCTGACGTTCATCCCACCTGTGAAGAGATACCCCCGGAAGTCAGTTATAGTTCTTCATCCTTATGAACCTCCTCACTTTGTGTGTAGGGTGGAATTCTATCAGTCTTTGTCCTCAGGCACTGCCTTTTCAGCACAGCTAAAAGCCATTAGAGTAAAGCAGCCAATAGATTATGCAATTGCTCGCAGGGAGCCTTCCCTGCCAACAGAACACAGTGATTAGGGGTTGCCAGCTATAGCCGGTGGCACTAATCATTCAGGTAAAACCTGACAGGCTGGTTGCATAGGTTGGTTGATAGATCGACTTGTACAAACAGAGTGCCCATACACAGATTGAAATTCAGCCAGTCCATGCTGAGCTGGCCGAATTTCAATCCATGTATGGTTGGGTTAAAGCTGGCTATACACGATTCAAATTCTGTCTGATTTGGCAGAAATTTGAGCTGCGGGTAGTTCTGTTGGCACCACCCAGTCCAATAAACTTCAGCTGAAAAATTGAGGAGTGTGGGAAATGTATGCATTCTATCAGATGCAGTCATCATTCAGGTATTCAGGCAGCTGCGGCACTGCAACGGTGTGAATATAATAGCCGGCACCTCTTTGTGTGGATAGAGGAATCTGTCAGATTTCTCTCATTCAACCTATGGGCTGAACTAGCGGAATGGCTCGCGTTAAAGTAGAATTCCAGGCAAAACACAACTACTCTTAAAAATGCCCCCCCCCCCTTTTAACAACCTATGCTTACTAACTGTAAGAAAGATCTATATGCTTACCTATTTCCGGTCACGCGATCTCCCCAGTGTCTGCCAGCACCGGTTGTAGGGGAGAGAAGAGAAAGCTCGACAGCTGGTAATGCCTGGGGCTATGGTCCATCTGTTGTCTGTGCTACCAATGCTACCTGGTACAGAGGAACCCGATCAGAGCAGAGTGGCCTAAAAATAGTTAAGTATACAGATTGTTCTTAAGCAGCCCATAGGTATGCAATTTTCTTTTCTTCCACCATGGGTGGAAGGAAAGAATCTACCGATCAACTTCTGTTCAATCACCTTGTTGGAAAAAAGCTGGTCGATCAGAGCTGCAGGCTGTAGACAGTCAGAATACACAGCAGGGAGGATTCCCTCATCTCATCTCCAATGTATGATGGGCGACCCATGTATGGCCAGCTTAAGGAGAGGGATTGCATGGGACATGCTTTCTTTATTTACCTGTGCAGTATTTAAGTATAAGGCCGGACATACACGGTTCGAATCTCAGCCGGTTCCTGCAGATTTGCCAAGTTGATTGATTAATCAACTTGGGTACAGCCAGCCTGTTGGATTCTCTTTCAGTTATTGCTAGCGGCTGCTATAGCCGCTAGCAATAATCACTGTCTTCTCCCGAGCGGACGGCTTCCCCCGCCCTCCCCCGCTCCCTGCCGGGAGAAGACAATGGCCCAGCAGGTGGGATTACTGCATCAACACTGTCTGTGTTAATGGGGAAATCAAACCCATGATTGCAGGGAAGAAATTTGCCCCTTGTATGGCCGGCCTAAGGCTTTTCTTCCACTTTAAGACAACAATGGAGATTTTTTGTTAATTTCTGACCACTACATACAGCCATTCAGTTCTCAGATTTCAGGTAATTCCTGTGAATTGGCTGAAATTCGAGCTGTGGGTGGCCCTACTGACACAACCCAGCTTGGCAAACTATGATTGAGAAAGCAAAGGAACTGGCTAAATGGTGACTGCAGCCAATCAGATGCAGTCACTATTCTGGTATTTTGACAGCCACAGGTTTCGGATGTCAGTACATTACTCAACAGTGGGAGAATCATCCATCAATGTTAATTAGCATTGATGAGGTGGGAATGTGGATTTAGCACAGTCCAGCAGAAATGTGTATGGCCAGTTTAAGACCACCACAGCATGAAGACAATAATGAACATATTGATTGCCACCCAGAGAGTTTACAGGATCACAGCTTGTATCTGTCGGGGCCTTCAGTAAGTAAACCTCCTCGAGGAGATCCCATTGGATGCCCTACTTTAGGTATTGTTTACCCACGCAGTGTTTTTACTGCATTCTACAGAGGAATATTTAGAATATACAGAACTGACCTGGTTACTTGTCTGCTCTGCATAAAGCCTTACATAGTATATCACAGCTCTAGTTTTAACAGGTTTTTAAAGTTGACCTACAGTAAAACCTTTACTTCTGCTGCTCTGCTTCATGGGCTCGCTCTGTAAAAAAAAAAAATTCCCTTGCACAGCTGAAATATTTAAAGCTGGACTCCCGTCAGCCATAAAAATATAGTAGTACATGCCCCCCACCTCCATTACTGCTTCTGCGCCTTATGTGATGACATCAGCTGCACCTTCCAAAAAAAGACACTGCTTTGTATGACTGGTTGCACAGCGGAAGGGTAGACAGGAATAAGTATTTCTCAGCATTAAACCACCTCTAGACTAAAGAGCTTTTAAACCGTGTTATATGGGGTTAGGTGGCACATAGTACGACATTCTTATGGCTGACTCAAGTTCAGATTTAACTGTACGGATTTCACAACTGTGGTCTTCCCGTCTGCTTCCACCTGTTTGCTCTGTGTGTGGCAGCTCAATGATTGGTTTGGAAGTACTGACCCTCAAAGGTACAAATGCACAGATGTAAGGAAGATTTGAAAACTTCTTGTGATATGATGAAAAATGAGTACTAAACTGTTTAAAGAACTAAAAGCAGTATTACTTAACCTCTGTTCCAACAACTTCACCATCTTGATTGGCCGGGTTTGACGTCACTCCTGTGCATGTGCAGGATTGCAGTCATTCCAACACACAGGTAGTGTGCCAGAATGTAAACTGAGCTGCGCATGCACAGCTTAGTGTATATTCTACAGGGTATTGTGAGCAAACACGTAAGTGTATTTTATTGCAAAAGAGACATTACATGTCTCGTCTGCAATTCACTGCCTGTCTGTTTTTAATTTTTATCTTGCCGACTAGTTCTGATGAAAATCTGTAAAACTGAGCTCAGACAAGTTTCTGTAAGGTGCCAAATGTCTTTTATTTCAATCATAAAATCATATGCAGTACTAGCAACTGGCCAAGATGTAGGAATGGTCATTTTATTGTGCAAACAATAAGATTATATTGCAGTAACAGAATAGTTTGGAAGGAAAGTTTGTTTTTTAAACCGCTGAATACTGCATCTTTTGTTGTTAACATTCAAAGACTTACCCAAATGTAGGCAGCATTGTTTTTCCTTAAAGCGGTTTGGCACACATTTCATTTAGTAAATCTCTTTGCCTTCCAAATCAGGCAAAGAGTACTAAATGAAATGTGTTTTTTTTTTTTTTTTTTTTTTTTTTACTTACCTTGTAATCGATGACTTCCTGTCTTCTGTCTCTTCAGGGGTGGGCGGGGTCTGTGCGGGGATCCTCGTCACGCCGCACTGTCTCCTGGGATCTGGTGTCATTGATCCCAGGAGTCAGTGCGGGCATCTTCCGAAATCTCGCGAGATTTCGGCCACATCTTCCGAAACCTCGCGAGATTTCGGACACATTTTCCGAAATCTCGCGAGATGTCGGAGAACGTGAGCTGCACTTTGCCGTTACTGCGCGCGCGCGAGCTCGGCGCAGTAACGGCGGTGCATGCTGGGCCATCTAAAGTGCCTGTGGGGTTTCACATGCCCACAGGCAAGATGGCCCCCAGCAGACAAGAAGAAGATAAAGAATTTTATCGGAGGAAAACCGGCGGCGATCGAGATGGAAGATGGAACAGGTAAGTCCCCCAATTGAGCTATATGGCCTTGGCATATAGCCCAAAAAAAAAAACCAGTGCAGAACCGCTTTAAAGTGACACTAAAAAAGTCGATTCAGTTCTATATTGTCAATAGGGCTGAAACAACTAATCGATTAATCGACAACTAATCGATTATGAAATTAATCGATTACTATTTTCATAATCGATTAATCGGCCAGTAACATAATGGGGTTAAAAAAAACTAAAATGAGCCCTTTATAGTACAAAAAGAGAAAAATCGCTACTGTAAATACTACTTTCACAGTTCTACAGTAAAAAAAAATAACCCCTTACAGTAGTGATTATTTTCTTATTTTTGTACTATAAAGGGCTCATTTTAGTTTTTTTTAACCCCCATTATGTTACTAAACGTCTTAGACCTGGTTCACATCTATGTGTTTTTTGGTGCTTTTTGCAGAAACGTAAATCATTTAACATGGTTTCCTATGAGACACGTTTACCTCTACGCATTTTTCAGCCGCTGCGTATGTGGCTACGTTCGTTCTCCATGGTCCCACTGTATGTAGGAATATAACCACCCTTTCTTGGATCATGGGATCTGTAGCGTGCATAGAGCAGTACACATGACCACAACTAACATGCACTGCTCGTTCCAAACAAACAAAATTGAATGCAAAAGCAAAAGGTTCAGGAGCTCACAGAAGACATTGCAAGGAGTAAGAAACATCACAGTAAGAAATAAAGGAATGAAAAATAGATTACAGGGCCAATGTAAATGTAGAAGGTTTTTTACCTTAATGCATAGAATTCTGTGAGCAGCCCCCCCCCCCCCAAATACTTACCTGAGCCCGATCTCAATCCAATGCTGTGCCGGAGAGCAGAGACTCTCTCCGCTCTCTCTCTCCTCACAGGGCAGATTGGTAGCAGTGGGAGCCATTGGCTGTCAATCAATTCCTGTGATAGGGCTAGGTGATACAGGGTTCCCACAGCCTTGCACCATATTTTTCCACAGGTGCCGGCACATACAGGCATTGTGCTACACATTTTTTGGAATTGTCTAAAAATTAGACCATGTTAGCAAGAGGTGGCCAGTACCATTAAACAAATAACAAAGGTGTATTTAGCAGGGAAGCCAGCGTCATGCCTGCTGCACCTTACGGAACAACCCATCAAAAAAGCCTCCCTCACAATCCAGCTGTTGAACACGGCTAAGACGTGCATTCCCTTGTGTTGTAGGTCTTTGAATCCGTCCTCTAAGTCTTTTGGGTTTTCCAAAATAATGAGACATTGAAGACCTCGTGGCTATATAACCGGCAGTAATTTGTTTATACCAATGCCTATCTGCAGGAGGTCTGGCAACCCAGAGTCTCTGGGGTCCACTATTGTGAGACCCTGTACCAGAGAATTTGTTTTTCTGTTTTTTCTACCCTTCTTCTTGTCTCCTTTGTTTGGGTCTTTAGCATCTACCCTTTTCCTGAGCTCTATTCTTTTTCCTCCCATTAGGGTCTCCTAACTTTGCTCCTTTTATACTTGTCCTCTATCTCTCACCTTTTTCTGCCCCCCAGCCCCCCCCCCCAACCTCCTCTCATCCTCGGCTCCCCGGTGCCCCTTATTCAGTACTGAGATACAGTGCGTATGTATTTACCCCTTTGTTACGAAGCTCCTAAAAAGCTCTGGTGCAACCAATTACCTTCAGAAGTCACATAATTAGTGAAATTATGGCCACCTGTGTGCAATCTAAGTGTCACATCATCTGTCATTACATATACACACCTTTTTGAAAGGCCCCAGAGGCTGCAACACCTAAACAAGAGGCACCACTAACCAAACACTGCCATGAAGACCAAGGAACTCTCAAAACAAGTAAGGGACAATGTTGTTGAGGAGTACAAGTCAGGGTTAGGTTATAGAAAAATCCAAATCTTTGATGATCCCTAGGAGCACCATCAAATCGATCATAACCAAATGGAAAGAACATGACACAACAGCAAACCTGCCAAGAGACGGCCACACACCAAAACTCACGGACCGGGCAAGGAGGGCATTAATCAGAGAGGCAGCACAAAGACCTAAGGTAACCCTGGAGGAGCTGCAGAATTCCACAGCAGAGACTGGAGTATCTGTATATAGGACGACAAGAAGCCGGAAGCTCCAGAGAGTTGGGCTTTATGGCAGAGTGGCCAGAAGAAAGCCATTACTTTCAGCAAAAAACAAAATGGCACGTTTTGAGTTTGTGAAAAGGCATGTGGGAGACTCCCAAAATGTATGGAGGAAGGTGCTCTGGTCTGATGAGACTAAAATGTAACTTTTTGGCCACCAAGAAAAACCCAATCTGGCGCAAACCCAACACATCACATCACCCAAAGAACACCACAATGAAACATGGTGCTGGTAGCATCAAGCTGTGGGGATGTTTTTCAGCAGTCGGGACTGGGAAACTGGTCAGAGTTGAGGGAATGATGGATGGTGCTAAATACAGGAATATTCTTGAGCAAAACCTGTACCACTCTGTGTGTGAGGCTAGGACGGAGGTTCACCTTCCAGCAGGACAATGACCCCAAACACACTGCTAAAGCAACACTTGAGTGGTTTAAGGGGAAACAGGTAAATGTGTTGGAATGGCCTAGTCAAAGCCCAGACCTCAATCCAATAGAAAATCTGTGGTCAGACTTAAAGATTGCTGTTCACAAGTGCAAACCATCCAACTTGAAGGAGCTGGAGCAGTTTTGCAAGGAGCAGTGGGCAAAAATCCCACTGGTAAGATGTGGCAAACTCATAGAGACTTGTCCAAAGCGACTTGGAGCTGTGATAGCCACAATAGGTGGCTCTGCAAAGTATTGACTTTAGGGGGGTGAATAGTTATGCACATTGACTTTTTCTGTTATTTTGTCCTATTTGTAGTTTGCAAAAAAAAAAAACATCTTCAAAGTTGTGGGCATGTTCTGTAAATTAAATGATGCAAATCCTCAAACAATCCATGTTAATTCCAGGTTGTGAGGCCAAGGGGGTGAATACTTTTGCAAGGCACTGTATATCAGTTGCAGGTTTCTTCAGCTATCCTGACATTATATTCTGCCCATTAGGTTACACGTCCTTATTGGGTTACTTTTGGCCTCTGGGTCTCCTCTGGTGATCCCAGTATTTGTTTTTATTTTTTGTTCTATTTTCTTATTAAACCTGCTTACATTCCTCTGTTGAAGTTCATGAGGATCCCTCTGTTGCATTCTTCTGAGACCTCCTACATCTTTGCCAGCTGTTAAATAATCTAAAGTCTATTGTATCTTGTGTGCTTACTGTTGCTACAAGGTTTTCCTTGTTTACTTACTGATTTTGATACCTCTGTAACTTTATCATGCACTACTCTTGCATATGTCTGTACAATGCAACTTCTTCTTAAATAAAGTAATTAAAAAATAAAAACCATGCGACAACCTAGCCGCACTCGCTGTCTTTGTCAGTGGATGCAGACAACATGGCTCGGGATGGAGCCCGCAGGTGTGTCACAATAGGAAGCGGTTTCTGATGGTGGCAACCAGGTGCAACAACAGGGGAACCCAGAAGAAGCGGATCGAGGCTGTTCTGTGCAAAACCATTGCACAGAACATGTAATTATAGCCTTTTATTTAAAAAAAAAAAAAACGAATTGGTTTACAATCACTTTAAAGGAAAAGTCCAGCCTGAGCTTGTTTGGGTGGGCTTCTCCTATGGGTCACAGGAATGCAATTTGTTTTGCACTCCTGTGACCCGTTTTCAGCGGTCTGAAGTCTGCTCTCTGCTGACGTCACTGGAATCAGTCCAGGCACCGCGCCATCCCAACAATGAAGTCCGGATCCGCCAGGTGCCTGGACTGAAAATGCAGTGTGTTACAGTGCATAGACTTGAATGCAGTGTCAATTTGTGACACTTCAATAAAGTAAAAAATATAAAAAAGTAAGTAGTGCGATGCACTGTAACAAGGCATCACTCCGCCCCTACACAGGTTTTTGCCTGCAGGTTGGTGTGAATGAGTCCTTAATGTTATCTTACTACAGAAATATATATTTTTTTATATAAAAGTATTGTTGCTTTGTTGTTAGAAATTTAAGTCTACAGATGACAGTAAGAATCTTGTACTAACCCGTACACACTTGTCTCTTGTAATTCAGTATTGACAAGCCTTAAATGAAAGGATGGCAAAGATCATTGTGAAAATGTAATCCATCCTATGACTGGTTCCAGTCCATCGTTTGATGTCATGTCATCCTCTTTGTCACCCGGTGGCCATGCTTGATATTGTGGACACTTTGCAATGTGAAAATATTTTTTTTTTCCCTCATGATTTTGAACACAAGGGCTTATAGTCTCCATTGGAAATCCATGTGATAGAATGACAACACAGGAGCAACATTTAGAAGCAGGGGCAGATCGATGTCACCCTATAACAGGAAGTTCCTCAACAAGGACCTTCATAATACAGGATACCCATTATTATAAGAATTGCTCTGGCCTCGAGTAAATCTGTGTGGCAAGACTGGGCTCAAATGAAAGGAAATCGTATTCTCTACATTATGACATCAAAAAAATTTGGGTTTACATCCACTTTAAGGTAAAAAATGTTTAGGATTTAGAACCACTTTAAACCGAAAATAGGTTAAAACCTAGATAAATAAGCCAACAAAATCTAGTACTCTACAAAGATTACACTATCTTACACATATTCAATGCAGGAGAATAAAACCAACCTCCAGGTTATCTCTATTGTGTCCCACTGCTCATGTTAAGTGAAGTTGCTGGTATTGTACAAGCTCATTGGTTTATATGCAGAAGTGAGCCTGATTTTGCACTTTCCAGCTTTAGTAAATAAACCCCATTGTGTACTTAAAAGTGGGGTGTGCCTGTACATGAACATTCATGCAATCCTTGTTCTTTATTTTCCTCTGCATAAACTTTTTGCTTCTGATAGTTATCTAGACAGTGTATCAGAACCCTAAAACTAGTACATAACTATAATGGTTGTATCTTGTTCACAGACTGCACTTGTCTGGCCTTATTGTCATGCACTGTATAAAGCTAATAACCATAGTCCAATCTCTGTATGTATGTTATGTATGCTTACCATGCAGCCATCCATGTGTTTCTGCAAGACATCTGGATCAATATCTTTGACATCAAGTACACCAAGCTCAGCTTTCACTCCATCTAGGACACGCTTACAGTCCAGCATCCTCTGTTCAAAGTTTGCTGGCTTCTGGAACAACTGGAACTTAGTAGACACTTCCCGAAACTTCCTCTGTATATGGTAAAATATGTTTACTTATTAATTTTTTTTCAACAATCGAATAACCCCCCCCCCCCCCCCCCCATCTTAGCCCAAAGCCAAAATAAAATAAAAAAAGGTAATATATTGTGTAATTATAAAGTGCAAGCCCAACCAACACTTTTTTTATTTAACAATGAGTTTCCATGGTGGACACTGGGACAGAAAGTTAAAAAATCATAGACACAGATAGCAAAGTTCTGTCTCTTATCAGTTATATTGCTGAATGTGACATTGTTGGGGAGATTCACTGCATTTCTCGTGTTGCTAGGAAACAGGAAGTGATAGGAAACCTTTATATACATAAACTGCAACAGAAATAAGATGTTTTAAAAAGTGGTAGTAAACGCTTAATTAAAATCTATACCTACAGGTAAGCCTATAATAAGGCTTGCCTGTAGGTACAGTAAATATTTCCTAATCGTGTAACGTTTAGGAGATATTTACTTTCTCAGCGCCGGTGCCGTCACTGGCGCATGTGCACTGCGCTCTCAATGAACAGTGTGCTGTCCATAGAGAGAGCTGTGCCATGGCAGTGACTCCCGTGTGCATGCCCGGGGAGTGACATCACCAATGAAACGGCGGCTGCTTGTGTACACCCGGAAGGAAGACCGGGTTAAGATGGAAGCCCCGTCAGCGGTGGCAGCACGCCGCTGGTGGACTTCATCAGGTAAGTCTTGAATACTAGCACATTATGACATTCATTTGCAGGGAGATGGGGGGGGGGGGGGGATTTCTGCAATTTACTACCGCTTTAACTATTCCAATGGAAATACGTGCTCTGATGACAACTGTCTAAGAAGGGATTTCCCATATTTTGCAGAGGTTTTCTCATCTGTTGTTACTACAGGGAAAGCAGTGAAGAGATACCTGCACAACGGGACTCAGAAAAATCACTAAAGTAGGTAAATAAAGTGATGTGTTCACTTCTAATACCAAATCATGTATAAGTTTAGATTCACACTTGAGGGTGCGTATGTTTAAGTGACTTTGGAGAGGTATTTTCAGGCTCCAGACTTCTTGTTTTAGCAATAGTAATGTTTACATGTGTTTTTCAGGTGCAATGTGAATGGGCACAATAGAATAACAAAGAAATCTAGTATTCCATGTTGAAGCACCTCTGGAAACACTACTCAAATTGCTCAGGTGTGAATCAGGGTAAAGGTAGCGCATAAAAGCATCACTTAATTGACTTATCTAAATCAACCTCCGCTACTCCTTTAGTAAATCAACCCAACTGTGGGACATTGTGTCACATGTGAACTATGTGGTTGAATGCCCTTCAAATTACATGCCTGAAACCTGGATTTACTGTTTATAAAGTAGGCTTTTCAGTAGGTGGCTTAGTAGCTGACTGAGTTCAGTTTATATAGGTGTAAAGAAATTTCACTTTGCAAATTGAACGACCAGAAAATGGTACCCAACATCTTAGATGGTTTTCCATGTTTATACACAGTACGGAATAGATGCAGGTCTCATATATACAGCTGAAGGAAAATGGGAGATGCAATTTCTAACATGTAAGCAGACTACAGCTGTCATCCTAGAGTAGCTTAGAAGAAACAAAACATCTGATTGAAGTTGTAGGTAATGCCCGCTCTTTTCTTTTATAGCATTTTATGTTTAAAGAAGGATTCCAGGAAAAAAAAAATTTCACCCATGCACTGGGGCCTGTGCATGCGCTGTATGGTTTAACTGCTCATTTTTGTCTAGGGGTAAGGAGAGCGGAGATATAGGTAGCTAATCCTCCGAATGCAAGACCAGTCCCTGTTGCTCCTGCTCCCCCCCCTCCCATGGCCTAGTGATCTTGTGCGGTTGACTGTTCCTGATGTTATCATGCCCATAAGCTGGCTGTGGATGTGAGGACAGCAGGAAAGTTGGACGTGGGAGAGTACTGTTTTCCTGAGGATCGACGGATTGGGTTAGTATAACCTTTCTGTGGACAAAATGGGGAGTTTTGCTTTAAAGTGACACTAAGCCCTGGTTTAAAAACAAAATCTATTTAAGTATGTATTATTAACTCAAATAAGTACCTTCTATTGCTCTCAGCCTCCTCCAAATCTCCAAATTATTTTTTTGTGTGGCTTTGATCCAATTTCCACTTAGAGCAGGGGTCTCAAACTGGCAGCCCTCCAGCTGTTGTGAAACTACACGTCCCATCATGCCTCTGCCTTTGAAAGTCATGCTTGGAACTGTCAGCCTTGCAATGCCTGGTGGGACTTGTAGTTTCACAACAGCTGGAGGGCTGCCAGTTTGAGATCCCTGACTTAGAGGATGACTATGTTTGTTCTCCATGGTCCCACTGTATGTGGGAACACAGCAACCCTCTCCTGCTCTGTCCTCTGCTGAACTATAGACTACGGGATGTGTAGTGTGCATTGAGCACCACACATGACCGCAACTAAAGTGCACAGCTCGCTCCAAACAAACAGTGAGGGAAGAAGTAGAGGATTAGGAGCTCATGAAGGATATGACAAGGAGGCAGAAAAACACAAGAGGAAACAATTTCATGAAAAATAGATTACAGGGCTAATAAGTAATAGATTTATATGGATTATTTTTGGAGAATAAGGATATTGCTTAATGTCCCTTTAACCACTTCAGCTCCGGAAGAATTGGCTGCTCAATGACCAGGCCATTTTTTGTGATATGGCACTACGTCGCTTTAACTGACAATTGCGCGGTGGTGCGACACTGTAACCAAACAAAGGTTTTTTTTTCCCCCCACAAATAGAGCTTTCTTTTGGTGGTATTTGATCATCTCTGCGGGTTTAATTTTTTTGCGCTATAAACAAAAAAAAGCGACAATTTTGAAAAAAATATTTTGTACTTTTTGCTGTAATAAATAGCCCCATTTTTTTTAAAAAAAAAGCTAATTTTTTCCTCAGTTAAGGCCGATATGTATTCTTCTACATATTTTTGGTAATAAAAATTGCAAAAAGCATATATTGATTGGTTTTCGCAAAAGTTATAGCGCCTACAAAATAGGGCATAGATTTATGGCATTTTTATTATTATTTAATTTTTACTAGTAATGGCGATGATCTGCAATTTTTATCGAGACTGCAACATTATGACGGACACATCTGACACTTTTGACACATTTTTGGGTCGACTGACAATTATACAGCGATCAATGCTATAAAAATGCACTGATTACTGTATAAATGTCACTGGCAGGGAAGGGGTTAACACTAGGGGGCGATCAAGGGGTTAACTGTGTTCCCTATGTGTGTGTTCTAACTGTGGGGGATGGGACTAACTATAGGAGATGAGAGATCGTAGTTCCCAGCTCGTAGCAACTCACAGTCTCTCTCTCCTCACAGAACATGGATTTGTGTGTTTACAAACACACTTCCCTGTTCTGCCTCTCGTGCCCATGATCGCTAGTGGCCGGCATCGCAACCGCTGGTCAGGAGCATCTGCACCCCTGCAGTGGGTGCGCATGTGCCTGCTATCCCGCTTAAAGGGACCAACGTATAGCTACGACGGTTCGCGGGATCGTGCCGACCTGCCACAGTATTGGTCAGCAAGTGGTTAAAGCCTACTATGTAATACACATGTTACACTAACAACATGTTAGAGTGCTAATGCAGCAGAGGCATTAAAACATTATTACCTGAACAACATCCAGCTGTGATCCTCCTCGAGTGGGTTTAACTTCGGGGCTGGACAGTATCACAGGTCGTGAAATTTTCTTCAGTTCCTCTAATGTTGCTTCATGGCTACTTATATCGGCTTGCATTTTCTTAAAAGTGTACAAAACAGACCATTACTCACAAACGTACGGTATGTGTTATAGAAATCAGTCAGTCGATGTGCTAGCTTGAAGTAGAAAATAAAGAGTACAGCCTCTTTATTTACTAGGAATTAAGTCTTAAGATGTTATCATGTTCTTCCCAGAGTCTTGTGATTGCTGGGAGTGGTCTACACACATTACTGTATTACAGCAAATTATCCTGTTTCTAGACAAGGCATTTAGGAAAAATCAGGAAATACAGTGATATCATTTTAAGATGATCAAAGGAACATTTTTGTAAAAAAAAGCCTGTGTACACTGACAACAAATCTAAAAAGAGAAAAAAGGTAATTTTTTTAAAGCTTTGTTGAGTAGGATATGGATAATACCCCTGCTATTTTTCCTGCCTGTGTCCCATTGGGTAGATTTCTCTTTCCTCCTGCCCTGGAAACACAACAGGAAGAAAAGGTAATCGCTTTTAGGGCCCATTTACACCAGTGTGCTGCGATAACGCATGTTTGTGCGCTGAGGTTGCACCAAACACACCTTCTTAGTGCACCTGCATTGTGGTGTACTGCAGAATATGCCACATGCACAATTTTTGATTTGTTGTGGTGCATCAGGCAGACCATTTAAACAAAGCACATTACCTCATGGCACAACATGCGTTTAACACACTGCAGAGAACAAGGCTGTGATTATCCCTCATTGCCTGTTATATTGACTTTTCCCCTCACCTCCTGTCTTGTAGATTTTTCTTTAGCTACTGTTATGTAACATGTTGGTTTTCCCATCACTTTCTGTCCTGATGACAATGATTATGGGAACAAATAGAGGGGATGAATCGCCCCAGTGGTGATTGGGGTGCTAACCATTTCCCATTCTATAAAACAGTAAAAAAAATTAAAACTTTTCGCTGTAGATACAGGGTGTCTTGGATTTTTGAGACAGTATGTGTCAGAACAAAAACAAAAAGTGAGGAAAATTATATTTGTTCTGTCTGTGTCTCCATTGTGGAGCTTTCCCTCATTTCCTGTTCTCGGTATCGGTCTGTTTGTGATATTCAGCTCATGAGGTACTGCTCTTACCCAACTCCTAATGCCTTTTTGGGAAATGGGTCAATTATTTTATTGTTTTCAAGCATTATTATAATTAGTACAATGCTTATAAGTGAGGGGACAATCACCCTTAAATGGAACACAGGCAGTAATAAAAGTAGTCTATGCTGATTTATTGATCCACCGGCCTTTGCCATGTCCACTTTTTAATGTAGCAAACAATTAAAACCTGTTGTACCACTTTAGGTGTTGATTTACTAAACCTGGCGTGTGCAAAATCTGGTGCAGCTCTGCATGGAAACCAGTTTCCAGGTTTTTTGGCCCAAGCTTAATTAAACAAGCTGAAGTTAGAAGCAGATTGGCTACCAAGCACAGCTACACCACATTTTGCCTTCTCAAGTTTTAGAAAACCACTAATGCCCCGTACACACGGTCGAAAATTTCAACCACAAAATCTGTCTGATTTTTTCCGACGGATTTTGTCCAACACTGGTGTTGCATACACATGGTCGGACAAAGTTGTCGGAAAATCCGATTATTCTGAACGTGGTGACGTTCGTTGCGTATGACGGGACTACGTAGAGGCTAGTAGCCAATAGCTTTGGTCTTGTAATGTGATGTGAGCATGCGTGGCACTTTGTCTGTCGGAATTCGCTACACACAATCGGAAAAAGTCCGATAATACTAAATGCTCCCTCCCACCTCCTAACACCTATGCTGACTAACTAACCTGTATAAGAAAGATGTATATACTTACCTATTTTCAGATTAGGTGATCTCCTTTGTCAGCCAGCAGTAGCTGTAGGGGAGAGGATAAAGCGTTCAACAATGGCTGGAATTCCTGGGAGCGATGACATCACCCATAGGCTCCTATGGGGCTCCTATGGACCATCCATTGTAGGTACTCTTTCTCCTTCCCTGCAGTCACCGTTGGCTGACACAGGGAAACCGGATCACACCACCAGACCAAATCGGCCTGAAAATAGACAAGTGTATAGATCTTTCTTACACAGGTAGTCAGCATAGGGCTTAGGAGGGTGCATTTTTAAGGTTAGTTAGGTTTATCCTGAAATTCGACTTTAAGCTCTGCCCTGAATACGGGAGATATTTGAGTCCATGAAACTGGCTGTTCTGTTTTGTCTCTTTGTGAACAAATATCAATAATAGAAGCTTTTGGACTCTCAGACCTATTTTTTGGCACTCTCTGTGGACTTTGTGCATGTGAAACTTCCAATCCAGACCCCATGCTTTTGGGATAGCCTGCCTTGATTAGAGCAGCCTTACCAGAGCCACTGTGCCTAATTGCAATCTGATCGATCTACTAATAACTTCAATCCAGCACCTCATTTTTACTTGTTCCAGTAATAAAACACTGACAGAGGTTCGAACTAAAATTGTCTGGAGTTGGGCTTTAAACCACACAATTCTAAAATCATGGTGTGCAAAGACTATAAGATCATAAGATAAACTTAGTAAACTTTGAAGATCCATGATAACCTAGTTAGATAATTTCCTACGGAAGGTATTTATCCAAAAACAATGTATTTTTGTGTAAAATTATCTGGCTGGGTTAACACACAGAGATTTCCCACTCCAATCTCTAGGGCTGACAAACAGAACCGACAGGCAAAGAATGATGGAAATGCAGGGAGCAAGATGTTCACGTCAGGGCTGTGGAAGTATAATCTTTCATGCAAGCTTCCTACTTTCCCCCTAAAACTCTTCATTAACTTTCTTTAAGCCCACACCTCATCATAACAATGATGTTACCCTACGCCACGTATAGTCATACAGAAAATTCGTAGATTCTCACAAATACTGTTGTTACCCACTTCTAATTCTATTTTTGCAAAATCGATCACTCTGTTTATTCCACATTACTATGATAATATTATGCTATAGGTGATGATTTGAGTGGTTAGATTACAGTTGAATAGGACAGGACATGAAAACCATTGCTGAGATACCTGAGCCTCCTGTGGCATTCGCAGAGCATCCACTCTATCGGTCAGGTACGTGGTCAGCTGTTTATCCAGCTCTTCCAGGGACTCTTGTAGTGTTTGTAACATGTGATCACTCTCACGAAGGGTCTGTAGGTGCTGCTCTAAAGCGATCTGTTTCGCCACAGCCTGAAAAGATACAATCTGATTGAAACTCCTATTTATCTTCATGATTTTAGAACAGTACCTTCCAATGTCACATTGCCTTTACCAACACTCCACTGTTGATGTGTTACATTCCACAAACTAATAAAGAGTGTCTGTCAGGTCCTTACTTGTGAAAATATGTTTTGTTCCTGTGAGTCAGTTACTGTGCAGAGGATATCAAAATACGTAGTGTGACTGTATATGAGTGTGCACATGGGCTTGTGAATTTTCTTTATTCATTTTCAGCCTGCAGAACCCATTTTATGTAATTGAAAACTTATTTTTCATCAGAAAAGAAAGAATATAACTCATTTAATTTAACCCTTTACCTGCCACATACATTAGGGATATGGAGGAACAGAACCACTTGCAGCTGGCTAGCTATGCTGCTGGTTGCATTCTCTCTTCGCTCCAGCAACCATGAATTTATATCAGAAGTGATTTCCTAAATTTTCTGATTTCAAAAGCTGGTGATCATTTGTCCTATGCCTTCAAAATGAGAGCCCTCACTATAGGATCTTGGCCCAGGGTTGGAGTTCCAAAACTTTCACAAGTCTACTAAAAGGTTTCCCATATACAGAAAGAACACAGAAGAGCTCTGTACAGGGCTGCAGGGGAGAGGGGTTGATTTACTAAAACTGGATAGTGCAAAATCATCTGGTGCAGCTCTGCATGGTAGCCAATCAGCTTCTAACTTCAGCTTGTTTAATTAAGCTTTGGCTTAAAAAAAAAAAAAAAAAATCTGGAAGTTGATTGGTTTCTATGCAGAGCGGCACCATATTTTGCACTCTCCATTTTTAGTAAATCAACCCTGTATGCTAAATTTCTTTCATCAGTCTAAAAAGTTAACATGATGCACTGTGGCATGCCAACATACGAAAGGCCTATTTTCACACCAGTGGGCATGCATTATGGTGCGCTCAATGTGTGTGATTATGTGTGTTGTGCACCTGTGCTCTTTTGCATTTTTACAACACATCACATTGTTTGATTTTGTTTTTAAAAATCTACATTCATTCAACACTATGGGGTTGGTTTTCTAAAACTGGAGAGTGAACAAAAAACTTAGAAGCTGATTGGTTTCTATGCAGAGCTGCACTAATTTTTGCACTCTCCAGTTTTAGTAAATCAACACCTATGCATGGCTCTGCGTTGCAATGCATTCCGGAACATTGAAACACGATGAATTGCAATAAAATGTTTAGTCTACATCATTTTATCCCAATGCACACCAAGGCAGTGCACACATGGCACTGTTGATTGGGCGTTAACACAAAACATAGGTTTGAGGCCAGCCTCCAGATTTTTATTATTATTAAATTTTTGTGTACCTTCAATTTTCACAGTTTTTCAAAAAAGACACAATTTAAAAATTTACATATATTTGTTAATTATTAACTTCAAGTTTTATATTTTAGGTTTAGTAGGAATGTTGTAAGATATGCTGTGTAAAAACAATGTTAGTGTATTTTTATAAAAAAGATTGTTTTGACAAACACTTGCACAACTATTACAGGCTTGCACATATTAGTAGCACCATCTTTTTTTATTCTACCAGTCCTATGCTTTCAGAAAATGTATGATTTGGGTAGTCTTTTATATTCTTTGAAAGCTGTAAGAGAAAAAAATATGACAAACGTGGAAAACTGAAAAAATGGCCTAGCTACCTAAGGTTAAAAGTGGAGTGCAGGGTCTGACAGTGAAGGGGTTAAAGTTTTATTTTCATTTTGAATAGAGTGAGGCAGAGCTTTTCATTGTCATCTGTGTCTTTACTGGGGAGATTTCCCACCCTCACTTGTCACTGTCAGTCAAAGATAAACAAGGTGTACACAGACAAAAAACCCACTTTTAGAAGAGGGGGAAAAGTTAGAACTTCTGATGTTGTTTTTTTTATTGTCATAGTTTTACAACTGCAATAATTTTCTATATAAATGGTCATCGCAGGGACATGAATCCCCTATGTTAGCTTTATAGCTGAAATTAAAAAAAGAAATGGAACTCTTCACTAATCTAGCCAAAACTAAACAAACATTTTTGACTGGAGTTGGGCATTAAACTCTATTCACCGAACACATATATGCAGTGGCAAAGAGGGTGGGCTTTAAGGCCAATGCATCACACATATGCGTCCATGTTGTCCAAGGTTTCCTTGTTTGAGAACAAACTGCCAAGGGAGCAAGGAATAAGATAAGTATAAATGCTTTTTCTGTTCTCCTATACAAAAACAAGCATTTGACCCTTACATAATCCCCAAAAAGGCCCAAAAGGCTCAAAAGGCCCCCTTTACATGGGGCGGAATTCGTCCAAGCGGATCCGCCTGCTCAGCGAGGGATCTCTCCACTGATCCCCGCTTCACAGGCGGATGACAGGTTTGTGTCTGCTCCACTATGCAGAGTGGACATGGACACAGCCTGATGTTCTCTATGCATTGTTATCAGATCCGCCGGACGAATGGCAAACGTATTCCCATCTGTTTTTAGCGGACCAGATGAAACCGGATGCCGGCGGGTGACAGCAGACACATGTCCGCTGACATGTGCCACCCCATGGGGAAACAATGAGTAGTCTGATTGGGCCCGCCTGTCTGTTTTTCAGGCTGACACGATAAGGTGTGAAAGGGGCCTAAAGGAGTCAATCGGACAGGCTATTTACACTTTCAACTCTGTACCCTTAAAGATTCTTAGTATTTATTTAAAGCAGAGTAATTCAGGACATTATCTGCCCAATCTGCACTTCAGTACAGGGTACCAGTACAAGAATACAGAGATTGGAGCTATGAAACGCCTGACAAATTAGCTCCCTTATAAAAAAATATATACAGGCATACCCCACTTTTAAGTACACAATGGGGTTTATCTACTAAAGCTGGAAAGTGAAAAATCAGGCTCACTGCTTCATAGAAACCAATGAGCTTCTAACCCCAGCTTGTTCAATTAAGCTTTGGTAATAAAACCAGGAAGCTCATTGGTTTCTATGAAGCAGTGAGCCTGATTTTGCACTTTCCAGCTTTAGTAAATAAACCCCATTATGTACTTAAAAGTGGGGTATGCCTGTATAACAAGTGCCTATGAAAAATGATAAGTGATGATGTGTAAGGTGCAATCACCCTTGGAAACCAATATGATTTTACCATTTATCTATTTAGAACATTTTGAATTAAAAAGAGGATTGCTGAATCCTTGCTGTGGATAACTGAACACGGTTTTTCACCTTTATAAATAAGCCTGTATGTACTATAAAACTGTATCCTCAGGACAGTATTTATGCACTCTTCCAGAACATCAAACCTGTATGTATGAAAACAGGACAGAAGACCTAGTATGTGGCACACAGCTGACAGTTTTAAATGTAATGGGTTACTAAACCCACAACAGTAAAATACGTCTGTATATGCAGTAAAGCATGCTGGACTTATACCTTTTGTATGAGTTTTTTTTTTGTCAAGAAACATGATTAGAGCCTGAGGCTTGAAAAAGTTTGGGCTCGGGACGCAGTGTGACAATAGCGAATTAATATTCACTATTGTCTTCCGGCTTCTCCTCCCAATCAGAACAGGAGACGGATTGGGTTGGCCGGGAGGAGAAGCCGAGGAAGCCGCAGAGGGGTGAGTGCAGGGGGAGACCGTCACTGCGAAGTGGCTGAGTGCGGGTGGACCTGGGGAGGTTTGTTTGCCAGTCACAAGACTGCTATATACTGCTGATGAGAAATGCTATTTAGCAGTTTATGTTTACAAAAATATTTGCAATTCCATGTTCTGTGTACTGTGGGAGACCAGATATAGTCAATATAGGGTCCTGGGTTTAGTAACACTAAGTACTTACCAAATGACTTAGTTCTTCGTAACGAGCATTAAAGACTTCTAGCTTCTCGCTGATGATGTCATCAAGGATTCCACCATCAATCAAGGTCTGGCCAAGTTCACGGATCTGTGTTCTGTTATCTGCAGGGTGCCGCAGGACTGACTCTAAAGACTGAATGGTTGCAGAAAAAAGCAAAACACTTTTACTAAGTTTTACATTGTAACTTTCATGTCTGATGCTGAAATCGGATAGAGGTCTTCAAGCTAGCTACCACAATTTTGCAAAAAAGTAAGATTTTTCAAACATTAAATGTACTTCCAATAATACACAACATGGAACCCTCCATAAAACAGGTTTTTATGTAGTAGTCAAATTTTAGCCTTGTTGTGGATGAGGTAAATTGGGGTTGATCTACCCTTTTTTTTACTTTTACCTACAGGTAAGCCTATAATAAGGCTTACCTGTAGGTAAAATATCTCCTAAACCTGACGTCAGCGGCACATGCGCTGTGAGGACCCAAATTTTAGCCTTGTTGTGGATGAGGTAAATTGGGGTTGATCTACCAAAGAAATAAAGCATGTTCACTTAAAGCGGTTGCATACCCTTTTTTTTTACTTTTACCTACAGGTAAGCCTATAATAAGGCTTACCTGTAGGTAAAATATCTCCTAAACCTGACGTCAGCGGCACATGCGCTGTGAGGACCCGGCTGAAGGTCTGGCAAATGCTGCCGGACCTTGCTGGGAAGAAGAGTGACGTAATTGCGGCTTCGGCCACTCACAGAGCCGCGATACCCGGAAGAAACATGTCAGCTCCCTCGGCGTGGACCGGGATCAGATGTTGAGGCCTCGTTCTAAGGTGAGTATTTCATAATGAGCTAGTATGCGCTGCATACTAGCTCATTATGCCTTTGCCTTGCAGGTTTTTTGTTTTAAAAAAAAATTATAAAATCTGTGTGGGTATACAACCGCTTTAAATTTCCTTTTGCAAAATAGGTGAAGCTGTGTTCAGTTTAATCACCAAATCATATACATATAAGCAAAAGTCTTATTTTTTAATTCCCCTTCCTTGTGTTTGGTATTGAAAGTGAACACTGCTTTACCTTATTAACCAAGGTAGGTAAACATAACCTTAGAAAGGGAACAAGTTGAGAGGTGCACCTGTTCAACTTATGCAAATGAACCTACGTGGCTTGAGATTTACTAAGATTTTGCCGGCGCAATGAACCAGAGCACATGAACGGGCGCAAATGCCGCTTGTGCATGCGCAGTACATAAATTGACCTAGCGTAGTTCCAAGTGTATTTGCAGGCGCAGCAAGCTTGCTCAGAGAAAGTTAATTTTCCGTTTGATTTTAGGGGCATATTTGTTACTTGGACAGTCATATCTATACTTCCTCACATCACCCCACATCACCCCCATAATATTGCCACTTCTTCATTTAATTCTGAGTTGAAGATGCTGTGGCGCCAGGTCTATAGCGGCGCACAGATCGCGGCCACCCGTGCGCCGGCATGCTCATAGTAAATGGGGAATTGCGCTGTGTTACAGGCGCAAATGCTTTGTGAATACGAAAACGGCCCTTGCGTGTTGGCGTAGGCAGCAACTCATGGCACAAATGCTTTGTAAATCAGCCCCAATGTGTTCATGTCAAATAGCTAATGATGAGCAAAATTCCTATCTTTTTATTTCCCTAGCACCTTATTTGCCAACATTCAAGTGCCGTCATTGGGACTCTGGCCACTCACAGCGCAGGAGCCTGCAAACCCGGAAGAAACACCGGGGAAGATGTCAGCCATCTCAGCAGTGTGCGGGTTCCGCTGGAGGGCTTCGTTCTAAGGTAAATCTTTCATAAAGAGTTAGCATGCGATGCTGTGACGGACCTCGTACCCAAGATGTCCGCCGTAAATGCTTCCTCCGTCCGGTACCATACAATCCAAGACCCTTTAGCCCACCCAGTCACCAGACAACACCAGTGTAGGGCACATCAGGAATGAATCTTTATTTTACATGTCACACATATATACAGCCAGATGACTAAAGCCTAACCTAATTAGCATGAGCTAATTATCTTAATCAACACTGGGCTCCATCATTCAATTGCAGGGTTAATTAGCACACACAACAATAGGTGAAACACTCTTACAAGCCAGACTATACTCAATTACATAACAGACAGGCTGTCTGGAGTTCATGACATTAGCGTCTCTTGCTAATATGCCAAATACACATACAGATTCTATGTGTATTGGGGGGCCAGCATGGACCTGAATCCAAGTAACACCAGCTCAGGGGTCCCAGGCTTGCAGCTCAAAGAGCACTGTTCGCCCAAATGCCAGGGCCCATAATCGCAAGGTAATAGGCTCGCATTCAGTCCCCTCCAACAGCCTGTGTCCCAGCCAGGTCTGTCACAGATGCATTCTAGCTCATTATGTCTTTGTCTTACAGGTTTTATTTTCCCACAGGGTTTACAACCACTTTAAGGCATAGTAAGGCTTAAAGTACCTGAATGTGGTATAAAATAACATGTTTCATATACTTGCAAACCCATTTTTTTATTTAAGAAAAGCATCAAAATATTCATTACATTTCACAGCATATAACAGGGGTTCTGGTTATCAGTATAGAGTGATAACATAAACAGTAAGCATGGCACATGGACCAACAGTACAATATAATGAAAGAACAACAAGGCAGAGACAGAGATCAATAATGATTTTTGTTTAACAGTATAGCATACACCATTTTTGAGAAAAAGTGGAGCAAGCTAAGAGTTTAAAGACTCTGACATAGGCATGGGCAATCACACTGTTACTGATAACACCAAGAGGCACGGCACTAAAGAAAAAAAAAAAATACTGAGAATTTCAAATCAATTACAAACCATAGACAGACACTGTCAACTACAATAGAAGCTAACATTTATTTGAAAATATACCATTACAAAAAAAGTTCAGCTACTGTACCTCCAGAGCTTCACTAGCAGCATCCACTTTATCTGGGAGATTTGTTAAGTTCTGTATTCGTTCTTCCAGTGAACTTAACCAACCTGTCTCCAGATTCAAATAATGGAGAAGTTCTATCCAGCAAGACCACACTTCCTGTCAGAGGAAGACAAGTTAAAATAATTCTCAGAAGACAGCCTTTTACATTGCAAATCCTCTTTTCTCCATGAATATTTCCACAAGGAATTAGAAGAGCTTTTAAAATATCCATTTTCTTTCATAAACAAATATTTGATTTTCTATATCGGATCTCCTGCTCCCTCACATGAAAGTGTTATGGAAGTTCTTACAAAACTTCAAAATATGAAAATATGTGTCATAATTCAGTTTACTGGACGCGCGTGAATCTCATTAATATATCAATGAGTCCAAAGGGATTTAGGCTATGCAGATTTTTGGTTGACCTATATCAACAATTTGTTTTATCTGGAAAAAAATCTAAATAAAAAAGAAAAATAGTATTTTTTGTTGACCTTAATCTACTTCAAAAACAATGCTACCACTATGCGTTTCCTTTAGTCTGCATTAAAAGGATCAAAAAATAATACATACTAAAAATCGCAACTATCTTAACCCATTAATGGCAAAGGTCAAAACTAATTTTAAGTGGAAGAAAACCCTAACTACAGTTTACAAGTTCTTAAAAATGTTCCCCATCCTGCTCCTCCTACCTAACCTATATTAAAAAGGATCTGCATGCCTACTTATTTTTAATCTGCTTTAGTCCAGTCACATGAGCCCTGGCTCCCCTGTCTCGATTAGCAGCTGCTGCAGGAGAGAGGCGGGAGCCCTGACAACAGCTGGGCCATGGGAGCTTGAGGGTGATGTCACCACTCCCAGAATTCAGAACCGCTGTCGTGTGCTCCCTTACACAGAGATGCAGGATGACATGACCAGATTGGAGTGAACTGAAAATAGGTACATATATAGAACTTCTTATACAGGTTAGGCAGGATAGGTAGGAGGGGGGAGAAGGGAACAATTTTAATAGATAACATTTTCTTTTATTGTAATGCCTGAAAACCATTTTTCAACTTTGACATGTATTAGTAACTCTGTGCTTCTAACAGCTTAGTGTAGCCGGGTGAATTATACCTTGTTTTTTTCTATTAGGGGAAATTGGACCTTTATTTGGTGGTGCACATGCATGATTCTTTTTTGATTTTTTATTAAAGGAAAACTGTCACAAAAAATATATACCGTATATACTTGAGTATAGGCTGACCCGAATATAAGCCAAGGCACCTAATTTTACCACAAAAAATGGGAAAACGTATTGACTTGAGTATAAGCCCAGGATGGGAAATGCAGCAGCTACTACTGGGTAAACAATGCCCATCCGCAGCCTTACTGTGCCCATTTGCAACCTCACTGTGCCCATCTGCAACCTCACTGTGCCCACCTTTATCATCAGTGTCCATCTGCAGCCTCACTGTGCCCATCTGCAGCATCACTGTGCCCATTTGCAGCCTCACTGTGCCCATCTGCAGCTGTATCTTTGATAACCAAAACAGTGAGTGTCTCCCGCTGTATCATGCAGTCTGTTCGGCAGCCGTCCACTGTAACAAAGCCTCCTCCTCGTCCGTGATAGACGTAACACTGATTCCATTTCCCAGAACTGTATCAGTGTTTATCACGGATGAGGAGGAGGCGGGGCTTTGTTACAGTGGACGGCCGCCGAACAGACTGCATGACAGACCCTCACTCGAGTATAAGCCGAGGGAGGGGGGGTTTCATCCTAAAAAATTTGCTGAAAAACTCGGCTTATACTCCAGTACATACGGTATATTTTTTAAACATTTAACCTGTAAATTTCTTGCTATTACCATGACCAACCACCAAAGAACAACCCAAAATAAAATTCTGCTATTCCTGACGATTGCAGTGATACCAATTGTGTATACATTTTTTGTTGTTTGTACTCACAGTAGGGCTCAGAAACAATAGACCTAGATCAAACCATTATCTAGCAGTTTTATCCTTATTTTATTTCCACAAGACTTCTTTCCTTTACATTTTTCTCCTCTGGCGAGGAAAAAAAATACAATGTATCTTTTTCTTCATTCAACAGGAGAAAGAAAGTACAGGGGCAGGCTGTACCGATAGTGATCATTGTGATAGCTAATCACAGGCTATCATAGCGATCTTGTGAGTTTGGTGTGTATCGCACTCCCAGTACAAACACAGGTACACACATATGTGGCCCTACTGAAGAAGACACACCTTTATGAGGCTGCATATGTGTGTAGGCCCATCTGCAATGAGTTAAAATGCTTTAAAATATCTGAATTGGTTATTGGCATAGTATGATGTTTTTGTTTGATTGCTGTCACATTTAAAGGATTCTATTGTATTAAAGCAGTAGTAAAGTCTTTTTTTTTTTACTTTGACCTACAGGTAAGCCTATAATAAGGCTTACCTGTAGGTAAAAAGAATATCTCCTAAACCTGTACGGTTTAGGAGATATTCCCCTTACATGCAGCCGCTGACTTCAGCGGGGCATGCGCTCTGAATTTACTGGCCGAAAGGTCTGGCCGACGCCAGACCTTGCCAGAAAGAAGTCTCCCGCGCATGAGAAGACATCGCGGCTCCGGACACTCACAGCCGGACACTCACAGCCCCGGAGCAGCGATACCCAGAAGACATGCCAAGGGAAAATGTCAGCTCCCTCGGTGTGGACCAAGATCACCTCCCGTCGCCTCGTTCTAAGGTAAGTATTCATACTAGCTCATTATGCATTTTGCCTTACAGGTTTAAAAAAAAAGCTTTAAGCACAGACGGTGTATGAATCCCATATTTTGATGCTGGTAGGTTAATTGGCTCCTATCTAAATTGGCCCATGTGTATGTACCTGCCTGTATATGTATGAATGTGAGTTAGGGACCATGGATTGAGGGCAAGGATCGATGTGAATGTACAATATACATGAATAAATTGGCAGTGCTATAAAAGAACCTGTAATAAATAAAATTAAACATAAAGCATAAAAATTATATAATAAAAAAAAATAAAGTATTTGTATAAATACTTTAGTAATCATTATTAGTACCTCTAGTGTGTGGCATTTCCCCCGCATTCTGTTACAAAGTAGCTGATAGTTGTCAAGAACCTCTTTAAGCTCCGTTGTCAAATCTTGGCCACCAACTGGTCCTTTGGCTGCCATTGCCTTTATATTATCCTTTAAGATCTTCACTCTCACCTCTTTCTGTAACACATCCTCTTTTGCTCTCTAAAAATGAAAACAACATGTAAAAATATGTACTTAATTATCCATACCAAGACATTACCAAATTACCTAAACATGCCAAAACAAAGGCTCCACGTGAAGAGGTATAGAATAATCACATCTGGAATACAGAGAATTATTTTCTGAACAGAACGTAATCAGTCATATAATCCGTAATCCAAGTCAGTTACTATGAAGGATGGAGCATAACAATTGTCAAACATTTTTAGACCATATGATTGGATGTGCAAATATATAATAGAGTATGTACTTGGAATATATATAACTAACACAAACATGTGTGAAGAAATGCGTTAATTTACAGTTGTGCTTATAAGTTTACATACCCTGGCAGAATTTATGATTTCTTGGCCATTTTTCAGAGAATATGAATGATAACACAAAAACGTTTCCTTCACTTGTGGTTAGTGTTTGGCTCAAGCCATTTATTATCAACCAACTGTGTTTACTCTTTTTTAAATCTTAATCAAAACAGAAACTACCCAAATTACCCTGATCAAAAGTTTACATACCCTGGTGATTTTGGCCTTATAACATGCATACAAGTTGACACAAAGGGGTTTGAATGGCTATTAAAGGTAACCATCCTCATCTGTGATCTGTTTGCTTGGAATTAGTGTGTGTGTATGAAAGGTCAATGAGTTTCTGGACTCCTGACAGACCCTTGTATCTTTCATCCAGTGCTGCACTGATATTTCTGGATTTTGAGGCGCGGGGAAAGCAAAAGAATTGTCAAAGGATCTGCGGGAAAAGGTAGTTGAACTGTATAAAACAGGGATATAAAAAGGGATATAAAAAGATATCCAAGGAATTGAGAATGCCAATCAGAAGTATTCAAACTCTAATCAAGAAGTGGAAATTGAGGGGCTCTGTTGAAACCAAACCACAGTCAGGTAGACCAACTAAAATATCAGCCACAACTGGCAGGAAAATTGTTCGGGATGCAAAGAAAAACCCACGAATAACTTCAGGTGAAATACAGGAATCTCTGAGAATATGTGGTGTGGTTGTTTCAAGATGCACAATAAGGAGGCACTTGAAGAAAGATGGGCTGCATGGTCGAGTCGCCAGAAGAAAGCCATTACTACGCAAATGCCACAAAGTATCCCGCTTACAATAAGCCAAACAGCACAGAGACAAACCTCAAACCTTCTGGCACAAAGTCATTTGAAATGATGAGACCAAAATTTAGCTTTTTGGCCACAATCATAAACACTAAATTTGGAGAGGAGTACACAAGGCCTATGATGAAAGGTACACCATTCCTACTGTGAAACACGGAGGTGGATCGCTGATGTTTTGGGGATGTGTGAGGTACAAAGGCACAGGAAATTTGGTCAAAATTGATGGCAAGATGAATGTAGTATGTTATCACAAAATACTGGAGGAACATTTGCATTCATCAGCCAGGAAGCTGCGCATGGGATGTAATTGGACATTCCAACATGACAATGATCCAAAACACAAGGTCAAGTCGACCTGTCATTGGCTACAGCAGAATAAAGTGAAGGTTCTGGAGTGACCATCTCAGTCTCCTGACCTCAATATCATTGAGCCACTCTGGGGGGGATCTCAGACATGCAGTTCATGCAAGACAGCCCAAGAATTTACAGGAACCAGATGCTTTTTGCCAAGAGGAATGGGCAGCTTTACCATCTGAGAAGATAAAGAGCCTCATACACAAATACCACAAAAGACTTCAAGCTGTCATTGATGGGGGCAATACACGGTATTAAGAACTGGGGTATGTAAACTTTTGATCAGGTTAGTTTCTATTGTGATTATAATTTTAAAAGCGTAAACACAGTTAACTGATAATAAATGGCTTCAGCCAAACACTAACCATGAGTGAAAGAAAAGTTTTGGTATTATCATTCATATTCTCTGAAAAATGGCGAAGAAATCATAAATTCTGCCAGGGTATGTAAACTTATGAGCACAACTGTATCTTAGCAGAAATGATACTATACCAAATTACTGGACTGTGGCATGTTTTGATCTGCTCCTTGCTTGTAAAATGGTTAACCGGAGCTAGCAATATAGGAAGGCACCCAGAATAATGATCTGGACATTCAGGCACCATTTGCACCTATTTGCTTTATAGTGGTACTAAACCAAAAACCAAAAATGTAACATATTGCAGCTTACCAATCATTAGATGTGGTGGCTGTGTTAGTTTTCTTTCTTTTTGGATTTTTTTCCCCTGGTCATCTTGCCAGTAACACACCTCCTGTATAAAGCCCCATACACACGGTCGGACAATCCGCGGACCAGGTCGGTCGGATCCTGTCCGTCATACTTTGTCTGATGTTGGTTTTGCGTACACACGGTCGGACAAAGTTGTCGGAAAATCCGATCATTCTGAACGTGGTGACGTTTGTTGCCTACGACGGGACTACGTAGAGGCTAGTAGCCAATAGCTTTGGTCTTGTAATGTGATGTGAGCATGCGTAGCACTTTGTCCGGTCGGACAACCGTACACACGATCGGATTTGGTGTGATCGGACCGTGTTGTCGGCAAATCTTTCCAGCAGGAGATAAGACTTTGTCCGTCGGACAATCCGACGTACACTGTCCGATGGTGCATACACACGGTCTGATTTTTCAACAACATTGTCCGATCGGACAGAATCCATGAAAAAGTCCGACCGTGTGTATGGGGCTTTAGAGTGTCCCACTCTGGATGACGGAGTACAGGGGGCACATTTGGACAACAGCACTGTTAATCTGGGGGGATTGTTAGATGTACTAGGAGATTTAGGCTAACAAACTGAAGCCAAACTCCAGCTCACACTTTATATCCCTTTTGGGATAAAGGTTTTTACATAAATAAAGTTGATCATTGTAAGCACCCCTGTCATTGGCAGATGGTCTGTCTCAACCCTTTAACTGTTACATTTGGAGGTCAGCTTGTTTTGTGGAAAAACAACAGACTTACTGCTTGCCAGGTGAAAAAAAAGAAAGCGAATGCAGTTATCACATCTAAGAATTGGTAAGCTGCAATAAAACAAATATTTGCTATTGCGTTTAATACCACTTTAATGTACATGCATTTCCAGCAGAATCCATGGAAACGTATGAAAACAATGTCAATCTGCATTAAGCATATGTGTTTATTTTATTTCAAAGAAGAATCCATTTAACACCAAAAGCAGAATAGTGAATGCAGCCTCTGGAATTTCCTTTGTTTATGTGGGTCACGCATCTAAAGACGTAGGCTGCTTATTATGGCATGAGGTCAGCTGTACACAGAGGTGAGCTGACATTGAGATTAAACATGCCATAGTGTGACCTATTGAAGAACTAGCATTTGTGATATGACATGAGTGACTTTATCAATGATTAATAATAAGCTTACTTCTTTTCTACACAAGAAAAGCCATTTTACTGTTGTGGAAAAAAATGTCTCCGCTTGCTATACAGTATGTTAGCCAGTTGATTAATATGGACTTGACCAAATATAAAATAATTTTTGCGGGTAGGGCATGCCTGAAAAAATTTGCTGGAATATGTCAACCATGGGTAGATGCCCCAATTAGCAAAATGCTGTTATGGCTTTGTCTTAGACCCCTTTCACACCAAGGGCATTTGCAGGAGCTATAGAGTTAGAAATAGCGCCTGCAATCCACCCTAAAACAGCTGCACCCTTGTCTGCAGTGTGAAAGCCCGAGGGCGGTGCGCTGGCAGGACGTCAGGAAAAGTCCTGCCAGCAGCTTCTTTGGAGCGGTGAAGGAGTGGTGTGTTTACCGCTCCTCCACCGCTGCTCCCATTAAAATCAATGGGGCAGCGCTGTAATACCGCCGGCAAAACGCCGCTATTGCAGCGTATTGCCGGGGGTTTTAACCCTCTCTCGGCCGCTAGCGGGGGTAAAAGCGTCCCACTAGCGGCCAAAATGTGCCGCAAATCCGACGGTAAAACGCCGCTAAAAATATCGCGTTTTACCGCCGACGTTATGGGCGGTGTGGTGTGAAAGGGGTCTTAGTAGGATGTCTTTTGTTTGTTTACCACCTTTTACCCTAAGTTCATACTTCTGCATTTTGTGTGGGCCTCGTTTGTGTGGGCACGGCAACCCATTCAAATGAATGGGCTGCTGTGCCCGCGTTTTCGCAAAAAAAAAGGTGCATGGCACCTTTTCAAAAACGCGGTAGCAGGGAAATCACATGGTCTTTTTAATCATGCAATTTCCCTGCAATTCCCACACAAGGCAAACGAGCTGCGTGCTGAGATGTGTGGGGGGTGTCATTCAGAATAAGAGCAGTGGGATTTGGGTGCGGGAACAGATGTGTTTCCTGCACTCACACGCATAGGTGTGAACCAAGCCTTAGGGTGTGGAGTTTTTAGGCTTAGCTCACACCTATGTGTGTGGCTGCGAGTGTGGTAATCTCATCTGTTTCTGCACCCGTAATCACAATGTTCTTATGAGACAAACAGGGCTGCCACTCATTGTGAATGGCACCTCTACGCATCTCGGCACACAGCGCATTTGGGAGTGTGGAAACCGCAGGGAAATCCTTCCCCGTGACCACATTTTTTAAAAGGTGCATGCACCTTTTTTGCTTGCGGAAATGCAGGCACAGCAGCTCATTCGTTTGAATGGGCTGCCTTGCCCTCGCAAGCGCGGCCTGCATAAAACACGGAAGTGTGAACCTAGGGGTATTGTTTTTGTATATCTCTCTGGGGGGCAGGTGGTCTTTCAGATCTGTGTATTAATGCTAACTGTGCCATTGACACAGCTTAAATAGTTTCTGGAGGTGAAAGAGAAGAGAGTGTATGTGTATGTTGTGTGTTTCTTTGTTTGTCCCTGGGTTGTTTTCTTTTCTCCTTGTACCACGATTGTATTATTTATGGATTTACAGTACGTACTGCTAATCTATGCAATGAAACCAGTTTCTTTTTGTATTGTAACTATATTGGCTCCGTATAGCCTAGCAAGGTATAATTATCTCTTTTTTTAGGCCTGGTTGTTTGTTTTGGGAGAGGGGAGTGATAGAATAGAGGGGTGTGTGGCCACCTACACTTTGGCTCAGAGAAATCCCCTTTACCTTTCAGTGGAAATATTCTGGAAGGGAGGCAGGACTTGGGACTGGAGTGGCAGGCAGCTGGTATGGAGAGCTCTGGACCAATCACTAATTTTTGTTGGCAGGGGCAGGACTCGCATATAAGCTGGGGGTCACATGCTTCCTGGGAGGAGGAGGAGGAAAGAGAAGCAGGAAAGATGTAGGGAGAGGACCAGCATCTTTGAAGGCTTGGGGGTTTAGAGACCCCAGTGCTGGATAGCAGGAGCGGGTTTGAAGGCCTGAGGGTTCAGATACCTCAGTGCTGGATAACCCACACAATCGCTATGTAATCTGGAGAAGAAACCAGGCATCCCAGCCTGGGATGTACCCAACCATGCGGAGGAGGAAGTAGGTGAAAAGCGGACAGGGGAAACTGGGCTCAACCTTCTGTGGCAATCATGGACTGTCGATGGGAAAGAGCAAAGGGAGTGCAACCAAGCGGTGCTTATCCGTCAACTTGCTATGTGTTCAAGGACCTAATGAGAGTTACTTTCCAGAACTGACACCGGGGGGATTGTAGGAGTCAAGCTAGGCGGTGAGGCGTGGGATTTTTAACATCCATAACCCAGAGCATTATTCAGAGTGATGCTGGTCGGTTCATCAAAGGAAAGTACACAGAGACAGAGTCGGGAACCAGATCTAATAGAGGCAACTCAGATCCTCTATTCAACATGTAACATTCATCTAACTTCAAACAATAAAGCCTTTTAAAGTTAGAGACTGTTTGCTGTCCTTGGAGATTTTGCATGGGGAGGAAAAACGGAACCAGCCAAAGATAATGAACACACTTTGCAGCTTCCAAGGTAGTAGTGCGCTACATTATATAAATACATTAATAAACACAAGGACTCTTTAAAGAGGAGCTCCAGTCTCCAGTGAAACAATTAAAAAAGTCAGCAGCCACAAAATCTGTACCTGCTGACTTTTAAAAAAACAGCCACTGATCAGTCCCACGATCCAGCAGTGTACACACCCCAGCCAGTTTCAACTGCAGTCTTCTTTCCTCAGTGCCGGCATCTTCACTATGGGCATGTGGCTTCACAGCCATATGCCGCTGTGCATTTTGAATGGTCCTGCAGCCTTCTGGGACCTGTCACATGTCCCAAAGTCTGCAGGGGGGAGGGAGGAGAACTTCCGCTGTCAAAATCGGGAACTCACTTCACCAACCCCCCAGCTCCTCAAAAGTGCCAATTCTTCGAGAGGAGCAGGGGGGCAAGGCCTTAAAGTGGAACTCCCCCTTGGGTGGAGCTCTGCTTTAATGGTCTTGGATTTATGCTAGAAGGACATAATACTCTTGATCCACACAACTTTGTTTTGAGACTGATGCCCTAACCAAGTATTTTTCCTGTTTACATTTTATTTATTTCTGATTAAATTACAATAAAACTGATTCTGTGCTGGCCACTGAGCTGATGTATTGTGATTACTGATTGAATATTTGCCGGAAAAGTCCAGCATCTCTAGTGTTTCTGAGACGCGATACCCTCTGCTATTATTTCCCATTAGACGGTCATTTCTGCTATCAGTGACACTCCAAATATATGCAGATACAAGGTGATTTCTGCTTTTAAAACTAATGTTGGAGCCGCAGGGTGACCCCAAATACTTTCAGTATAACATCCCTAGAGCAAGAATGTCCTTTTTCTCACTGGTATAATTTCGTAGCAACATAAAACGGAAATAATGACAGAGGTTACAGAGAACCAGGTAATAACTAAGGATTCTGAAAATGCACAGAAACTGTAATTATGACACATTTAGAGTTCATGGCAGCCAGGAAGACAGCACCAATTAGAACAGGATTTCATTCTACCAGGACCTTTGTCCTCAAGCATAATCTTCAGACAGATTTTTTTTTTTCTTTCGAACAGATACACATAGGATGTAAAGGGACTTTCAGAAAGAGACGGAAAATCATTGCACTGATTTTCACAGCCCAGAGGTCACTGAATTGTATTACAAATAACAGAGCCATAAGTGAGTTTTCTTATGTTTTGTAGTCCTATAGTTTTCAGTATGTCAGTATTTAATTAATAATTAGCAGATCACTTTGTTGCTGGCCCTGCACAAATTGTGTTTTGGATGTGATCAGCAGATCAACAATTTACCAATCTAGTATGAGGGTATATCTAAAACAATCTGATCAGATTTTATCTATGCAGGTAGACCTCCACACTACAGTGTTGTTGGTAAATGCTGCTAATCTAAAAGACCAAAATCTTAGTTTGCAGCCAGCATGGCATTAAAGCAGAACTATAGGCAATTTTTATTTTTATTTTTGGACAGAGTAAGGGAGGAATATAACCCCTGTAAGGTTTATTTTTATAATCTTGGTCCCATTGGGGAGACTTACCTTCACTTCCTGTCCCATAGCCAAACAAGTAAGAGTAAATATCTGCAAATTAAGGAATTCTCTTGGTCACCCTCAGGTCACCAGAACTAGAGTCCCTATTGGAAGATTACCCTCTATTTCTTTTCTGGGGACAACCCAAAATTTGGAATTCTCTTTTACTTTCAAAGATAATAGTAAACAGGATAAATAGAGAGGATAAATCTCCCTAACAGGGGCACAGGCTGCAATAAAAACTGACAGGGGATCTAATTCCTCTTCCCTCTATCCAAAACTGAAAAAAAAAAATAAAGTTTTGCCTTTAGTTATACTTTAACCCCTTAGAGCCGGCGCATGCCAGCCCTTTAAGGGGTGTAGAATGCCAGGAAGTGGGGCTTATCGTCATGTGACCGCCGTGACATCCAACCATGGCAAGCTGGCGAACGGGAGCTTTCAGTTTGCAGTCGGCAACTGTGCTGGGAGCGCACAGGGCGCGCTCGCTCTCGGCACAGCGCTATTGGCGCTATTGCATGCAAATATGTGGCCGCTCAGTGCCAAGAGTTAAAGAACAGAATTAAGCACACCGATCTGTATTTTAAAATGCATTACTGCTCTTTTTTAGAAGTCAAGTGGTTTTATAGTTGTCATAGGTAACCCAAACAGAGAGGCAACGGAAAGGAGTCAAAACAATTCACACAATAAATTGTGCAAATAATTACAGGCATACCCCACTTTTAAGTAAGCAATGGGGTTTATTTACTAAAGCTGGAAAGTGCAAAATCAGGCTCACTTCTGCATAGAAACCAATGAGATTCTAACCTTGGCTTGTTCAATTAAGCTTTGGTAATAAAACCTGGAAGCTCATTGGTTTCTATGCAGAAGTGAGCCTGATTTTGCACTTTCCAGCTGTACTTCAATTATCCAATCATGTGAAAAGCAAATTCCTGTTTAGAAATGTAGAAACATAAAAGAGTGAATGCAGAAAAAAGACCAAACGGTCAGAGTCTGTCCCATTTTATTTTTACTTATTTCATCTGCACATGATTGGATTTTCAAAAGTTCTCACACGGCTGGATAACTGAAATGAATATTCACCCATCTTACTGTGTGAAAGTTCTCATCCCCTTTAGAAATTCAGCCCACTAGTATTTAATCACAGCACTTTTGCTGCAAGTAAACCACTGAACCTCACACTAATTTCAGCAGTTTAAAACTAGTTCTGTATTGGAACTGAGTTTTAACAAGTTAAGAAGAATATCTAAAGCTAGCCATACATAAAAATACTAAACTGATTTGCCCATCCACACATTTTAGATGGATGTGGAAATCCTCCCTGCTGTGTCTTTATATTCTGACAGTGGGACTCTTAGGTTGCCAGAATACACTGCCCATTGGCTGCAATCACTGACTGAATGCTGCTTTTCCAGCAGGACCATTCGACAGCAGCCAGTCTAAGCACAGGCCTATGTTGAACAGAGAGGGCTACACAAGGACTGAGATTTGGGCGGTTCCAGCTTGACCGGACAAATTTCAATCAATGAAGGGACAACTTCAGGATTCTTTTTCCACCTTATGGTTGCCAGACCATCTTTAGTTATCATAAAGGCAACTGATAAAAAAGAAATAAATGCAGCAGTCTGCACATCACCACACCCAAGAATGTGGTACTAAACAAAATCATTGTTTAAATTGGTTTACTTGTTTTTTAAAGCATAGGAAATGAATTGTCATTGTGCAGGATTCTTCTAAAAATGGCCATAGAGAATAAAAAAGCAGTTGGATGTGTTCTTTTTCCAAAATGAAGAACTTTATACCCCGGATGCAAATAGTAAGAGTATGGTCAGATGCTTCTATATCAAGCTTATCTTGGGTAAAAAAGTTGTAATCAAACAACATCCAATACATATGTTCGTATGACAATATCTAACATGTATGATATCCTCTAATATCTTGGTGCTAACACATGAGGACCGTCCTGATTAGGCCCAAATCCTCTCAACATTTATGACCACCTTTAGATCAGATCCAAGGCAACCCTGTACAAATTGACAGAAAGGTATAGATAGCTAGATAGGAAGACTGCACTGTCTACTTTTTTCACATTGACAGGTATCTCTTTAAATAATAATGTCATCCATCGCTTTCTTACTTTCATTTCTTCTACAGCATTCTCAAGTTCTTCAGGAGACTTGTATTCAAAATCCCTTTCCAAATATTCCTCTTCAGCTTGCGTCATCCACTCTCGCATTTCTGCCAAGTCCTTCTTTAAATTCACAGCTTTCTCCTGACTTTCAGATAACCTGTTCATCTGATGAATTACCTGAAAAGTAAACACTTGTTTAACATAAACTGATTTTAACTGCATAAGATGCCTAATATGTGCAGCACACAATGACTTTATTAAAACAGTGAAACAGAACTAATGTAGTAAGGTATTTCTGTAGTAAAAACCCATCCTTCCATTTTCTTTATATGATTTTTCTAGCATAAAAGTGTTTACCATAACCATATATAGGGGTGTGGTCTGGAACACGTAGCAGAGATGGCCACTAAAGAGAGAAGTACCGCTACCTTCAGGGGATCTTTCTGTTCTACATGCCACTCTGGGCTTCAAAATTGGCATCATAGAATGCCCTCTGCAACCTACCAGGACCCCTCTCTGCAGCCTCCCAGAGAACACACAATCAAGCAAGGAGGGGTGGGTTTCGCATAGGAATGGAGACTGTGCTGGAGCTAATTCAGCAGATGCCCAAGATGACCGATCTGCAATCAATAGTCACTGATCAACAATGCCCTTTCGGGAGCTGTCTCAAACCTTAAGGAAGAGATCAAGAGAGTTGCAGACCGACTCTCCAAGGTTGAGCAGTTCTCCACCCACCATGACATTGAAATGCGGTACTAGTAGCTTGTGGCAACACAGCACAATAATCATGTCATAGATATGCACCACAGATTGGAAGATCTGGACAACTGTAGTCATCAGCACAATCTATGGAGCAGGACGATACCGGAATCTGTAGAGCATGATCAGATCCACGTGGCTCTAGAATCCCTCTTTAACAAGTTGCTGGAGCCTCTCTGGGAAATGCTGATCCACCTGTAACAAGCCCATTGAGCTCTTAGACCATGGGGTAGAGATTCTGACCCCCCCCCCCCCCCCAAATAAGACATTATATGCTGCTTCATGGATTTTCACTTAAAGAAATTGTGCAGCAGGTGAGGGAACAAGGTCTACTATTCAATGGCTCAGAGGTTAAAGTTTTTCAAGATCTCTCCCTCATAACTTTACAAAATTGCAGAGTGCTGAGACCGCTACTGAATGTGCTTAGGTACTCCTTACAGACTCCAGATGATTTACAGAAATTCTGTAATCGACTGCACTTTCCTCAAGTGCCAGTCCCAGAGTAGTACCAGGAGTTCTTCTCGCCAGAAGCCGTAGTGGATGTTTCTCAGTCACCTCTAGAACAGCATCCTTCCCAGACAAGAAAAAGCTCACTTCTACCTTACCACAGGGACACTGACTGCCTTGGAGAAGACCTTCCTTTTCTGAGTTGCTTTTGTAACAGCACTTGGAGCTTACCACCCTTTGGTGCTACTATGCTGTGCTATATCTGTTTCTGGACCTGATTCTTGTTGGTGCGGTGAGTATAACATTGTTTTGACTGGTAACATATGCAGTTTCTTACACTTGCTGTTCCTTTTCTGTTCACCCATTTTTCTTGCACTACATAGTTAATGGTTGATCTAAAGGAGATTGCACAATCTGATTCTATATGTGTACGGTGAGCTTTACAGACTTCCAGGGACATACTTCTGTTTTTAATCCTACATCTCTTCTCCACATATGTGGTTATGTGAGTGCTCAGCTTTTGCACACACTGCCAAATGAACGATCCATGCAAGAAGAAAGTAATGTACAAAACAATCGATGATTGTGTATTTAGTGAGAACAGTGCTCACTGATAATGATTGCATTGAAGAAGCATGAAACTACAGGGATGGGTGGTGTGTGAACTACTTCCTGAGTCTTACCAGTTTTCTCAACCTAAAGGACAGGTAGCAGGAAATAATGGAGGAGATTTCGATTTAACAAACTGGAGGCTGAGGTAAGGCATGCTAGAGAGTCTAGAACATAAATAAAGCTTTTTCTTTTCTGCAGGAGAGGTACATAACGGTATACTGGTACATAGGGAGGCTGTAATTTAGAAGAAAAAAAAGTGAACTTAGCATTTAAAGTAGGGTTGCACCGATACCGATACTAGTATCGGTATCGATACCGAGTACACGTGCAAATGCTCCGATACTTGACCCGAAACGTGGGCAGCTTCAGAGATGATCGGTGCATCGGTGAGGGGGGAGTTACAAGCACGATCTCCCTGTATAGCTTTTCTGACAGCCGCTTCTACTCCTCTTCCTCCCGCGGCAGTCAGGGAGATCGGTGCTTGTAACTCCCCCCCACAGCCGCACCCATCACCCCCCGCTGTCCCCCTCTGTGTTTACCATGTCCTCCACTGGATCCTGATCCGTTTCCTCTTCCGGGCCCCCCTGTGTGCTCCTTCCTGGCTCTCCGCGTCCTCCTCTGGGTCCCGATCCGTGTCCTCCTCCGGGTCCCGATCCGCGCCGTCTTCCGGGTCCCGCTCTGTGTCATCCTTGCAGGTCCCGATCCATGCCCTCCTCCTCCGGGACCCCCTGCGTTCTCCCTGGCTCTCTGTGTCCTCCTCCAGTCCCCCCATGTCCCGGATCTTTCAGGATGGAGAGCGGAGGAAGAAGCCGGTAAATCTGTCATCATTTCCTCATCAGTGCCCATCAGTGCTACCTATCAGTGCCCATCCTTTCTGCATATTAGTGCCACTGTCACACGGATGGAAAGCGGAGGAAGGAGCTGGCAAATCTGTCATTTGTTGGCTCCTTCCTTTTCTGAATGCACAGAGTCAGTGATCACTGACTGTCCATTCATAACTGAGCAAGTTTACGATGCTTCAGTGCATGAATGGAGAGGAGCCTCTGTCTCCTGTCCATTCATCTTCAGTGCAGAAAGGGACTGGGGAATATGTGTCCTTGGGCCCTTTCCCTGTCTCAAAGGGGAGATGTCAGGGGTCTGTGTGACCCCTGAAATCTCACCAAAGCCCCCCCCCCCCAAAAAAAGAAGGCATTGTAAAAAAATAAAAAATTGTAAATAAAAAATCCAAAAACTACCGACACAGTCCACACCCCATCAGTGCCACCTATCAGTGCTGCATATTAGTGCCACTGTCACACAACATTTAAAAAAAGAAGTATCGTAATCGGTATCGGCGAGTACTTGAAAAAAAGTATCGGTACTTGTACTCGGTCTTAAAAAAGTTGGTGCAACCCTAATTTAAAGGACCGTTGAGTTCTAGAGCCATAACGCTGGCAAACATACGGTATTTGTCCCAAGTCTCCTTTTTTTCCATCGATCTGCGATGAGCTTGCGGCTTTCCAATCAGGTATCCTTATTCTAGGTGAGGATCTTAATTTGCCCCTCAACCCGCTTCTAGACTCTTCCTCAGACATCTCCTCGGTACTGTATAGGGCACTGTAACAAATTAAATTGAGGCCTACGACCCTTACCTTACGTGACTCTTGGAGGCTCTTATATCCTCATGTAAAATACTTCAACTATTTCTCACCAACCCACCAAACATATTCAAGAATAGATTATTTTCTCATTTCACAATTCGACCTATCTGAACTCTGCTTAGATTGACCCAATGTACCTTTCAGACTATTATCCAACTACTATGACCTTGCACTTTCCAGAATGTGATTGGCATCAACATGTACAATTATTTATTACAATTATTAATATGTAATAGCCAAGAAAAGAACAAATAAATGTCATATTTTAATTCCAATAATGACCTATTATTTTGAACATTCTGCATCAGGGACAAACATCATTAGGCACAATTGGCTCATGCCTATTAGGCCGCGTACACACGAAGGGACAATCCCGCGGGATTATCCTCTGGACTGAAGTCCAGAGGATAATCCCCTCGTGTGTGGGCGCCGGCGGACTTTTTGGCGCCAAAGTACGGCGGACTAAAGTTTCAGGTTTTGTTCTCAAATTATCCGCTGGACTTGGAAGTCCAGCGGACAATCCCGCCGTTAGTGGGCAAGTCCGCGGGACTTTTGAAATGAACGGACTTGCCGCTCATCGGCAAGTCCGTTCATTTAGCACGTGACTTCAGGTTACGTAGCTAGCGTAGGCAGTTACTGCCGCCGCGCTAGCTCCGTGACCTGGCATGGATTTAAAGGGAATCCCCACGCCGAAAAAACGGCGTGGGGGTTCCCCCCAAATCCATGTCAGACCCTCATCCGAGCACGCAGCCTGGCAGGCCAGGAAAGGGGTGGGGACGAACGAGCGCCCCCCCCCCCTCCTGAGCCGTACCAGGCCGCGTGCCCTCAACATGGGGGGTGCCCTGGGGAAAGGGGGGCCGTGCGGCCCCCCCACCCCAAAGCACCTTGTCCCCATGTTGATGAGGACAAGGGCCTCTTCCCGACAACCCTGGCCGTTGGTTGTCGGGGTCTGCGGGCGGGGGCTTATCGGAATCTGGGAACCCCCTTTAATAAGGGGGCCCCCAGATCCCGGCCCCCCACCCTATGTGAATGAGTATGGGGTACGATGTACCCCTACCCATTCACCTAAGGTGTAAAATGTAAAGTAAAAAAAAAACACACACACTTTTGAAAAAATAGTTTATTGCACCGCTCCGGGGGTCTTCTTCCGTCTTGGGGGTCTTCTCGCCGGACTCCCCCGCCATTTACCAAGCTCTTTTACCGAGCGAGGGGAGTCCGGCTACCTTCTTCGTCGTCGTCGCCGCCGTCTGGGGGTCTCGATCCGCCTTCGGGGGTCTTCTTCCGTCTTGGGGGTCTTCTCGCCGGACTCCCCCGCCATTTACCAAGCTCTTTTACCGAGCGAGGGGAGTCCGGCTACCTTCTTCGTCGTCGCCGCCGTCGTCTGGGGGTCTCGATCCGCCTTCGGGGGTCTTCCGGGGTCTCTTCTGTTCTTGCGGCGGTCGTCGTCTTCCGCGCCGCCGGCGCCTTCTCCTTCTTGTCCTTCTTCTTGTTCTTCCGATGTTGACCCGACGCTCTCTCTGCCCGGAATGCCTGTGCCGCTCTGAGCTCGGACTTATATAGGGACATGGGGACAGGGTCACATGCACATGTCACATGGTGACCCCGCCCCCTTGCGTTGTCACAGTCCCGGAGGATGCTGGGACTGTGACATCGCAAGGGGGCGGGGTCACCATGTGACATGAACATGTGCCCCTGTCCCCCATGTCCCTATATAAGTCCGAGCGCAGATCGGCACAGGCATTCCGGGCAGAGAGAGCGACGGGTCAACATCGGAAGAAGAAGAAGAACAAGAAGGACAAGAAGAAGGAGAAGGCGCCGGCGGCGCGGAAGACGACGACCGCCGCAAGAACAGAAGAGACCCCCGGAAGACCCCCGAAGGCGGATCGAGACCCCCAGACGACGGCGGCGACGACGAAGAAGGTAGCCGGACTCCCCTCGCTCGGTAAAAGAGCTTGGTAAATGGCGGGGGAGTCCGGCGAGAAGACCCCCAAGACGGAAGAAGACCCCCGAAGGCGGATCGAGACCCCCAGACGGCGGCGACGACGACGAAGAAGGTAGCCGGACTCCCCTCGCTCGGTAAAAGAGCTTGGTAAATGGCGGGGGAGTCCGGCGAGAAGACCCCCAAGACGGAAGAAGACCCCCGGAGCGGTGCAATAAACTATTTTTTCAAAAGTGTGTGTGTTTTTTTTTACTTTACATTTTACACCTTAGGTGAATGGGTAGGGGTACATCGTACCCCATACTCATTCACATAGGGTGGGGGGCCGGGATCTGGGGGCCCCCTTATTAAAGGGGGTTCCCAGATTCCGATAAGCCCCCGCCCGCAGACCCCGACAACCAACGGCCAGGGTTGTCGGGAAGAGGCCCTTGTCCTCATCAACATGGGGACAAGGTGCTTTGGGGTGGGGGGGCCGCACGGCCCCCCTTTCCCCAGGGCACCCCCCATGTTGAGGGCACGCGGCCTGGTACGGCTCAGGAGGGGGGGGGGCGCTCGTTCGTCCCCACCCCTTTCCTGGCCTGCCAGGCTGCGTGCTCGGATGAGGGTCTGACATGGATTTGGGGGGAACCCCCACGCCGTTTTTTCGGCGTGGGGATTCCCTTTAAATCCATGCCAGCTTGCGGAGCTAGCGCGGCGGCATTTACTGCCTACGCTAGCTACGTAACCTGAAGTTACGTTCGAAATGAACGGACTGCTCCGTGTGTGGGCAAGTCCGTTCATTTTCAAAAGTCCCGCGGACTTTTGGCCGGCGGATTATCCGCTGGACAAGTCCGTGCGTGTGTGGGCAAGTCCACACCCTCGGAAAGTCCAGCGGACCTAGCCGGAAAGTCCAGCGGATTGTCCGCTGGACTTAGGTCCGCCGGCAAAAGTCCGTACGTGTGTACGAGGCATTAGAATCACAGTGAAATAGGTGACTTTTCTCTGAACAGTCATTGAGCACAAGTGTTTTTACCATCAGCAACAGCACTAGGGATATCTTGTATAAACATAAAGCAGAACTTCAACCAAAAGGGGAAATTTCACTTGTTTGCCTCCTCTACCTCATTTGGCACTTCGTTTTTTTTTTAACAGGTAAGTGCCCTTATATTAAAAGTCAGCAGCTACAGTATTTGTAGCTGCTGACTTTTGATTTTTTTGGGGGAGACTGAAGCTCCTCTTTAATTGTCATTGTCATTAGAACAGATTAGTACTAGTAAAACAAGAATTGGCTTTGTCTAAAAAAGGTGATCTCAGAAGAGGTGTAGTCCTTTCAGCACAATAAGTTGTGTACTTACAGGTTCCAGCAATGAAATTGCGTCCTTATTTCAGATACATAGCAGTTCTATTTACCTGTTTATTTAGTAGTTCCCATTGTGCCTGCTGATCGGCAAGCCTTGGTAATACCCATGTATGAATCAATGTATCGGAGTGGCTTCTCAGTGCGGTTTCCACATCTGATAACTTGTTCAAACATCCTTCCACAACTTCCATGTCATTCACAAGAGCCTAAGTTTGAAAAAAATAAAAATAAAGGTGACCCCTTCGTACAAAACAAGCATAAATGTACCCAACTATTCAAACTCCTACTATGTTAAAATGATGGTATCAAACTTACTCTTTTAAGTTTATCTAAATGCAATCAATAAAAAAACATTGTTAGTTACCTTTATAGAAGTTTGCTGGTTGCCAAAGTCACTCCCTGCTTTAGAAGAACAATGCTGTTGTCTACAGTGCCACCCATTAAATAGGTGATTTACAATGGCTGAAAATGATCACTATGCTGATATTTGCACTGCCAGCACCTGACCCAGAAGTTCAGGGCCACCTCCACTATCATGATTTACACAGCGATAATATCTTCAGGAGGATAAAAGAAAGTTTAAAATATCTTTAAAAAATTGTATAGCGGCGATGATTTCAACAAGGCACTTTATTTATGGATGCTATTTTAAGAGAGTTGGCATTTGGTGTTGGTATCATTTTTCATCAGGCTTTAACCATTCCCTAGAGTTTATGGATAACTAAGAAATGTTTTAAATTTAGGTAGATAGTCTGGGATGATTTATTATTCACTATATTATATGTATAATACATAATATGGTACTTCACACTGAGATGAAGCAGGGAACCCTGGGAAGTCACCTCTGTTGGTTGTTCTGTCCCCTTAAAACCATTTTACAGAAGGCTGGTATGTAAGCAGCAAAGTTGTGTTCCTGCATGAAATTCTTTCTTGGTGATTACAATTACAACAATTTGTTAACGGAAGTAATCTAAAGGCATTTTATTTGTGTATTAGAGAAACAGTAGGGTTCCAGGCCCCTTGTTTCTGTCTGTAGCTGATTTTAGAGATGCTACACCGCTTGAGTATAATGACACAGATGTCTTACTTTGGATAACATAACAACATAAAAAAGAAATATTAGCACATAACATTAGGGGACTGTCCCGCACTCATTCAGTGAACCGATCTATCTTACCATGCACTGGTCCAGCTGTCCCTGTAGAGCCTCGGGATCCTCTGAGGCTGTATGTCGATTGAGCACAAAATCTTTTGCTTCGTTCATCCATTTCTGTACAGATTTGGAATTATCCTGAATGTGTATGAGACAGCAAGGCACAAAATTATTATATGACTAAAACTAGAAAGATAATAATTACTGCGGTTTACATTTCAAAATGGGACTCCTAAAGTAACTAGGTACTATATGTAACTTAGAGCCAAAAAAAAAAACTCTTTAATGTCAAATCAACAAACTCATTATCTGCTTTTATTGCAATAACAGATGGAAGACATTTTGAGGTATTTTATCCCAATTGCTAACCATAGGCTCCCTAAAAATGTATTTGTGGACCCTGAAAAAGGCCACGAGGTGTAAAAAATGTTTGTTTATTTCACAGATGCCTTCTCCTAAAACGGGGGGACAGGCTGTACATTTAATACCCTGGTTCTACTGTTGTTTGTAAGTTGTAATAATATATTACATTTTAAAGTAAACCTGTGACGGTAGACACATGCAAGCGCCAAAGCTTGCACCCTTAAAAACAAGTCAGCAGTGCAGGAAGTATGTCACAAGTCATACACTATAAACCGGACACAAGCCTATAAAAAATTACTAGAGATGCAGTGTGTACTGCTTAGATTGCAGCAGAACAGGTCCAACACAATGCAGAAACATTGTGTATTACACCTAAAATGTATGTCCAGCCAAAACTGTTTTTCTTTAGCTTTGAGTAGAGTGGCGAAGGATTAGAACCTCTATTAAGTTTTATCTGCTATCCATTGCTTAACCACTTCAGCCCCGGACCAATTGGCAGCCAAAGGACCAGGCCCCTTTTTGCGATTCGGCACTGCGTCGATTTAACTGACAATTGCGCGGTCGTGCGACGTGGCTCCACTACAAAATTGGCGTCCTTTTTTTCCCACAAATAGAGCTTTCTTTTGGTGGTATTTGATCGCCCCTGCGGTTTTTATTTTTTGCGCTATAAACAAAAATAGAGCGACAATTTTGAAAAAAATGCAATATTTTTTACTTTTTGCTATAAGAAATATCCCCAAAAAATATATAAAACAAATTTTTTTTTTCTCAGTTTAGGCCAATACGTATTCTTCGACATATTTTTGGTAAAAAAAATCGCAATTAGCGATTATTGATTGGTTTGCGCAAAAGTTATAGCGTTTACAAAATAGGGGATAGTTTTATAGCATTTTTATTAATATTTTTTTTTTACTAGTAATGGCGGCGATCAGCGATTTTTATTGTGACTGCGACATTATGGCGGACACATCGGACATTCTTGACACATTTTTGGGACATTTGTCATTTATACAGAAATCAGTGCTATTTAAATAGCACTGATTCCTATGTAAATGACAGTGGCAGTTAACGAGTTAACCACTAGGGGGCGGGGAGGAGTCAGTGTGACGTGTTGTGGTTTTTTTTACTGTAGGGGGGCGTGGCTGTACGTCTGACATCATTGATCGGCGTTCCCGATGACAGGGAACAGCCGATCACTGACAGTCAGTGTATGAAGCGCGGGGAGAGGTTTGTTTACATAGACCTCTCCCCGTTCTTCAGCTCCGTAACCCGATCGCGGGACACCAGCGGCGATCGGGTCCGCTGGTCCCGCGGCCGGGGTCACGGAGCTCCCGACCGGGTCGCGAGCGCGCCGCTGGCGGGGCGCGCGCGACCCACAGGCAGGCACATGCACGATCACGTACAGGTACGTGATTTTGCCTGCCCGTGCCATTTTGCCGCAGTATATCTGCGTTAGGCGGTCGGGAAGCGGTTAAAGAGGGATTGCACCTTAAAAATTTTTTTTTAAAAGCCAGCAGCTACAAATACTGCAGCTGCTGACTTTTAATAAACGGACACTTACCTGTTTCAGGGTCCAGCGATGTCGACAGCAGAGGCCGATCAATTGCTCGGCTCTCTGCTGCTGCCGGCGCCATTCTCGGTGAGGGAATCAGGAAGTGAAGCGCTGTGACTTCCCTTCCCGGTTCCCATGCGCGAGTCGCGCAGTGCAATGAGAATTGTCCGTGCTGTCTCTGGGACCCGTGTGTGTCCCAGCAGACAGCGCGGCAGGACAGGAAGAGGCATAGACTCCCGTGGGAGTGTCTTAGACAGGTATCTGCACCCCCCTGAAAGGTGCCAAATGTGACACCGGAGGGGGGGAGGGTTCCGATGAGCGGAAGTTCCACTTTAGGGTGCAACCCCGCTTTAATTAGAGGATTCAGGTGTATGCGGTTATGTGCCAGATTGTGTAAAGCACAAGCACGGCCATATGCTTCAAATACACACTATCTGCATTTGGAGCAACCCCCATAACTGTGTACAGACACAGCTTGTAATTTCTCTCAATGGGTCCCGAGAAAGTAATCTGCACGCTGTACATCCCCAGTATGGCTGTGTGCCTAAAGGTGATGAAGAGAGGAAGATATGTTTATAGTCCAGCCTGGATGAAACTCGTGACTCTCTGCACAGATACAGTCCCAGATAGCAAGCAATTGTGCTGCAAGTTTGAAAATGACTTGCCAGGCTTCACAAGTTTGTTGCACAATTGCATGACTCCAGATTCTTTGCAAACATTCTGCAAGTCTGCTGCAAGTTCTGGTTAAGTTATGTTGTGCAATAATCATCCCACCACAGGGGTCACTGTGGCTAAATTTTCATGCTGTAGACTTGCAAAGCTCTTGCTGTAGACTCACCACTGCAACTTTGCTCTTGCTAGAGACTTGCCACGCAAATTTTCTACAAATTGGAAAAGTGTCAGAACGTGTGCTTCAAGTGCTCTGCGAGTGTACAACTTCCCAGTGAAAATGTGCAAGTTAACAGACTTACAATTCAACACTGCCACAAATTTGTGGCAAGACATCCTTGCTATCTGGGGTGGAAAGTGAATTTAGCTAGCCTAGGACAGAAAGTTATTCATAGGATTACCAAGTGAAAACAAAGGAAAAAAGAAAACAAGTGCAGTCACCTCATGGAAGGGCTGGTAAGCTGAAATATAATTGTTATTTTTATTTTTACTTTAGATACACTTTAACTATCACTGCAGTTCTATTTGCCTTACCTCAAATTCTCTCAGTCTGGAAGTTATATCCTCTAGAATACATAGGTGATCAGCACAGATACTCTTTAGCTTGCTCCACTGTTCCTCCATATCCCTGCACTCATTCATGTATGCTGCCGTTTTGTCTTCTGGGGCTCTCTTCTCCAGGAGTCTGGTTTCAGTGTACATTGTATCAAGGTGCACCTTCTGGGCATCTAATGTCTGCAAAAGAACCTAAAAACAAGAAAGCAGCTATAAACAACAATTTAATATAAAACACAGGGCAAGAGTCGAGGCAATGCAAGTTGCTCTGGGCCTGAACAATGCTCTGCATCTAACATTTAATAGAACAGAGTCTGGAAAGCACCCTACTCTGCCCAAATGTTACTTCCAAGTTATCCCAGCAGTGTCCAGCCATGTTTCAGATGCAGTACTCCAAAAGTTTGAGGATGACCGTGCCAAAAAGCTGAAAAAGACAAAGCTCCAGCAGCGATTTAGATAAGAATCTTGATTGGTAAAAGAAATCAAAGAAGGGTTCTAGCAAAAAAGTTAGTCTTTAACACAGCAGAGCTGTATAAAAGACGTCCATCTTTTTAGAACACTAGCAAAAAACGGGGGCATGCTGGTTGTAGGAGGGTTTATCCGGTAACGGCCTAATTTATTATTTTTTGCTTGTCCAATTCTCCTTTGTATAATGTTCTTTTCCAGTATAATTCAAAGGTTAAAAACTTGACGAGAAAAAAAAAACTGTATTTACCTCCTCATCTATGCAAACTTTATATAGTCCACAGTGCACTACAAAACAAACATAGGAAAGTAAAGGAGCCCGGAAGAAATAGAACTTACACAGTTTTAATTCCCTCTAGCTAATAAGAGAAATAAAGCAATGTGACAAAGAGATTTATTGTGTGAATGTATGTAGTTTACACTTTACTGTATGTTAGCTATGGCAACACACTTCGTACAGTCAGCTATGCCACTTCTTATTATGACACTTTATTCATGGAGATAAAATCAGCTGACTGCAATAGTGGGACAGTTTTCACAGACGAGAACAGCTGAAATATTTGCACAAGAAATTGTATCTATTAAAGCGTATCTAGGGTCAGAATGTAAAATCATATATTAATTTTCACATTGTATTTCAATTATTTCCAGCCTACTCCTAATAATCTGAATGATCTCAAAGTTGGTAATCATTGTGAACTCCCCAAACATTTAGTTCCTTGAACTCTGTGATTTGTAGTCACTATGCCCTGTGAGTAGGCACTGCTGTGTCACACATTTCACAGAGCCTGCCTTCTGAACTAAATATGTTCTGAGAGGAGGAGGCACAGTCAGTATAGGAATCACAGCTTGCAGGCAGCAAGGTACCATGGGATATGTAATCCTTAGAAATTCTTAGAAAGTAAACAGCGGAGAAGCTGCAAAACATGTAGGGAATCCAGGAAAATGTAGAAAGAGAGAGCCAGCACGAGAGGCAACACTCACAACATAGAAGAAGATTTTAAAGTAAAGTTAGACTGGATTGTTAAAAATAACTATTAACGATGTTATCACAATGTTGATATTAAAAAAGATATTATTAGAACGTAAACAGCAGAGGCGAAGATGCAAAGCATGCAGGGAATCCAGAAAAATTAGGAAAGTGATAGCCAGCAGACAGGCAGCACTCACAACATAAAAGGAGATTTTTCAAGTAAGCTTATATTGGATTGTCAAAAATAACTATTGTTTGTGTTGTTATCACAATGCTGATATTATAAAATTAACGTGTATGCTGTGACCATAAAACTCTTTTAAATGCACACTTATCTAACACATGTATTATGTAACACAACTATCAGTGACATCAAATAAGATTTTGTTGAATGCATATCTTATTTACCACTGATTTTTCCAGCTGCCTCAGCTCTTGCTCAGATGTTTCCTTCTACTGTTTATATAGTAAGACCAATTTCCTCAGAAAAGTGGGACTTTAAATGGATCACAGAGAAAGTATAAAAAAATAATTGGATTTTTATTATTACATAAATAGACATCTCATGGTAAAAAGCACAATACAAAGAATTGGATAAAACCAAGACATATACATGAAAAACACAGGATTAAAAGACCAACTATGAACCAAAGCCCAGAGGCTGTCAGGATGACAGACCATTCAATGTCTGGCCTGTCGTCCTGACAGCCTCTGGGCTTTGGTTCATAGTTGGTCTTTTAATCCTGTATTTTTCATGTATATGTCTTGGTTTTATCCAATGCTTTGTATTGTGCTTTTCACCATGAGTTGTCTATTTATGCAATAATAATAAAAATCCAATTATTTTTCTACACTTTTCCTGTCTGTGATTCATTTAAAGTCCCACTTTTCTGAGGAAATTGGTCTTACTACATGTACATGGGGATGGGATCAACAGACAGTATTTTATCGGCTAACAAAGGCAAATCCCTTTCTTTTCTACTGTTTATATATCAATATTTTTTTGTTTACTGCACATTCTTACCTACCTGTTTTTTAAGTGCACCTGTCATGGCAACATATAGGGGATAGCCTTGCTTGCCTCCCTTGGAAAACATTGCTTGCCTGGCTTCACTTCTTCTGAGTCACTGACAGGGACCAAACAATGACTCAAAAAGCATTGACTGATATCAGCATTAGTCTGCATGCACACTGGATGTTATAAAAATGCCAGTAGCTTTGCAGTGAGTTTCTGAAAGTATTTCAATGTTTTAGCAAAAGCGTTTTTTAGCTTTTTTTTTTTCAATGGGATCAAAAACGTTAAAAAAAGGTGGTAAGTTGCGTTTTTCAGCAGTTATCTGTGTTTTTTGACGTTGGAACATTTATACAGCTGAAAAACTCCTATCAGAACCCACTAGTTTTTGTTTTTTTTACAGCCAAAAAACGCCCCAGCCAAAAACAGTTGATAACAGCCTATGTGTGCATGGACACATAGGATAACATGATGGGGAGTTTATTCACTGTAGAAAAAAACGTCTGTAGCCAAAAACAGCAGCTGTGAAAATGTCCAAAAACATCCAGTGTGCATGAGGCCTTGCAGTCAGAAAGCAGAGCAATGGTATCCTTCTGACTTCTCTAAAGACTGTTTTTTTTTTTTTTGGCTAACTCTGGGCTTCTATTAGATTTTCTCATGCAGTGGGGTTCCCAGCACTGTATGGGTTAAATGCTCATGTTGTCTAGGGAAGAAAGGGATGAGTGCGAATACTCACCTCCGAGGATGTGTAGACAGTAAGGCAAAAATAAAACACTCTCAGATTATTATACTAGTGGTAGCCAACTAAGCATTGAAAATATTTTAGGAAACACTTGACTGAATATAGCTAATGTTTTATTTTTTTGTCGGTCCAGACTTCAGCTTTACAAACTTGTTTGCTAATATTTTCACACATTGTAAAAAGGTAAGAAACCTGCCAAGGGGAAAATAATGCCATGTCAACTGGACCTTGGGCGGCTGAAGTACTCAAAGTCTGATTTTCTTTTATTTGTTCAATGAAAACGATTTCAGACTTTCAGTTGAAACAAAAAAGAAGATACGAAACGCTGCATACATTTTCATTAAAACCAACCTTTGCCTGCTGAAGAGCCAGCTCAACTGTTGCAGGGTCACAGAGCCCTGTTAGTTGTGATTGTAATTTGTGTTGACATTCCACTATTGTTTCTTTCAACAACCTCCGGGTATCCAGATACTTCTGGCTGGGCTGGTGATCCAGGGCTGTAAACATAAAACATGACAGCACTGTGTAAATACATTCTGAATAAAACTAAAGTTTCTGTACACATTCACAGAAAACTGCACTGTTTAAGGAAAACTGAATTTTGGCTAACGTAATTTCCTAAATAGAAGTATCCAAACACAAACTGAATTCATGCTCCGAGTCTAAATACCTCTGTTCCAAACCTAGTGAGGACATTAGAAACAAGGAGATTGATTTACTAAGGACAAATAGGCTGTTTACTTTGCAAGGGAAGTTGCGCTTTACAAGGGAATTTGCCCCAGAACTTAGTGAATGACCTGAAGTTCTGCTCAGTTCCATTATCCAATTATGTGCAAGCATAAATTATGTTTTTTGTATTTTCTTTGCACATGATTAGGTATTCTTTGCAAAGTGAAATCACCATATTCACTAAGCTCTGGAGCAAATTCTCTTTTAAAGTAAACAAACTATTTGTCTACAGTAAATCCACCCTGAGGTACAGTAAATCCACTATGGTCTAAGTATAACTATTTTAAAATATTTGTATCATATTGTGCAATGTCATTAGCTAAATAGTAAAATTTCAAGCAGATATTAACAGCCGTTATTGTCGAGTTTAGGGTTCGATCTCCTGTCTGCTAAAATGAACTTGTATGTAACCAAATAATAAATGTAAGCAGCAGGTAGCTGACAATATAAGCTGTCGGCAAATCCCTCTTGTGGCAGAAACTGTTACTGCAGTACTTTTGCGAGCCTTATCATATATGTGACAAAGCCCGGACTTCAGGTCCTTCATGTATCAGACAATGCACTGTAGTATAGGGACAGGGCTGTGTGGCTTTTCTCTAGTATCAGGTAGCGGAGAACGTGAGAGGCTCCTGGCACGGCTGGAGTAGACAATGCTGACAAATATGTTTTCAGGTACATACAGCCTATGTTATTTCATTTAGATACAGGTTTGCAAAATCAAAAATGAAGGGAGGACTGTTGGGGTCTTTCCTCACTACAACACCTGCATCATAAAAGCCCTTTCACACTAACAGCAGCAGCTCTTTACCGTCGTTTTAGTGGCGCTTTTCGGCCGCTAGCAGGGCGCTTTTAATCCCCGCTAGCAGACAAATAAAGGGTTTAAAGCATCCGCAAAGTGCCGCTGCCGAGGCGATTTGCAGGTGATTCAGCAGTGCTGCCCATTGATTTCAATGGGAAGGGGTGCTTTAGGAGCAAAGATGCTGCTTGCAGGACTTTTTTTAACATCCTGCCAGTGCAGCACCCCAGTGTGAAAGCCCTCGGGCCCTCAGTGTGAAAGCCCTCGGGCTTTCACACTGGGACTGCAGATTAGGGAAATTTTTCAGGCGCTTTACGGGCTAAAGCACCTAAAAAGTGCCTTCAGTGTGAAAGGGGTCTAACAGAAAGAACATTATTTTCTAGAAAGGTCAGCAGCTACAAATACTTTAGCGGCAGATAAGCGGAGCTTCCACTTTTGGGTGGAACTCTGCTTTAAGTGAAGACTCTATCACACATGAAGAAATGGCATGTTCTACATTAGTATTAGAATACAAGTATTAGAATTAAAGTGTCAGAAGTATTCAGAGTAAGCATGCTGGGATATCCACAAGCCCAACTGACTGTGTGTGAACCATTCCATGCATCTGGCAAATATATATAAATATACAAACCTTCCTGAAATTGCTGGAGTTCTCTTTCCATTTGATTCTTTGCCCTGTCATAATGGGTAGTGATGTTATTCACACTGGCTTCAATAAAGACAGGAGCTGTAGGCTGGGAACCAAGTGAAGTTGCTTTTGATCTTAAATATTCAACTTCTGAGTGCAAGTCACTGAGTTTTGCCAACCGAAGCTGTAAATAATGATATTACATTATATGAGTATTAGTAAATGGCACACACACTGCACATACATAGGTAAATAAATAAATTCTCTCTATTATTCACCTCCTGCTACTCATTTTGTGAACTGTGTTAAATATTGTCTCCTGGATTTATTTTCTATGGACCATCTTTACAAGCGCTTCACCTCATTTATATAATTGTTTACTGCACATACATATTTATTATATCTTAACTTCTGCCTTACTTAGCCAAAAAAAAAACAGATAAGAAAAAAAGTCTGCGACCTTAGACATCATATAGCACCGCTTGAAGTCCAAGGCACTTAACTCTGCCCCGTCAGAACTCAGAAGAAGTGGGCAAAGCGTCCAATTGCACTGATCCAGAAGTGCAAATAAGAGTGGTGTCTCATGCTTTTCTTATTGGCACTTCAAGAAAAAAAGTCTGTGTATTTCTCTATGGGGCATGGAAGGGTTTCTATTGCTGTCTGTGTCCCTTTTTTGAAAAATATCCTCTTACTTCTTCAAAACTAAAATAAACTTAAATTAGTCCATTGGTTTAGTAGATCCTAAAATTAGGTTCTATATCAGATTTTCCTGATAAATATTTAATAAGTGACAAAAGCTTTCCAGAGCACTATGGGCCAACTAGAGATAGCAAACCAGAAGCTCCCTGCCTTTAGGCTTACTCAATCGCACTGAAGCCTCAGACAGACAGAACTATCACAGAAGGGGCAAGTCACTGCTTTGACGCATGCACTTGTGTGTGTACATTTAGGCTTCAGCTTCTGAGCTCTGTAAACAAGCATTTTACAACATGGTATGAAGACAGATAGAATTAGGTCTAGAGCAGTGATGGCGTACCTTGGCACCACAGATGTTTTGGAACTACATTTCCCATGATGCTCAACTACACTGCAGAGTGCATGAGCATCATGGGAAATGTAGTTCCAAAACATCTGGGGTGCCAAGGATCTCCATCACTGGTCTAGAGCTTCAAGCACTGGGTGGATAGAAGACTACATATTTACTTAAATGAAAAGAAAAAAATATCTGTAAAGTGTCTATTTTAAAGCGGAACTAGACCCATCTATTTAACAGTTTTAAAAAACAGTTACATTCCCGCCACATGTTGGGAATGTAACCATCACATTGCTTGTGCTCTCAACTAAACTGTCAAACCATCAAATGGCTGGTGTCATAACTGACACACATATGCAGCACGATGGCAGTTGAAGATCAAACAGAGGCCAAGATGGCAGCTTCCTTAGCTGAAAGCGATACAAGGGTTTAGTTCCGCTTTAAGCCCTTACTATAGTATATAAAGTAAGACATTTTATACAACACCACAACACATTCTCTGAATAAAGCACAATCCAGCTGTCTAGCTCATGAGAGAAAATAACAGGATAAAATTGTCATAAGGAGTAATAAAATCAGATGAGATATTTAGTTTTTAAATAGAACACTCACACTTGATTTCCATGTCGCAATAGTGATTATATTGCCTAGTATAGCAGCTATTTTTGGAAATCCCAACAGATATCTGGATGGAAAAGGGGTATTACACTAGAACGAATAGGGATATTTAGAGCCAAAATAATGTTCTGCTATGTACAGCGGGAAATGTCTGCAATGCTAGCAAGCTTCAGAAAGCCTTAACAGAAGCCATGATCAATGCCAGCAATTGGGCTGTGCATACACTCATTAATATTGACAAATTATTACATCTTCCTACATAATGATAACTTTACTACATGGAGGCATATAATTGAACATTGAATAAGTTGAACAAAGAAACTTTAAAACAGCCTAAAATAAGCCTTGCTACATGGGCATTCTAGAAAGTAATGCAAAGGGTAATGAAGATGTGTATATATTAACCCTTAGTAAGAAATCATAACTAATTTGTTAACTAGCAAGATTACTGTAAACTAAAATGTGGGTTACTGCCCATTACCAATATACTGTATATTGGTCAGTTTGTGTTGTCTTTAATGTTCTTTTTTTGTGTGAAAACAACACGTCTATTTTAACCAGTAAAGAAATGGTGGTTAAAAGATTTTTTTTTCCCAACCCCATACTTCTAATTACCATGGTGGATGCAGCACCTGTCCCCCACCGACTTAGCACTTAGAACGGAGCAATCAAACACTGCTTATCGTTCAGTTGCTGGTCCAGGAATCTGGGTGGATCCAGACTGTAAAGTCGAGACAGATCTAGCGCCTGGACCAACTGAGTGACATCAGCAAACAATGGACTTTAACCAGCTGTCGGCTGAAATGGGTCACAGGAGTAAAGCTGTAAAAGTGTGTAATAATGTAGTTCACTAATCATAACCAATAGGAAATCCTTACCTTTGTACTGTCTTTCATCGCCTGCAAAGGAAGGTCCTGGGAAGATAAGGATTGAGTCTTCAGCCATTCCTCTTCCTGTCTTATCTTTTCTTCTAGTCTATCCAACTCTTGGAAATAGTCAGTGATAGCATCCTGATACAAAATACCCTTATGAAGCTCTTCTATTTGTTTGTTTATGCCATTCCATTCGGCCTGCAATCTTTCCAGGGACACTTTCACTTCTTCTTCAGGGAACCCTTCTGTATTAATACATATAAATTGCAAAAAATGCACACATTCATTAGTCTATAACAATTTAAATCCTAGCGCCAGCTTTGGTGAAGAAATATAAATCTAGTTATCATCGACCAGCTGAAATAAATTCAGCTTTTTCTGCAATACTCACCTTCTGCTTCACACTGTTCCCCACAACCATCGCCGGTGTGTCCTCCAGCTCCAGACCTCTTCTAGGTTAAATGACTCTCAGCACCATTCATCCCACTTGGGAGTCCAGGCCATCATGGAAACACCTCCTGGGTGCAATATTAACCCAGCCTGGGCTCATAGGAGTATGCTACAGAGAACAGAGTAATTCTCTGCATGATTTAGGACCAAACACTGACAAAGGACAGAAGAAGCTGGAGGAAGAGGACCCCATTTATCATGTGGACTGGCCATAAGATGCCTAGACTATAGGTACATATGGAGAATTTTTTTTAAGTATAACACACATACAATAATTGTGTGCATAAAATTATATTAAAGAATTTTGTTTTTATATTTTTTATAATTAGTCACATTGTAATGTGCACCCATAGTGATGTAATGTATGTATACTTACGGTGTCTTGAAAAAGTATTTATACCTCTTGAAATTTTCCACATTTTGTCATGTTACAACCAAAAACATAAATGTATTTTATTGGGATTTTATGTGATAGACAAAGTGGTACATAATCGTGAAGTGGAAGGAAAATGATAAATGGCTTTCATTTTTTTTTACAAATAGATATGTGAAAAGTGTGGCGTGCATTTGTATTCAGCCCCCTTTACTCTGATACCCCTAACTAAAATCTAGTGGAACTAATTGCCTTCAGAAGTCACCTAATTAGTTAATAGAGTCCACCTGTTGGTAATTGAATCTATAATTACAGCTGTTATGTTCTGTGAAGCCCGCAGAGGTTTGTTAGAGAACCTTAGTGAACAAACAGCATCATGAAGGCCAAGGAACACACCAGACAGGTCAGGGATAAAGTTGTGGGGAAGTTTAAAGCAGGGTTAGGTTATAAAAAAAATATCCCAAGCTTTGAACATCTCACGGAGCACTGTTCAATCCATCATCCGAAAATGGAAAGAGTATGGCACAACTGCAAACCTACCAAGACATGGCCGTCCACCTAAACTGACAGGCAAGGAGAACATTAATCAGAGAAGTAGCCAAGAGGCCCATGGTTACTCTGGAGGAGCTGCAGAGATCCACAGCTCAGGTGGGAGAATCTGTCCAAAAGACAACTATTAGTTGTGCACTCCACAAATCTGGCCTTTATGGAAGGGTTGGCACGAAGAAAGCCATTGTTGAAAGAAAGCCATAAGAAGTTCCGTTTGCAATTTGTGAGAAGCCATGTGGGGGACACCGCAAACATGTGGAAGAATGTCACATCTGGTCAGATGAGACCAAAATTAAATTTTTGGTCTAAAAGCAAAACGCTATGTGTGGTGGAAAACTAACACTGCACTTCACCCTGAACACCATCCAGCAGGACAACGACCCTAAACATACAGCCAGAGCTACAATAAAATGGTTTTGATCAAAGCATATTCATGTGTTAGAATGGCCCAGTCAAAGTCCAGACATAAATCCAATTGAGATTCTGTGGCAAGACTTGAAAATTACTATTCACAGATGCTCTCCATCCAATCTGACAGAGCTATTTTGCAAAGAAGAATGGGTAAAAATGTCACTCTAGATGTGCAAAGCTGGTAGAGACATACCAAGGAAGACTTGCAGCTGTAATTGCAGTGAAAGGTGGTTCTACAAAGTATTGACTCAGGGGGGGCTGCATACAAATGCACGCCACACTTTTCAGATATTTGTAAAAAAAATTGAAAACCATTTATCATTTTCCTTCCACTTCACAATTATGCGCCACTTTGTGTTGGTCTATCACATAAAATCCCAATAAAATACATTTACGTTTTTGGTTGCAACATGACAAAATGTGGAAAGTTTCAAGGGGTATGAATACTTTTTCAAGGCACTGTATATGGTGAAACATCTATACTTCCCAGGCGACTACGTTATCAGCCTGGCCCATTGACTCCTGAGAAATCTATGTCAATGATCCCTGAAGTCTTCGGGCACCTAATGTGGGTATGATCGTGAGCTCTCCCGACCGGAAGAGAGCACGCCTCGCAGACACAAGAACTGGAGGTGCATGCTGGGTAGCCAGCTGCCCACATCCTCCATGGCAACAGCCAAAATCGAGGGAGAAAAGAGAAACTATAACTTAGTAAGTAATTATCATGTGCACCAGGCCAGCAATATCCATTGCAGCTATGGTGTATTACAACAATCTCAATGATGGGATTAGTATAATTTTGGATAGGAGACTGGAACTCCTCTTTAAGGCCTCACTAAAATATGTTATTTTTTCCAATTACTTGAACTAAAAAATGCATCAATTACGTCAACAGACATGCTCTGAGGGCTAGAAGTTAATACAATATGTACAAGTACAGATGAACCTGTAGCTTGAATAAATGTGCTATGCATACAGCAGAGGGCGCTGCACAATATAAAAACAGAAGACACGCAAAGTTTCACATTACTGACATTAAAATAAATTGTATCTATCTTAGGAAATGGAATTTTAGAATACAGACAGCTTTTCAGGATTTACTAGCAGGATACCATGAAAGGCTTGGCATGCACCTTCTTACATGAAATAGGAGGAAATGCTAGATGAAATTTATATCACACATTTATGTTGTTAAAAGAAATTAAACATAATTAAAAGGCAACAGTGATGTGTAATTGTTTGCATGCTAGGTGTGGATTAAATATATATTTTTCTTAGTAAAGTAAACCCATCATAAAGGAAATCTGTGGGGGGGGGGGGGGGGGTACCACACCAGTGAGCTCTGTCTGATGCTATTTGACTGTCTGATATACTGAACCACTAGATTTATTACTTTCTGTGAAACAGACCTGAAACAAATATGATCAGTAAAGTAAAGATAAAAGTCAACATTGCTTAAGAATACACTTGTTCCAGGCCAGTGATTCATAGTACTGAAGCCAAATGAGCCAGTATGACAGCCAGACAACTAGCATGTTCAGGAGAGCTCACTAACAACCACCCCCATGTTACTTTAATGATGGTTCCTTTGTAAGGTTCACCCAAAACTGGTATTTCAGTATTTAACTATACAGTATGTGGGACAAATTATAAAGACCATTCTTACATTTTATGAATGGACTGTATGCACATAGACCAAATGGTATGAATCTAGCCAGGGTCATAAGGATTTACTGAGATGCTCAACCACAGTGAACTTTTTGACAGCTGGGTATAGTGGAATGCATTTAAAGTGGGGAAAATAATTATTTGATCCCCTGCAGAAGTTGTATGCTTGCCCACTTATAAAGAAATGAAGGGTCTATAATTGTTATTATAGGTGTATTTTAAATGATAGAAACAGAATAGCAACCAAAAATCCAGAAAAAACACACAGTACAAATGTTGTAAATTGAGTAGCAGCTCAGCGAGTAAAATAAGTATTTGATCCCCAAACAAAACATGACTTAGTACTTGTTGGAGAAACCCTTGTTGACAAGCACAGAGGTAAGATGTTTCTTGTAGTTGATTACTAGGTTTGCACACATCTCAGGAGGGATTTTGGTCCACTCCTTTACATCTCTTTCTATAAATTTTCTATAGGATTAAGGTCTGGAGACTGGCTAGACCACTCCATGATCTTAATGTGCTTCTTCTTGAGTCACTCCTCTGTTGCCTTGGGAGTATGTTTTGGGTCATTGTCATGCTGAACGACCCAACCCTGACCCATCGTCAGTGTTCTGGCTGAAGGGAAGAAGGTGGTCATCCAATATTTTTCAATACATGGCCCCGTCTTTTGGCCCCTCAATGTGGCACAGTCGGCGGGTACCTTTAGCAGAGAAACAGCCCCAAAGCATAATGTTTCCACCTCCGTGCTTGACTGTAGAGATTATGTTCTTAGGGTCATAGTCAGCATTTTTTTTTTTCCCTCCAAACACAATAAGTCCCCCTCCTCAAGAAGGCACATGTACAGGCCCATCTGAAGCTTGCCAATGAACAATTAACTTAACTTTTGTTTGGAGGAAGAAAAATGCTGACTATGACCCTAAGAACACCATCCCTACAGTCAAGCACGGAGGTGGAAACATGATACTTTGGGGCTGTTTCTCTGCTAAAGGTACAGGCCAACTTTGCCGCATTGAGGGGCCAATGGAAGGGGCCATGTATTGTAAAATCTTGGGTGAGAACCATCTTCCCTCAGCCAGAACACTGAAGATGAGTCATGGATGGGTCTTCCAGCAGGACAATGACCCAAAACATACCACCAAGTCAACAAAGGCATGTCTCAAGAAGAAGCACATTAAGGTCAGAGAGTTGCCAAGTCAGTCTCCAGACCTTAATCCTATAGAAAATGTATGGAGGGAGCTGAAAGTTGCCAAGCGACAGCCAAGAAACCTTAAGGATTTAGAGAAGATCTGTAAAGAAGAGTGGATCAAAATCCCTTCTGAGATGTGTGAAACGTCTTACCTCTGTGCTTGCCAACAAGGGTTTCTCCACCAAGTACTAAGTCGTGTTTTGTTTGGGGATCAAATACTTATTTTACTCCCTGAACTGCAACTCAATCTATAACATTTGTATTGTGTTTTTTCTGTATTTTTGTTTGATATTCTGTCTCTATCTTTTAAAATATACCTATGATAAAAATTATAGACCCTTAATTTCTTTGTAGGAGGGTAAACTTACAAAATCTGCAGGGGATCAAATAATTATTTTCCCCAGTTTAAAGGTAGAGCTAAAAGTTGACAGAGCTTTGTTTAAAAGGTAGTGTTTTGTCACCTATCATCCAGGACAGACATGGCAAAGTCTAAATGACAATGCTGTGTATAAAAGTGTCATTAAAAACTATTCATACTCACTCAGTCACTGCAGTTGGGGTTTTGCATAGCAGTGTTGGCAGCTCTACACATGCTCAGTTTTTAGTTAGTTTTTATGCTGAGCATTTCCTCCCCATCACATCTGAGCAGCCCATGTGACTATAGAGTCTCACATGTGGGCGTATACAGTCGTAAATGACAGCCCACTCCCTCACTCCTCCTTCATGTCCACTAACCAGCTAAATGCAATGGAGGTTGGATATTACATCTTGATTGATGGAGGCTTCACCTCCCTGTTATTCTAAGACATTCTAAGACATATTCTAAGACATAGGCTAGAGGGGCGTGACACAGCCTGTGACTAGCATAAATCCGCCCACACCATTGTACTGTATTGCCAAAAAATAATAAAGATTTGATTTCAAATATAAACTTGTATAACAATTTAACAGTTTATTGATATTAATTTTTTTTTTTTACTATGTATACTAAAGGCTGTTTATTTTTTTACTTTGAACATGTGACCAGCAGAAAAAGCCTAAAAGCTCCTCCTGCCACTGTTTTCCTACAGACATGCTGGGAAAGAGCTGGGTCATGTGACAGCTGTATATCAATTAGGAAAAAAAGGTATTTTGTTTTTTTTTTATTAACCCCCTTGGAGCCAGCACTTCCCGACCTTTTAAAGAGTTTAGGATGCCAGGAGGCAGGGCTTATGATTATGTGGCAGCTGTGATTGGCTGTCACGGCAGCCACATGATCAATAAGCTCTACGTTAGCTGCTGGTAACTGTGTGCACATCTGTAGTTACACTAATTCACGCATATATGCTGCCAAGGGGTTAAAATAATTACAGTGTCATCATCCATATACAGAAAGCGAAGGAACAATGTAAATTAAACCGTGCGTATTTAGTATCACTTTAATGCAATAGGATATGTCATGACTTTGACATGCAAGTAAAGCCATAACAGACAGCAGTTTTTTTTTAGAGCCACTCACTTATCAGGGGTAGTTTTAAATCTCATTGTGCAAAGTTGGAGCTAGCATATATCCAATCAAAATACAATTTTTACCAGTTAAACACAAAATATGTAAATTCAGGTTGAATTCGTGTTCAACTTGAATCTGAATCTCAATACTAGTAGAGATGCAACATAACCTAAAATGCACTTAGGTCTCTTTTAAGTTGGTTTCCAAATAAATAGAATTTTTTTATCCAGCTCAACAAGATCCACTGTCGGACTTCTGGTCTGATAGTCCTCTCACAGTACAACAGGTTATAAAATATGACTAGATACAAAAGACTATAAAACTTAGTGAACAATGAACAGAACAGAAGCCTGGATGGTTTCTAATATTTTTACTTGTTTAAAAGATGTAGTAAAAGGTTTTGTAGCAGATAATTATTAAGGCCACAATACATATTGCATGGCCACTCAAAGTAAGACGTTAACACACTTGTACTGGCAACATGAGATGGCAATTAAGTGAATTTGCCTATAGCAAAGCAAGGAAGGCAGGGAGGTGTTAGTTCAGGGAGGGCTAAGTTGACAAAACAAATAAGACAGGAAATGAAATGATAAGTGCAAGGTTAGCAGTCATACAGACCCATCACAACAATATTTGAACAGCTGTAGAAACTAAACATTAGTCAGCCGGCTGCTGAAATAATCGTAACTATTACTTTAGCAAGGGCAGTGAAACTGACTCAATTCTCATCACACAATGTTCATATAAAGTATACCTGAACAGGGGGATACCTTTGTGCATATATCTTATGGAAACCTACAATTACCAGAACTTCAAAGTTGATTAAGGCTGCATTAACACTTGTGTAGCGCAATTTTGTTTGAGAGTTTTGCACACGATTTTGCGAGTCGCATTGGGCCATCCCATGAATGGACTGCCATTTGTGCATCTGTCACCCGAAAAAAAGCTGCTTGTTTACAGGTGACAAGCTTCTTGCAGTCTTTAAAAGCGAGGTTTGCCGCGATTGCAGCAAGATCCTGTCCTGCGACAAATCGCAGCTGAACCGCATTGTGCTTCGGGTGTCATTAAGGGATAATGGCACCCAAACACACGTTTTGCAGGAATCGCAGGCAGAATCACAGTGATTCTGTACTTGATTCCAAATCGCGAGGTGTGAATGGAGCTCAAAGAAGGCTGTTTGCTGTATTTTCTTTAAACTGACATGTAGAAGTAATGTGGAATCACCTAATCTGACTTTTACAATTAAAGCTGAAGATTAGGTATGGTAATGTTTACATAGATACATTGGTTTAGCTTGGACTAATACAAGTATGTATGTGCCACACCTGTGGGATCCCCGTGGAAACTGCAAATCACTGTATTAGGCACCAGTAATTGCTCTGACTTTTGGGTATTGCTGAGCAGCTGCCCTACTGCTTACTGAACACAGGAGGTTACTGGCTCAGAACGGGCACCGTTCAGAGAATACTTTGCATTTTCTCAATAAATGCCAAGTGTTCTCTTATTGGACCAATCGAAAATCGTGACATCACCTACCTACCTCTCCACCTTGCCCAATCAGAGAATGCTTTGCATTGAGAACATGCTGTGTTCCTTGAATGGCACCCATGCCGAGCAAGCCACCTCCTGTGTTCACAATGCAGCCGCTCGGAAGCTAGTGGATGTGAAACTATGTAAAAAATGCAATACTTAATCTTCAGCTTTAAGGTCCTTAACAGTAGTGTACATTTCTTATCTGTTTGGTTGAACAAAAAAAGGACAATGTTAAATTAAGAATTTAGTAACTGGGTTTATAGCTATACATTTCATGACACTCTTACTTAGTAGCCATTGACTTTTTTTGTGTAACATATAGATACAACATAAATACTCCATGTTGTAAGAATAGTCTTTTATTTATATTGATTAAAAAGTCATAGTATAAAACTGGTGTATTGTACGCTGGTGGATCTGATGGAAGCATGTATGACATATGATTTATACTTTTTTGATCTTCTATACCTGGCATAAGTTAGAAGTCCTTGCTGCTCTTTTTGACCCATAAGGAATTTTTAATCAGGAATAAAATACTGAGATTTGTGATTATCCATACAGCTTTAACAAAGAAGCTTCTGGTCCCTAAAATGTATGGTGACGTTTATTTATGAGACTATTTGTTAACATAAAAACTGTAGGATTTATCAAGATATGCTTCTAAGGGAGAAACATTTCACCTGATGTGCTCTCCATCAGATTGCATTCTACTTTTCGTTTGGAAGATCAACTGTGGGTTCCATCACATCGATTTGATTCACATGTACTCCTGAAGATCATTGAAATGTGTCAAGTTTACATGTGGATTGTTTTGGATCTATATATTTTGTGAAACAGACACCAGTTTTATACTGTGACATTTTAATCAATATAAATAAAAGACTGTTTTTATAAAAGGTTGTATTTATGTTGTATGTACTGTATGTACTGTTCCACAAAAAAAGTCCATGGCTACAAAGCAAGAGTCTTATGATATATACTGATATACAGGGACGTGGACATATAGCTCACAAAATCTAGGTTTCACCTTTATGGGTCTATATCTACTAATTTTTTCACTTGGGTTGTTTTTTTAATTTGAAAAACTGGGTACAACTACTAAATAATATATGTCATTGTTTATGCAGAACATGTCCACATTTACAAATATTAGTAAAGATTAAAACGATACTCTCTTCTCCATACCTTGCTTACACAGTTCCATTAGGTACTGTCCATGTGCAGCAGCCTCTCCAAACTTGGGGGTTCTTTCTGCTCTTTCTTTCTCTAAAACCTACAAAAGAGGGTAAAGAATAGCAAATGAAAGACAATATCAGTCAAGCAATTTTTCTACAGTGCATTGTATTATAAGAAATAAATACAAAGGTAAATTCATATAAAAAAAAAAAAAACAAAAAAACAACTGCAACAATAACCACACATGACTTTTCTGATATGTTAGGGTTTAGCTCCATGACAAAGGTTTGCACTGAATTTAAAGGTGAACTGAATTTTCTTAATGATATCTTAAACAGTACTATTTAATGTAGGTCCATATTAGCCTGAGGGTTAGAGTATTCAAAGACATTAAAAGAGAAGTATGCGTTTGGGGGTTTTTCCTCCATCATACTTACCTAGGTGGATGCAGCATCGGTCCGATGCTGCATCTGTCCCCCAGCACCTCTTCACTGAGAACCAAGCGATCGAACATCGCCGATGACTCGGTTCTAACAGCTTCCAGAGCAGAGAGCTGCTGACTGTCAATCAGCAGCTCTCCTGCTCTGCTCTCTCCTCATTCACAGGTGCGCTGAGCTGTGGAGGGGCGGGGATTGGCCGTCTCATGCTCTCAGTGGCTCACTGGAAGGCTGAGATGGTTATCAGTACAGGCACCATTGTCAGGATGACGCAGTGCCTGGACGGATTCCAGTGACGTCAGAGAGCGGACTTCAGTCTACTTTCTGCTGAAAACGGGTCACAAGAGTGCAAAACGAATTGCACTCATGTGACCCATAGGAGAAGTACAGCCAAACGAGCTTCAGCTGGATTTCTCCTTTAACCCCCCTGGCGGTAATCCAGAGTCTGGCTCGGGGTTACCGCTTTTGGTACAGAAATCTCAACCCGAGCCAGACTCGGGCTTGCATTGCAGGATACAGGGGGAAGTTACTTACCTTGTCCCCTGGATCCTGCGATGTCTCCCTGCTGTGTGTGCGAGCCGTCCGCTCGCTCGATTCACACAGTACCCGAGTGCCGCTGATCTCTGTTCCCTGCGACGTTACGACGCACGGGAGCGGAGATCGGCGCCAAATTAAAAAAAGTTAAAAAACACAGTACACATACAGTACTGTAATCTTACAGATTACAGTAATGTATAAAAAAATACACATCCCCTTCGTCCCTAGTGGTCTGCCCAGTGCCCTGCATGTCATTTTATATAATAAATAGATTTTTAAAGTGTCCCTTTATGTCAAAAGTGGTTTTAGACCAGCTAGAAAACAACGATAATAAATTAGAATCACAATTTATCATCAAACACTAAATTTAATGACAGCGACCATTCTGCAACTGAGCAAATTTCAGTGTTTTTGATTTGATTACATTATTGAATAATTTTTATATATATCTTTATTATATTATAATTTATGATTTTGTGTTTCAAACTTTATCATACCCGGGATGTCTACTAGACTCTGATTCGGACAGATTTAAGTGAGTTATTCATAAGAATTGCATGCCTACAATATAAAAACGCCAAATTTCCATGCAAAATAATTGTACCGCTTTCAGCACAAAATTCCAGACAGAATCACACCGCCAGGGAGGTAAATGGACTGTTGCTTGCTGAAAAAACTGGAAGTTAACGGTTTGTCTAAAGCTGGCCATACATTATACAATTTTTTTCAACTATGTAGCGCAAAGGCCTGCCTGATGGCATACAAATTGTACAAGTAAAATTGCATAATGTATGGCCAGCTTAAGAGCAGTCTGCAACATTTGCAGTCACGTCTGCACCGCCTGTTCTCAAGAAAGAATTTATTTTATAGGATAGATTTTTCTAACTGATCACCAATGTCCACTAAAATAAGACTAGCGCCAGAGAGGGCTGCTGAGTGCACAAATATACACATTTGACTGACACTAGAATGCACATTTACAGTGGGGAAAATAAATATTTGATTCCCTGCAGATTTTGTAAGTTTGCCCACTTACATAGAAATAAAGGGTCTATAATTGTCATCATAGGTGTATTTTAAATTATAGAGACAGAACCAACCAAAAATCCAGATAAAACATATGATACAAATGTAATGGATTGAGTTGCAGTTCAGTGAGTAAAATAAGTACCGGTATTTGATCCCCAAGCAAAACATGACTTAGTACTTGATGGAGAAACCCTTGTTGGCAAGCACAGAGGTAAGACGTTTCTTGTAGTTGGTGACCAGGTTTGCACACATCTCAGAAGGGATTTTGGTCCACACTTCTTTACAGATCATCTTTAAATCCTTAAGGTTTCTTGGCTGTCGCTTGGCAACTCAAAGTTTCAGCTCCCTCCATAAATGTTCTATAGGATTAAGGTCTAGAAACTGGCTAGGCCACTCCATGACCTTAATGTGCTTCTTCTTGAGCCATTCCTTTGTTGCCTTGGCGGTATGTTTTGGGTCATTGTCTTGCTGGAAGACCCATCCACAACCCATCTTCAGTCTTCTGGCTGAGGGAAGAAGGTTCTCATCCAAGATTTTACAATACATGGCCCCGTCCATTGGCCTCTCAATGCAGCAAAGTCAGCCAGTACCTTTAGCAGAGAAACAGTCCCAAAGCATGACGTTTCCACTTCCGTGCTTCACAGTGGGGAGGATGTGCTTAGGGTCATAGTCTGCATTTTTCTTTCTCCAAACACATCGAGTTGAGTTAATGCCAAAGAGCTCAATTTTGGTCTCATATGACCACAGCACTTTCTCCCAATCCTTCTCTGAATCATTTAGATGTTCATTGGCAAACTTCAGACAGGCCTGTGCATGTGCCTTCTTGAGGAGGGGGATCTTGCGGGAGCTGCAGGATTTCAATCCATGGCGACATATTGTGTTACCAATGGTTTCTTTGGTGACTGTGGTCCCTACTGCCTTGAGATCATTCACAAGCTCATCCCGTGTAGTTCTGGGCTGATCCATCACTTTTTCCATGATCATCCTTACCTCATGAGGCGAAATATTGCATGGAGCTCCAGACTGAGGGCAATTGATGGTTATTTTGTATTTCTTTTCCATTTGCGAATAATCGTCCCAACAGTTGTCTTCTTCTCACCAAGCTTCTTGTTTATGATCTTGTAGCCCTTTCCAGCCTTGTGCCGGTCTACAATCTTGTCCCTGACTTCCTTTGAAAGCTCTTTGGTCTTGCACATGATGGTGGGTTTGAATGGAAGAAAGAGGTTCTGTGGAGAGGTGTCTTTTATGCACATAACGAGTTGTCGTTAGGAGCACCTTCTTTAATTGACAGGGCTAATCTGTGTACCACAAGAGCACATACTGTAGCCAGTCTGTGGGAACCAGAATTATTGCTGGTTGGTAGGAGTTAAAATACCTATTTTACTCATCTGCAACTCAATTTATAACATTAGTATAATTTTTTTTCTGGATTTTTGGCTGATACTCTATTTTTTATTTTTATTATATTTTATGATAAAAAATTATAGACCCATAATTTCTTTTTTTTTTTTCCCCAACAACAGATTTTTATTGAAGGTTTTATAAACAGTACAAATAAAAAACAAGGTCCATAAAATAAGGGACACATAAACAGGGTCTACAATAAACCATGAGTGTACAACATAGTCGTCACAGTCATACAAATGATGAAAAAGCAAGAAACTGCATTTGATGATAACAGATTCCTAATTTCTTTGTAAGTGGGCAAACTTACAAAATCTGTAGGGGATCAAATAATTATTTTCCCCACTGTACGCCATGACAGCTTTCTACAATTACATAACAGTTGGACCTTCTGACCACCATTCCATGCCTATAAGTAACCATAGTGCTTTTGTACAAGCCCTAAAAGGCCCAAATTATTACTAACTGGTGGTAAGTGCACCTTTTCTAGGAGACTGCTAGATTCAGTTTCACAAAGATCAAAACAAACAGAATTGCTTAAATGCTGTTAAAGTTAGGTTTATGTTCTATTGCGTGTAAACAATAATATATATATATATATATATATATATATATATATATATATATATAAATGTACTGAACACATACAAGCAAACATGTGTCAAGGCACTCACTGGACTTGGCAACAGGGGAAATGTAGTATGACAAGTAGTGAATGTTTTTATTACAATCCTTTGATAAAATGGGCACCCAATAACCACTGAGATCTAAGAATATGGTTATTATTGCAAGGATAGATAAGTCACAGATCATACCTCCAACCGCTACAGAATGTAACAGAACCCCTATTCATAGTCACTTCCTTCCCGCTTCTCATTTTACCTTTAGTGTGCCTTTTATGTCTGATGTGTCTCTAATCTTTCTGTAGTTACTGATCTCTGCGGCCAGAATGACAGCCCTGGATTTAATCATCCAGTTCAACAGCTCAGCAGATTCCTCATCAAACCTGAGGAAAGAGGAAAAAAAAAAAAAGACATGAAGAGACGGAGGTCATTTATGTTTGATTTTATTAAATTCAATAATGTCTACCTTGGAAAAAACTTTGCTAAGAATCTTCAAACAGTCGTCCGCAATGTAGGTGTCCATAAAAATATGCTTCTGATAATTTCTTTTTAAAATTAGGTCAAGGAAGTTTGTGATAAAATACATTTAAGAACACCCCAAAGTGCTTACAAGCCAAACAAACATGCAGAGGCAAGGTTTAGCAATGGGCTGTCTAGACCTGGATTCAGTGATAAGAGCATCTCAAGCCTAGGGTGGTGACATAATAGCAATAAAGCCTAGAAACTATTTAAACAGCTCTTCCTTAAAATATTGCAGTCTGATCACTAGGGGAGAGGAGACTAAGGAAATTCTTCCTCCTGCCTGCAGTAGATTGATGAAATCATTTTAGTCTAGGCAAAGTAATTTGGCTGGAGTTCTAGTTAACAGCTTTTAAATTAACAGATACAAATTTTGGGGAAAATTATACTGAAGTTTATTGTGGCTCTGGGAATGCACTTTTACAAATTTGTACAGTTACTTTATGGTAAAACTATAAAAGGAAAAAAATGTATAAAAAATAAAAAAATAAACAAAAAATTAATAGCGAATGCAATGTCCTTTTTATTCAACATAATAACTTATAGAGAAAACTCACATTTTCTTTTCCTCAGCATCCAGGCTCATTTGGTGCTTCCTTGGTGGTGGAGGAGGAGGGAGCTCTTGTTTTATTAGATGGATACTACTGTGTTCTGTTACAGTCACTGTCTCAGTAATAACTTTTCGGGAGACTTGCTTCACTCCAAAATTGGTTACCGACTCAGTCACCTAAACACAAAAGGCAAATGAACACAGCGTTTCTACTATCAAAACCATTATCAGATAAAAAAATTACCCCCATAAGTCAACTAAACATGTTTTCTGAACAAAATCAGCATTATCCAATACCAGGAAGCTAAAATGCTAAAAAAGTCATAAAATTAAACTATTCCGCAGTAATTCAACAATGATAAAAATGTAAACCCTATGTACCTAAAAAACCCTTTGGCTAAAGATGTACAGTATTTGACTGAAAAAAGCAACTAAACTTGTTACTTGTATGCAGGGCCATCTTTAATTTTGATTGGACCCTGGGCAAACATTTTTTTGACCCCGCCCCCCCGCTCTGAGACATACAGTAATTAGCAGCTAAACTCATAATTAATGAGTTTAGTGCAGGAGATCAGGCAGCGATTGTGATTGGTTGCTAGAGGTTATAGCACATCATTAATGTTCATTGCTTGGTTTCTAGAGGTTACTGCACATCATTACAGCTCACTGATTGGTTGCTAGAGGCTATTGCACATCCTTACCACTCACTGATTGGTTGCTAGAGTTTACTGCACTTCATTACTGCTCATTGATTGGTTTCTAGAGATTACTGCAAATCATTATTGCTCACTGATTGGTTGCTAGAGGTTACTGTTTATCATTACCTTTGCATCAAATTGTGGGTGTGGGCAAACTACACTAATATTGAAGGGTGCCCTATGTACAGAGTGCAGGTTTGAGGGGTGTGCTATGTGAAGAGTGCAGGGTTAAGGGGTGCACTACATGCAGAGTTGAGGGATGCGCCATGCGCAGAGTGCAGGGGTGCGCCAGGCACAGAGTACAGAAGTGCGCCAGATGCAGAGTGCAGGGGTGTGCCAGATGCAGACTGCAGGGATACGCCAGACGCCATTACTAATTCCAGTACACAGTTTTCCTCTCACACTTCAAGTGCATAAAGCAAAAAAAATTCTTAAATCTATAGGTTTATTTTCTCTTTATCAAAGCCAATCCAGTGCAGCTATATTCCACCATTACCAATTTCACACAATGTACATATAGGCATGTTAGAAAAAGGAAGAAAAACAGTTCTCATTGCAATACTCACCTTGTGTCTAGTGTTGTACCCCATAGAAGCCCAGCTTCATCACCAGTGACACTCAACCAACTTCTTTTGAGATGTCTTGGACACATTCCAATGGGGGTACTTCAACACGTCTGCCTGGGCTTACATTACAATACTGCAGAGAGAAGCACTGACATTAGCACGTCAGTGCCACTCTTTAAAGTACTGATGACCATCTGCCACCACAAAAAAGAAGGGGACTCAAGGGCATCACATGACCGGCCAGAGAAGAACTTTATTAAAGGTATGTAAAAAAGAGAATTAAGAAAAAAATTAAGTGTAAAAGGGGGGCGTGGAGAGGCGGGGCCCGGGCTGGTGCTACCACTAGGCAAACTAGGCAGCCGCCTAGGGCGCACTGCTGCCTCGGGCGCCCGGCTGCTGGCATTCCTACTTTCCTCTCTCTGCAGCAAGCAACTAAGTCTCAGCATCAGCAGGCAGCCGCCGCTCCATTTGCACATAGTGTCAAAGGCGTAGCAGCGGTGGAGGACTGCATCTGTGTCCCGACTCGCGAATGAATGGAAGAAAACATCCCCCACTGCGCGCCTCTGACCTGTGATTGCTGCCCATGATGTGACCACATCCAGCCAGCACTGCCTCTCTGCCCATACGTGATTCCTAATCCTGTGTCCCTTGGCCCTGCCCCCTCTGTCAAAGAGGCCACTCTCCCTCCTGGCCTGTCCTGAACAAGCAGTGTCACTCTATAGCGCTATAGCACCTGGCGGCTGCGCTGCCGGCTAGATGACAGGTGGAGCGTGCCTGGAGGAGGCACTGAGTGAGGCAGAGTTTAAAATTGTTCCTCGCACACGCTTGGCAGGTTTGCTTCGTCGGATGGATGCCGAGCAGTCTGCAGAGCCCCAGACTTGGTGAGCAAAATACTGTCACTGTCTGAGATTACATTATCGCAGATTTGCATGTACATGTATTTGGTGTATAAAGACTGATCTGTCCCATGTATCAAGGGGTCGTTGATGGGGCACTGGTAGGCTGCATTGATGGGTGCTGGTGAGCTGCATTGATGGGCTCAGGTGAGGCTGCATTGATGGGCACTGGTGAGGCTGCATTGATGGGCACTGGTGAGGCTGCATTGATGGGCACTGGTGAGGCTGCATGGGCGCTTCATTAAAAAGTTGGGGTATACATGGGCAGGGCAAAGGGTGTGGGGTCAGGGGTGTAACCAGGGGGGGGGGTCGGCGGCAAAATGGGGTTTCACCTAGGGTGTCAAAAATCCTTGCACCAGCCCTGGGCAAGAGTTATTTGTAACTCAAGATCTGCCTTCTTTTTTTACTTTTTTTCATATCGTAGATAGGTCAATTATATAAATAATCTTGCCAGGCTGGCAGGTTTTTATCCCTCCAGTAGATGGTAAAAAAACATTTGGCCAAAATGTTTTTCTGATTAGTAATTAGAACATTTATATATATCTATACAACAAAAAAGCCATATATTGTAAGCACTAAGTAAGTACAGGACTTCCCAAAGAGTGTATGCATACATGCAGCCTCAAAGAAGTTGGTCTTTATTTATGGGGCAGAATATGTGCGTTGCTGTGTTTGTGCTGAGAGTGCACACCACAGCGCGCTCCCAGCACAGTGACCGAGCTTTAACCAAGAGCTCTGGTTCTTGTACGAACGATCGAGGAACTGGAAGGGATGCTTCCTGATCATCATCTGATTGCTGAGATAGCCTCTGAATGGCTATCACAGTAATCAGTCTCTGTACAGCTCATCCCTGTGTTGTTTTCTCCTCTTGAATGGAGAAAAAAAGATAGTCTATTTTTTTCTCCTTCCTAGAGAAAAAAAGCGAAACTTAAAGATATAGTTCTCCTGGATACACTAATGCCGCGTGTACACGATCGGAATTCCGGGCAGAAAAAGACCAATGAGAGCTTTTCATCGGAAAATGCGACCGTGTGTAGGCTCCATCGGAATTTTGCTGACCGAATTTCTGACAGCAAAGAATTAAGAGCATGTTCTCAATGTTTCCGACAGAAAAGGTTTCTATCGGAAATTCCGATCGCCTGTAGCAGTACTGACGCGCAAAATTCCTACGCATGCTCGGAAACAATTTGACGCATACTTGGACGCATTCAACTCGGCTCATTGTAGTGTTGTACGTCACTGCGTTCTTAAAGGTTGGAATTTGGTGTGACCGTGTGTAGGCAAGACAGTTTGAGTGGAATTCCGTCTGAATTCCGTCGAGTAAACCGTCAGAGCTTTTTCAGACGAGAATTACGATCATGTGTACGCGGCATAAGTTGGGTGGGTATGTACATTTACTAACACATGTCAAAGCTGCAAAACTGTGCTCAGATTTTAAGATTTGTTTTACCTTCTGTCATGAAGGAGTTAAAAAACTAAACACAGGCAGAGCCAAGTACAACACTTTTCGGAGCTGCAACAGGTCCGGAGCTTTCGTCAAACTGCTAAAAACATCTTTTAGATGCAATACCTGATTAGTATAATCCTCCAATAAATGCACTAGTTCATCCCATTTTTGAGCAAGGTCTTCCATATCACTCTTCAGTTTCTGCGATGCTTTGCCACTTCCAATAATTAGAACCACGTCCTGGGCCAACTCATGCAAATGGTCAAACGTTTGCTTCTTCATTCCCAATTCTTCCTTTAAGCTCTAAAATAACAATGCATTATACAGTTATCCTCAGCATGCTAGCACATTTGCAAACACATTTAAACAAAATGTTTACAAATCTCACTTGGTTATTAAAAAACCCTTACATTTATTATTCATTATTTACAATTAAAAATGACTACCCTAAGGGGGGATGCTTGGAAAAAAATATGAATGACACTGTGGGGGTTATTTACAAAAGGCAAATCCACTTTGCACTGCAAGTGCACTTGGAAGTGCAGTCGCTCTTTTTTTTTCAGTTTGAAACCATAATGCTGTTTTTTTCTTCATTATTTTAAACACGTAACTTTATTGTTTGTTTAATAACTATTTGTTACGGCTGCATTGAGCAGTACAAATGTACACAACACAGTAATTAAAGGGGATGATGAGATACAATAACTTGTGTTTGCTTTCAATCTTTTCAGGGCCAAAGAAATTGAATGGTAATGAATGACAGGAAAGGATGCATAACATTGACACTAATCTCCTCGTTACTTGGTGAAGCCTCACTTCCCTCAAGCATGTTTCTACCCTTGCCTTTTCTACAAGAAATTCCTCACATAACAAAGATAATGTACTCACCGCCAACCTCCTCACATTCACACTCAGCTCATTCTGATCTTTGAAGTTGCTCCTCTGCACTTTACTCAGAGAATCTTCTTTTTCTTTTAGCCATATTCTGAGCAAGCACTAGATGCAAAAGAGTGTCGAGATTTAATAGAATAGTAAGAACATCAATATAAAATTGACCATAAAGTAATTCATAATTCCCCAAAACATAAACCACATACAGTATGTTCAAAATAATATTTTAAGCTGTTTTCAGAATGCAAAGACAAAAAACAAAAGAAGTTAATTTTACAATCATTGAAGTCACTGTTTTTCAAGGTGAACCACTGATGGGACTGCAAGGCTCAGAGTTTCTATGCAAAACTGCCTTGCAGAAAAATATACTTTATATACGGTTATGTACTACAGGCAGAGATCACAGACACCGTGGTGAAACCATTTGCCATCAGTGGACAACTCAGAGAAAATAGATTCCTAATTTTATGCTGGTAGTCTACATGGAATGTGTATTCCACTTTATTGGTGTAGCACAAAGAACATGTCCTTGTGCTGATCTTTGTGTTTTTATTATTTTGGCTGCACTTAGGCTTTACATTAGAGTTACATTACAGTAGAAAAATGTAGAAAATGTAAAATAATGCATTTGGGTGGCAAAAATATGAATGCAATGGGGGGAGAACCTCTGGGGGAATCTAGGATGGAAAAGCACCTGGGGGTCCTAGTAGATGATAGGCTCAGCAATGGCATGCAATGCCAAGCTGCTGCTAACAAAGCAAACAGAATCTTGGCATGCATTAAAAAGGGGCTCAACTCCATAGATAAAGCGATAATTCTCCCACTCTACAAGACTTTGGTCCGGCCTCACCTGGAGTATGCCATCCAGTTCTGGGCACCAGTCCTCAGGAAGGATGTACTGGATATGGAGCGAGTACAAAGAAGGGTGACTAAGCTAATAAAGGGTCTGGAGGATATTAGTTATGAGGAAAGGTTGCGAGCACTGAACTTATTCTCTCTGGAGAAGAGACGCTTGAGAGGGGATATGATTTCAATATGCAAATACCATACTGGTGACCCCACAATAGGGATAAAACTTTTTTGCGGAAGGGAGTTTAACAAGTCTCGTGGCCACTCATTAAAATGAGAAGAAAAGAGGTTTAACCTTAACGAGGGTTCTTTACTTTAAGAGCGCAAGGATGTGGAATTTCCTTCCACAGGCGGTGGTCTCAGCGTGTGGTATCGATAGTTTCCAGAAACTATTAGATAAGCACCTGTACGACCGCAACCTACAGGGATATACAATGTAATACTGACATATAATCACACACATAGGTTGGACTTGATGGACTTGTGTCTTTTTTCGACCTCACCTACTATGTAACATTGTTTGCAGGCTTTATTAATCATTTGTTATAACAGTATTATTGTTCTAATGTATTTACAGTAGTTCATTTAGGAGAAAGGCCAAAAATGTTATCTGAACAGAGCATTCTTAAAATAAACCTTACAAGTGAAAAAAAAAAGTTTTTTAAGTTTTAACAAAATTGTTCCAATTTAACCTTTTATTAATCCCTAATCAACCTTTATTAATTCCCTTCTACCTTTAAGTATTTACCATAAAGTCCCTATAGCTGTTTTTTTATGTTTAATTCTTATTTTACTATACATATGCACAATGTCAATTTGTTCAGCTTTTTTTTGGCTTCAAAAGTTGCATCAAACAAAAAAAAAAAAAATCAAAAAAAAACCTTTGATTTATTGGAAATTACAGTGAGATGCACTGGGATTGATTTACCAAAACTGGAGAGTGTAAAATCTGGTGCAGCTTTGCATCGTAGCCAATCAGCTTCTAACTTCAGCTTGTTTAGTAAGACCCCTTTCACACTGAAAGTGATTGTAAACTCTGTTACACCACTTGTACCTACAGGTAAGCCTATAACAAGGGAGCTGCCATTATGGTGCGCTAAAGGGTTCTGCCCGGGGCCCTCGGATCCTGGCAGAGCCTTGCGGCACATCTGCGTACTAGCAGGAGGTGGGGGCGATCACACAAACGTCATTCTCACCTGGGCAAGAAATCAGGAAGTGCTGCTTTGTAGCACAAATAAACGTTAACATAACCCTATACATTGATATCCAATTGTGAGAGGGGGAAGCGGTAGAAGGCAGGGCAACATAACATTTGCGTAAGGATGATGGTCCACTTTAATTTTGATTAATTAGAAAATAATAACTATAAGAATAAAGATTCTACAATCTTATGATAATAAATATAATTTATATGACTGTTCTCCATCATTTATTTCTTATGTAATGATTCATAGTAAATAAGAAACGATGTTATGTTTTTCTACAAATCACACCAGCTGAAGCAACAAACACTGACAGATAAAACATTCCAACACTTTTAAACAATACTTGCCAGCGTTAGGCTGGCCATACATTATACAACTTTCTCATACAATTTTCCTTTAGATTTACCAAAACCATATAATAGGAGGTCAAACCTAAACACTGTCAATTTAGATGCAATTGGGCAGGCCCTTGCACTACATAGTCAACAGTAAATCTAAAATAACAGATTGTGCCTGCCGGGATGTGGGTAAGCAGTCTCACTTCTGCCCCTGTATAATACAAGCATACTGTTTGACCAACATTTTGCTTCAAATATTGTTATTTCTATGTCTGTGACTAATTATAATGTCATTAAGCATTTGTTACTCAAGTTACAGATACCCTCCTGATGAAGTGGCATTGTCCGTGAAACTAGTTGAGATTATCCGTGATATACTATCCTTATGTGATCTTCCCTGTTTGGGGAGTATTATCTTGGTGATATGCATGGATTGTTATCTATGTTTTTAATCTGTAACTGATTCTTTTGTCATTTGTTATGTATAAATAAACTTTTGCATTATTTTACACATCTTTTTCACATTTATGAAACTTACCCTCATAGCATTGTACCGAGATAGTCCATTTGCCCGCTTTCTTGAGGAGACCTGGTTGGGGACTAGGCTCCCGACCCCTTTATCTCTAAATTTCTGGATGATGGCACAACTCCCTTTTTTCTATACTCTCTACTTATTATTGATTCTAGAGGCTACCCCTACTTTTCTATAAAATAAATTAAACAAGAAAATTGTATAATGTATGGCCAACTTTAGTTGATAGAAATGGCCGTTATGTATTGAAATTGTCTTTTATCACTAGGGCTCAGAAGTCTGGGATGTTCCATACCTGTTCTTCTAGAAGCTTCTGCCAGAGTATAAGAACTTCCTGCAGCTTACTCCAGTGTTCCTCTGTCCAACGGCAAACCGCAGCCCATCTTTCTCCTAGTTTCTAAAGAGATTAGAGAAAGTATTTATAAACTGAAGCAAGGTATCTGAAATGTGCATGCTTGCTTGTTACAGTGTTTCATACAGTCATGCTAATGATAGCGTTTCTACCTTTCACAACTGTTTCACACCTAAAGTAAACTATAGGCACTTTTTAAAAAAATTTGGATAGCGCAAGGGAGGGTTATAACCCCTGCCAGATCTGTGTCCCATTGCGGAGATTGCCCTTCACTTCCTGTCCCATAGCTAAACCAGGAAGTGAGAGTAAATCCCTGAAAATTAAGGGAATTCCTTAAAGGACCCACAGATCACCAGAACTAGTGCCCCTATTGAAGGATGTCCCCTCTATTACTTTTCTGGGGACAACCCAACATTTTGGCATTTTCTTTTAATTTTCAATGCTAATGGCAAACAGGACAAAAAGAGAGGCTAAATCTCCTTAACGGGGACATAGACAGAAATAAAAACTGACAAGCGTTATAATCCCTCTGTGATTTATCCATAAGTAAAAAAAAAGTTTTTCTTTTAGGTATACTTTAAACATAGCATACATCAAAGTTATTCCTAAGACTGGAGTAGAACAAATTTAAACAAAGTGCTACATGATTCATCCTATCATAAGCCCATACAGTGTGTATATAAGTATGTGTTACAACTGTCTAGGCAAACCCATTGTTAACAAAAAAGGAAAAAACTGTAGTTTCAGTAAGATACAACATTGTACTACAAAAGACTGACCTGTAGCTGTGTTTCCAGTGCAACTGTAGCCCCATCACCACTGTTCTCATCCACAATAACCACCATGTGGGTTAAAGAGTTAACTTTCACTTGCTCAGTTTCAAGATCATTCTGTAGTTTCTAGTAAGGAATAAAGAAAATATAAATAACCCAATATTTACAAAATTGTGCAATTGTTTTTAAAAAAAAATCTAAATTACAATACAGGGCAACTTACTGTAATTTAACATTATCTGTATATGAAAAAGATATATATATATATATATATATATATATATATATATATATATATATATATATATCTGCGTATAACACGCACTTTTTCCCCCTTAAAATGAGGGGAAAATCGGGGGTGCGTGTTATACGCCGATCCCCCGCCGTTTGTAACCTCTTCTGCCGTTCTCAACGGCTTTCGGGTATCTTCGGCCTTTCTCGGCTATCTTCGGCCGTTCTCGGCTATTTTCAGCCACACTTGGCTGTCCTCGGCGGCTTTTGGAAAGCCTATAGCTGCCGAGAACGGCCGAGTGTGGGCGAAAATAGCCGAGAAGGGCCGAAGATAGTCGAGAACGGCCGAGTACGGCCGAAAATACCTGAAAGCCACCGAGAACTACCGAGCGCCGCCGAGATACACAGGACATCCGCTCTGTATCTCGGCAGCGCCATTTTTAAAAGAAAAAAGACACTGACAAGGCTGCAAATGACATGGAAGGCTGCAAATGGCAGACAAGGCTGCAATGCAAGGCTGCAAATTACACTGATAAGGCTGCATTAATGGGCATTTAAATGTAAGTTTTTTTCCTTAAACTTCCCTCCTAAAAGTTTTTTTTTCTTTTAAATTCCTTCCTAATCTTGTGGTGCGTGTTATACGCCAGCGCGTGTTATACGCTGATAAATACGGTACATAAAAAAAGCCCTGTGAAAATAACAATCCTGCTAGTACACCGCCATAACTCAAAATGGGATATTATTATTATTATTATTATAATTCTTATTATTATCATTCTGACAGCCTCTCGGAGAAGGAGATTTTTTATTTTTTTTATATAATAAATGGATAAAACTCAACTTGAGTAATATTCAACTACAAAACAAGGCACTGGATAGCAATTTCAGGCAGTCCCCGGATTACGAACAAGATTCTTCTGTAGGTTTGTTCTTAAGTTGAATTTGTTTGTAAGTTGGAATAAGTCATTTTTTTAAGTGCAACTCTAGCCAACATTTTTTTTTACATTTTGGAGAGATAGCATATCACCCCTGTAAAGTTTGTTTTGCTGTCTCTGCCCATGCTCAGAAGATTTCACCTCACTTTCTGTCCCTGTGACAATTGGATTTTGAAAATGTTGGGTTGTCGTGAAAACAAAGAACGTGATAAAGCTTCGGTGGAGAAACCTTTTTTCCCATGATAACTCTTACAGGAGTGAATTTCCCTTTCTAGGGGTAGATTTTCTCTCACTTCCTGTTGTCTCCCTCCATGTGTAAGCATGTCAGATGTTTTTAACTCAGGGACTGCCTGAACCTGTCTCAGTACTCCTCTAAATAGTTTTTCTAAAGCTGATGGGCAAAGATCAGCAAGATGCCCCAATGCCCCATAATGAATGTAAATGTAGCTGTTATTCTACATGCAGCTGTATGCCTTCCAACATTATAAAAAGGAAAACAGGAATGACTTTATGTTCTGCATCTAAACCAGTTGACTGTATCCTGTTGTGCAGAACCTTACTATACATAAACAATACCACTTCCATGTGTGCCAAGCTCTGCCCTTCAATAGGCCCTAAAATCATGAAAAAACTAAAAAGTTTATTTAAAATTGCCATTTTCAGTTGACAAGTGAGCTGGCAGTTTCTCTGCACCAAGTTTTAGGTATGGGAAAGAAAATCTATTGGTCAAAATCTTAATATATTACTTTCTTATTAGCTTCGGATTCTTTTACTGTCTATAAGACAAAAGGAAGAATCAAACTTTGTAAGAAAGATCATACTAAGATCAGCAGCAAATGGCAGGACCGTACCATGGCTCCTAAGGGATGTTTCAAGAGTACGGTCCCAGAATTTTGTAAGAAGCGGGCAGATAGTTGTATCTGCCAATATGTATCCAGAAAAAGGTTTGTATTTGACAGACAATTCCAAGCAACAGTAGTACAAATAACACTTATCAACTGACTAAGCAAACCTTTATTGTTTTAGAAGATGAATGCCCATAAAAATATTCATTATTTTATAGGACGCCCATAAAAATATGTTGAAAATATAAAACTAAGCAACACAAATGACACGTTTTTGCATACTTTGTGTTCTTCAATTTGCTTTTTAAAGGTCTCAAAATCATCCCCGTAAGACTTTGTATCCATCTTGCGAATTCGCTCTTCCGTGACAGTCAACCAGTCAGACAGCTGGTCCAGTTGTTTTCTTTGCAAATCCATCAGCACTTCATGCAGCCTTCCAAGAAGCAAAGTAAAAAACAAGTTAAACCAGGTAAAACAAGAATGTTTATAAGATAACATCTCAAAACCTAATTGCATGCTACAAGCAGGGTTTTCACCTAGTACCTGGCATGCCTGTACAACGTGCTTTAGTAGTAAATCTTCAGCGAACTATGAGAAAAACTAAAAGGCACAATAATGCAGATAAGCATGAAGGTTAATTACCCGTTCAAGTTAGACATTTTCATGCAGTGTAACATGCAGTACTAAGGTCTTCCATAAAAACGGTACCAAACCAAAAGAGCAATAAAACAATATTGTATATAACAAAGTATATATAGTAAGAACACAAAACTCCTATTTGTCAACTCTATTGATGGTATACTGTTTATATATCACCACTACATATTGCAAAGCCACATATTGCTTCCCCCACAGGTCTACAATGGCCCCAAAAATCTAGTAGTAATGTTACCTATGTGCAGGTAAATCCTGCCCTACTTACAGATCTGATAGTTAGGCAGAGTGCAAGCAAATATTTTCACCCCTCCCCCATTTCTATATGCATCATGTGATATATGTGATGCAAAAGCAGAGCAAATGAAAGACATTCCTGCATTCAGCAGCAAAAGACTGGTTTGTAATAAGGTCTTTGTTTAGATCAGAATGGATGCAGGAAACACATTATTACACCAAGGAAAGCTCCAGCGGTTCAGCGAGGGAGTGTAATTTAGGTAAATAACCACCGAACAGCAATGAGAGGAAACATTTCTTGCTGCTATAGGCTCTAATAAATAATCAGGAAATATACTGCTGTCGCTGAGCATCAATAAAGGGTAGGGCATATGTATTGCTGCAAGGAAGAGTAGGGGAGAGTTATTGCTGACACTGCCCCTGAACATATTGGGTTGGTGTTGATGAAGGGGATGAGGGGCAGTATATATTATCTTCACTGACACCCATAAAGGGTAGGGTGTATTTATTGCTGCATCTAAACAACGATAGGAGGTAGTTATTTCTGACACGTCCACTAAACACCTATAGAGGGTGGTATTTATAGATTGTGTGTGTTTGTAAATGTACCCCGATCAGCCATAACTATGACCACTGACAGATAATGTGAATAACACAGCAAGTAAACATGTTGTCCTTCTAGTTGATGAGTTAAAAAAATATGGCTCTCATTTTGTTGTGTATGGGCATGCGCTGACCACTCAGGGTGTAAATGCTGATCCATGTCCACAGCCAAAAGCACCTACAATGGTCACACGAGCATCAGAACTGGACCATAGTGCAATTAAAGAAGGTGGCCTGGTCTGATGAATCATGTTTTATTTTACATCATGTAGATGGCCAGGTGTGTGTGCATTGTTTACGTGGGAAATAGATTGCACCAGGATGCGCTATGGGAAGAAGGCAAGCCAGTGTAGGCAGTGTGAAGCTTTGGGCAATGTTCTGCTGGGAAATCTTGGGTCCTGCCATACACGTAAATGTTACTTGACACGAACCACCTACCTAAACATTGTTGCTGACCAAGCACACCCCTTCATGTAAACGGTATTCCCTGATGACAGTGGCTTCTTTCAACAGGATAATGCACCCTGCCACAATGCAAAAATGGTTCAAGAGTGGTTCAAGAGTAACACAAACATTTGTTTGAGGTGTTGATTTGGTCTCAGAATCTCAATCCAAAAGAGGATCTGTGGGATGCGCTGGAAAAAAGTCCAATCCGTGGAGTTCCCACCTTGCAACTTACAGGACCTTGCAGGGTCTGCTACTGACAGCTTGGTGCCAGATACCACAGCATACCTTCAGAGGTCTAGTGGTGCCCATGCAGTTTTGGTGGCAAAAGGGGAACCTACTCATTTATAGGTTGGTGGTCATAAAGTTATAGCTGAATGATGTAAAAACACTGTGGCGCTTTTGTCTAATCATAGTATGGCACACATTCAAGCACTATAGCCTTTACTTTTTATATTCTGACCGCCAATGCAATGTAATCAGATGTGAATCACCAGTTCTGTCTCCTTTCCATTTTAATCCCCAACTCTACAGCAGAAACTTTTATTGTGTTAGGAGCTATGGGGCCCGTTTTGTTCTTGGACACTACATTCTCAAAAAAAAAGCACTGCCCACAGAGAATTTAACATTTTGCTATTAAAATAAGCATAGTATAATATGCACTGTAGTTTCAAGTTCAGGCCTCAACATTTATAATCACACATATACAAATGCTGGATCAGGGGAGCTGAAAGCAGGGATTAGAATATTCGTTACAGCCAGGGAGAGGTAAAAATGTAACACAGGGCCTAGATATCATTGCAAGAATTTGCGGAAGAAGCACATGGGAAAAGAACATCTGTGCTCCTTAAAAAAGCTACACCTCTGGTCACTATGTCCTTCAAGTTATTCATGTTATCTGGCTGATCATATTCGCTAAGAAATCATGTCACTATAATTGGGTGTATATGAGACAATATGTACGGCTGTACAGATATAACAACTCAGATGGCCACAGCATGTCATTTAGATCAGGCACTAAGAATCACAACTTCAACCACACATATACTTTCACTATTCCCACCGTTTACCATTGTTCTTTCTATAAAAAAAAAGCTCCCCACTGGAACTGCTACAAGTCTTCTTTTTTTTAAATCCCGATAGTTCAAATCATGGAATACACACCTGTAAAACCTAGCTTCTTACTGAGGGGGCAAGCAGGATGGACTTGACTGTTTCTGTCTGTTTATTAATAATAAAGTCCGAACCCAATACAGTTCAATACAGTGAGAACTTAAAGATCTTTACTAAAAAGCACAAGTTCGCCCACAACAAATTATTCAGTTTAGTGTGAACTTCTGGGCATTAATTACCCTCCAAATAGTGAAGAAGAAGAATATACATTATAATTAATTATTCTAAAGTGGATGTAAACTCACCACTCACCCAGTATAAACTAATGGAACAGTACTAATGTATATATACATGCAAGCCTCCTGCATGTATCCCTACCTTGCAAATGTCAACCCCTTAAGCAGTCGGAGCCCTGCAAAACTATGTAATCAGTGGGTAGGTCTCTTTTCCAGAGCTCGATGGGCGGAGTCATGATGTCACAAGACTCCCTGCCCACCTCTACACTCTCCTGCTATCCTATTCCTGAGTTTTGAGTAACATAAAGTCAAAACTCAGGAAAGGCATTACATGACTTCAGCATGCCTAATCAAGTGTGGAGCAGCCAATCCTGGGAGAGCTGGAGAAGAAAGGAGGAGGGATGTGAAGCTGGAATCTTAACAATCTCTCTCTGTTCTGTGCTCGTTCAGGAGCTAAAGGAATCAGATGTCACAGCAGTGGGGGATGTGGCGACACAAACTTATCTGTCATTTTTTATCCTACTACAAAAAAGACAGCCGGGGACCAGACTTCCAAATCTCTATTCTACTCAATTCGGATGATGGTACTTTAGGTATTAGTTTTACTTTATTTACACATTGTGCAAGGCCACACACAATCTACAAAAAAGACAAGAGGATTGCTCCAAGCTGGATTAACTCTGTGGCAAGACTGGGCACAGATGACTTGACATCCTTTACTGTACCAGGTAAAAGTCTTCATTAAAAAAAAAATTCAGGTTCACATCCGCTTTAACTAAGGAATTTATAACATATAACTGATGACAATGCTATAAAACTACAGTTCCTATAATTTCTGCCTATAGAGCAAGTCTGGTGGGGTAATAATATGTAGGATTTTTTATGAGTTTGTATATGGTATGCTATGTAATGTACTGGAGAGAATACCATTGTTGACAATATTTGCTGGAACAGGTATCCCTACTGGGAGAACTTCGCAATTACTATAACAGAAAGGGGAAGTGGCACACTGGCATAAAAGTGTCAGGCAACAAAAAGGTAATCATCCATATATGTTTACGTTACAGTAATAAAGAGAGATTTATACAGTCAAGTATATGATAGTGGCGACACATACATGAAGACGCATTCCCGTTTCCTCCTGGATTAACTGTAGGCGGTCCGTAAATTGGTTTAGAAATTTTTAAATATTACAAAAATGTTTACTGCTGTAGCCACAAAAACAGGCCTGTACACTAATATAAGAAGAATTGTGTGTGGATTTTAGCTTTCATGTAGAAAAACAGAACACTGTCCTTAAGATCTTCTTGGAATTCTTCCCAATTTCATGCATCAAACCTCCAGTGGGTTCCCAAACACTGCTACACATATGAATCCAAAAAAACAGAAGGGTTGGAGAACAGATCTTTCTGCTTTTTCTTTATTCAAATGTTCACATCACAAAGAACAACTGTTTCAGGTGTCACCGCCCGTTTTTGTGAACTTGAACGGGGGCAGTAATGCCCAAAACTATTGTTCTTTGTTCCTTATGTTATGAATGTTTGAATACAGAAAAAAAAAAAACAAGATTTGTGCTTCATCCCCTCTGTTATTTGTATATTATCTACCAGGTAGTGACCAAATGTTAAATAATTTAACTAACCGAGACTGCCTATCCATGCTTTCTAAGCGGAGAGCTTCCCAGCGTGAATTCAGGAGGGTCATTTGCTCTTGAATCTCATTTTCTTCTTCCACCGAAAGATCACCTTGGGCAATCAGCTGGTTTCCTGCTTGTAAAACATTGCCCACACTGCTCTGATGTGCTGTCAGTTCCATCATGAATGCCTGAAGAAGAAGAGGGGCAAATTAAACATTATGCCTGTTGTGTTCATAAAAGAGTATATTTTTTAGGTTGAAACCTAAACTTTTTTTTTAAATTTTGGATAGAGTAAGAGAGGGTTATAACCCTTGCCAGATTTTTTTGCCATCCAAGTGCTATTGGGGAGATTTCCTTTCACTTCCCGTATCATAGTCAAAACAGGAAATCCTTCCAAAGTGATAGAATCACTGGTTGTCACCAGGGTCACTAGAAATAGTGCCCCCATTGGAAGATTTCCCCTCTATTACTGTTCTGGGGGCAATCAGAATTTTAGAACTTCTATCACCTTCAGTGATAATGGTAAACAGGAAAAACAGAGAAGAATCTCCCTAACAGGGGCACAGGCAACAATTACAGGTGTTCTAATCCCTCTCCACTCAGTTCAAAAAAGAAAAAGTTTGGCCTTAAGGTAACTGTATTCACTAGAAAGATGACCTTGGAATTCCTGGTTTGTAAGGAACAGCCCCATAAATACTCAAATGAAATGTACCACATCCCTTGTATATATTCTCAGCAGAATAAACCAGTGGGCCTTTTTAGGTACATAAATAATAACCACTCAAGATTTTTATTCAGTGCAAGGAAATTTGGATTTGTAAACAAAAAAAAAAAACAAGTGCACTATTTAATCTATTTTAACCTATATAATCATATAACGAGGAATACAAAGACACATCTCTAAGTTAGGCCTGCCCACACCTATACTGTAAAAATTATACAAATTCAAACAATATAGTTACAAGATGTGTACCCCTACTGGGCCAATAAACATCTCAACGCATTTCATGGATAAGCCAAATCTATTATCCAGTCATGTACAAAAAAAATGTTTTATTGGTTTTATTATTTGGGTGTTTATAGTGGATACAGGTTCAATTGGCTGTGAACAATATACAACTTGGTTTATCAAGTACGTTTACTTGACTTAGTATCAACATCTTGCAGTTTACTGTACAGTCTGTACAAAACAGCTAAAAAAAGAGGGAAACCGATGCGGAACAAGGAGCCAAGGGTGCTTCAGTGCAAGGAGAATGCCGATAAGAGGACAGAGCAGAGTGATTAGGAGATGAGCTCAATAATCTTCTGCTTCTTCGTCCACTGTCCTACCACAGGATGGTGCTGGGTAGGGAGACAATAAGTTAAAGTAAAGCTGCTGCAAAGAAAGACCAGGTCCCTTTTTCTGCTACACAAAGCTGTGCTGTGTGGCGGAGATGTATAATTCTTAGAACAAAATATACAGTAATACAATTTCTTTGGCATATTATGTAGCTTCCATGTATGTTTTTCATTTGTGTTTTACTCATGCAGCCATATTATCTAAATGACTGTAAGGTGCAATAGATTACATTTTCATTTTTGGGTTTAGTTATTCTTTAATATCATTCAGCAGGGTCAGAATTTCCGACGGAAAAAAATTTGAGAACAGGTTTCCCACAACAAAATCCGATCTGACTTTCGTGTCTAGAGAATTCCGACGCACAAAGTGCCACCCATGCTCAGAAGAAATTTGGAGACGAAAGCTATTGGCTACTGCCCTGTACGTAGTCCCGTCGTACATTTTGTACGTCGCCACGTTCGGAATGATCGGATTTTCCGACAACTTTGTCCGACCGTGTGTGTGCAACACCAGTTTCGGACAAAATCTGTCAGAAATTATCCGACGGATTTGGGGATTGGAATGTCCGACCGTGTGTACGGGGGCTTAGAGTTATTAAATATAAAAAAACTTACATATGCCAAAGTATTGATATTTTGAACATTATTTCTATTTAGAATCCCTAACAAGCAAGATGTTATAAAACTCAGTTGCCAATTATCCAATATAATTTTTTCTTCCCTATGATCAATTATTTTACTGACTGTATGAGCCAGCGTTTCTTTACCTTTTTATCTCAAAGGAACCCTTGCAATAATTTTCAGGTCTCAGGGAACTCAGATAAGTTCATTGGTGGTCATTGGGAAAATGCCCCTTACGTTAGTGCTTGTCATATTGTCACCCTTACAGTCTTGTCTATGGCTCTGCCAAGTGGTGTTGGACCTATGCAGTCACCATCACATGGGAGGATAGTTAGCCACAGCTCAAGGAACCCCTGGCCACTTCATGGGGAAGCCTGGTTGAGAATAGCTGGTATAAGCTGTAAAATCAAAGTATGATTAGCCAAGTCTTTCTCTATTCACAAGTGCAATGCTGATAGTAAAGGCTTCTTCCAAAATCTTCCTTATGTTTATGAAATGCAAACTGATTTTTGGATCTGCAATGCAGTTCTCATATTGTTTATAAGTGAAAACAAATGGAAATTCCCTCTCTTTAGTTAACAGCAGCAAATGGATCATGAATAAGGACCTAGATTCAATTAGAATAAAGCATTAATCTGCTCACTAAAGTTATAGAGCTCCAAACCAGTGTTTAGAATGTGGGTTGGTTCTTTATGCATGAATCCACAAAAAAAAAAGTAATACATTTCATACTAAACAAACATTTTTCTATATTGTTTTACATAATTAGTCAAACCTACTTCATGAGTAGCAAATTGTTGTTTAACGTCTTCTACATCATCCGATACATCATCTTGCTCCTGAAAAGTGTCTTCCGCCATAAGAAGCCAAGTGAGGACATCTTCAAGGGCTACTTGATAGCTATCAAGATCCATTTCCACTTCAGTTACTAAACTGGGTGTCTCAGGACCAGAGTCTCTATATGGTTCATCTAAGCCCTACAATAAAAAGAGAAGAACACGTCAAAAATGATATTAGACACCCCTAGCTTTAATGTCTTTGCTAGGCTCATTTTAATTTAGCAGAGATTTTCTAAATTTGCTTTAGGAGATTTCAACCATACCCCCTGTGTCTGTGAATTACTGTTAATAAGTTTGCAATACAGGGAAAGGAGCACCAGGTTATCTTTATCTGTCTCTACTATTAAGAGACTTAGACAAGACTTTTCAACCCCCCTGAACCCTTGTCACACTGACTAATTTTTAACATCTTTAAACTTTTTTCCAGACTTTATCTTGACTGAGTTTTTATATAATATAATATAATATATATATATATATATATATATATATATATTATATATATATATATATATATATATATATATATATATATATATATATATATATATATATATATAAAAACAGAACGGATAGGGCTAAAAGAAAAGGTGGATGCATCTGTCAGATGGGTTAAAGTGGAAGTAAACCCTTCCACATGACTTTGGCCTACAGGTAAGCCTAGATTAAGGCTTACCTAGGTCCAATAAATATCTCCTAAACCTACATGGTTTAGGAGATATTTAGCGATGAAAAGGCATCGCTGTCTACGCTGTGTCTACACTGCATATGCCGCTCTCACGGCAATATGCCGATCTCGTGCGCATGCGCGGGAGTGACGTCATCGCCGCTCCAGCGAATGATAGCGATGGAGCGGCGAGACCCGGAAGTCACTCCGGCCCTGCATGGCGGCGAGGAAGATTGAAGATAAGGACGGCTTCGGGGGCTTCGTTTTCAGGTAAGTTTTTCATAATGAGCTAGTATGCTATGCATACTAGCTCATTATGCCTTTGCCTTGCAGGGTGTCTTTTTTTTTTTTTTTTTTTTAACAGAGGCTTTACTTCCTCTTTAAGGAACTGATTAGCGTATGACATCATGTGCACCACTGTTACTGAAGGATATTTGGCAGTCTATCCTAATTTAATTTCTACTACCTTTATAGGACTTTTCAGAGTATTTTACTTTCAAACACTTCAGCATATTATTTGTACATGTTAATTGTATCTGTTCACCTACTGCACACTGTAACACATGCATGTCTGATGCTCGTTCCCCTCATTTATCAAGGGGTCACAGGAATAAAGTATTACTAGCCTTCCCCAACTCTACTCAAAACTGTATGGCAGGTTTACCTTAAATCAAATTTACAAAATGTAGGATAAAAACAGGGATATATTGGCAAGAGATTGCAATAGGAAGCGTCGCTGCTGGAGTGCGTTACACCGACAACCGGAAGTAACATCGCTGGACTCGAAACCGGAAATTGCGTCAACATTTTGTAAGCACCCATTTTTTATTTGCACAATAAATACATTGTCAAGCACTACAGTCCCCTACTTTATCTAATTTTGTGCAGAATCATTCACGTATGACTACCATGATCATGTGAGATCTGCTTTGCAAACTGATGTGAATTTGCCATCCCTGGCTAACATTCTAAGCCTGAACGACCCCTAGACTGAAAAGCTAGGGGTCCATTCCATCCGGTAAGTGGGGACACAGGAGGGGGTGTGGCGTACCTTGAATTTTGGAGCAATTTTGCACTTTATGGATTGGAACACATCGTTCACTCATATATGGACTTTCACCCATTTGTCAATTGTTATTATTGGATTATATTTAGATCATTGTTTTTTACTATTGTGAGCGCTGTAATCTATTTATTTTTTCAAAAATTATTACCCCACCCAACCTTTTTCATTTTTCTCTATGGGACAAGATACATGCAATACTTTGTCCCATCTGTGATGTCAGATAGGGTGCCTACCCCCTCTTGGAGAGCAGGCACACAACACTGCAGATAGTAAGTAGGCAGCTGTTTTGTTAGCAAAAGTCTGTCTCCAACTCCCCGCACTTGCCCAAGATACTGGCAAAAGAGCTGCAAAGGGAGGTGAAGTATGTCAGTATCCTGTACCTCTGAATTCTTCTTGCTGGTTGTTACCTCAGGTATATAGTAATGACATAGGTCAAAATTGTGTGTGGAAAGGAGCCGCGCTATATAATGAAAAACACCCACGAAGGTGTATGTGCTCTCTTACGCATAAACAGAAGATAAAAAAGAAAAGCTAACCTGTGTGGCTAGTATTCGTCTCTTCTGTGTATGTGCAACAGAAGTTCTATCAGAACAGCCTCTATTGATATGACAGAAAAAATATTTTGAATGAACATCCGGGTAGGGTTGTCCAGATAGATTGGAAATATATCACGAATGACTCTGTGAGAGGCAACCTGTATTTATGTGATTTACTAACAAAAAGTGCTATACATGCAAAAGATATGTAGAGAAAAACGATTTTTTTGTATACAAATTTAGTAAACACCCTACAGAGCATTTACTGACATGTTATTGTGTATTACGTGGTGTGGGTGAAAAAACTTTGTGAGAGTTGGTGAACACCCTAATGAACGCCCAGCAGGGCTGTTCAGCTATTGCGAAAAAGATAAACTTATATTATAAGGGGCTCTTCAAAAGCAGCCTCTATGGGACTACTTATTGAAGAAAGGTAATATGTAGAAAATGGGTGTGAACAAATTAGTGAAATTGGATAAACACCCTATAAAACATTTGGTGACATACTGTCATATACTCCACGATATCGGTGTAAAAGCAAAAAGGAAAAAACTTATCATAAAAATTTAGTAAACACCCTACAGAGCAAGTAATATCGTGAGATATAAGCCTGAAAATGGATACAAGCTATATACCGTGAAGCACACAGTGAGTGCAAACTGTAAAATTATTAAGTGCCTTACAGAGCATGTAATAACATGAAATGTAATTAGAACCTGAAAGTAAATACAAACTATGTGCCGTGAGACACAAAGTTGGTGCAAACTGTATACCAGGGGATACAGTCAGTGAATCCAAGTGACACAGTGCTGAAATTAAAAAAGAAAACGATAAAAAAATATTTTACGTTCTAATAGTAAACACCCTGCTGAGCTACCAGTGTATTGAACAAATAACAAAGATGCAGGTATAGTCCTCAGAGTACAAATTAACACAGTCTCTATTTGTATCGTGACTATTTCGCCAAAAGTGCATAAATGGTTGCAAATGGGATTTTGCTAAAAGGGTTGGTGCGTCTTGAAAGGCACCATAAAACAAAAAAGCAAAAAATGGATTCCGTGCATTAAACAGTCTCTATAACAGCTTCAGATGTGATTGGATAAAAGTGACTTGCATATCACCAAGAAGAAAAGTGAAGACCTCCACCATAGGGCAAACTTGTCTCCTTACCGGAACTAAATGGTCCCTTTTTTAGGGGGACCGTTTAGGCAGGTGGCTCTCAACCCTAGCCAGGGGTGGACTGTAGAGAACGTCTGTTATCCTGCCGATCGGGATGGTTCGTCCTAAGTGGCTCCCAGCCCAGGATCCTTCTCTATTACCAGCTAGGGATCGATCTCAGTAACCAGTTTCAATTTGGAACCTTGTTCCACTTTGATGTCATATTCTCCGCCAATTTTCTTCCCTTTGAAAACCTTCACCCTGAATTGTATTTCTTTCTAAGCAAATAGTTCTAAAGCAAAACCCTGTGCAGGAATACCTCTTGATCCTGCCAGTATCCTTGACTACTTTTTGTGGGAAACAAAGCACGCCACAGCATACCCTACCTGCGCCACCACTGTTAGTCCACCGTGTGCCTTCTGCACGCTGACTACAAGCCATGTTGATGCACGGTATTCCTTTAAACTAGCATAGTTGACTTGCAACATTACAGTTAGCCAAACCTCCCAACCCACACAAGCTCTCTGACGGACAGCAGCTCATGTAGGAAGTACTGCTGTTGACATTGTAAGAGAGGTAGCTGTGTTGTTGGTGGAAGAAGCCCTGCACAAAACAAAGCACCCTCAGAGTTTGTAGCCTATGTACAGAGAACGTGGTCAGGCAACTGTTAATAAATCCAAAAAAGAAAAGTTATTTATTTTTTCATTTTTATTTAACTAATTTACAGTATACTTGTGCTTGATTGGGATTGAGGGGCAACGTATAAGAAAAAGTGCAAGAGTTACATAAGCTTTATTTGATTTTTTTAATCATCTTGTATTGCTTTTCTGTCTGTTTTTCAGCAAATAAAGCAATATAAACCAGACGTCTCAGATTCCCCATTTGGTCAATAGATACAGTACAGTTATTTACATCAACATGTCTCCACTGCACAGTTTTAGCACATATGAAGAAACTTCCCCTGTCCTCTGTGGAGAAAAAACAAGACATTGCTAGGTATTAATATGTTCTTCTAACACCTTATTAAGCATCTGCCAGTTGGAGATTGGTTGGTCCTATAATGTGATTGCCCTCTTGTCTAATATGTTTCAAGTGTCCATGTCTAGAGTACATGCTGCTATTGTAGTAGTCTCTGCATTATTAGACCAGGGACAGATAACTGTGGGTTCCACAGTTTCCCAAACATCTGAGGGTTGCCCCTATGATAAAAAAATATTTTTTTTCCCCGGAGAGACTAGAATTAACTAGATTTCTCCACTCATCCACCATCACTGAGTTTGGAAATATTCAATTTTGTTTGAAACAGGTCTGATAAAAGGAACATATATCTCTGAAAGAAAAGATTATTCATGTATCATGGCCAACAAACATAGGTACCATCCCCATAATATATACTATATCTAGACTTGTTTTGTATATTTCTTTTTTAAGTTTACTGAAAACTAGTTTATGTCGCTTTTCATATTTTTAGACAGTTATATGTAACACAGTTGTTCTTCCTGAAGAAGCAGGCCCTGTCCTGCGAAACGCGTAGCAGATACAGTCCAGATGCTACGACTGGAATTTTCTAGTCTGAAGTCATATCACTGAATGAATGGTTATATCGGTATAATGTAATATGATTAATTCTGTAAATGTCTACATTAGATTTTTTAAACGGTATAGTGTTTACTACATGTGCAATTTCATCCCTGTTATGTTTTTTTTTTTATTGGATGTTGCAATAAAATTTTACTATTTTAATATATAAATTTTTCTGATGTGGTACCCTTAAAGTGGAAGTCCATGCTAAAACTAAAATCCCTGCATCTATAGATACCCACGATCTAACACTAACCTATCTAGCCCTGTAAAGAAGGAATCAGTACACATACCTTTTTCTGAAGCTGATCCGACCCAATCCCACGCTGAGCAGTCAGCCGCGGCTTCGCCCTGGAGGCGGGTGCAGAGGAGGCAGCCGACAACGGAAGCCCCATAGTAAGTCTATGGGTGATGTAATTTCCCATTCATTTCATAGCCATTGTTGGCTATGTCCTCTGCAGAGCTTCCGCTGCTGGAGATCGGGTCGGATCGGCTTAACAAAAAGGTATGTATTTTTTTACAGGGCTAGATAGGTTAGTGTTGGAATGTGGGTGTATATAGATGCAGGGATTTTAGTTTTAGCATGGACTTCCACTTTAAAGTCCTATTTAGTTGTGTTCTTTAGGGGTTCTGTCTTTATGAATATGTAATATTCCTAGGTCCTGTTTTGGTTGTAACCCTAAAAGAAGAAAATGCTCCTGTTTCTTTAAAGCAATGTTTCTTAACTCCAGTTCTCAACTACCCCCAACAGGTCATGTTTTCAGGCTTTTCATTATTTTGCACAGGTAATTTGATCAGTTTTACTGCCTTAGTAATTACCACAGCCATTTCATCTGAGGGAAATCCTGAACCATGACCTGTTGGGGGTACTTGAGGACAGAAGTTGAGAAACATTAATTTAAAGCATGATCAGTAGCATAGTGCTGTTTCAGTGTAATTTGTCCCTTTCTTTGATCTAAAATACCTGATTTATCCTGCCTGTTTCTGTGTCCCCGTGTGTACTGACCAAGGTAATCATGGTTGCTGAACCATGATACCGTAGTCAGTTTACATGCTTCTGTCATCCCGCTGTGTGTACACAGTCTCTCCCTCTCCCCCTCCCTTCCTGCCTGTTATTTACTAGTCTGTGTGTGAGAGCCGATCTCCTCCTCTCTCTTTCTCTCTCCTCCTGCCTCTATTCCGATGTAATAAACACAATTACTTGTATCCTCTCTGTTTCAGCAAGATATTTAGTACAGTATGTCAGTTTTTTTTTAATTATAATGCTAAATATCTTTTTGCACAGCTCCTCTGTGCGGTCATATGACCTTCCTTTGCTGGCTGGCTGACATCAGTGGGGAATCTCAGCCACTCCTGCTGCTCTTCTTAGATCGAGGAAGGAGAGCAGAAGGAGATCACAATACTGCACAGAGGAGCTGTGCAAAAAGGTATTTAGGATTATAATTTAAAAGAAACACACACACTGCACTTTATATCTTGCTGAAACAGAGAGGATACAAGTAATTGTAATATGTGACTTTACAACCTCTTTAACTATTTGCGAGATTGGCCAAAAAACATATACATAGATCTAGTGGTATTGAAACCTAAAAAGCACTGGTGCCTGTGGAGTTTAGGGCATCTCCATATCATGAATTAGATCAGCAAGACCATCATTATATGTAGGGAAATCTGGGGATTTTCTATGGTGCCAGTGAAAAATAGTTTTTAAATAATTTTGGGGGTATATGTACTCCATAAAATAAATAGCTGAGTAACCTTCGGTTTATTTGCTTATTAGTAACTTAGTTTAAAATATTTTAATTAAAACATCTTAAAAACAGACATGTGGGCTTAACTTTCCAATGAGAGAAAAAAAATGTATTTATTCTCGCAGGGTTACTACTAGTAATAAGGCAAGATTTATACATATGAGCATGTATTTCCTTATATTTCTGTTTCCTGGGAATAAGCTTATCACATAGAATACATGCTGGAACATGGAGTACACGCCCGGTTGGTTGTATCACGGCTGTCTAACATTTCAATGAATGAATTTTTAATAATGCTCTTTACAAGCTTGTAAACAAGGGTGGGGGAGCAGGCAACAGTAGACTTTAAAGAGATGGCTCCATTAGACACAAAGTCACTTCAAATGTAAGGGGCTATGTCAACAATTAAATAAAATATCTACATCTTTAATAGACTGCAAGCAACATAGTGCTTTGGAAAGCAGTTCACACAACAGAGAGACATCTTTAATAAGATGTTACTTTGAGAGTGCCCAATAATTCCTAATCTTTTAATTGTTCAAAACTGATGCCTTGAGGTCTCTTAAATGTTAGTGGTCACAATGAGGAAGGGAAAATGTAAGTCACCAGGGCTAGTTTCATTCTGAAAGTAGTAGTTTCCCGGCTGTCTCTGGCTTCACTACTTCTAATTACAGTCCCGGAACAAGTATGCACCAATTGTCAGCAAAAGTAAGAATTCCTAATATCTCTCTACTTGATCTCAGTTAATGACTTACAGTGGTATTAAACCAAAAATGTAATATATTGCAGCGTACTAGACATTAGGTGTGATGGCTGCATTCGATTTCTTCTTTCGTTTTCCCTCTGTTTTCATCTGGCGTTGGCACATGAAATAGCTTCAATATATGCATGTCAAATGTGTGTTTTTCTGTTTGCCTGTAGTTCAGCTTTAGGCATCATGCACACTGGACGTTTTTGGCTTCAGACGTTTTTTTCTGCAGCCAATAAACTCTGCAGCATGTTATCCTATGAGTCCATGCACACATAGGCTGTCATCAGCAGTTTTTGGCAAAGGCGTTTTCTGGCTGGAAAAAAAAAACCCACAGAACTACTGGGTTTTGAGAGGAATTTTTCAGCTGTAAAACAGCTCTAACTCTGAAAAAGCTTAAAAAATTCAAAAAAACGCTGAAAAACATGGCTACACTGCAGTTATCAGTGTTTTTGAGCCATAAGCCTTTATGGGAGTATAGTTTTGATAAAAAAACGCTGAAAGCGCTAGTGCAAAAATACTGAAAAACTCACTCTCCAGCTTTCTATAGCTAATGTTAATGCCTTTTTTTATAACGTTCAGTGTGTATGAGGCCTAAAAGGAAACCTGTGTTTTGTCCATGCAGGGCAAAGCAAGAAATTTGCTTTCATCCTAATAATCAAACCAACATGACAGTCATCTTTCTTCAGTATAGCTGGCAGAGGCAAAGAAAATACCCACTACTTCTGGATATGGAATATAATGTATGTGGCTCGTTCCACTGTGCTGAGAAAATCAGCAAGATGAAATTTTGTCCAATCAGGAGAGTCCATATCCTTGTGTAGGCTAGTTTATTTTCTTTGATCAGCTAACTATGGTGCATACAAATATTTCACATTTACTATTGTCAGTCATCTAGTGCATCTCTGGGATCCTAAAGTGACTCTGTCCCTGAAATAGAAATGCCAGAAGTTCTATTTTAGCGGCGGAGTTGATTTGACAAAAACAGCCTGTTTACAGAGCAAAATACGCGTAGCTCAGATTACACAAACAGCTGAATGCTTTGGAGAGGTGATGTGTTTTCCCCTCCCTCCGTCAACCTGCTGTGTACACACTGTACTGCATTTCAATTGTATACAGAGAGTCTGAAAGTCAAAAGCTAATGCTGCTTTTTCCAGTCTCTATTTCTTCTCTTAAGGGCTGTATATGCGGGCCAAATATCGAAGGGTCAGGACGAGAAAGCCGGGGGTCTTTAGAGAGACTTAACTAGGACTACTTTTTGCTTCCTAGAACCACTACACATGAGCTGTTAAACTGTAATTTTCTCTGCCAGGTGCTAGAAGGTTACCTTATCATACGATAGGGCAGGGATGCATGAATCACAAAAGCGCTGTTTATTCAGATGTCTAACTTAATAGGCATTCTTTAAGAAAACAAATAATGAATAAAGTTACATTTATAGGCCAAACAAACCGATGCTGGAACACTGAGATGCTTCCCCTATCCTCATGAGTATAAAAGCACTCACGAAGCAGAACTTGAGCTGGCCAAGTATAATGGCAAGTCTCCCATTCTGCTCAGCTTTGTCAGTTGTCATCACACTGCAGTTTACGATGATCCTCCACAAAGCAGTCTAGGAAAGCGTGCCAGCAGTCCAAGAGCCTGCTCCTTATATATTACAAAGTCACATAGCTGAGGAATGAGCAGACACACTGTCATTTCTAAGAAATGCTGGTATTCTCTAATTATGAAGACAGTGGGGGATCAGCCTGCTGAGGATTAACAGAGCACGAGGAGTGAAATGAGCTGAGAATGAGGATTAGAACAGAAGAGGTTGTCTGAAGTTTAAGGAGAGAAAAGTGTACTACAGTATTGTAAAATTTTTACAACAAAAGTAGATTTTGAGCTGGATTCCCATTCCCACTGAATAACAGGGTTTCTTACACACAGGGTTTCTCAGGTAATGACCTAACTGCTAAGGCAGTTTGGTGAACTGATGCACTACAGAAATGCTGAATGAAAGACCTAAGTACCAAGAAGGTGGGTTGTGTTTAGTGTACCCACTGCAAGGTTTAATTTTCAGTAATGACTAGTGCAGGGATATGCAATTACCGGACCTCCAGCTGTTGCAGAACTACAAGTCCCATTAGGGAAGACAAAGACTCTGACAGCCACAAGCATGACACCCAGAGGCAGAGGCATGATGGGACTTGTAGTTTTGCAACAGCTGGAGGTCCGCTAATTGCATATCCCTGGACTAGTGTATACCTTTAAAATTAATATACAGTATATCAGGTTAGTACTATTAATTACCTGTTGTTTTGTGAAAGGTATGTCCTCACATGCTCCCTTGTATCTCCTAGGAAGAGTCTCCACCTCATGGATATCATCCAGGGTTACTTCATGGGGAAGGACCTCAAAAAGGGATGTTAGGTACATAAGTATGGATTTCTTATCGGGTAGTGGCACTGCCACATCTGTATAGGAACAAAAGTGAGAATATTTTAGAGACAGACTGAAAAGAATATGCTTTTCATACCTGAAGCACTGAATTATATGGCATTTGTCATCCACATCACATTATCTTCACTGATGAGAGAGATACAGTACATTTCTAAGATTTCAAAACTAGAACTATCAACACTATACTAAAGCTGTTTTACAGGTTATTTTATATTACTTTCTCAGTCTCAAAGATACCCATAAACATTAGATGACATAAATTTTTTATTCTATATTGTATTTTTCTTCCTGGATGACTGACTTTTTAGTGTATATTCCCCACTTTAGTTCTTGCACATGTATATAATTACTGGAGAACAGCAATTCTTAAGCCTCGTACACACGATCGGATTGTTGGCCAACAAAACCATGGACTTTTGTCTGAAGGACGTTGGCCCAAACTTGTCTTGCATACACACAGCACACAATTCTTGGCCAACAATCACAAACGTAGTGATGTACTACGTGTTTTTTCAGATCTTTAGCGCCACCCTTTGGGCTCCTTCTGCTAATTTCATGTTAGTAGAAGTTTAGTGAGTGTTGATTCACGCTTTTCATTTCATGCTTTTAACTTTGTTTCTGAACGGCCTTTCATCAACCAGATATGTTACGGAATTGGAGGAGATAACGTGGTATATTTATTATTGGCCTTGGAGTTATTGCTTTGACATTATTATTTTGGTTATATAATGACTTGATTTGGTATATTTTCTATATTTTTGGATGCAGAGAATGCACTTTTTGGTTAAGTTCTATTAGATAGCATGTCTAATTTTATTTGTTTTCTTTTTTTAATGCACAATAAAAAAATTGTGTAGAATAATAATTTGTGGCTATGTTTTTTACTTCAAATGACAGTTTGGGAGTAGGCAGTTACATTTAAAAAAATACAATGTAAAATTGACAAGGGACACCAACATAGTTGTATCTTTGATCTTAAAAACTACGGGATAATGGTGTTGGGGTAACTTGCCCAAATAAAATAAAAAAAGCATAATAATATTATTCTTGATATCACTTAAAAAAAAGCCTTTGAAAATTTGTTTGCAATAACTCCATCAGTATCAGCAGCAAAGCAGCTTCATTATTATCCCATTAAAGAAGAAGAGAATGTGCGCTGCATTTCGATATTTCATAATTGGCAACGTCACGAATGTTAATTCTCCATTACGAACGCTAGTTTACAAGACGGACCGCTTCTACCTCGTCCTTGCTTCCGAGCAAGCGTGTTTGTACTTTGGACTTTTGTCAGATGGACTTGTATACACACAATCGAGAAATCCGACAACAGACATTTGTCCCCGGAAAATTTAGAAACCTGCTAGCCAACATTTGTCCGCAGAAAATCCGTCAACAATTGTCTGATGGAGCGTACAGACGGTTGTATTTTCTGCCAACAGCTTGTCATTACACATTTCCTGTTGGAAAATCCGATTGTGTTTACGAGGCTTAACATTTCTGAAATTGGTCTACTGATTTAGCTAAGCAATACATATGTTGGTTTTTATTTTCAGATACAAAAATAAGCTTTATTGATGATGATATTGATGAGATTTTATTTTCCATGCAGTTTCTGGATAAAGCTGTAACACACCTAATTCTGCTTTTTTTTCTACTTTGACCAATATAAGTTTTAAATCTAAAAACTAGTGTAATGTATATAGAAATAATATGATTTTTTTTGGCAATGATTTGTCCTGTTAGGAATGACCATTATGATTCTACAAAGTATCAAGTTGTTTTTTTAAAAATAAAACAAAGGCTATTTTTTATTTAAATGCAACAACAAATAAATTAATTAAAAGCTGGAAAAAAATCTAACATTTATGTTTAAAAATGGAAATTAGGAATCATGCAGTAAAAAAATTGGTAAGGTTAGCTAGGGAGAGAAGGAAACATTTAAATGGGGCTGATTCTGCTTAACTAAGGGTCAATAAAGTATTAATTGTATGGTGGCTTTAACTGACTGATCAAAGGTCAGTGTTTTAATCTGCACATAAATGAGACAATGTAACAATAATTTTCTTACATTGTAGTTACCATTAAAGGTTGAGAACACTGAAGCTGCTGCTGTGATATAGAACAAATTCCAGTAAACAGCCAGGACCTGCCAGCAATAGCGGCTAGGGGAGCAGTGGCAAATGGAGAGAAACGGGTTGCTAGGTGAACATACACTACTTCTGTAGTAAATCAAACCCAATGTCTCTCCACTAAGTAACCACTGAAGACCTTCCAATGACAGAAATAATGGGATATTCCTCCTACCAGTGACACCAACAATGGGACATTTGTTTTCTTCCTCTCCCTAACAATGCAGCATATTCTTCACCCTACTGACCTGGAGAATAGGACATTTTGGAAATGTTGCTACCATTGACAACAACATTAGGGTATTCTTACAGTAAACCTATGGGCAAAACTAATTTTTTTCATTCTGGATAGCATAAGGGAGGGTTGTAACTCCTACTTGCCACCCGAGTCCGATTCCCTTCACTACCTGTTCCACAGCCAAAACCAGAAGAGAAGGAAAATTCCTCCAAAGTAAGGGAATGCCTGGTTGTCACACAAAATATTGCCCTCTATTTTTATTCTGGCAACAACCCAAATTTCACTTTCCCTCTCAGTGATAATTGTACAACGGACAAATAGAGAGGATGAATCTCCCAACAGGGGAGCAGACAGTGTTAATAACTGTACAGGTCCCTCTTCACTCTATCCAAAATGAAAAAAAGTTTTACTTTTAGTTACACTTTAATCCCACTTACATGAAGACCATATTTTTTAACCCATTAACACATATTCTTCCTCCCATTGCCTAATGAAGCTGGAGCATTCTTTCTCCCTCTGATCACCAACATGGTGAAGTTTTCCACTGCTGCCCATGGCTTGTCATGGTGATGTGCTGCGTTTTCCACAAGCTCCCCTCCTTATTCAAGTCTTAAAGAGGAGGAGGCATACATATGTATATCCTCCTTGGAGAGGTCTTCTGTCTCACTTAAGCTGGTCATGCATGGGTCTGTTTTTTTTTCATTCAATCAGCGGGTTGAACAAAAAACCTGACCAGATTCCCCCATTGACACATAAGATGTGGATGTAGGAATCCTTCCCGCTGTGTAATTGTAATCTGACAGCAGGGAGATTCCCCTGTCATCAGAATACACAGCTGAAGACTAGTGCCTGCGGTGCTGATCTAACAGAAATATACTGACAGGGCAGTTGAACAGAAGTCGATCGGTAGATCGACTTCTGTTGAACCACAGCAGCCACACATGGATCACAATTTGGCCGATCCCTGCTGAGCTGGCTGAATCTTCAATCCGTGTATGGCCAGCTTTACCAAAAGGCAATGGCACATTAAATGAAGGGTATACTTTTTAATGAGGGCACCGACAGAAATAAAACCCGACTGGTTCTAACTCCTCTCCAAGCGGTTTACAAAAACTGGCTGAAATTTCCCTGGCACAGGAATTCACTTTTACTTTCTACAAGATGCTAAAAAGCTTCTGCAAATAAAATGTCTATGGTCTTTCTTTAGCACCTTCTCATTTAGTTTTCACTCTCACATTCTTTTCTGTGTCTGTCATACCCTTGATAAAGCTAATCCAGCACAATACAACAACAGATCTACCAAATTCTATCCCAAGACTGGAATTTAACAAAGGTCCTTTACCAGAGTATATTTCTTCTAAGTAACACATTTTTACCCAGAAGCACAAAACCCACAAGAGGATGAATGTAGCTGAAAAGCCAAGAGCTGTTCTGTATGTAAAAATACTGCTCATCCAACAAGAAAATAGAGATAAGAAAAGGCGGTGCAGTTGACATGCATTGCAATAAAATTCCAGAACACTTTTGCAACATTACCTTCAGGGTCAAGCAGCTTTTCAATTCCCAAGTGCTTTTTTGCTATGCTGAAGGCATGATCCAGTCTTTCAAGTGGAGAGAGCCTGGTAACTTTTTCCCAGCTAAACAAGTCAGGTCTGAAATAAATATAAGCATTAGCATAATAAGCATTAGCACAATACATACAAAATTAGAAAGCCAATGAATACATAAAAAAAACTTTTTTTAAACACACATATATTTTTTAAAAGACAGCAAAGAAAGCAACTCTATTTGCAATCTATTGCTATCTTTATATTAGCGACATTGTAATTTAGCAGCAGCTGATTTACAGCAAACATGGGAATTTCACATACAGTCTAATTTATTAAATCAAAAGTCATTATAGGAAAATTTGGTTTATATTTCTAAATTCATCCTCGCTGTATATTTTTAGCAAGTACACATTTTGAGGTAGTATTGTAAAGTTCACCCAAAAGTTATATTTGATGTGCCAGTTGTGCCTTTTCCCACAAACTTTATATAAAATAATACAATCAGCCTTACTGCCAAATCACTGCTGAAAAATTAAAAGGATAAGCTACCAAGAGCAAAGTGTTCAACAAACCTAACAGGTCTGATCATGCCTGCTGACTTTCACTAAAAGCAGCAGCAAAGAACAATCACTGCACTGCACAATATTGAGTGGGCTAAGCAGTAAAAAACAACTTACTCCGCTCAAATCTATGGCAGGTAGTTCTGTTTGCAGATTCTTTACAGCGAATGAGAGTGAAATCTAAATCCTTAAAGTAGTAATAAAGCCTTATTGTTTTTAGCTTAACATATTGAGCACTATTAAATAAACATTCTACAAATAACGGTTACAATTTTTACCCCAGCACTTTCAATGCTGCTGGCTCCTGCTCTCAGTGCTGCTTCCCTGAACATCTGGTATTCACAGAAAAGAGTTAACCGTGAACAGTTCAGTCTACAGCCAATCTGTTTGCTTGGACAATTGATGGGGGTTGAGTACCTTGTTGTCCTAAGCTACAGGGTTGTGTGTTTCTACTGATGCACACATTGTAGCAAGATAAAACGCTAGTCACTGCATTAAAGTGGAAGTAAACCCCCCTATCGTTTTCAGCCAAGGAAGCTGCCATCTTTGCCTCTGTTTAATCTTCAACTGCCACAGTGCTGCACATGTGATCCGTTATGACACCAGCCATTGGATGGTTTGACTGTTTGGTTGAGAGCACAGCCAATGTGCAGTTAGCATTCACGGCATGCCTTTTTTTTTAGACTGTTAAATCGATGGGTTTACTTCCGCTTTAAAGGGTTTCTCCATAGGACACTGCAAGAAAAAGGAGCCATACTGAAACAGGAAGCCTGGGGCACCAGTCATGGCACCATCTTAAACAGCAACATAGGCAAGAATTAATGACAAGGAAGGTGCATACTCCGTAAATAATTAAATCAGCTGCTGAAAGTGCCTAAAACTGATGGTTTCAGATCACTTTAAACAAAGCAGTGTGAAGAAAAATGAGTTGGGTTTTCAAAGTGGCACTCACTTTAACCACTTAAGCCCCGAACCAATTTGCAGCCAAAGGACCAGGCCCCTTTTGCGATTCGGCACTGCATCGCTTTAACTGAAAATTGCACGGTCGTGCGACGTGGCTACCACACAAAATTGGCGTCCTTTTTTTCCCACAAATAGAGCTTTCTTTTGGTGGTATTTGATCACCTCGGCGGTTTTTATTTTTTGCGCTATAAACAAAAGTAGAGTGACAATTTTGAAAAAAAATTCAATATTTTTTACTTTTTGTTATAATAAATATCCCCAAAAAATTAATTAAAAAAAGTTTTTTTCCTCAGTTTAGGCCGATACGTATTCTTCTACATATTTTTGGTAAAAAAAAAATCGCAATTAGTGATTATTGGTTGGTTTGTGCAAAAGTTATAGTGTTTACAAAATAGGGGATAGTTTAATAGCATTTTTATTAATATTTTTTTTATTTACTAGTACTGGCGGCAATCAGCGATTTTTATTGTGACTGCGACATTATGGCGGACACATCGGACATTTTTGACACATTTTTGGGACCATTGTCATTTATACAGCAATCAGTGCTATTTAAATGCACTGATCCCTGTGTAAATGACACTGACAGTGGCAGTATGTCCTGTGTGTGTTTTTTTACTCTAGGGGGGCGTGGCTTGGCATGTGACATCACTGATCATCTTTCCCTATGACAGGGAACAGACGATCACATACCTCTCCCCGGTCTTCAGCTCTGTGACCCGATCGTGAGACACCAGCAGCGATCGGGTCCGCGGGTCCCGCGGCCATGGTCACGAAGCTCAGGACCGGGTCGCAAGCGTGCCGGCGGCGGCGCGTGCGCGACCCACTGCTGGGCTCTTAAAGGACAACGTACCTGTACGTTGATGTGCCTAGCCGTGCCATTCTGCCGACGTATATGTGCAGGAGGCGGTCCTTAACCACTTCAATACCGCGGACTGTCATATGACGTCCACAAGGTGGATCTCCCATCCTTGGTGGACGTCATATGACATCCTCCCATTCCCGGCCGCCTAAGGGGCGCACGCGCGGCGTCGCTCGGGAACCGGTTATGTCCGCTGGGCACCCGCAATTGCCCGGGAACACAGCAGGACCGTGGATCTGTGTGTGTAAACACACAGATCCACGTCCTGTCAGTGGAGAGAAGACCGATGGTGTGTTCCCAGTACAGAGGAACACCGATCGGTCTCCTCCCCTTGTGAGTCCCCTCCCCCCACAGTTAGAATCACTACCACAGGGAACATATTAACCCCTGCAGCGCCACCTAGTGTTAACCCCTTCCCTGCCAGTCACATTTACACAGTAATCAGTGCAATTTTATAGCAACGATCGCTGTGTAAATGTGAATGGTCCCAAAAATGTGTCAAAAGTGTCCAAAGTGTCCGCTGCAATGTCACAGTCACGAAAAAAAATCGCAGATCGCCGCCATTACTAGTAAAAAAAAAAAAATGCAATAAAGCCATCCCCTATTTTGTAGACGCTATAACTTTTGCGCACACCAATCAATATACGCTTATTGCGATTTTTTTTTACCAAAAATATGTAGAAGAACACATATCGGCCTAAACTGAGTAAAACATTTTTTTTTTTTTTTTTAATGAAATATTTATTATAGCAAAAAGTAAAAAATATTATGTTTTTTTTCAAAATTGTCGCTCTTCTTTTGTTTATAGTGCAAAAAATAAAAAACGCAGAGGTGATCAAATACCACCAAAAGGAAGCTCTATTTGTGGGAAAAAAAGGACGTCAATTTTGTTTGGGTGCAACGTCGCACGACGGCGCAATTGTCAGTTAAATCAACACAGTGCCGAATCGCAAAAAGTGCTCTGGTAAAATCCTCCGGGGTAAGCGGTTAAACACCAGGCAGCATATTGCCTCTGCAGTGTCCCAGGATCTCCAAAACCCAGGGCACTCTGTAATGCAATCATCAACTAAACCTTCTTTTTGATGGCCCTTTCACTCTGGACTAAAGCCAACCATAGATGGATCGAATCTCAGCCAGTTCTTCAGAGACCGAAAATGATTTGATCCATCTATGGGCAGGCTGGTTGTACTCAAGTCGATCCATCGATTGACTTCAGTACAACCAGCCTGTCAATTTTTTTTGCAAGCAATCACTGCTGACTGCCTTCCGGCAGAACACAACAGTGCTGCAGGAGTGATTCCACACACAGTCAGTGATGATGGTGGAATCTTGCAATTTTCTTTCCTTGCACTCATGGTGCAAGAAAAGAAAATGGTATATTATATCGGTTGTCTAACCGTGATGCATAGGAGGTTTGGGCAGTAATTACATTACAAAGCGACTGGGTTTTGGCTGTCCCAGGGCATTCCATATGGAAGCAGAGGTGACATGCAAGCACCATTTTGAAAGAAAATGCCACTTTGGAATCAATTTTCCCACCACAGATTTTCTTGAATTCTTTCATTAATATAGCACCTTTTTTCTAAACAAATCCTAGTACAAAATGTTCATTACTGCTAGTGTATTTATATGATGTCTGGTGTACTCCCTACTGTAATGCCTGGTACACACGTTAAGTTTATTTAATTTAACCCAGTGGGTAGAACGAAAAAACTGAGGAGGTCCCTGTACTAACTATGCAATGTTTTACAGCAATCTCCCCCTGCTGTGCTACTGTGTTTTGACAAGGGGGACCACCCCTAACCAGAACACAAGGGTCAACGCTTGCAGCCATTGGGTGCAAGCGCTGATGGGATGCCGACCAGCTACTGGTTTGCCAGCATGCTCGTTAGACAGAAGCTGGTCGTGAGATTGGTTTCTGTCGGACAAGCAGCTGTACACACAGGCCGAAAGTCAGAGGTGTATTAAAGCATTTGTTTACCCCCCCAAAAAAATTATGGATCCTGTTCCTTTAAAGCATTTTATACAGCACAGTGCTTGTGCTGCGTCATTTGGCCCCCTGTAACACCTAAAAAACCTGGCTGATCCTGACAGGTTTCTGCCCTCCCCTATGTAAACTGACCACGGTGCATCATGGCTGCTGAGCCCTGACACTGTGGTCAGTTTACGTGCCTCCGTCATCAGCAGCCTGCTGCCCTGTGTCTGTGTCCTCCTCTGTCATCTTCCCCTCTATGTCTGTCATGTCAGCTAGTACCAGGGCCGCCCCCTCCCTTCTGGTATCATAACATATATTTGTTGCTACCATCCTCTCTGCAATATTAAATGATGTGCTACACTGCATGTCCGCCAAATATCCACCACTAAATATCTTTATCTATAGCTGCGGTCACGTGACTGGTCGTCTCTTTTCTCCTGTCCTCCTCCCGGCTGACATCAGTGGGGGTTTCTCAGCTCTGCCCACTTTCCTGTCAGCTCGAGAGAAAAGGGAGACGGCCGGAGACACATTAGCGCCGATTGGCGCTATAAAGTAAGGTATTTAGGGGCGAATGTTTTAGAAAACACATGCAGTGCAGCACATTATTTAATATTACAGTGAGGATGGTAAAAAAGGAACCAAGTGGGCTAACAACCACTTTAATGTAGCAGCTGATTTCGGACAATATTAGGCCCATGTGTATGGGGAATAATGCATCACAGAAAATGCTACTCCTTTAAATGTTAAAGTGTATGTAAATATTTTCTTTGAACTTTTATTTGCTCCTTTATTGGTCTGTTAAAATCATAATTAAAAGGATTCTGGTATCAAATTCCTGTTGATTATAACAAAAACTTTGGGCTGCCCTGTACACAGGAAGGAGTCTAATTACCCCTCCCAGTACTTATCTTGGATACAGAACAATCAGTTCCTATGTTGACGAGATGAGAAGAAGGTAGTAGAATTCAGTTGTTTAGCAAAAGCCAACTAGGCAAGGCTGACATCATTTTGTCCACAAAAAAAGCTGTGCTGTGTCAGCCCGAAATAGAAATTTTCTACCAATTCCACAGTATGTTTTTGGACTTGCAGGGTCCTAAAAGTATATTGTTATACAGGGATGTACAACATAAAGTATCTCACAAATGACACTTTGCTACAATGTAAAGTAGTGAGTGTACAGCTTGTATAACAGTGTAAATTAGCTGTCTCCTCAAAATAACTCAACACGCATCCATTAATGTCTAAACCTTCACATGAAAAGATATAATAAAATATTTACAAAAATGTGAAGGGTGTACTCACTTTTGTGAGATACTGTATATTATTTCTAACATTTTACCGTGACATAGACTTTAACCACTAGCTGACCAGCGCACAACAATGAACGTCAGCACAATGGCACGGCTGGGCAAATGGGCATACAGGTACGTCCCCTTTAAATCATGTCATACTCCGTGGCCCGATGTCCGCCAGGGGCCCACGGTCATGTCACAGAGTGGAAGAACGGGGAGATGCCTTTGTTAAGGCGTTTCCCCGTTCTGCCTAGTGACATGACAGAGATCTACTGCTCCCTGTGATCGGAGCAGTAATCACTGTCATGTCAGTGGAAGCCCCCCCCCCCCCACAGTTAGCACACCTCCCTAGGACACACTTAACCCCTTGATTGCCAGTGTCATTTACACAGTAATCAGTGCATTTTATAGCACTGATCGCTGTATAAATGACAATGGTCCCAAAATGGTGTCAAAAGTGTCCAATGTGTCCGCCATAATGTCGCAGTCACGATAAAAATTGCAGATCGCTGCCATTACTAATAGAACAAAATTAATAATAAAAATGGCATAAATCTATCGCCTATTTTGTAGACGCTATAACTTTTGTGCAAAACCAATCAATATATGCTTATTGCAATTTTTTACCAAAAATATGTAGAAGAATACATATCGGCCTAAACTGAGAATTTTTTTATATATATATATATATATATATATTTTTGGGGGATATTTATTAAAGCAAAAAGGAAAAAATATAGCTTTTTTTCAAAAATTGACGCTCTTTTTTTGTTTATAGTGCAAAAAATAAAAACCACAGAGGTGATCGAATACCACCAAAAGAAAGATCTATTTATGGGGAAAAAAAATACATCAATTTTGTTTGGGTACAATTTCGCACGACCGCGCAATTGTCAGTTAAAGCGACCCAGTGCCGTATCGCAAAAAGTGCTCTGGTCAGAAAAGGGGGTAAATCCTTCCGGGGCTGAAGTGGTTAAGGACCTCTTAAATTTTATTTGCAGAATTTCACTGTATGAAAATGCATTTTCAAAAATAAATCTTACTCTTTGCCTTTTGGCTGGTTCACATCTGTGCACTACAGTTTAATGTGTTTTGAAAGGAAAACTTACCAATAACCATGCATAGATGTGAATGGCCCCTAAAGATAATAAAAATCACAGAGGCAATCAAATACCATCAAAAGAAAGCTCTATTTGTGGGAAGAAAAGGACGCAAATTTCGTTTGGTTACAAAATTGCATGACCGCGCAATTACCAGTTAAAGTAGTGCAGTGCGAAATTGAAAAAAGACCTCTGGTCCTTAAGCTGACAATTGGTCCGGGGCTGAAGTGGTTAAGGACCTCTTAAATTTTATTTGCAGAATTTCACTGTATGAAAATGCATAGATGTGAATGGCCCCTAAAGATAATAACAATACTAGTACTTTAACCACCTGAGATCTGCGCTATAGCCGAATGGCGGCTACAGCGCGGATCTAATTTACCGGGACTACGTATATTGATGTTGTCCTGTTCACGAGCGGCATGCGCGCCCCCTGAAGGGCGCACGTGGTGCGCTCTGTGATCAGCGAGTCTGTGAGACTCGCTGAATCACAGATCCGAGTAAGGGGTCGATCCCGACCCCTTACCACGTGATCAGCTGTCAGCCAATGACAGCTGATCATGTGATATCAACAGAGCCGGTAATCGGCTATTTTTCCTGTCAGGGTGAGGAGAAAAAATACAGAGAGCAAATACAGAGGGTTCCCCACAAGGGGCAAACCATTCATAAGCCTGAAGAATAGAAAATCTTAAACTTTGCCAAAAAACATCTAAAAAAGCCAGACCAGTTCTGGAAAAGCATTCTTTGGATGAATGAAACTAAGATTAATCTGTACCAGAATGATGGGAAGAAAAAAGTGTGGAGAAGGCTTGTAACAGCTCATGATCCAAAGCACACAATGTCATCTGTAAAATGTGGTAGAGGCATAGGCATGCATGGCTTCCAGTGGCACTGGGTCATTGGTGTTTATTGATGGTGTGGCAGAAGACAGAAGCAGCCGGATCAATTCTGCCGTGTTTAGAGATATAAACACTCAGCACAGAATCAGCCAAATGCAGCAAAGTTGATTGGATGGTGCTTTACAGTACAGATGGGACAATGATCCAAAACACACTACAAAAGCAACCCAGGAGCTTTTCGAAGGAAAATAAGTGGAATATTCTGCAATGGCCAAGTCAATCACCTGATCTTAACCCAATTGAGCATGCAGTTAATTTGCTGAAAGCAAAACTAAAGTCAGAAAGACCCACCAACAAAGAACAACTGAAGACAGCTGCAGTTAGAGCCTGGCAAAGCAAGAGTGGGAAGATTTCTGTAAATAATACAGTCAAGGAGTGATAATGCTTGATGGATATTTTCAGATACAGTTTGTAAACATACAGTATGTAAAGTATATGTAGGCAGCCATAAATGTTTAATGCATATAGGTATATATATATGTGTATATATATATATATATATATATGTGTATATATATATATATGTGTATATATATATATATATATATATATATATATATATATATATATATATATATATATATATATATATATATATATATACAGGATCTGCTTCCTGCTAAGTAGTACTGTTCAGACACTGTATACCATTGATCCTCTCTCCCAGTGCAATACCATGTAAAGCCTCTTGCTGATGTTTATTTAGAGGTAATGTAGAGCGTGAGGACAAAGTGGTCAGATAGGTATGAAGTATAAGATGAATGACACAAATATTAGAGTGTACAAAGTAACACGTCTAAAGTGATGACATGACCTACCTGTGCCTGTGCAGCAGACCATTGAAGGCAAGACCATTTGTCCAACTGGTGGTGAAGTTTAGCACATTGACTTCATCATAAGGTCTTGTTGAATTCCTAACCCAGCTCAAAAGAATCTTCTCGCTGTTTGTTTGCTGGAGTTCTGACATAATTGCCTTCATGACATCTTTCACCTGGCAAAAGAACAGTTAAAAAAGTTACAGAGGAGATAACATGCAATTGCTTCCTAATGCTTTGGCTTACTGCACTGTGTAGCTGAAAGAAAATGCTGTCAAAAACAAAACCATTTTGAGAATTTGATCTCAAACTTGTAGCAGAATTTTAATTTTACTTAAAAAGAACCTGCCACAAGGAAAAATGGAGGCTTCCATAGCTGACCTATATTTAAAGGAATGTAAGTGTATTGGCTGTCATGCTATAGCTTTGGCGTTAAGGCTAATTGCATCACTGACCCAGAACATGTTTAGAGATAAAGTGCTGTGAAACTAATTTTGATACTTATTTACAACATTCTTGTGATGGGTATGTGACTCAAAATTGCTGAAGTCAGACCCAATCACATGTCCAATGTTTTTAGGAGGCCAGCAATGACAGCCCCCATACTTCTCTCATGACAGAGTCATTTTAACATTTCTTTTATAATTTCTTGGACTTGTTTCGATATTCCCCCTCTACTTGTCCCTGATGTATTCTCAATCACGGCCTGTTATTTTATCATTCACTGAAATCTGGTAAGATTTCTACACCATAGCGAGAAACCAAATAATGAATTATCCCAGCCACTTTTCTTTTCAGCAATTCAAAAACCTTGCTACTAAAGTGTGTACAAAAAGCATTTTTAATTTTGTTTGGATCAATCAAGACATTGGTTATGATGATGGTGGTTATTTCTCCATTGTCCTTTGGTTATTAGGAAGGACAGCATGCTTAGATAAAATCTGAGACATTAAAACCAGGTTCACACTGAGCTGCGGGAATGAAGCCGTGCGAGTTCAGCTAAACTCGCACAATTTCACTACCACATGTCAGTCCAGATTTTGGCCACAATTTCAGAGACATCTGTGCAGGTTTCTGCACAGATGTCAATGTAAATCACAGCCCGAAATCGCTAAAAGTAGTACAGAAACTACTGCAGCATCGTACTGATTAGGATGGTGCCATTGCTGGCAATTGTCGCCGTTCTGACATGCGATTTGACATGTCAAATCGCATGTCAAATTGTACCAATGTGAACCTAGGCTTATAAACAAAATAGCAATTTCAGCACTAAGAACATGTATTGGTTCTGCTAGCTGTCATTTCCTGACCTCTTCCATAGAGCACTGCGTGTTCTAAAGGTTGAAACGTTGCTTTTATTGGCTGGCATAGTTGGATTTATAGTTGACAACCCAAGTTTTTCAGGAACTGAAACTTTCATCTTTTAAAGAAAACATATCATGAAAGAAATGTGGACTGTCATTACTGCACTTCTTCAAAAATGCTAGTTGCCCAACTGTAATGTTGATCTGTTGCTTTCAACGCTTTCTACCTAATATTCAGGTCAGGATGATTTTTTACTTTTGCTCTTTCTTTGCTCACTGCATACTTTCTGGGTCAGTAATTCAGAAAGTCATCCAGAGGTTTGGGATGATATCCAAGTAACTAGAATGTTCAGAAGGTGGTCAGCAAAAGTAGATAGCAATTTTATCGAATAACAGGTTTTCTGAATGAGTTGCGATGGAAAGTATCTTCACAAATATTCTTTTTTTTTTACGTAAATAATATTCATAGAGTGCTGTTCCTTGGAAATCTCTTAACACAGATACACTTTTCACAATACACACCAAGGACTAGCTATAAAATATGTAAATGATGAAAGTTATCGGTAAAAACTGTCCCTTTGCATCGGTGAGAACTTAAATAATGTATGTTTGAGACCAAATCGGACTTCTCAGGAAACGTATGTGTGTTAATGACTGTACATTGATTTTCAGACTCAAATTATCCAATGATTTTGTGATTGACAGACTTTAACAATGCATGGCTTCCCTACTTTACATGGAAATACGTGTAATGCCATTGGCAAACCCTTTCTTAAAATTCTAGTTTGTCTGTTTGTCTGTTTTATTAATCAATTACTAGTTCACGTGCAACAAGTATGCAGAGCAGAAGGTCTGAATTCCCCATCTGCATATTTTTTTTATATTTGTCATTTAATAAATATTGCATTTTCATGATGATTGGAAAAGAAGTACACCACAGCGAAAAAAAAATCTAACTATTGGGTTACATGATAATGATAGGAGAAAGAATTCTGCAAAATAATTTTAAGGAGTAGGCATGTAAACATAAAAAAAAAAATGTAATTTAATTCTTTTTTTAACTTGTTCTTAATAGCGATGAGCCGAACACCCCCGGGTTCGGTTCGCACCAGAACCTTCGAACGGACCGAAAGTTCGCGCGAATTTTTGAACCCTATACGTTATAATGGACGCGAATGTTCGAAATCAAAAGTGGTAATTACAACGGCCAATATGCATGTTAATGTCATAAAACAGGTTTGGGGACCCGGGTCCTGCCCCAGGGGACATATATCAATGCAAAAAGAACTTTTAAAAACTAACGTTTTTTCGGGAGCAGTCATTTTAACCACTTTCAGACCGGACCAATTTGCAGCCAAAGGACCAGGCCCCTTTTTGCGATTCGGCACTGCGTCGCTTTAACTGACAATTGCGCGGTCGTGCGACATGGCTCCCAAACAAAATTGACGTCCTTTTTTTCCCACAAATAGAGCTTTCTTTTGGTGGTATTTGATCGCCCCTGCGGTTTTTATTTTTTGCGCTATAAACAAAAAATAGAGCGACAATTTTGAAAAAAATGCATTATTTTTTATATTTTGCTATAATAAATATCCCCCAAAAATATATAAAAAAACATTTTTTTTCCTCAGTTTAGGCCGATACGTATTCTTCTACATATTTTTGGTAAAAAAAATCGCAATAAGCGATTATTGATCGGTTTGCGCAGAAGTTATAGCGTTTACAAGATAGGGGATAGTTTTATAGCATTTTTATTAATAATTTTTTTTTTATTATTAATGGCGGAGATCTGCGATTTTTTTTGTGACTGCGACATTATGGCGGACACATCGGACATTTTTGACACATTTTTGGGACCATTGTCATTTTTACAGCAATTAATGCATTTAAATGCATTGATTTCTGTATAAATGACACTGGCAGTTTAGGAGTTAACCACAAGGTGGCAGTGTAGGGGTTAAGTAGGCCTAGGGGTGTTTTTTTTACTGTGGGGGGGCGTGGCTGTCAGCTAGTGAATGCTGATCTCTGCTCCAATCACAGGGAGCAGAGATCGGCGTCACTAGTTGCTAGGCAGAACGGGGAGATGCTGTTTATCTCGGCATCTCCCCGTTTAGCCGCTCCGTGAGACGATCGCGGGAGTCCCCGCGGCGATCGAGTCCGCGGGGACCGCGGCCGGACTCACGGGGGTCCCGACCGGCGCGGGAGCGCGCCGCTCCCGGCGCGCTCCCGATGGCACGGACAGGCTAAAGGAGGGACGTATATATACGCCCTCCTGCCTGTACGTGCCATTCTGTCGACGTATATCGTCGTGCGCCGGTCGGCAAGTGGTTAATGATGCATAAAGTGAAAAAAAAAAAGTGAAATTTTCCTTTAAATATGGTCCCTGGGGGGTGTCTAAAGTATGCCTGTGAAGTGGCATGTGTTTCCCGTGTTTAGAACTGTCCTTGCACAAAATGACATTTGTAAAGGAAAAAAAGAAGCCATTTAAAACCACTTGCGGCTTTAGGTTTGTTCTTAAGTAGAATCTGAACAGGTACATTATGAAGTGTAGCTCCATCCCCAAAAAATCTATTTTTAAGCTTTTTGGAGAACATAGGGAGGGGTTATCACCCCTGTAACATTTGCTGTCTTTGCACATCTGTTCAGAACATGTCACCTCACTTTCCGTCCCAATGACAAATGTTTTTGGAAAAAGTGGGGTTTTAATTGAAACAAGGATTGGTGATAAAGTATCAGTAGAGAGGAGATACCTTTTTCCCAAATTAAATCTAACAGGATAGAATTTCCCTTCCTAGGGGTAGATTTCCTCTCACTTCCTGTTTTCTCTTTCCATTTGCAAGTAGGAGTCGTTTGTAAGTTGGATGTTTGAAAGTAGGGGCCTGGCGTATATACTCTGCAGAAATTTGCCCTATTAGATGTTGGTGTAGCCACAAGACTGGTGGGCACAGGAATGGGCCCTGCTGTGAGTTAATAGATCAAGATTTGTAATTGCATGCACCTGTTGAACAGGGCAGAAAAATTGGGGGTGGTGGTGGTGGTGGTGGTGGACGGTGTTGCCACAAGACTGTAAGCTCTCACAGTTACTCTTGGTGGGCGCAGGAATGGGCCCTGCTGTGAGTTATTAGATCAAGATTTGTAATTGCAAGCACCTGATGAACAGGGCAGAAAATTTGGGCCTTTGGCGGTGGTGGTGGACGGTGTTGCCACAAGACTGTAAGCTCTCACAGTTACTCTTGGTGGGCGCAGGAATGGGCCCTGCTGTGAGTTATTAGATCAAGATTTGTAATTGCAAGCACCTGATGAACAGGGCAGAAAAATTGGGCCTTTGGCGGTGGTGGTGGACGGTGTTGCCACAAGACTGTAGGCCCTCATAGTTACTCTTGGTGGGCGCAGGAATGGGCCCTGCTGTGAGTTATTAGATCAAGATTTGTAATTGCAAGCACCTGATGAACAGGGCAGAAAAATTGGGCCTTTGGCGGTGGTGGTGGACGGTGTTGCCACAAGACTGTAGGCCCTCATAGTTACTCTTGGTGGGCGCAGGAATGGGCCCTGCTGTGAACTATTAGATCAAGATTTGTAATTACCCGCCCCTGTTAAACAGGGGCTGAAAAATTGTGCCTTAGGCACTGGTGCTGGTGCCACAACACTGCAACCCCTCACAGATACTGTACTTGGAGCACAGCAGTCACACGTGTTGCGAAGCATTTTTTTAAAAAATTGTAAGTACACGCCCCTGTTAAACAGGGGCTGAAAAATTGTGCCTTAGGCACTGGTGCTGGTGCCACAACACTGCAACCCCTCACAGATACTGTACTTGGAGCACAGCAGTCACACGTGTTGCGAAGCATTTTTTTTTAAAATTGTAAGTACACGCCCCTGTTAAACAGGGGCTGAAAAATTGTGCCTTAGGCACTGGTGCTGGTGCCACAACACTGCAACCCCTCACAGATACTGTACTTGGAGCACAGCAGTCACACGTGTTGCGAAGCATTTTTTTTATAAAAATTGTATGTACACGCCCCTGTTAAACAGGGGCTGAAAAATTGTGCCTTAGGCACTGGTGTGGTGGCATGGATCATTGAGGAGGAGGAAGAGGATAGTCAGTGAACATAAGAGGACAGTCACTCAGCATCAGCATAGGCAGTCTTGAAGGGATGTGACATTAAAAATTATTCGGTTATATCCGCCTCAGGTGCCTGGTAGCTGGTGGTGATCCAAGACTGATTCATTTTGATGAAGGTCAGTCGATCAACCGAGGCGGTGGACAGGCGCACCCTATGATCGGTGACAAATCCTCCAGCAGCACTGAATGTGCGTTCGGAAAGAACGCTGGAGGCAGGACAGGCCAGTAGCTCAATTGCATACTGTGCAAGCTCTGGCCAGTGATCCATCCTCAGGACCCAGTAAGCCAGAGGATTTTCGGTGGGAAAGGTGTCCAAGTCTGACCTTGCCCCAAGGTATTCCTGCACCATGTATATCAGACGCTGGCGATGGTTGCTGGAACCGATCATACCTTGGGGCTGCGGACTAAAAAATTGTCTGAACGCATCGGTCAGACGTCCACCTTCCCCACCGCTCCTTCTGCTACTGACCGAAGCCTCAGCAACTCGTCGCCCAGGACCAGGAGTTTGTAACCTCCCAGTTTCTGGGAACGCGTTGCACAGACCTTTCTGCAAGGCCTCCCTGAGATGTCTCATCCTCTGCTCCCTCTGCGACGGCAAGATAAGGTCCGCAACCTTACCCTTGTACCGCGGATCAAGGAGAGTGGCCAGCCAGTAATGGTCCCTCTCCTTGATCCGAAGAACACGAGGATCCTTCCGCAGGCTTTGCAGGATCAGGGAGGCCATGCAGCGTAGGTTAGCTGAGGCATTCGGTCCGGAGTCTTCTGGGTCACTGAGGATGACATGATCGCCAGCCACCTCCTCCCAGCCACGTACAAGTCCACTGGTTTGTTGGGACTGTACATCATCCCTAAAAGACTGCTGCTGCTGATGCTGAGTGCCAGGCTCCACCTCCATGCTCACACAATCCTCCTCCTCCTCCTCATCCTCTTCCTGTGTGATGGATGGGACAGAAGGAACACTGTCCGGATAAAGGGGGCCTTGAGAGGCAAGGAAGTCCTCCTCTTCCTGCCTCTGTTCTGCCTCAAGTGCCCTGTCCATTATCCCACGCAGCGTATGCTCCAACAGGTGGACAAGAGGGACAGTGTCACTGATGCATGCACTGTCACTGCTCACCATCCTCGTGGCCTCCTCAAATGGTGAGAGGACAGTGCATGCATCCCTGATCATGCTCCACTGACGTGGGGAAAAAAAAACAAGCTCCCCTGACCCTGTCCTGGTGCCGTAGTCGCAAAGGTACTCATTGATGGCCCTCTGCTGCGTGTGCAGTCGCTGCAGCATGGCCAACGTTGAGTTCCACCTGGTGGGCATGTCACATATTAGGCGGTTCTTGGGCAGGTTCAGCTCCTTTTGCAGCTCAGTCAGCCGAGCACTGGCATTATAAGATCGGCGGAAATGCACACAGACTTTCCTGGCCTGCCTCAGGACATCCTGTAAGCCTGGGAACCTGCCCAAGAACCGCTGCACCACCAGGTTGAGGACGTGAGCCATGCAGGGCACATGGGTGAGCTGCCCCTGTCGCAGGGCGGAGAGGAGGTTGGTGCCATTGTCAGAAACGACCATTCCTGGCTTAAGCTGACGTGGCGTCAACCACCTCTCGGCCTGCCCCTGCAGAGCTGCCAGAACCTCTGGCCCAGTGTGGCTCCTGTCCCCCAAACACACCAGCGCAAGCACGGCATGGCATCTTTTTGCCTGCGTACTTGCGTAGCCCCTTGTACGCCTACGGAGCACCGCTGGTTCCAAGGACAGAGCACTGGAGGAAGAAGAAGAGGAGGGGGTGGAGGAGAGAGGTGTGTCACAACCAGTAGCAGTAGTAGCGTTTTGGAGGCGTGGTGGCGGAACAACCTCCAACACTACTGCACCTTGTCCTGCATCCCTCCCAGCTGCCAATAGAGTGACCCAATGGGCCGTGAAAGAAAGGTACCGTCCCTGTCCATGCCTGCTGGACCATGAGTCAGCGGTAATATGCACCTCACCGCTGACCGCCCTGTCCAGCGAGGCATGGACATTGCCTTCCACATGCCGGTAGAGAGACGGAATCGCCTTCCGTGAGAAAAAGTGGCGTTTGGGAACCTGCCACTGAGGAACCGCACATTGAACAAACTCACGGAAGGGGGCCGAGTCTACCAACTGAAAAGGCAGCAGTTGAAGTGCTAGCAATTTAGCCAAGCTAGCATTCAACCGCTGGGCATGTGGATGGCTGGGAGTGTACTTCTTTCTACGGTCCAGCAGCTGGGGCAGGGAAATTTGCCTGCTGCAATCGGACGTCGGTGTACTGCAAGTACTTGGTTGTGACACACCTAATTCTACACCTTCAGTCCTCTCAGAGCAGCTTTCAGAGAGGACTGAAGGTGTAGTGGGGATGGAGATCCCAGCTGATGAGGAGCAAGGAGAGGTCCGCTTAGTTCTTTGGTGTGGGTCTTTTATGTGTGCCTGCCAACGAGCTGCATGGCAGGTCGACATATGTCTGGTCATGCTTGTGGTGCCCAAGCGGCTGATGTTTTGGCCACGCGAGATTCGCTTGAGACAAATATTGCAAATAGCAGTGGTGCGATCTGATGCACTCGTCTCAAAAAAGGCCCACACCAAAAGAACTTTTCTGATAACGTGCAGAGGCAGCGCCCTGCACAGGCGGAGCTCTGCGGTGTTGTACAGTTGCTGTGCTGGCCTCTACCTGGCCTCCAGGGGGCATCCTGCCTCGTTGGACATGTGACGCCGCATCCTCCTCCTCCTCGTCCTCCTCCTCATCCTCTCTCCCTTCAGGCACCCACGTGGAGTCAGTGACCTCATCATCCCCTCCCTCTTCACCACTAGAGCAAACCTGGCAGTAAGCTGCAGCTGGTGGAACAGTACTGCCAGATTCCTCAAGCTGGGTATCATCATCCGAGCCTTCGAATCGTTGGGCATCCTCCTGGAGCATGTACCCAACACTGTGCTCAAAGAGTTCGGGGGACTCCTCAGGAGGACATGGTGGGTCTAGGGAAGGGGTGGCTGATGATGCCATTGAGTACGCGTTGGCAGCTGCTCTGCCAGTACCCTAAGCCTGGGTGAGAGAGGATGAGGAGGATGAGGAGGGCTTGGTCATCCATTCTACCAAGCCTTCAGCATGATGCGGCTCCACATGTCCAGCTGCCGAAAACAAAGACGCGCGTGTCCCATGGCCACGTGCTGATGACGATGCACGACCACGTCCACGGCCACGGCCACGTCCACTAGAAACAGAGCCTGCCTGCCCTGTGTTCTTGGCTCTGCACGCTCTGCCTCCCCTTGGCGGTCTTCCAGCCATTGTAGTCGGTAGTCCTGTGGGTGCTGCTGAGAAGAAAAATATAGGAGCTCTGTGTGATGCCACTAACACACTAGAAGTCCTATGGGTGCTTCTGCAAAGAAAATAGAGGAGCTCTGTGTGATGCCACTAACACACTAGAAGTCCTGTGGGTGCTGCTGAGAAGACAATATAGGAGCTCTGTGTGATGCCACTAACACACTAGAAGTCCTATGGGTACTTCTGCAAAGAAAATAGAGGAGCTCTGTGTGATGCCACTAACACACTAGAAGTCCTGTGGGTGCTGCTGAGAAGACAATATAGGAGCTCTGTGTGATGCCACTAACACACTAGAAGTCCTATGGGTGCTTCTGCAAAGAAAATAGAGGAGCTCTGTGTGATGCCACTAACACACTAGAAGTCCTGTGGGTGCTGCTGAGAAGAAAATATAGGAGCTCTGTGTGATGGCACTAACACACTAGAAGTCCTATGGGTGCTTCTGCAAAGAAAATAGAGGAGCTCTGTGTGATGCCACTAACACACTAGAAGTCCTGTGGGTGCTGCTGAGAAGACAATATAGGAGCTCTGTGTGATGCCACTAACACACTAGAAGTCCTATGGGTGCTTCTGCAAAGAAAATAGAGGAGCTCTGTGTGATGCCACTAACACACTAGAAGTCCTATGGGTGCTTCTGCAAAGAAAATAGAAAATATAGGAGCTCTGTGTGATGCCACTAACACACTAGAAGTCCTGTGGGTGCTGCTGAGAAGAAAATATAGGAGCTCTGTGTGATGCCACTAACACACTAGAAGTCCTATGGGTGCTTCTGCAAAGAAAATAGAGGAGCTCTGTGTGATGCCACTAACACACTAGAAGTCCTGTGGGTGCTGCTGAGAAGAAAATATAGGAGCTCTGTGTGATGCCACTAACACACACTAGAAGTCCTATGGGTGCTTCTGCAAAGAAAATAGAGGAGCTCTGTGTGATGCCACTAACACACTAGAAGTCCTGTGGGTGCTGCTGAGAAGAAAATATAGGAGCTCTGTGTGATGCCACTAACACAATAGAAGTCCTATGGGTGCTTCTGCAAAGAAAATAGAGGATCTCTGTGTGATGCCACTAACACACTTGAAGTCCTATAGGTGCTGCTGGGAAGAAAATATAGGTCTGTGTGATGCCACTAACACACTAAAAGTCCTATAGGTGCTTCTGCGAAGAAAATATAGGATCTCTGTGTGATGGGACTAACACACTTCAAGTCCTATAGGTGCTTCTGGGAAGAAAATATAGGTCTGTGTGATGGGACTAACACACTTCAAGTCCTATAGGTGCTTCTGGGAACAAAATATAGGATCTCTGTGTGATGGGACTAACACACTTCAAGTCCTATGGGTGCTTCTGGGAAGAAAATATAGGTCTGTGTGATGGGACTAACACACTTCAAGTCCTATAGGTGCTTCTGGGAACAAAATATATGATCTCTGTGTGATGGGACTAACACACTTCAAGTCCTATAGGTGCTTCTGGGAAGAAAATATAGGTCTGTGTGATGGGACTAACACACTTCAAGTCCTATAGGTGCTTCTGGGAACAAAATATATGATCTCTGTGTGATGGGACTAACACACTTCAAGTCCTATAGGTGCTTCTGGGAAGAAAATATAGGTCTGTGTGATGGGACTAACACACTTCAAGTCCTATAGGTGCTTCTGGGAACAAAATATAGGATCTCTGTGTGATGGGACTAACACACTTCAAGTCCTATGGGTGCTTCTGGGAACAAAATATAGGATCTCTGTGTGATGTGATGGGACTAACACACTTCAAGTCCTATAGGTGCTTCTGGGAAGAAAATGTAGGTCTGTGTGATGGGACTAACACACTTCAAGTCCTATAGGTGCTTCTGGGAACAAAATATAGGATCTCTGTGTGATGGGACTAACACACTTCAAGTCCTATAGGTGCTTCTGGGAAGAAAATATAGGATCTCTGTGTGATGGGCCTAACACACTTCAAGTCCTATGGGGGCTTCTGGGAAGAAAATATAGGTCTGTGATGGGACTAACACACTTCAAGTCCTATAGGTGCTTCTGGGAAGAAAATGTAGGTCTGTGTGATGGGACTAACACACTTCAAGTCCTATAGGTGCTTCTGGGAACAAAATATATGATCTCTGTGTGATGGGACTAACACACTTCAAGTCCTATAGGTGCTTCTGGGAAGAAAATATAGGTCTGTGTGATGGGACTAACACACTTCAAGTCCTATAGGTGCCTCTGGGAACAAAATATATGATCTCTGTGTGATGGGACTAACACACTTCAAGTCCTATAGGTGCTTCTGGGAAGAAAATGTAGGTCTGTGTGATGGGACTAACACACTTCAAGTCCTATAGGTGCTTCTGGGAACAAAATATAGGATCTCTGTGTGATGGGACTAACACACTTCAAGTCCTATGGGTGCTTCTGGGAAGAAAATATAGGTCTGTGTGATGGGACTAACACACTTCAAGTCCTATAGGTGCTTCTGGGAACAAAATATATGATCTCTGTGTGATGGGACTAACACACTTCAAGTCCTATGGGTGCTTCTGGGAAGAAAATATAGGTCTGTGTGATGGGACTAACACACTTCAAGTCATATATGTGCTTCTGGGAACAAAATATATGATCTCTGTGTGATGGGACTAACACACTTCAAGTCCTATGGGTGCTTCTGGGAACAAAATATATGATCTCTGTGTGATGGGACTAACACACTTCAAGTCCTATAGGTGCTTCTGGGAACAAAATATATGATCTCTGTGTGATGGGACTAACACACTTCAAGTCCTATAGGTGCTTCTGGGAAGAAAATGTAGGTCTGTGTGATGGGACTAACACACTTCAAGTCCTATAGGTGCTTCTGGGAACAAAATATATGATCTCTGTGTGATGGGACTAACACACTTCAAGTCCTATAGGTGCTTCTGGGAAGAAAATATAGGTCTGTGTGATGGGACTAACACACTTCAAGTCCTATAGGTGCCTCTGGGAACAAAATATATGATCTCTGTGTGATGGGACTAACACACTTCAAGTCCTATAGGTGCTTCTGGGAAGAAAATGTAGGTCTGTGTGATGGGACTAACACACTTCAAGTCCTATAGGTGCTTCTGGGAACAAAATATATGATCTCTGTGTGATGGGACTAACACACTTCAAGTCCTATGGGTGCTTCTGGGAAGAAAATATAGGTCTGTGTGATGGGACTAACACACTTCAAGTCCTATAGGTGCTTCTGGGAACAAAATATATGATCTCTGTGTGATGGGACTAACACACTTCAAGTCCTATAGGTGCTTCTGGGAAGAAAATGTAGGTCTGTGTGATGGGACTAACACACTTCAAGTCCTATAGGTGCTTCTGGGAACAAAATATATGATCTCTGTGTGATGGGACTAACACACTTCAAGTCCTATAGGTGCTTCTGGGAAGAAAATATAGGTCTGTGTGATGGGACTAACACACTTCAAGTCCTATAGGTGCTTCTGGGAACAAAATATAGGAGCTCTGCCTGCCTGCCTGCCACGAACACACTACAAGTCCTATAGGTGCTTCTGGGAACAAAATATAGGAGCTCTGCCTGCCTGCCACGAACACACTACAAGTCCTATAGGTGCTTCTGGGAACAAAATATAGGAGCTCTGCCTGCCTGCCACGAACACACTACAAGTCCTATAGGTGCTTCTGGGAACAAAATATAGGAGCTCTGCCTGCCTGCCACGAACACACTACAAGTCCTATAGGTGCTTCTGGGAACAAAATATAGGAGCTCTGCCTGCCTGCCACGAACACACTACAAGTCCTATAGGTGCTTCTGGGAACAAAATACAGGAGCTCTGTTTGCTGCCAGTGCCTGCCTGCCACGAACACACTACAAGCCCCTCTTTCTAAATCAATCTTTCTAAATGAATCTATCTAACTCAATCTCTCTAAGTAAATCTCTCTAACTAACTAAATCCAGCAGAGTGACACAGAACGATCCTGCTCTATCTACGCCGGAACAGCATGTGACCGGCGCAGACGGCGTGGCGGCCTTTTATAAGAGGGGGCGTGTACTAAAGCCCCTGAGCTGTAATTGGCTACAGGCGTCCTGCCTGTAGCCAATTATGGCTCTTCGAGTTTCCGGCGCTGTGATTGGCCAAGCATGCGGGGTCACAGTGCATGCTTGGCCAATCATCAGCCAGCAATGCACTGCGCCGGCCGCGCCGGCCGCAATGCATTGCGGGGCCGCTCGCATCACACGAATGTGATGCGAACGGCCCAAATAGTTCTGGGCTCGCCGATCGAGCGAACGCCCGGTGCTCGATGCGAACATGGGTTCGCATCGAGCACCGGGCCCATCCCTAGTTCTTAATTTGGTTAATTCAGCTTGCACCTCAAGTGTTTCTTCTGTAGTTATTTGTAAGGAGGGTTGCTATTGAAATATACAATGAAGTTGTTAAAGTTTTAGTCAATACAGTTCCACTGCCTGTAGTTCATTGGAGCCTCGAGGATATACTAATCACCCAGTGTCCTGCCAGAATTCTTTCCACCAGCTCCAACCCTGGATAAAAGTACCCATCCAAAAAAAAAAAGAAGAAACCGGACAAGTAATTGTCATCCATCACTACTTCTTCCATACTTAAAAAAAATCTGACTTTGCTTCTGGGAACAAAATATAGGAGCTCTGCCTGCCTGCCACGAACACACTACAAGTCCTATAGGTGCTTCTGGGAACAAAATATAGGAGCTCTGCCTGCCTGCCACGAACACACTACAAGTCCTATAGGTGCTTCTGGGAACAAAATATAGGAGCTCTGCCTGCCTGCCACGAACACACTACAAGTCCTATAGGTGCTTCTGGGAACAAAATACAGGAGCTCTGTTTGCTGCCAGTGCCTGCCTGCCACGAACACACTACAAGCCCCTCTTTCTAAATCAATCTTTCTAAATGAATCTATCTAACTCAATCTCTCTAAGTAAATCTCTCTAACTAACTAAATCCAGCAGAGTGACACAGAACGATCCTGCTCTATCTACGCCGGAACAGCATGTGACCGGCGCAGACGGCGTGGCGGCCTTTTATAAGAGGGGGCGTGTACTAAAGCCCCTGAGCTGTAATTGGCTACAGGCGTCCTGCCTGTAGCCAATTATGGCTCTTCGAGTTTCCGGCGCTGTGATTGGCCAAGCATGCGGGGTCACAGTGCATGCTTGGCCAATCATCAGCCAGCAATGCACTGCGCCGGCCGCGCCGGCCGCAATGCATTGCGGGGCCGCTCGCATCACACGAATGTGATGCGAACGGCCCAAATAGTTCTGGGCTCGCTGATCGAGCGAACGCCCGGTGCTCGATGCGAACATGGGTTCGCATCGAGCACCGGGCCCATCCCTAGTTCTTAATTTGGTTAATTCAGCTTGCACCTCAAGTGTTTCTTCTGTAGTTATTTGTAAGGAGGGTTGCTATTGAAATATACAATGAAGTTGTTAAAGTTTTAGTCAATACAGTTCCACTGCCTGTAGTTCATTGGAGCCTCGAGGATATACTAATCACCCAGTGTCCTGCCAGAATTCTTTCCACCAGCTCCAACCCTGGATAAAAGTACCCATCCAAAAAAAAAAAGAAGAAACCGGACAAGTAATTGTCATCCATCACTACTTCTTCCATACTTAAAAAAAATCTGACTTTGCTATTGATTTTTGATTCAACAGACTATTATAAATAATAACACAAATGAAAGTGGCATAGAAAAAAATGATGGGACTCTTAACCCAACATTTTTTTGCACAACCTTTGAGGCAATCATCGCAAACAAGTGATTTCTGTAGTTCTCAATGAGACTTCTGCACCGCCAATAGATAGCTTGCCACATTCTTTTTGAGAAAGCTGCTCCAGCTGATTGAGGTTTGAAGGGCGCTTTCTTCAGACAAAATGTTTTGGCTCTTTCCATAGATGTTTTGGTGGGATTCAGGTCAATGCTCTTAAAAGGCCACTTCAGAATAGTCCAATGTTTTCTTCTTTGGTAGAATAAAACTGATGTTTTGCAATCCCTTGATAGCCTTGGGATTTCATTGTGCCCAGCACAGATTCAAGGCTCTGTATGCCAGATGCAAGAAAGCAGCCCCAGAACATGACTGAGCCTCCTCAATGTTTTAAGAATTTCTCTCTTTTCACACTTTCTTTGCTTTAGTCTATGACTTACCAAAAGCATTTAGGTATACCTGAGACAATTGCTTTTAAATTCATCACCGTTCAAGAGGAGTAAATAATTATTTTAATGAGCTGTATAGTGTTTGTCCATGTTTGTATGCATCTTTCAAGCAGTCTGCAGGTGCTAACATGGAGTCTCTTCTCCTGACGCTAACTGGCAGATTGCATCAGTTGTGATGTTTCTGCCCCTTTTATCCCTAGTAAAATGTAAAGGGCCAGTAGAGATGGGCAACATATAAAAGACTATTATTGTTACAGGTAATTGTATAGCACCATCAATTTACGCATTGCTGTTACATTTATATTGTACATTCAAATCAGTCCCCGTCCTCAAGGAGCTTACAATCTAAAGGTTCACATTCATGCATACACATACTAGGGCCAATTAACCTACCAGCATGGCTTTGGTATGTGGAAGGAAACTGGAGTACCTGGGAAAACCCCACACAGGCACGGGGAGAACATGCAAACTCCAGACAGGTAGTGCCATAGTTGGGATTGCAACTGACAACCCTAGTGCTGCTAGGCGGAAGTGCTAACCACTTAGCCACTGTACTTCCCCATGCAGATAATGTAAAGTGGAGCATATATACTAATACTAGTAGAATAATGCCACTACACTAACAGAAAATAAAAGACCATGGATGTAAAAAAAAGTATTGTATTTGATAGCTGTATGGTTGTGGTTAAAACATGTATTTACATTATTCAGTATAATAATTCCTTTGTTATGTCATATTCCTTTATTCAAAACATACATGTCTCTATTTAGATTAGCATGCAGATCAAGCTGTCAAGAAAAAGTGACAGTCAGCAATTTGGACAAACTACAACACTGACAGGTGTGTTTACAGCTATTACTTAAGAATATGGAAACTGTAAGTAATGGATTGAGTGAAACAGGCTACAATTGTGCAAACCTTAGCATGGAGATGACCCGCTATGGATTACATCTGGTAATATTTGTTTTAAGTATAATTTTACTTTTATTATGAGATATTTATTTACATCGTTAATGAAGAGTCTGAAGAAAAGCCACCGTAATTGGTGACCTTCACTGAAGATAACCTATATACTCATTTCAAGCAGTATGGCCTGCAGGTTCACAGAGCTGTGTTTACTTCTCGCAGAGCTATAAACAAGCTGCTCCCCATAGGGGTGCTGCTCCTTTAGTTCAAAGCACTGCTGCCCCCAAATAGACTACAAGTTAAGGCCAAGAGTAACTGCTTTGAAAGATTGCAGGCCAATCTGAGTTACATAGTTAGGTTGAAAAAAGACGCATGTCCAGCCAGTTCAACCAATGAAGTGAGTGAAATAGGACTTATTTTTAGCAATGGTAACCCATCATATTTCAGTAATTATGTAAATACAAAAAGTCCAGCACTTAAATATATGCAGCGCTGGACTCTTTGTATTTACATACTGAAATCTATGAAATCTGAAGTCTAGCAGCTGATTGGGGGAACTTGAGCGCTGGTTTAAGACTTTTAACATATTTTAGTAATACAAAAATTCCTGCGCAACTAAAAATCACAAATCCCCTCCTTAAGCGCTAGCCAGCATGAAATGTAATTCACACACAAAATATATATATTAATATAGCTTATCTGTGCAGTGATCCTATGTGATCTGAAACAATCCTAACTACAAGGAGATGACGTAGGTGTGCTGCACAGACTAGCTATATAACCCAGTATATACAAATTTCACTACTCCAAGTGGAATGGTTAGAGCAGCTGGCTCAGTGATCCTCTACTTTGGCTACACAGCTCTATGCTATCAAGGACTTCAGCGCCTGGAAGTTGGAATTTGTTTTAGCTAAGAGAACACACTCTTTAACTCATGGCATGTATAACGCTAACACAAATATTGGTTATTTCCAGTTTGCAGTATGATTAATGGCTATACAGGTGTGTCCTAAAATGTAAAAGCATAACATTTCATTCTAGCTGATACCTTACCTGCCAGTGAAGGATGATGCTCCATATCAAACCAAGGGTAAGCTTTGGGTTTCCATCCACAATATCTGTACCTCCTATGTTCACCAGCTCCACCTGAAAATAATACACCTTTAGTCTCACTGATATTGCTAATGGGTCACAAAACTGAAATATGATTTTATAATATATATCGTACGAATGATTGGTTGTGGATAACCAGTAATACCCTTTCTTTAGCAACCAAGAAAAAGGCAAGTATAAACAGTATACAAACAAGTAAAGGTCTGGTTAAATAATATAAGACAAAGGGGTAGTAGGGGTAATTCAAAATTAACTATAATGTTAGTGATATACCACAATGGTTTGAACTAGGTTCAGGTTAGGTTCAATCTTTTTAAAATGATCTGGATGGATGACATGGAAGTTAACTGTAAGTACAGTACTGTGGCCACTGCTGCACAGCAATTTATGTGTGTATTCTGGTATTTGGGTACCCCCAATATGTGCACATCAAGTTACTATGTGTGGGTAATATGACTGTTTCCCACCTAGCCCCAGAAGGAGCTAAAGAACAGCTTGCAGTAGACACAGAGGTGTACTCAGGCAGCCCAGACAGCAGCAAAGCATAAAGTCATAGAGTAGTAAGGTTTCATTGGGCGAGTTGGGTATAATCAGCACCAGTGGAGGAGACAGGAACATATTCAGAAGGTGTCCACCAGAAAGATGCTGTAGGAGCCATGAGAGTGTAACATTGATTGTGTGCAGGAAGCCTCCATTAATGCAGATAGCAAATCGTAGGAGTTCTTCAACAAAGCTCGGCTGGTGTTAGAAGCAAACACTAAGAAGACTGACAGATGAAAACTCACTGAGAGTTACATAGTTAAATAGTAGGTGAGGTTGAAAAAGACAAGTCCATCAAGTCCAACCTATGTGTGCGATTATATGTCAGTATTAAATTGTATATCCCTGTATGTTGCGGTCATTCAGGTGCTTATCTAATCGTTTTTTAAACTATCGTTGCCCCCCACTGAAACCGCCTGTGGAAGGGAATTCCACAACCTTGCCGCTCTTACAGTAAAGAACCCTCTACGCAGTTTAAGGTTAAACCTCTTTTCTTCTCATTTTAATGAGTGGCCACATGTCTTATTAAACTCCCTTCCATGGAAACGTTTTATCCCTATTGTGGGGTCACCAGTATGGTATTTGTAAATTGAAATCAAACCCCCTCTCAAGCGTCTCTTCTCCAGAGAGAATAAGTTCAGTGCTCGCAACCTTTCTTCATAACTAAAATCCTCCAGACCCTTTATTAGCTTTGTTGCCCTTCTTTGTACTCACTCCATTTCCAGTACATCCTTCCTGAGTAGGGATGGGAGAACGGTTCGGCCCGAGCATAAGTTTGGGCCGAACTTTGGTTGTTTATGTGGTGTTCACGGCAAATTCGACAGCCGTGGAACACTGTTATAGTCTATGGGACACGAACATGAAAATCCAAAAGTGCTCATTTTAAAGGCTTATATGCAAGTTAGTGTCATAAAAAGTGTTTGGGGACCCGAGTCCTGCCCCAGGGGACATGTATTAATTAAAAAAAAAGTTTTAAAAACGTCAGTTTTTGCGGGAGCAGTGATTTTATTAATGCTCAAAGTGAAGCAATAAAAGTGAAATATTCCTTTAAATATCATGCCTGGGGGGGGTGTCTATAGTATGCATGTAAAGGGGCGCAGTTTTATGTGAATTATCACTTTATCCCTGGAGTTAATCCCCTTTTTAATGCATGCCAATATTCTGTTTGCTTTGTTATCAGCAGCTTGGCATTGCATGCCAATGCTAAGCCTGTCATCTACTAGGACCCCCAGGTCCTTTTCCATTCTAGATTCCACCAGAGATTCACCCCCTAGTGAGTAGATTGCATTCATATTTTTGCCACCCAAATGCATCATTTTACATTTTTCGACATTAAACCTCATTTGCCATGTAGTTGCCCACCCCATTCATTTGTTCAGATATTTTTTTCAAGGTCTTCACATCCTGCAGAGAATTTATTGCCCTGCTTAGCTTAGTATTGTCCGCAAATACAGAGATTGAACTGTTTACCCCATCCTCCAGGTCATTTATGAACAAATTAAACAGGATTGGTCCCAGCACAGAACCCTGGGGGACCCCACTACCCACCCCTGACCATTCCGAGTATTACCCATTTATCACCACCTTCTGAACTTGCCCTTGTAGCCAGTTTTCAATCCATGTACTCACCCTATGGTCCATGTCAACAGACCTTACTTTGCACAGTAAACATTTATGGAGAAGTGTGTCAAATGCTTTTGCAAAATCCAGATACACCACGTCTACGGGCCTTCCTTTATCTAGATGACAGCTCAACTCCTCATAGCCGATTACTGCTAATGATACCGTTTTCATTACTAAAATCTTGTATATAGTCCCTTAACATCCCCCCTAATAGCTTGCTTGATGTTAGGCTAGCTGGTCTGTAATTCCCAGGGATGTATTTTGGCCCTTTTTTAAATATTGGTGCTACATTGGCTTTTCTTCAATCAGCTGGTACCATTCCAGGAGGTAGACCGTCAGTAAAAATTAGGAACAATGATCTGGCAATTACTTGACTGAGTTCCCCAAGTACGCTCGGGTGCAAGCCATCCGGTCCCGGTGATTTATTAATGTTAAGTTTCCCAAGTCTATTTCTAATTCTGTCCTCTGTTAGCCATTAAGGTGCCTCCTGTGATGTGTCATGAGGACAAACACTGCAGTTTTGGTTACTGAAGCCCCCCGATTACCTCGTGAAGACTGAGAAGATTAATAAATTCAATACCTTCGCCATCTCCCCATCCTTTGTAGCCAGAGTGTAAAGCTAAATCAGTGCAAGAAGTCTCCAATGCTTTTCCATTTTTATACGACATACGGGATAGAACCGGAATGGGAGCAGCATATAGAGGAAAGATCCATGAGTGTGCTGGGGGTGGAATCTCAGCGAATTGGCAGCAGAATTCCCCTTGTGAAAATGGCACTTAGCCTTAATATTATTTGAGATAGACACAAATATGTTTACCATGAGATATCTAGCAAAAACACATATGGTACATTAAAAAACTTACATTATTTTGATGTAAAATTTGGAGCACTCTGTTCACGTTATTTAAAGCATGTACCCTTGTGGATCCACGTTCTTTGGGCTGGAAAAAAAAAAGTAAGAATTAAACAAGTGATATTTTAAAGTGAAGTGCATGCTTCCAAGCATCACGTCTCATTTACTGTTCAGTATCTGGAGCTTTAATTTACAAAAAAAAAATGTCAAATAATTTTCAGTCTGGCAATAATTTCACGATACTGAGTTGCGACAATCTAGCCAAAATTCAGATTGCATTGAGAATCCAAGCTCTGTGGGAAAAAGAAACTTAAAGTGTTACTAAACCCACATCACCTCTCTCTGATCCTCCCGTTCTTTTTCTGTCCCCAATCCATCTACTGATAGCACAGAGCCCTAGGAGACACTCTGCACATGCTCTGTTCCATTGTTTGCCTTCTCCTCTTTTAAAATTCACACTTTTTTTGGAGGAAAGGGGGGGGGGAGAGGGTACCTTAATTTGACAGGTACCCACTCCCACTTTCAGTCAGATCGTTGTGATGATCTGAGCAGAAGTTCTGCCACTAAGCGATCGTTTTTTGATCGCTGCATTAGTGAGAAGTTCTGCCCGGTATGTAATTTTGTTTACTGTGTTTTAGTGTTGAGCATGTTTTTTGTTTTCAGGTGCGCCATTCAGTTGCAACACGGATTTATTTATCTTGACAGCAACAGCGTTTGCTCCCACGATACATAAATACGCGACTCCAACACTGTAGGAGGTGATTTCACCACCACAGTTAAAAAAAAGAGCATATTTGCCGAAGCATGGGGGCAAAAATGGGGGGGGGGAGGAGCAGTTTAGGGTTCCAAAAAAAACCGCGTTGTTAGCGGGATCAGCCCAGATACCTGCTAGCACCTGCGTTTTCCCCCTCCGCCCAGCCCAGCCCACCCAAGTGCAATCGATCGATCACTGTCACTTACAAATCATTAGAAGTGGGTGGATGAAGGGAGGTATTCTAATGGTGGGCATACCCACCAGTCAATCTCTTTTTTTCGTTCAGCCAAAATTGTTGAAAAAAAAAAGCTTTACAGGTATGTAATTTTGTTTACTGTGTTTTAGTGTTGAGCATTTTTTTTGTTTTCAGGTTTAGGTATCATCTTGGTATCATTCTTTTCAGCCAGTGATCGGCTTTCATGTAAAAGCAATTCTAGCGGGTAATTAGCCTCTAGACTGCTTTTACAAGCAGTGGGAGGGAATGTCCCCCCTCCCGGATATAAACCGCGCCATTGGGAAATTGGGAAAGCATTTTATCACACCAATCTTGGTGTGGTCAGATGCTTTGAGGGCAGAGGAAAGATCTAGGGTCTAATAGACCCCAATTTTTTCAAAAAAAGAGTACCTGTCACTGCCTATTGCTATCATAGGGGATATTTACATTCCCTTATATAACAATAAAAATCATAACAAAGAAAAAAAAATGGAAGGAACAGTTTAAAAATAAAATAAAAAAGCTAAATAAATAAAAAAAAAAACAAAAAAAAAAAAAAAAAGCACCCCTGCCCCCCCTTCTCTTGCGCAAAGGCGTACACAAGCGTTGGTCTGGCGTCATATGTAAACAGCAATTGCACCATGCATGTGAGGTATCACCGCGAAGGTCAGATCGAGGGCAGTAATTTTAGCAGTAGACCTCCTCCGTGAATCTAATGTGGTATCATGTAAAGGCTTTTAAAGGCTTTTAAAAATGTATGTAGTTTGTCGCCACTGCGTGTTTGTGCGCAATTTTAAAGCATGTCGTGTTTGGTATCCATGTACTCGGCCTAAGATCATATTTTTTATTTCATCAAAAATTTGAGCAATATAGTGTGTTTTAGTGCATTAAAAAAAAAAAAAGTGTATTTTTTCCACAAAAAATGCGTTTGAAAAATCGCTGCGCAAATACTGTGTGGAAAAAAAAATGCAACACCCACCATTTTAATCTGTAGGGCCTTTGCTTTAACATTATATATAGTGTTTGGGGGTTCAACGTAATTTTCTTGCAAAAAAAAAATATGTTAGAAGAGTGGGTGACGTGTGACATAGGCTTCTAAATGTTGTGCATAAAATGCCAGGACAGTTCAAACCCCCCCAAATGACCCCATTTTGGAAAGTAGACACCCCAAGCTATTTGATGAGAGCAATGTTGAGCCCATTAAATATTTTTTTTTTTGTCCCAAGAGATTGAATAATGAAAAAAAAAAAAAAATATATATATTTTTTTTACAAAAAGTTGTCACTAAATGATATATTGCTCAAACATGTCATGGGCATATGTGGAAATACACCCCAAAATACATTCTGTTGCTTCTCCTGAGTACGGGGATACCACATGTGTGGGACTTTTTGGGAGCCTAGCTGCGTACGGAACCCCAAAAACCAATCACCGCCTTCAGGCTTTCTAAGGGTGTAATTTTTTTATTTCATTTCTCACTGCCAATCACAGTTTCGGAGGCCATGGAATGCCCAGATGGCATAAAAACCCCCCAAAATGACCCCATTTTGGAAAGTAGACACCCCAAGCTATTTGCTGAGAGGTATTGTGAGTATTTTGCAGATGTCGCTTTTTGTCACAAAGTTTTGAAAATTGAAAAAAGAAAAAAAAATTTTTTTTTTTCTTTACTTTCTTCATTTTCAAAACAAATGAGAGCTGTAAAATACTCACCATGCCTCTCAACAAATAGCTTGGGGGTGTCTACTTTCCAAAATGGGGTCATTTGGGGGGGTTTTGTGCTATTTTGGCATTTTATGGCCTTCGAAACGGTGATAGGTAGTGAGGAGTGAAATCAAAAATTTGCACCCTTAGAAATCCTGAAGGCGGTGCTTGGGTTTTCGGGGCCCCGTACGCGGCTAGGCTCCCAAAAAGTCCCACACATGTGGTATCCCCATACTCAGGAGAAGCAGCAAAATGTATTTTGGGGTGCAATTCCACATATAACTATGGCATGTGTGAGCAATATATCATTTAGTGACAACTTTTTGAAAAAAAAAAAAATCTTTTTTATTTTTGTCTTTATTCAATCACTTGGGACTAAAAAAAAAAATATTCAATGGGCTCAACATGCCTCTCATAAGTCCCAGAAGACTACGGGACCATTCACAAAGTACAACTGGTTTCCCTTAGTTAAAATGACGGTGCTTGGACCCGAAGCCTATTAAAGAATCGGCTCAGGCGAGGACAGCTATGGATCCAGGGGCAGATAAGTGCCCTTATATTAAAAGTCAGCAGCTACAGTATTTGTAGCTGCTGACGTAAATTTTTTTGGGGGAGACTGGATCTCCTCTGGACATCAAAAGTGTTATGATGTCCAATAGTTGTGCAAAGGCAAGCAGTAGGTAGGGTTGTGGTACATTTACAGGTTCTGAAAAATGTCACACACTTTATGCTTCGAAAGCCACAACAGGAGAGAGAGAGAGAATCATATGAGCATGTTAATTACTTTAGAAATCGTTTACAATGCAACACATTTCAAACATTTAATAGTGTATATTGAAGGCTCAGCTGAAGCCAATCTTTAAATTTAGCTTATGGCAATTTCACGTGAATAATTTTCTGTCAACAGTATTATTTTTTAAAGAAAGATCTGTCACATAATTAGGATGCAATCCTTGAGCTCCAGTCATGTGACTTTGCCTAGGCTGAGATGATTTTATCACTCTGCTGCAGAAAGGAGGAAATATTGTTTACTGCCTCCATGATTCGACTGCAACTTTGTAGCAAATCACAAAGTGAGAAATGACTGCAGTCGTTTTGTGTCATTTAGTCCCCCACTCACACTATGACAGGTACTGCACATACGTGCATTTTTCACACATTGTCACGTTTCATGCATTTCAACTGGCTGTCCTACATAGACAATTGTGGCAATGTTACTTGAGTATCTTTTTGCGCTTCAAGCAATCTTTGTGCGTTTGCTAAGTGCTATTGCTTGGCACATTTGGGGCCCCCCGCAAGCACGACGCGCGTTCCCACTCTACACTCTGTACAGACAAAAACTGCCACTGGAAGTTAACTTGATTTTGTCATCATTAACCACTTCAGCCCTCGGAAGGATTTGCCCCCTTCCTAACCAGGCCATTTATTGCAATACGGCACTGCGTCTCTTTAACTGAGAATTGCGCGGTCGTGCAACGTTGTAGCCAAACAAAAGTTATGTCCTTTTTTCCCCACAAATAGAGATTTCTTTTGGTGGTGATCACCTCTGCGGTTTTTATTTTTTGCGCTATAAACAAAAAAAGAGCGTAAATTTTGAAAAAAAACACAATATTTTGTACTTTTTGTTATAATAAATATCCCAATTTTTATTTTTTTTACTTTTTTAAACACATTTTTTCCTCAGTTTAGGCCGATAGGTATTCTTTTACATATTTTTTAGATTAAAAAATACATAATAAGTTTATATTGATTGGTTTGCGCAAAAGTTATAGCATCTACAAAATGTAAAAATAGAGAATAGATTTATGTCATTTTTATTATAATTTTTTTTTTTTTACTAGTAATGGCAGCGATCAACAATTTTGATCAGGAATCAGACATTGCGGCAGACAGATCGGACACTTTTGCTGGCTATTGTACTGTATTCACAAAGTGTGCGCCTGTGGCTTTCTGAATACCCGAACAATGATTGCATCTAACTGATGGCGTAGAGTAGAGCTGCGCAATTAATCGTTAAAGAATCGAGATTGCGATTCAACCCCCCTCACGATCTTAAAATAGCATTTCCTTGATTCAGTGCAGAGCCGTTCTTTGCTCACCGCTGACAGCTGTCAAAATTAAAAACAAATAAACAGGCGGCCTGTCAAGTTTATCACAACTTAGGCTGAGATAAAGAGAAACATTGTAACATGCATTTCTTTAAGATCAAAGGGATGACTTTGGTCTGTAAATGAGGCCAGTTTAACCAGTTAAAGTCTAAACCTCTGTTTTTTTCCCACTCTCAAAAGACACGCTGGTAGGTTAATTGGCTCCTGACTAAATTGACTCTAGATGTATATGTATGAATGTGATTTAGGGACTTTAGATTGCAAGTTCCTTGAGGACAGGGAACTGATGTGACTGTACAATATATATGTATATATTGCCTATATTGACAGCACTATATAAGTACCTGTAATAAATAAATAATGGATCAGGTACTAGTAAGTATTATAACTTCTTTCATATACGGTCATTGATCACATTTCTCCCCAATGTATACCTTCTTTTAGTATGGAATGTTATTATATAAGACAGATTTACATTAGGTCATCTCATTCTCCAGGAATGAGGTCTTGTTTTCATAGGGAGACAACACCCAGCATACTGAAGCAGTCACCACTTAAAATGGCTGTACATTCACTATATCTATGTTAAAGTTCAGACGCAGAAATTTCCTCTTATTATTAGATTTAAACAGCTCAGTATTTTGCTAAAACATAAATCATAGGGGTTGTACCAAACTGTTCTGTCCAGCTGCAGAAACAGCATACCTGTTATATGCGTTCCCATGAAGGCTACATCCTCAAGCCTTTCTAACTTCTAAAATTGAAAACCTTTAGGGACATTTTATCTACAAACACTCAGTAATAAACCGACAGAACACAATGCATAAAGCTAGGCCAAATATTTTGATACAGCCAACCAAACCCTCATTACATTGCAGAAAGCTCTCTCCTAGCAATCTTGCAGGAAGGGGCAGGAAATGTCTCTTAAGTAATCTGGTGTGTAGATACATGATAAGGAAAAACTGAGATTAAAGCATTTGTTAACCCCCAAAAAAAAAAAAAATGGATCCTGCTCCTTTAAAGCATGTTATAGGACACAGTGCTTGTCCTGTGTCATTTGGCACCCTGTAACACCTAAAAAACCTAGCTGATCCTGCCAGTTTCTCCTCACCCCTCTGTAAACTGACCACGGTTCATCATGGTTGCTGAGACCAGACACTGTGGTCAGTTTACTTGCCTCTGTCATCAGCAGCCTGCTATCTGCTCTCCTCTCTGCTTCTGTGTCCTTCTCCCCCTCCCCTCTCTGTCTGTGTGTGAGCTGCCCCCCCCCCCCCTCCTGCTGCTCTCATAACACTAAGGCCTCATGCACACGAGACGCTGTTAAACGCGCGTTCAGAGGCAGTTGGACACTTTTTTCAACTGCACCTGAACGCATGCAATGTTATCCTATGTGTCCATGTACACAGTCACAGTTGCGTTTAACCTAGTTTTTCCAGAAGCAAAAAAATGCTTTCAGACACTTTGCTTTTCCGCGTTTCAGACGCAAAACGCAGCTAAACGTTTGCGTTTATAAGCCTTTTTAAAGTAACCCAATTTTTTGGACCAGAAAACTTAGAAATATGATGGTAAACCATAAAAAATACTAGAAAAATTGGTTTAAAATGTCGTAATTAGTTTAGATAGTTCATAGAGCATATATACTCACTAATGCATACATGTTTGTGAAATATCCAACAGACATTCGCTGTACCATCAACGGATGGGTCCAATATCGACAAGCTCTGATTCTGGACCTCTCATGCAAATTTGCGACGACGCTGCTGCCTCATCAAGAGCAACATCAGGAGCATTTCCTGACATACATTCAATATGGGATCCATTTCCAAAAAAAAACACAGAAAGATAGGCAAATGCAAGTGTACAACTGCTCTCTCTGCTGCTGCTACTCACTCTGATCAAAATGGCAGAAATAGTTAATAATACATGCTTTCTGAGCTTGGGGAGGGTCTATATGATGTTATCTTTACAAATGCTTATAGACACAAACGCGGCTAAACGCGGCATGAAAACACAGCAAAACGCGCGTTTTTAAAGGCAGGTTTCTGCTTTTTAAAACATGCATTCAGCAGAGTTTGCATCTGCGTCTCGTGTGCATGGGGCCTAACTTGTATACACCATCAGCACTGCCTTCTATTGCAGTGTCCCCCTCTGTGAATGATTTATAAATATTAGGGCTGTTACTGATTACAATTTTTGTGTTCGATTAATCAATTTTTTTTTAATCGATTAATCGACTAATTTTGATTAATTATAACGCACATACAGATCCAACTACTTTTAGCTGATTTCCTTGCATTGCAACTCTGCATTAGTCAGTGGTAAATGGGGTATACACTATATACAATCACCCGACGCTAGTTAGTTTCCACAATCCATGACTTAACTTCACAGTTCACAAATACGTTTTAAATTTAAACTGTAGCACTGACGTAAGTAATTTTTTCTCCACAGTAGCATGACCATCCCTCCACCTCCAGTCTAACTAATTACTCTCACCTTATGGCATGGACCCCTGTGCAAACAGGTGGTCATGCAAGCGGGTATCAAAAGGGTTAACACGGACCATAAACTTCTCTCACGTCTCCTTAGATCTCAGCAAGGACGCCAGGTCATGGGTAGAACGAAAAGATCTAAGTGCTCACCGCTTAAGTATAAGATTACATTTTTGTGTTCAAACACAAACTACTCACATAAAGATGATAAAAACACAGCATGTAAAGCCGACAATCGTGTTAGTTCCGTAGGGCAGCAGCGGCTGACGTTATGCGTAGCTCCTCCCCCGTACGCGTTACGTTCAATCAGAACTTCAACGTCACCGGACTCCTCCCCCTTCCCTTCGTTAGCAGGCACTTGGGGAAGGGGGAGGAGTCCATTGACATCGATGTCCGTGACGTCACCGGATTTCCGACAGAACTCCCTGAAGACCCGGAAGCCAGCGGAGAGGAGAGTACTGATCAAAAGAATTTTAATTGATCAAAAGAATTAATCGATTCATCGAGGAATTAATCTTTAATTTCCACAGCCCTAATATAAATGCTGTAAATACCTAATTTAAGAGCTGAGATTGCGATCACATGACCAGCCAGCTCTCTCCTCCTCCCCTCCAGACTCACATCAGCAGAGGAATCCCAGCCCCTCCCACTGAATCTGTACAGTACATCTATGCAATGCAAGCAGTTGAGCCATGGCAGGGGCTAGACAAATACTGAAGCAATAGTGAGCATTTTATGTACACACACTTTAATTGTCAGCTACATTCATCAAAGTAGATGTGGAAATATTCACTGTCCATCAAACAAATATTAGACCTTATCATAATGCTCTTGTTGGCATGTGGCTTAAAGCAAAATCCTGGGCAAACACAATCGGAATACATACATGTTTATTGTTTGTAAACTGCGAAAGGAGCGGTAATTCTCTATAGCCAGACTTATGATTTTCATACTGCACAGCCAGAAAGGTGACACATGTACAGTAGCTCTGAATTAAAGTACAAGAGGCATGTATATATATATATTATATATATATATATATATATATATATATATATATATATATATATATATATTATATATTATATATGTATATATATATATTTTTCTCTCACTTTTATCTTGGGTGGTTTTAGTGGTGGTGAGTGGTGGTGAGGGTGTGGTGGGCGGTGGGAGGCGTGTATATTCTTAATTGTAAAGTGGTAATAAACTTAAAAAAAATGTTAAAAATTAAATTAAATTCTCCCTGCAAGGTAAAGGCATAGTGTGTAAGTCATATAGGAACAACGCAGTGCACACTGATATCATTAAAGTAGAATTCCAGCCAAAGATAACAAGATCAACAAGAGTAGCCTATTAAAAGAACATAACTAAAAAAAAAAAAAAAGAAAAGGAAATGTAAATCCCTGGTTATCACTGGTATATGTATCACAATGATGTTTTGACTTATAGTACTTCTTGCTGTCTATTATTTATTCATACACATTGTATTTGTTATTAACCACTTCAGCCCCGGAAGATTTTTTTTAAATAAAATTTTTCCCAGTTCAGGCCGATATGTATTCTTCTACATATTTTTGTTTAAAAAAAAAAAAAATCGCAATAAGAGTATATTGATTGGTTTGCACAAAAGTTATAGAGTCTACAAAATAGGGGATATATTTATAGCATTTTTTTATTATTATTATTTTACTAGTAATGGCGGCGATCTGCAATTTTTATTGTGACTGCGACATTATGGTGGACACATCGGACACTTTTGACAGATTTTTGGGACCATTGGCATTTATACAGTGATCAGTGCTATAAAAATGCACTGATTACTGTAAAAATGTCACTGACAGGGAAGGGGTAACACTAGGGGGCGATCAAAGGGTTAATTAACTGTGTTCCCTGTGTGTGTTTCTAACTGTAGGTGGATGGGAGTGACCTAGAGGAAGTGACAGACCGTGGTTCCTAGCTATTAGGCACTCACGATCTGTCACTCCTCACAGAACAGAACAGGAATTTGTGTGTTTACACACACACGTCCCTGTTCTGCCTCTTGTGCCCGTGATCACTCGTGGCCAGTGGTCATCGCGACCGTCGGCCACAAGGCATCGGCACCCCCGCTGTGCAGCGCCTGCTATCCCGATCCCGCAAGCCGATGTATAGTTATGACGGCTCGCGGGATCGTGCCGACCTGCTGCAGTATAAGGCCTCATGCACACTGGACGTTTTTTTACATTTTTACAGCAGCTGTTTTTGGCTGTAGACGTTTTTTTTTCTACAGTCATTAAACTCTCCATCATGTTATCCTATGTGTCCATGCACACATAGGCTGTTATCAGCAGTTTTGGGCAGTGGTGTTTTTGAGCAGTAAAAAAAAAAAAATACTAGTGGGTTCTGAGAGTGGTTTCAGCTGTAAAAACGCTCTAGCGCTGATAAACGTTCATAAGCGTTCAAAAACTTTGCTAACCAGCGTTTTTTTATGTTTTTGATTTATTGAAAGAAATTGAAAAAATAAATTGTCTTCAAAAAAATAGAAATGCTGAAAAATGCTAATGCAAAAAAAACGCTAAAAACGCAAATAAACGCTAAAAAAAAGCTATTGCAAAAACGTGCAAAAAAGCTAAAAAAAGATGAACAAAGTTGAAAAACTCACTGCAAAGCTACTGACGTTTTTATAACGTTATTTTAACATCCAGTGTGCATGAGGTCTCAAACCGCTCTAACGCTGATAAATGTCGATAAACGCTCAAAAACTTCGTTCACCAGCGTTTTTAACATTTTTGATCCATTGAAAAAAAAAAATCAATTTTTTTTTAAAAAAAAGATAAAAAACGCTAACGCGGAAAAATGCTAGAAACCGCTAATAAACGCTAAAAAACAATATTGCAAACACGTTGAAAAAAGCTGAAAAACTCACTGCAAAGCTACTGGCGTTTTTATAACGTTATTTTAACGTCCAGTGTGCATTAGGCCTTACTGTCGGGATCCACCCAGATGCTTGATTCAGTGTGCTGCTGAGAGCCTGAGCCAGCTGTTCATAGGAAGCCAGGCGCTCCAGTGAGTGCTGGAGGGGTAGAACAGAGAGTAGTCACTGATAGTCACCTACTTCCTGCTCACTAAAGACCGAAAACTGAGTGATCAGCAGTCTTTAATCACTCAGTTCTTGGTCTTATAGGCAGCGGGGGACATATGCGGCATCAGACCAAGGCTGAATTGCCATACTTCTCTTTTAAAGTGGTTGTAAACCCTTACAGATCACTTTAACCTACAGGTAAGCCTAGATTAAGGCTTACCTGTAGGTGCAAGAAATATCTCCTTAACCTACACGGTTAAGGAGATATTTTCCTAAAACCAGGCACCGTTGTCTACGGTGCGCACTGAGCATGCACTGAAGGCTAACATGCCGTCACTGACGGCTCCCGTGCGCATGCGCCGGAGTGACAGCACCGGAGCTGCGATACCCGGAAGGAAGATGGACGCTTCGTGGAAGAGGGGACATCAGTGACATCGCTGGCTCCTGTGTCAGGTGAGTGACACATAACGGGCTATTATGCAATGCATAGTAGCCCATTATGCTTTACCTTTGCAGGGAAACAAAGAGGAAGTAAACCCATCAGGGTTTACTCCCTCTTTAACTACTACTTAGGAGCTGCTTATTTCTAATAGATAAAAACTGTGCTGCATCTGGGCTGTGCTTCATTAAAGATACCTGAATATGACAATGTGTATATGAGTTTCATTGCCATGAACATAACATTCTGCCTACTAGATCATTTGCTTGGGGGGGAATAGCTGAAGTCAGAACGATAGAACATTGTCTTTAATTAAAATTTCAGACAGGAAGGTGGTTACTGAAAGAATGTATTTCCAGTCTGACAGCTGTCTGTACAGCAGCCAGTCTTCATTTTCCCAGGGTACAGTTCTGCTTGTTTTTTTCTGTTTTGGTGCAGAGAGATTTACTGCAGTAGCTATGATGCACTTATAAAGAAGTTTCTATGTAAAAGCTGGGCATGCATGGATCACAATTTGTCATGTTCAGTAGGGATCGTCTGAATTTCAATCCTTGTATGGGCACTGTGTTTGTACAGTAGTTGATCTAATCATTACGGCTCTAGGTATTTTATATCACCCGCTTGCCAAGCAGTATAATGTAAATCTGCTATAGGGTGCCTGTGTCATGCAGAATCACATATTAATATGCCGCTTCTGCTGTGATTTGTCACAGCAGAAGCCAATCAGTGGGTGCTGGCCCATGGATGTTAGCTGGCACCCGCTGATTGCCGAGGAGAGACACAGGACAGAGCTCTGCCTATGTAAACAAGGCAGAGCTTTGTCTTGGCGGAGGGGGGGGGGGTGATGGATTTTCTTTCCCTGCAAAGCAAGGAAAGAAAATCCATCCCACCCCTTAGAAAAAGCACGACATATAATACACAAAACACTGGCTAGGCACACATTTAACATTTTGATCGCCCTAAATGTTTAACCCCTTCCCAGCCAGTGTCATTAATACAGTGACAGTGCATATTTTTAGCACTGATCACTGTATTAGTGTCACTAGTTCCAACAAAGTGTAAACATTTTCAGTTAGTGTATCAGAATGTCCACCGCAATATCGCAGTTCAGCTATAAGTCACTGATAGCCGCCATTACTAGTAAAAAAAATAATACATAAACATTCCAGTATATATCCTATAGTTTGTAGACACTATAACTTATAGCGCAAACCAATCAATATACACTTATTGGGATTTTTTTTTTAACCAAAAATATGTAGCATAATACATATTGGCCTGAATTTATGAAGAAATTCATAATTTTTTTTGGATATGTTTTATAGCAGAAAGTAAAAACAGTATTGTTTGTTTTTTTTTTTTCAACATTGTACAAAAAAAAAAAAGTGCTCTATTTGTGGGGGGAAAAAATACATACATTTTATTTGGGTACATTGTTGCATGACCACAAAATTGTTAAAGTAATGCAGTGTCGTATCGCAAAAAATGGCCTGGTCATAATGTGGGGGTAACTCTTTTGGAGGTCAAGTGGTTACATTTTTGATTTATTCAAAGTAAGGCTATACATTGTAACACTGGCACCTTCAGAGCGGCTCAAACAATCAAATTATACTCTCAAAGTACTTGCCAAGGTTCTTTTGATTCTAATAACTATGATAATGTGAATATGGGTAATTCACTGACAAATGTGAAAAGCAGTACAAGCTTCAGTGTTTAAATGTACACCAGCTAGGTAGTGGTATACCAACAATAAAATTGGGATTTTTCCCTAAATGTTTCGGGCTGACATCTGATAGCTATTTTCCATGTGCAAGTCATAGAGGAACAAAGCAGTGCACACTGATATCATTAAAGTAGCCAAAAATAAAAAAGATAAACATGAATAGCCTATTAAAAGAACATAACACAACCAGATTATGCAGCAATATTCTCTTTCGATTTAAAAATGCCCTATACTGTATTTTTTTTCTGCCTACTAGATATACTCAGGGCTGGTTCACACCAGAATGCGGTGTGGGAAAGGCGTGTTCCATGATTATTTCTCACACCCCGTTCAAACGCGGTGCGCTTGCAATCTGCGTACAAGTGCCAATGTATTGTTATCGGCACCCCAATCACAGATAGCAAAGGCAGAACGTTTGCAGGCACCAAATTGCATGATACTGCAGTACCATGCGATTTAGTGCAGTGCTTTTTTAAAGGAGTGCAAACATGACTTTTTGCGTGGTTCTGTGTGTTTAACAAGCCATTCAAATGGATGGGCTGTCAAAACGCACTGCACGGGAACCCAGTGTGAACTGGGCCAAAGTCTGACAGTCAGCATTATTCAACCCACTTCCTGTGAGCCCAGGCCATCCTGGACTTGCCCCTGTCTGTGACTGGTGAGCTCATCTGTCCTCACTCTTGTTTTCTTCTTATTAGCATGCTTCTTGTCAGGACATCAATTGCTTCTTCCTACTAGACTTCAGATCTTCTGTACAGGGACTGCAAGAGGTACCAGATCCAATTCAGGTACCTAAACTCCACTTGTAGTGCAGAGTGGATTTGCCTTTTGTAAATCAACCCCCTTGTGTTCAAATCTGGTTACAGTTTATAATAAAGATTTGCCTGCACAATACAGAGTTAATTATGGAAACACAGCTACCCATCCCCCTCTCATAAACAAAGAGGACTACCTAGGATTTTTCCTTACAGGAGGGTCCAGAATAGAGCTTCTGAAAAAGGTAAGGTGAAGGTGAATTTCCTAACTTAATAATATAAGTTATGTGAATGGAGACATATAAGAAATAGAGCATAAATATTATCCCAATTTAGCTGCAAAATTGAAAATACCCTTTAAAAAAAAGTAAAAAAAAAAAAAAAAAAAAACGCTTGTATGCATGCTTTGTTGTGAGTACCGCAGTGAGCATGTATACTGTAATACACACATGTGCAGAAGTGCAGATTCTCCATGCCATTTTGCATTTTCTGTTAGAAAATCTGGCCCACAGACTTGCATTGTAAGAAGCAGAAGTAACGTACAACTGCAGCAAACTATTTCCTTTGGGGTCATATAAATGACTTGGCTATAGATGAGAAGCCATGTTCCCAAGAACACCAGCAAGGGAGATATCCGTCTATCCTCCAATGAGACCTCTATCAACTGTCCCTGACAGTGACAGCACTGGGAAAGCAGTACTTCTTCTTTAACAAACAATTTTTTCATTATGTACAACATTAAAAGCAAAGCATTATATGCAAAGATTTTTCAGAATTAGGCCATCCCGGTTCATCCTGATTATTCACACTTATGCCAATCTCTTAGTAAAAATGCCTTACAATCTAACCCAAGGCTACCGCATGAAGTTCAGAAAATATTGTGTCTAGATCTCACAGTAACTGCCTGCGACAGTCATGATAGTCAAAACATGGGCAATCATTAAATTAGTCAGGCTCTAAACTAAACAGATATTTTTCCTTAAAGTGATCCATCATTTTAAAAATGTATTTGCAGTCTGAGACTTAATGAATGGCTATCAAGAATACCTTATAACGTAATAACCAGTCATAAGGAGGCACAGTTAGGCTGGATTCACACCTATGCATTTTTAGTGCATCTTGCAGATTTGCACTACAGTCCATTTACCATGGTTTCCTATGGAACATGTTCTGTAGTGTAAATCTGCAAAATGCAAAAATCACCAAAAATGCATAGGTGTGAATCTAGCCTTAAAGAGTACCCAACATTTCATATTCCTGATTTGTGCCTGCTGTACCATATACTTGTTGGAAAAAACAATCCTGTTCTCTTTGTATTGCTTCTTTTGTGTGAAATTCCTGGTTGCTCCTGCCATTCCCTCTGCTTTCCTATTAAAAACTGACCATACTAGGCATGAGAGCACAGTCTGGTCAGTTATCTAATTGTGCTGGGAACTCAGTGTGCTCTTCTCCAATGATCAAATATCTTTTGACACAGCCCCCCTGCACAGCCATTTACTGGGAAGATCAGTGTGCTGTTGTTTCTCCACCCTCACCTCTCTATGCAGAGAACAGAAGTTATGTGATCACATATAAAAAAACATTAATTTTCCTTTTTTCTATGTATACACAAATGCATTTCACTTCTATTTTAAAGGATATGGGTTGTTTTACAAGGTGAGGGTTCACATATACTTTAAGTATAGATACTTAAAGTACAACTAAAGGCAAGGTTTTGGACACACTGGATATGGGTTAGAACTGTCAGTTTTTATTGCTGTCTGTGTCCCTATGGGGCCATAGCTTTCCTCCTGCTGGGCTGTGAGACCCCGGTTTCCTATGCTCACAGAGCCTTGTTAAGTGGCCACTGGCCACTCCATTTATTGGACATCAGTAGTTTATTGGGTATCATAGTAAACAATACCTTAGTTCATTACTATGTTGCGGTGTGCTGCAATGCATGTGTGTCACATATGTTTAGCCTTATGCCGCGTACACACGGTCGGAATTTCCGATGGAAACAGTCCGATGGGAGCTTTTCATCGGATTTTCCGACCGTGTGTATGCCCATCCGGTCTTTTTCTGTCGGAATTTCCGACGGACTTTGGATTGAGGACCTGTTCTTCATTTTTCCGACGGAAAACCTTTCTATCGGATTTTCCAATCGTGTGTATGCAATTCGGACACGCAAAATTCTGACGCATGCTCGGAAATAATTCAAAGCATTCTCGGAAGCATTAAACTTCCCTTTTATAGTGCCGTCGAACGCCTTGTATGCCGCAGTGTTATTGACCGTCGGAATTTGGTGTGACCGTGTGTAGGCAAGACAGTTTGAGCGAAATTCCATCGGAATTCCGACGGGAAAACCATCAGAGCTTTTTCCGACGAGAATTCCGACCGTGTGTACGCGGCATAAGTGTATCGGAGTACAATTGAAGTATGCTCCAATTTCATGTGCCCTGCTGTTTAAATACATATTTTGCATATTTAGCATTTCCAACCTTTTTTAGTATTAGCTTTTTATACTGTTGGGGCATGGAAACTTTTGGAAGAAATTAACTGGGCCCTGATCTCACGCTTAACTTTATGTCCATGCAGCTTGGCTCTCCACATGCTGGTTTATGCACCTGCTGTTTGCAGACATTTTAGTAACCGGAATTATTAAGACTGCAGGTTTCTATCCTGTTTCCTGGTACAGCAGCATGGTGGACTGTGAATGATGACGTATCTAGGGCTGGAAGTAAAGGAAGTGACAGTTGTAGAGATGAGCCTGAAAGCTTTAATGCCCTGTACACACGGTCGGAAAATCCAACGGAAAAGGTCCGATCGGATTATATTGTCGGAAAATCCGATCGTGTGTGTGCTCTATCTGACTTTTTCCTTCGGAAATTCTGACGGAAAAAATTTGAGAGCAGGATCTCAAATTTTCCGACAACAAAATCTGATCGGACTTTGTTTGTAGAGAATTCCGATCGGACAAAGTGCCACGCATGCTCAGATCAAATTACAAGACCAAAGCTATTGGCTACTACCTGAACGTAGTTCCGTCATAACGAACGAACGCCATCACGTTCGGAACGATCAGATTTTCCGACAACTTTGTCCGACCGTGTGTATGCAACACCAGTTTCGGACCAAATACGTCAGAAAAAATCTGACGGATTTTGTGGTCGTAATGTCCGACCGTGTGTACGGGGCATAACACTGCAGGGATCAGAAGGTGTAGCATAAGAGGTCCACAACTGATAAAGTTCCATAGAAAATGAGACCTTCAAAGTATCACTTAGTAGACACAGTTATCAGCAATGCACGATCTGTCACTGAGTTCTCTGATTAACATATTTAGGATGCTTATGTATTGAATTGTTATAGGAGTAATAAATATATGTCATGTGATGGCTTCAATACAAGCTTTTTATTTTTATTTCATTTTGTATAGAGTAAGGAAGGGTTACAATCCCTGTCAAGTTTTTTTGCCCTCTGTGTCCCATTGAGTAGATCACTTTCTGCCCCATAGTCACACCAGGAAGTGAGAGGAAATCCCTGGCAGCTACCAGACTCACCAGAACTAATGTGTCCAATGGAAGATTTCCCCTCTATTCCTGTTTCTGGTGACCACTCAAAAACTCTTGGTGATAACAGTCATCAGGATAAACAGAGAGGGTGAATCTCCCTAACAGGGACACAGACAACAATAACTACCTGACAAGTGTTCTAAAGCGTCAGCACCTATCACAACTAGAAAAACATTTTGCCTTCAGTTCTAGTTTAAGCACAGAGGAAAATATTACTTTAACGTTACGATTTTTGCTATTTATTCTTAATAATGTAGAAAAACATCACAACAAAGTCATATATTGCCACGTGTAAAAAATAGTGGCACTAAAATGCCTGCCATTCGTCCTTCTGTTGGTTCTCCTCCCACAGTGAGTGCCAGTCCTTTTAGGAGGGACAATCACAATAGCAAAGGGGCACACATCATATAGATCAACGACATTTGCTGTAAGCTAACAGAGGCTTAAACTACAGGCCCTGCATCTTGGCCATGCTCCTCTGACATGTTTCCCCTCCCTGGGCTTAGTCGTAGAGGGTGCCCCCTATAACTAGGCCCATTCAGAGTGAAACGCATGGGGCGTGGCCAAGATGTGGGCACTGTAGATGAAGCCTCTGTTAATTTACCAGCAGATGTGATCGAGCTATGTGGTGTGTGCCCCTTCAATTTTGCCATTGTGAAAGCTTTATATTGATTAAAGATATGTCAAGGCAAAAAAAAAAGAAAAAAACATACACAGTACATCTTTGCAATACATGCACACTCATAAATCATATCTTTTTAGTGTGACGATTCGACTTAAATTGCTATCCAAGAAATACAATCTAGAAGAACGCAGCTAAATTAACTAGTTACTAACCAGAGAGGTTCCAGTGAGGCCCTCAAGCAAATCCAACAGTTTTCTCCCATCTTTGAGATCTGTAAAAAGGTCCTTCACTGGTGCTTTTCCACTCTGTAAAACAAGAAAAACATGAATTTCTCATACAATGCACACAATTTCACAGCTTGCATGTAAACACAATCTTATGAGGAGCAAACCGATCAAATTTTGTCATATACATCTGACTCTAGTTAGGTTGGTTCCTAAAGTGTACACCGGCAGTGCAGCTCTCCACAGACAATGTTATCTGTGCCTCAGATTTGTCTCCTCCAGCTTTTTGGCAAAATAACATTAGTGGGTGAAAAGAAGCAAGGGAACCTGTTAAAGTTCACAAATCCTAAAATCAGTTGGACAATATGTCACCTACATTTAAAGCGTTATTAAACCCAAAACCAAAAATGTAATATGTTGCAGCTTACCGCTTCATAAAAGGCTTTTTTTTCCTTTGTTTTCACCTGGTGATCCTGGCAGTACTTTGACACTGGGGCGGGCGGGGGGTGTCGGCGTTAAAGCGATTTACCATCGTTTTAGCAGCGCTATTTGCCTGCTAGAGGCCGAAAAGTGGTTAAAACCGCCTGCAAAGCTTTGCCTGCTGTTTGGCGGCCCTGCCCCATTGATTTCAATGGGCAGGGGCGCCTTAGGAGCGGTGTATACACCTCTCCTACAACGCTGCAAAGATGCTGCTTGCAGGACTTTTTTTTTTTTACCGTCCTGCAATAACACCGCTATTCACACTCAGGCTTTCACACTCGAGAGACAGGAGAGACTCTTTACAGGCGCTATGCAGGCGCCATTTTTAGCTCTGTAGCACCTCAGTGTGAAAGTAGCCTAATGCCTTGTACACACGGTCGGACATTCCGACCACAAAATCCGTCAGATTTTTTTTCCGACGGATTTTGGCCGAAACTTGTGTTGCATACACATGGTCACACAAAGGTGTCAGGAAATCCGATCGTTCCGAACGAGGTGACGTACAACACATACGACGGGACTACGTAGAAGCCAGTAGCCAATAGCTTTTGTCCCCAAATTTATTCTGAGCATGCGTGGCACTTTGTGCGTCGGAATTCTATACACATGATCGGAAAAAGTCAGATCGGATTTTGTTGTCGGACAATTTTAGGTCCTGCTCTCAAATTTTTTTCCGTCGGAATTTCCGCTAGAGCCCACTCACGATCGGATTTTCCGACAACATAATCCGATCGGACTTTTCCCGTCGGAATTTCCGACCGTGTGTACGGGGCATTAGTGTTGTTTTTTCACAACTTCAACAGACCAAGCTGTCCAGCAAAAGTGTTAAGACAATTAATATATGTAAAACATTTACCCCAAAAGGAAAACTAAAAACTGTTATTGTTGTTGCATATTGTAGCTGGGGGATCTCATACTAATGAACCTGGGAGACCCGGTTTCTGAATCACCTAATCGCTGTGATAGCCTCCGATTGGCTATCACAGTGATCAGTCACTGCCCCTAAGTTGTTTTCTCCTCCTATGCGACGTTAGTACAGCGATCTCCCTGCTGATCTATTGTGTTCTGACAGGGAGACTGCCACACAATGCACTAATTAAATTAAATTTTTGTCTGGAGCTGGGCTTTAAATATTTATCAACAGAATTACAAGGAAAATAACAACAGCTTCCCACTAAGGAAGGAACTTAAAAAGTATCTTCAATGCTGGCATGAAGCCAAAGCTGTATAACACTATTAAAGTGTGTGGTGCTGGAACATAACACAAGATGACACAATAGCCTAAGGAAGAAGGGTGCTTAATACACGTCCTGAATAGACACTTCCACTGACAGCTGGGGGAACATGACAGCCAGACAATGGTTAGAAACTGTGCCTGTATATCTCATCAAGACTTGTTTTCCCTCCTTTTAGCAAAAATCGTTTCTCTTATCTCTAACCTCTTCAGTTGTTTACCTCTTGTGGACCACAGCAAAACTTAAGGGTCTTCTGATTTGCCCACACCTTATTACTTATGATACTGTAGATCAAAAGAACAAACTTTTATCTGCTATTGCTCATGTTACATTTCATATAAACTGCAGGGAACCAACAAAATATTTTTCTCAAATTTGTATTTTTTAAAGAAGAATTACCCAAATTATGCTGGCATATAAGGATTTAAGTGCAAGAAGGAGTATGCCACCTCCTGGAGCTCTCTTTTTTACTGGTTCACTTTCACCATATTGCTGGCGCTTTGAGAGAAAAAATACAACTCTCCAACACAGCCATTCTGTCTGCCCCTCCTCTAACCGGCCCATTCACAGAAAGCCAAGCATTTTGTGATTGAGCAGGAGGAGATCGAGGGTGGGCAGTGCAGCTGCAAACGACGCTACAGCTGCTGTGTAGGACACCCCATCATGCCTCTGGGAGTAATTGTAACTGCCAGCCTTGCAATGCCTCATTGGAAATGTAGTTCCCCATTAGCTGGAGGGCCCCAGGTTGCCTACCCCTGTTTTAAACAAAACAGAGAGCTCCAGGGGGTGGCATACATCTCACTGCTCTTAATTCCCTGTGTAACTTCAGGTCTGGTATGGATTTTAAGGGGAACTCCACACCAAATTGAAAAACAAATGGCATGGAGTTCCCCCAAAAATCCATACCAGACCCTTTATAAGAGCACGGAACCTGGCAGGCCGCAGGAAAAGAGGGGGGGACGAGAGAGCCCCCCCCCCCTCCTGAACCGTACCAGGCCACATGCCCTCAAAATTGGGAGGGTGCTTTGGGGTCCCCCCCAAAGCACCTTGTCCCCATGTTGATGAGGACAAGGGCCTCATCCCCACAACCCTTGCCCGGTGGTTGTGGGGGTCTGCGGGCGGGGGGGCTTATAGGAATCTGGAAGCCCCATTTAACAAGGGGACCCCCAGATCCCGCCCCCCTGTGTGAAATGGTAAGGGTGTACAAAAGTACCCCTACCATTTCACCAAAAAAAGTGACAAAAGTGTTAAAAATGACAAGAGCCAGTTTTTGACAATTCCTTTATTTAAGTCTTCTTTCATCTTCTTTCTTCTGGTCTTCTTCCGTCTTCCTTTCTTCATCCTTCGGTTTCTTCATCTTCTTCCTCCATCTTCTTCTTCCTCCATCTTTTTCTTCCTGCTCCGGTGTTCTCGTCCAGGATCTTCCTCCACGCCGTCACTTCTTCGTTCTCGGGCCGCTCCGCGCAATGGGAGGCTCCCGCTGTGTGACGCTTCTCTTCTTCTTATATAATGGAGGGCGGGGCCACCTGGTGACCCCGCCCCCCTCTGACGTCATGGGGAAAGCCATAGGGAAGTCCCCAAGTCCCCATGCGTCAGAGGGGGGCGGGGTCAGAAGAAGAGAAGCGTCACACAACGGGAGCCTCCCATTGCGCAGAGCGGCCCGAGAACGAAGAAGAGACGCCGTGGAGGAAGATGCCGGACGAGAACACCGGAGCGAGAAGAAGCGGATCGGAGAAAGAAGACGATGGAGGAAGAAGATGAAGAAACCGAAGGATGAAGAAAGGAAGAAGACCAGAAGAAAGAAGATGAAAGAAGGCTTAAATAAAGGAATTGTCAAAAACTTTGGTAAAATGGTAGGGGTACTTTTGTACACCCTTACCATTTCACACGGGGGGCGGGATCTGGGGGTCCCCTTATTAAAGGGAGCTTCCAGATTCCGATAAGCCCCCCCGCCCGCAGACCCCCACAACCACTGGGCAAGGGTTGTGGGGATGAGGCCCTTGTCCTCATCAAAATCTCTCGTCCCCCCCTCTTTTCCTGCGGCCTGCCAGGCTGCATGCTCGGATAAAGGGTCTGGTATGGATTTTTGGGGGAACTCCATGCCATTTTTTTTTTTTAATTTGGCGTGGAGTTCCCCTTAATATCCATACCAGACCTGAAGGGCCTGGTAATTGAATTTGGGGGAACCCCACACTTTTTTTTTTTTTATCAATGACTTTCAATGACTGTTCTCTGTATTACGGGGAGCCGACAATTCATTATAGCCGCGAGTGCTTTTAAATAGCTTTTTTTCCTGCAGAAATTACACTTTTGCAGGGACAGTTCTAAGCACGGGAAACATGCGCCCCTTCACAGGCATACTATACACACCCCCGAGGTACGAAATTTAAAGGAATATTACACTTTTATTGTTCCACTTTAAGCATTATTAAAATCACTGCTCCCGAAAAACGTACGTTTTTAAAACTTTTTTTTGCATTGATACATGTCCCCTGGGGCAGAACCCGGGTCCCCAAACACTTTTTATGACAATAACTTTTTAAAAATCAATGACTTTCAATGACTGTTCTCTGTATTATGGGGACGGGAGCCGACAATTCATTATAGCCGTTCGGGTCCCCATTGATTTCAATGGGGTTCGGGGTCAAGTTCGGGTCAATTTCGGTCCCGAACTCGAACTTTTTTGCAAAGTTCGGCCGAACCCCTCTAACCCGAACATCCAGGTGTCCGCTCAACTCTAGTTATAACCCTCCCCTATGCTATTTAAAATAAAAATAAAAAGTTTTGCCTTTAGTACTATATTTACAGATCCGATTTGTTTATTAAAAATAAGCTTATCAACAGAGAGCAGCCACATTTACATACGCCTTGCTGCCTCATTTTTAGTTCATAGCAAATCTGTGAAGCTCTATAGACAGACTTCTGTCAGCAGACTGCCATTAAAAGTCGCTGAGAAAAAAAGGCTGTTCTGTGAATCCAGCCTACAGTTAGCATATCTTGTATACAATTTCTTCTTTCATATGTTCAAAGCAACTCTGCAATAATAACTGAGTACAATAATAAATGACTGCTGACTAAAATACAAAAAAAACGTACATTAAAACGTTTACATCATTTTCTGACAACTTTACTTTCACTGTTTGGGAACGTTCCCATAACTTAAAAAATAATTTGACATTTTTCCACAGCATAATAATATAGCAAAAAGAACAAGGACTCTGCTTTAAACACCCCTTGTGATTGTGAAACCTGTGTTCTTCAATGTAGTCACTTCCCAGAATGCATTGCCACTGTATGAAAAAAAATATGGATATGAAACAGCTGGAAGGCTGTGGGTTGCTTGGCCTTTCCCAAAGTTTTACTGAAAACAAAACTCTGTATTAAAAAGAAAAAGGAAAAAAAAACTGGCAAGGAATCGCATTCCTTTTAGAGATTAAATATAAAATATATTCTAGGCTTCTATGCATTCCCTTTCTTAAAACATGAAAAGTTCAACTCTTTGGTGTTGCCATGCCTACTAAGGATAGTTCAGTAACCATATACTGTCCGGATAAGATCTATGCCTTTCTAACAACAGTCAGATTATCATTTTTTTTTTTTTTGTTTAATCTTTATTGCTCCAGCTCTGGCTGGATAATGAATAATGACTGAAGTGCAGAGTAACAGACATTATGGGAGTTTCTTTTCTTGTTGTATGAAACACAAAAGACTTTATTCAGTAATGTAAGTCATATATGGAGCGGATTTTGCAGGAAAGAAATTTGCTCGATTCCCCCATTAACAGGGGAATCCCTCCTGCCAAGACATTCTATTCTCTTGAGGGAAGCCATCCCTGCCGGGAGAAGACAGTGATTATTGCTAGCGATAATCACATGTAAAATCTTGGAAGTTGGCTGTATAGTAGTTGATCGATCAATCAGCTTGGTATATTCAGCCTGCCCATACATGGTTAAAATCTCAGCCGGTTCCTCCTGAACTGTCTGAGATTCGAACCGTCTATGGCTGGCCTAAGAGGTTGCAAGTGTTAAAGCTGAAGTTTAGTTACAAAATATATTTTTTCTACAGATTTATTGCAGGGCAATAACTTCTCCACAGGATGTGGAAAAAGATCTGAACAAATTAATGGGGTGGGCAACTACATGGCAAATGAGGTTCAATAGAGAAAAATGTAAAATAATACATTTGGGTGGCAAAAATATGAATGCAATCTATACACTGGGGGGGACAACCTCTGGGGGAATCTAGGATGGAAAAGGACCTGGGGGTCCTAGTAGATGATAGGCTCAGCAATGGCATGCAATGCCAAGCTGCTGCTAACAAAGCAAACAGAATATTGGCATGCACTAAAAAGGGGATTAATTCCAGAGATAAAACGATAATTCTCCCCCTCTCCCCCCCCTACAAGACTCTGGTCCGGCCTCACCTGGATTATGCTGTCCAGTTCTGGGCACCAGTCCTCAGGAAGGATGTACTGGAAAGGGAGTGAGTACAAAGAAGGTCAACAAAGCGAATAAAGGGTCTGGAGGATATTAGTTATGAAGAAAGGTTGCGAGCACTGAACTTATTCTCTCTGGAGAAGAGACGTTTGAGAGGGGATATGATTTAAATTTACAAATACCATACTGGTGACCCCACAATAGGGATAAAACTTTTCCGCAGAAGGAAGTTTAACAAGACTCGTGGCCACTCATTAAAATGAGAAGAAAAGAGGTTTAACCTTAAACTACGTAGAGGGTTCTTTACTGTAAGAGCGGCAAGGATGTGGAATTCCCTTCCACAGGTGGTGGTCTCATCGATATTTTCAAGAAACTATTAGATAGGCACCTGAATGACTGCAATATACAGGGATATACAATGTAATACTGACATATAATCACACACATGGGTTGGACTTGATGGACTTGTGTCTTTTTTCAACCTCACCTACTATGTAACTATAAGATTTAGTTACATTACTAACTTATAATGAAGTATCTCACACAATGTGCAGACTACTGGATTCTGTAAAATCTTCACTGCAGGGATGCCCCGTCCTCTTCCTGGGCTAAACTTGTGGGGGTTATCAGCGTTGGCTCTCTGGGCTGAGCTGCAGTAAAAATTATCCAATGGGGATACACCCCCCTCCTGTCCTTTCTTGCACTGAGAAAAGTTCTTACAGTGATTACACTGCATGTAACATAATCTGTGAATGAGGACTAGTATGATCAGTCACAGGATTGTCTCCCCTATTCACAGATCATGTGACTTGCAGTGCAGGGCAGGGACAAGGGGTGGGCAGAAGGGACGCCTGCCCTGGGCACAGAGGCACTATGTGGAAAGAGCTGATGGGCGCTACCCTCTCCAGCTACCTGACTGACACTGCCGTCACTCCTGTCATTCAGAACAGAGCACAGTGCAGGGCTGCAATAACTGCAATAAGTAAAATCCTCCCTCCAGCTGCGGGACTGGATCTTCTCCCCCTACCTCCTCTAGAAATTTCAGGCGCTCTGTTGCAGAGATTCCTCTTTGCAGGCTATTGCTGTTTGTTGTGTGGGTGGGATGGGGTTAGCGGCTGGCCTCAGGTTCCACACACCTGCCCGCATGGAAGAGGAAGATGTGAGCTGAGCAAGACCGAGTGCTGAGGTAAGCTCATCAGCGATATCTGACGTCATTACTGCTGCTCCCTGTCCATCACAAGAGCACAGAAAGTAGGGGAAATGGGACAGGAGCATTCTGCAATTGAGGAAGGGGTTAACATTGCCATGACCACCACTGCAAGTGGGGTATGGGGGGTAACTTTCACCGAACATATGTCCGTTTGAATTCAAACCATCTGGTAAGCCTCACTTTATACTGGTGGTGGTAAAGTCACAACAACTTTTATATCTGTGGATTGAAAGATCTTAAAGCGGGATTCCGCCGAAATATGTTTTTTTTTTTTTTTCTGTTCATAGGGAAATAAAGACATAAATAACATGTCACTTACCTGCTGCAGTTCTTTTCCCCACCGATCGCCGATTCCGTCCGTTTGGAGAACTTTTAAACTTGCTTGCTGGACGATTCCATTTTGCTTGTGGGCAACAAGCATTTACTTCCGGGATGCGGTGAATGCTGTGCTCCCAGCATTCACCGCTCGATCCTGCGCATGCTCACTTCGCTCAGTGAGCAGCGCCGTACAGTCTCCCGGCCGAAATCTCGAGAGATTTCATGCTGACAGCTTCATGGGAACAATGCAAAAAAGCTCCCAGGGGTCATTGCGGAGCCGGGGGAGAGCCCGAAACCACGCCTACTCCCACGGGAGGACAGACCGGAAGCCATAGCAAAAATCAGTACAGTAAGTAAAATACTTTTTTTTTTTTTTTTTTTTTAATGGTCATTTGTTCATCAGCATTGGTAACTACTTTGAATTAGATGAAGTAGTATTTTAGAGTACCAAACCGCTTTAAGGATATTCTGATTTTGATCACACTGTGGACTTGTGTATGGACTTACCCTGATGAGATTCATATATATACAAGCACACAGGATCATCACTGTGTATATAGCACATGTTTATGTATTTACACATGGTTTTTGACATTTTGATTGTCATGTTATTTATATAGATATTTTACACTACATTTTTTTTTTCGGTAACTTTCACTGCCACTGACCCTGCCCTGCATTGGTGGCAAGTGGCTGTAAATGTTAACCCCTCATCCCCCACCTTGTATTGATCCTCATGGCAGTGACATTTTAACCCACCAACCCCCTTCTGCATTTGTGGTAATGTCATTGAAAGTCAACCTCCTCCTCCCACATTGGTGGTCATGGGAGGGGTTCAATTTCAATGCCACTGATGACCAATGTTCGGGAGGGGGTTAATAATACTGACATCTGTGCTGTGACTTATTATTGTGCCCACTAGCATCAACGCTGCGATTTATTGCATGCAGTGACACCAATGCTGGGGGTTATTAATGCATCCTCTGTCGTGCACCGTCACCTCTGCGGGTGGTTATTATTGCGTCCAGTGACTCCAAAGTGACAGGGGGTATATCCCTGCTGTGGCCGCAAAGAAAACCATTGTGACTGTGGCATATGTACACCCCTGGCTGTTGCCTCTGCAGCTAAAGGAGGAGTGATCGGGGGTTGGTAAAAACACAGCTCATCAACCGCAGGGTTTTACCATCCATTAAAACCCATAGATGTAATGGTTTAAAAAACAGTTACATTGATTTTGCTCTCAACCAGACTGTCAAGCCATAAAATGGCTGGTGTCATAACTGATCACATGTGCAGCATCATGGCAGTTAAAAATCAAAGAGAGGCCAAAATGGCAGCTACCTTGGCTGAAAACAATAAGAGGGTTTAGTTGTTGGTTTTAGTGTTTCATCCATGGGATATAAAAAGGAAAACCTCTTAGGACGAACAAACATCCTGTCAGAATGTTCCCAATCAGCATACACCACCTGTTCAAACAGGGGGTGCAAGGGGAAAACCTGTGTGGCCTGAAGAGGCCTCAGGGATCCCAAAGAGGACCAGGGGGGCTCAGTCACCTCTGCAAGAAGCAACCTAAAGGCAGAACGAACCATTTTGGTCAGAGTCAGGATAATAAGCCTCTGCGACTGAGAGGCAGGCATCAACTGGATATCTTCTTGTCCAGATTGCACAGAAGCAGACTCATCTGCCGGGCCCTCCACAGAGTCCTGAGCTTTAAAGCGGTTCGGCACACATTTCATTTAGTAAATCTCTTTGCCTTCCAAATCAAGCAAAGAGTACTAAATGAAATGTTTTTTGTTTTTTTTTCACTTACCTTGTAATCGATGACTTCCTGTCTTCTGTCTCTTCGGGGGTGGGCGGGGTCTGTGCGGGGATCCTCGTCACGCCGCACTGTCTCCTGAGATCTGGTGTCATTGATCCCAGGAGTCTGTGCGGGCATCTTCCGAAATCTTGCGAGATTTCGGCCACATCTTCCGAAATCTCGTGAGATGTCGGCAGATGTGCCGTTACTGCGCACGCGCGAGTAACGGCGGTGCATGCTGGGCCATCTAAAGTGCCTGTGGGGTTTCACATGCCCACAGGCAAGATGGCCCCCAGCACAAAAGAAGAAGATGAAGAATTTTATCGGAGGAAAACCGGCTGCGATCGAGATGGAAGATGGAACAGGTAAGTCCCCCAATTTAGCTAGATGGCCTTGGCATATCCCCCCCCCCCCCCCAAAAAAAAAAAAAAAAGCAGTGCAGAACCGCTTTAAGCTCTTCCCCATCCTCAACCCATTCCTGCTCCAGACTAGGAGGCTCCGGGAGGGGGATCTGTCATAGAATGCATTAAGATAAAAAAACGTTCTGCCTTTACAACCCTTTAAAGTTTAGCAAGTTAAAATGTAAAAGTTTAAAACAAGTAAATTTAATATATGATACTTTTCTATCTATTTACTAATACAAGCAGAATAAGGAGTAAAATAGTCAATGTTGATTGAGAGAGTGATTTAATTACTGTATGTATGGAAACACTGTAGATCGTTAATATTCAACAAATGTGCAGAAGAATCTTGTGTGTTTTTTTATTTTTTATAAAGAGATACCAAAATACTGGCTGAAAACAAGAATCATGGTCTGCTCAATGCCTTTGACTGCATTCGGGAGAATGATGTAATCTGGCTTCCCCCGAAACGTTCTACTTCTGTCCCCTAGTAATATGTAATAAAACACTGAATCCCCTCCTATTCATTATTTGTTTGTATGAATTCATAATCCAACAGAAATTGGAAGACAGGAGGTGTGAATCAGTTAGGGTTACTCTCAGCCGTATATATTCAGCAGCCGTGGAAACGGTAGTAGTTAATTAACCGAAAAGAGTCAGTATTAACTAGGTGGGAGGCATAAACATATTAACTGACAAAAATCTGTATTAGAAGCACAATCATTAACTAAAATTTAGGAGGCAATAGATTTAAATCAAAATGAAGGTTGCTAAAAGCTGAGTTTGTGGCTCTTACTTCAAGAGGAACTGCAGTCTGCTCACATAATTTGTAATAAAAACATCTTTGCCATTCTGAAGCTTCCCTCCAACCACTTTGCATATTATTTTATATATACTGTGATTCTGTACTTGCCAAATATGCTGCAGAAAACTCCCTCCACTGAGTCTGGCTGCAATCATTTTAACTGTGGGCAGCTGAAGCTGCTGCCTGTTTACTTCCTGCAGCTCTCATTGGCCCTCTTATGACTCACCCCCCCCCCCCTTCCTGGCAAACTCTCATGAGAGTGTGTGAGAGAGCTGTGCATGATGTTATAAGCCTAGACCAGTGATGGCGAACCTTGGCACCCCAGATGGTTTGGAACTACATTTCCCATGATGCTCCTGCACTCTGCAGAAGCATCAGTAGTGTAGCCACCACTGGCCTAGGCTAATGACCAGACAAGAAACAGGAAGTGGGCTGTATAAGGTATTTACTGTCAGAAAAAAAATGTTTAACTATCCAAAGTTAAAACAACAAGGGCAGAAAATTGAATAGGTGGAAAGATGAAAAAATGACTGAAGTTCCACTTTCAAAAATGCCCAATGATTTACTCACTTGCTATTAGAGAGTCATGTTCAGTGGTTGCAGAGCTTGGATCTAACCTTTCACTGTTCGATTTGACCCCACTAATCATTAGAGAACAGAACGGACGTTCCTACGGCAAAATTTTCTAAACGCGAATTCTGCTGGTGTATGACCAGGTTTACTGACTCTGTACCCAATGGAGGCATTTGCCATCCCTTCCTCGCCCTTTGTCTAATCCTTAACCACCATATTATACAAATAGTTGCTAAGTAAGCCCTCCAATATCTGTGGGGACATTGAAGGGACAAAAAGTGCAAAAAAAAAAAAAAAAAAAAAAACAACTACAAAACACATTATTTGAATACTACATTTTATTTTAAAAGCTAAAATAACTTTTCAGTCACAGATAACACGTTAATAACGTTAGAGATGACAGATCCACTTAAACACCATAGTGATTGCTTCCTGTTCTACTTTACTGATCAGCACTTTCCCACAAGTTCTGTTTTTTTAATATACACAAAAAAGATACTAAAAGTTACTACAGTTACTTATTCTGTTTTGGTAAAAAAAGAAAAGGCCTGGGGGGAGTTACATAGTTGCATTCATTGCAAGAATTTTTAAGAAATTGTTTAAAGTTTGTAATGTTTTTCCTTTTTTTTGTTTACTCTTGGGCACTTTTGTTTGTAGGAGGGTAAATGATGATGCTTTGGTTGCACTGTAGTATGATAAAATAACAATCTTAATAGCATATCCGAAATGTGTTATTTTTTATATGGTCAAATTGTGAACAATTCTTGGTCACTTTCACCTTATGGTTTGGCACCAATTTTTGTAGATTTACATTTTTAATTCAAATAGCAGATCCTTGAGCAATGCGCAAAAGAAAGTAGCCAATGGTACTTTAACAAAGTGTTTTAAGAGCTTCCCACTACACCATAAACACTTCTCCTTCCCAATATTATTGAACTGCTATGTTCAAGTGAAAAATTGCCTTTTGTGATTAAACCAAGTCGATATGAAGGTCACCTAGCCTACCTTGGCCATTCCTTTATCGTGTGAAGCTGCAACAAACCCACCACATCACTTCTTCAATAATAAAGATTTCACACTAAATAGAAGTAAGTTCATTTTGGTGATCTGACAGATCAACAAGTGTGACCATCTTTATTAAAGAGTATAAATTATCTCAAAATACAATACCCTGGAGGACATGGACTAATAGCAGAAAACATCTATAATACAACGTGTGCAACATATGATGGAGAAGATCTTGTCTTCTCCAGAAATATTAAATATAGAATAAGTCAAGGCTGAAGAGTAAAAGACACAACTTTTAAATACTGTCTGGATTTTTCTAGGAAATACATTCTCAGAGTGGTAAATGGTACAGCATGGGCTTAGGGTAATGTAAGGACAAACCACAATCAAACTACTCATTTGTGAAGTCATCAATTCTTGCTTAGTAATTCACTTGTGGCTGACTTTCTCTTCAATTAAATTTGTGACAACTACCATGTAATAATGAAAGGTAGAATTATTGCACGTGGCCACAATGTTGATTAAAACAACATGTACCAAAAGTACTGTAATAATTCCTCTTTAAACATTGCAGGATTTATACATTAAACATTAAGTAACCCAAGAAACCAGTAAGACATATACATTCATATATCTCGAAATTATGAAAAAAGTATAATGTCTGAGGTTAGTGCACTTGGTCCTTCCTCATTGCCATTAGCACTCTTTGTTAGATAAGCATTTTTGTGCAAATATTTCAGTTGTCCTAGGAGTAGGTCATTTGCAGATGTCCTTATCTCTACTTAGGTATGGGATATAGTGGACAGGGAAGTCTAATGCCACGTACACACGATCGGAATTCTCGTTGGAAAAACCTCTGATGGTTTTCCTGTCGGAATTCCAACGGAATTTCGCTCAAACTGTCTTGCCTACACACGGTCACACCTGATTCCGACGGTCAATAACATCACAACATACAACACGTTCAACGGCACTATAAAAGGGAAGTTTAATGCTTCCGAGCATGCGTTGAATTGTTTCTGAGCATCCGTCGGAACTTTGCGTGTCGGAATTGGATACACACGATCGCAAAATCCGATAGAAAGGTTTTCCGTCTGAAAAATTAAGAACAGGTTCTCAATCCAAAGTCCGTCGGAAATACAGACAGAAAAAGACCGATGGGCAAATACACGGTCGGAAAATCCGATGAAAAGCTCCCATCGGACTGTTTCCATCGGAAATTCTGACCGTGTGTACGCGGCTTTAGTGTAGCACATCTACAAAAAATAACAGTTACAAAACACTAATAATAATTAGAGACCTGGTCACTTTGTGTTTTATCACACCAGTCCTGTCATTATCTCCAAGAAATACATGTAGCGAAATGCATCACATACACATTAAAGCAAATGCGCTGTAACAAAAAGGAACCATAAAAAAATCCAAATAAATGCGAAATCATAACACTTGAAATATATATCCCAACTTCAAACCAATAACACTATACTATAACAGGATTGCAGCTGAGCTTTATACAAAATGTGAGCGGGGAACACCTGCATTTCCTAATGCTATAGCGTGCACATAACAAGCCTGTAAATATGAACACACAAAAAATGAAAATGACCATGCCTCTATTGCTGTAAACACAACAAAGAGTCATTCTGGGAACAAGGTCTAAGCTGCAACCCTCCAAGGCCATGGAGGCAGCTATCACAGGGAGGCATAGAGCAGGAAATTAAACAGCTTGGTCTTCCAGAGGCAGAATCCCTGCAAGGAGTCCAAGTAATGCATAGATTTTGCTGGGGGTTGTTTATTGAGAAAGCAGGGCATTAGACTACACAGAGGTTACACTTGTAAAATCACATGGAAAGAAATTCTGTTTTCTGACACCATAGCCATGCATTTGCATTGACATTGTATATACTATATAATACCACTATATGAAAAAATCTGGGGATGCGGTTGTCATCCTCGTTTCACTAAAGCGACTCTGGAAATATGGAAAAAGTGTTAACTCCCTCCCTGCGTATTTGTCCCTGGCTAGTGACTCACTAAAGCAGAACTCCAGTAAAAACGTAAAAACTGCTTATTAAAAGCTTCACAAAAGTAGCCGTTGCTTCAATACTCGCTGTCAATCAACTTTTCTTCAACTCAGCAGTATGCCCTCAAATGCCCAGCATCATTTAACATACTTGCTCTGAGCTGAGGCTGCCATGCGTCTGCCCCCCAGCCTGTGCCTGGACAGTGAAAGAGAAGCAGCAGAGTGATGGACTCATCTTTTCATCACTATGCCCGTTCCCTCTATTGGCATGCTCCTTGTCAGCACATGAAATGTTTGGCTTCTTGTGTTGCTTCTTCCTGTCCATTCTCAGTGCTATTGTACACAGACTGCAAGAGGCTGTTACAAGCAAAAACTCAGGAATACTGCTTGCAATAAAATGCACATGTAATTATAAATATAAAGACATTGCATGCAATTGTGTCTTTTATATCTGCATGGGGTCCAGCTTTTGTAGTGCAGCAAGAGTGAACATCCCTTGAACCTGTACAACTTAAAAACAATGTTGGCAATAATAGCTCCTGCATTTCTCTCTTGACAGGCTCTCTACTATAAAAAAAACATCCACTGACTTCATGCACCTGTATTGGTAAGATGGATCACACAAATGTAAAATCCGCACTAGACACTGAACCACTTATAGGCTGGCCAGCTGGCTCCTGCACAAAGTAAATACAGGATGTTTTGCAGTATTTATTTGACTTTGGCCCTTTGACAAAAATGTCTGTTAGTGGAGATGTCACTCTTCAGAAAAAAATGAGGAAAGGTTTGGTGTAGTTCTCCAGGCATTCTCCGAAGGCCTATAAATAGTGGATTCCTTGCAAATTGTCAATAAAGGCATTTTAAAAGGTACTCTATGGTCAAAACTTAACTTAAATCTTTAAATACATACAAGGATTAGAGCCCCTCTGCCCAGTACATCCGCTGTGCCCTGTTGTATCACTCCACACGAGTCTGCTGGTGATGTACGAGAGCTATTCCTAAACACACCAATTACAGGCACATACAGAAGAACTTTTTCACAAACAGAAATACCAGTGGAAAAAAGTGCTTGTCCTAGGTGGTTGCTAACAGCCATCATTCAGATTCCAACCTGCCTTGAAAGTTAGAAAATAGCTGGCGATAAAGAAACAAAGGTTTCTACATAACACAAGCTTTAGAAAGTATATTCCTTGTAAGTCAGGCGCTTTCTGGTTTCCTACAGTTCATTAAAAAGAATTTCGATTAAACGACGTGTAGCCAGACCATTAATTCCAACAACAATCTTCCCATAACATTTTATGTGCATTTAAAGAGGAGCTCCAGCCCCCCCCCCCCCCCCAAAAAAAATTTAAAGTCAGCAGCTACATATACTGTAGCTGCTGACTATTAAAAAGTACACTTTTAGGCTTCATGTACACGGGACATTTTTACAACCTCTCCTGAACGATTTAACTTGACAGATAGTAGGCACATTTAAAACGTCCGTTTTGCCGCATGTACATGCCGCGTTTAATGGCGTTTTGCCGCGTTTGCGTTTAAAAGCGTTTTAAAAAACTATATATATATATATATATATATATATATATATATATTTTTTTTTTTTTTTTAAATGGCCAAAAACGAAAAAGGCCTATAAACAAAACGAGGCTAAACGCGGGTTGCCACGTTTAGCGGTGTTTGGCATCTGAAACGTCGGAAACTTCGGCATCTGAACCCATTTTTTTGCTTTTGAAGAAACGCTGTTAAACGCAACTGCCTAAAAACGCCAATAAACGAGACTGTGTACATAGGATAACATTTAATGAGTTCAGGGGCAGTTGAAAAAGGCATCCAACTGCCTCTGAACGTACGTTTAGCAGCGTCCCGTGTATATGGGGCTTTACCTGTCCATTGATCCAGCAATGTCATCATCTGATTTTTTAATTCATTGGCTTCAGCTGCAGGTGCCAGCACCTCTAGTAAGGGAAATAGGAAATTAAGCCTTGCAGCTTCACAGCCAGTTTCTCATTACGCAGGCGCGAGCCATGCTGCACCTTGAGAATGGTCTCGTAGTCTTCTGGAACCTGTCATGTGTCCCAGAAGACTGCAGGGAAGAAGGGGCGGCCAACTAATGACTCAGATCACCACAGCGATCGAGAATTGGGAGCAGGTACCTGTCAAAACCAGGTACCCGCTACTTCCTCCCCCCCAGAAAGTGCCAAATGTGGCAGTGGAGTGGGGTAGGGTGCAAACAAGCGGAACTTCCTCTTTTGGGTGGAGCTCCACTTTAACCTATTTAATGCGTGTCATTAACTTGTACAAACGTGCAAACTCAAAACCCTGCACTATCAGACAGAGATTAGTAAATAAATTCAATTTTTTGTTCCCACATCCAAAATATCTTACTGTATATATTCGAGTATAAGTCGAGTTTTTCAGCACATTTTTTTGTGCTGAAAGTGCCCCCCTCGGCTTATACTCGAGTCTAGCACTTTTCTGCAGCAAAAATTAAATTTTCCAACCCGACTTTGCGGCCCCGTATCTTGGAGTCACTTGGTTTTGAGGTTTTGGCGTCGCTTCCGCCCTGCAGTGTCATGGAGACGGGTGGGGGCCATCTTCCCCTCACTCATCTCCATGCACAGCTAGGGAACGGAACGGATCGCCTCCGCTGTTGCTGACGGCTCCGGTAAGAGGCGGAGGGCACCTGGGCGCGGCGGGGGGGGCCCTCTCCCGCCACCGATAAAAGTGATCTTGTCGCAGAGACCACTTTTATCTGAAAGAGAATCGCCGGCTCTTGAAGAGGATACTGGGGTTATGGTAGCTAGCTGCTACCATAACAGCGGTATTCCTCTTCAAAGACAGGACATTCAGGAACATCCTAAGGGAAGCAAGTGGTTAAAGTTGCATGACAAGTCCTTCCCCATGTTTTACAATGAAAACCATTCATATATGTGTGACTTAAAGTTGCAGCGACTTCAAAGTAGTTAATGCACTACTTTGGTCCGACTTTCATTCAACTTGAGGGCCATAGAATATTTGAGTGGCAAGAATATTCTTGCTTGAACCGTATCTAGGATCAGACCTTAATACTTTAGACTTTGAGCTGGTTTCAAGGATGACTTTTCGGTACTTATAATCCAGCCTAAGCTTTTCAAATACCGCACTGTGCACATTATGCTCTGTTCTAGAGTGATTGAGTGATCTCTGAGCAGGAGGTCATCCAGATACCCAAGCACCAGGATCCCTTGGGCCCTTAAAAGACCCAGTACTGGTGCTAGGACCTTTGTGAACACCCGGGGAGCTGTAGCAAGCCTGAAGGGTAGAGCCACAAACTGAAAATGATGTTCCACTACTGCAAAACGTAGGAACCTCTGATGAGGCTGAAAGATAGGCATGTATAAATATGTGTCCTTTATATCGATGGAGGCTAGAAAGTCTCCCCTCTGGAGTGAGGCTACTACTGAGCGGACAGAATCCACCCGAAAGGACTGTATCAGTAGATACTTGTTCAGGGATCTTAGGTCAAAAATGGGCCTTGTGTCCCGTTTGGTTTTTGAACCGTAAACAGGTTTGAGTAAAACCGTGTGCCCCTTTCGGATACAGGAACCTCTACAATCCTTGATGCACTAGGTGATGTAGTGCCTGAAGAAATACGTTTCTTTTTGGAGGATCCGAGGGAACGCTGGATCTTAAAAACCTCTGAGGGGGAATCCCCACAACTCCAGCTTGTAACAGCGAGATATAATTGAGGTGACCCACTCGTCCTGAATTATTGTTCTCCAAATGTCTGCAAAGTGCAGCAGCCTTCCCCCCACTCAATGGAGTGGGGACATCCCCTCAAAAGGAGGGCTTGGTGCTGGGTTTAGAATATCTTTGGACCCAGGGCTTCTTCTGGCCCTGGCTCTGCGGCTTGCCCCTGGCCCTAGAGCCCTGTTGGCGGCGGAACCGCCTTGACGTTGAGACATTGGAGGAAGCAGTCCCTGAGGTTTTAAACGAGGAACGGCTGGTGCTTTTCTTCACAGGAAGTAGAGAACTCTTCCCTCTGGAAATCTTTTGGATATATTTGTCCAAATGATCACCAAATAAACGTTCCCCATGAAAAGGGAAACCTGCCAATAACTATTTACAAGGAAGCTCGGCTGACCAGTTCTTAAGCCACAAAAGTCTATGCATATGTACAGACAAGAGAGCCAAATGAGAAACTCTATTGATGTATTGAATCCTTTAAGGCCCCAACAGCAAAACACAGCGCTCGAGGTATATCTGTCTTACTTTCAGGCAGATCATCCTCCTGGTTAGGCCTACGCAGCGTTGACTGTAGGAAGCCTCTGGTCCTTCAGGGTATACAACTAGGTTCATCAGGAACTACTGACAACATAGGTGTGCCCTTCCCTGTAGTGTTAGTCCCACTCCTCTTTTTTTAAGACATTTACCAGCCACAAAAAGAAAGTACTTAAGTGTAGTATTAAAAAACCCTTTAATAGGAGACCCTTTAATAGGGCTCACCAAGCCTCTCTGTAACAATCCTGCTAAGCATCTTTAGTCTGCCAAGCAACACTTGGTGACTCATGTGACCCAGGTAAGGAGAAATGAACTGCTGCAAGTGTCTGTTCAGAACCTGCTCTGTGTCCCACAGCTGCCTCCTGGAAGTACCGAATTCTTGGCCTACACAGCTTAAATAGGCTGGGTGTGCGCCGGAACGTTCTGTGCGTGCACACGCACATGTGTGGTCCTGGTGAATGGGCGTGGCTGTATTTGCGTATGACGCAAATCTTCGTGCGTCCAGATAAAGGTCGCTGCGCATTTGCAGCGAAGCCGCGTGCGCCACGGCCGCCAAACAAACACTTCTGAACACAGCGACACTCTTGCTAACGCACGTGCGCCATGGTGAACCAAGGCGAAATGGCGCTGGAGTATAACCCAGCAGGCAATGAATATTAGCCTGACTCTGTGTCCCATGATGTATGAAAAAGAAAAGGTGCACTTGGAACCAGTACACGCGGTAACATTGCCTCTTTTCATTTAAAAACATTGCCCCCTTAAAGATCAGCATCAGTTCCTCAAATATGCAACAAGATGGCTTACTTACAATTCTGGATGTGATAATGCCACGTGGCCCCACCCCCTCTGATGCATTTTGTCACATGATCAATGATTTTATCAAAGGGACTTTAAGTGTTTATGAGTGTTATGCCGCGTACACACGAGCGGACTTTTCGACAGCAAAGGTCCGACGGAACGATTCCGTCTGACAATTCGATCGTGTGTGGGCTCCATCGGACCTTTGCTGTCCAAAAATCTGATGGACTTTAGAAATAGAACATGTTTCAAATTTTTCCGACGGACTCGAGTCTGGTCGAAAAATCCGCTCGTCTGTATGCTAGTCCGACAGCTACTGACTATGAACTTCCTTATTCTAGTCCGGTTGTACGTCATCACGTTCGAATACGTCGGACTTTGCTGTGATTGTGTGTGGCCAAGTCCGTTCATTCGGGAAGTCCGTCGGAACTCCGCCGATAATCCGTCTGGAAGACCGTCGGACCTTTGCTGTCGAAAAGTCTGCTCGTGTGTACGCGGAATTACTCCATTTTTAGTTAAATAAAGGTGGTGTTTGTGGAAATATTACACTATGAGATTTTACCTGCAATTTTTTTTAAGTTGCTGAGGAAGTCTCTGTAAGGCAAAAGAATTTCCTACATTTTAACACCTGTTGTTGCCCTCAAGCAAAATGTGCAAAAATATACATCCTGTATGAAATCTACAATTACAGAAGGCAGCCTTTAAAGCCCAAACTTCGGACACAATCTTTATTTATACAGTTGTAGTCATTTTCCCCTCTTGTTCTCCTTATACCTGCCCCAGACAGTATGAGATACTGACCATATATATATATAACCTTTTTTTTCTACAGTACAGGTTCCAAATTGAAACATTATAAAAAGTATGTTACTTGGAGTTTGGCATTAAAGCCCAACCATGATCATTTTTTTTTTTTTTTTTATTGAAATTGTTTTCCAGGAAGGATAAAAAAAATAAAAAAGCAACCTAGGCTGCACTACATTTTTATAATCTACTGCTGTCTCTGCAGTACTTCTATTTCACCACAAGATGCCCTCAGTCTTCCAGGGTGAATGATGCCCAACCTCATTCAACTCTGAAGACTGAAGGCATACTATGAATGAATGGGCATCACTGCCCCACCCCCTAAGGTAGTATCAACATGGCGCTCTTCATTCATAGTGCATTGAAGCAGAAAGAGCCACCGATGTCATCACTGCTCTCTACATGAGCAGAAAACCACCCTGACCAGAGAAGCAGCAAAGTGGAAGAAGACCCAGTGGAGCAGGACGTTCGCCTAAAAAAATCTGAAAAAACTGAATCAGAAAAAAAAAACCCTTGTGTGGGGCCTCGAAGACTGGGGGGGATTGTAGGAGGAGAATGGGAGGCTAGAGTTGAGCTGTACCAGTCCTTTAAAATATGGGAGCTGTCTCCAATAAAGAGGACATTAAAATCTGACCAAATATGTATCATTGCAATTTTTCTGGGGAATATATTACCGAACATAATAGGCAGCAGATGAACAGACAACAACCTAATAATACAACTATTAGTTTCCTATTAATAGTCTTCCAATAAACACATTTCAAACTTTTATTTTCAATTTAAGAGATCTCTAATCAGCTATGCTATACATTGGAAAGATTTTTTTTTTTATTTTGGCGTGGAGCAAGCCATTAAACTATCTTTGAGAAGAGCTTTATTTTTTTTTTACATTGTTGCTGGGTGTGGGAGTTGTACACATTATGCCAGTTGTATCCTTGGGAAATCCCTGTAACTTGATAATGACATAGAGTCATCAGTTCCTTTTACAAAGCACCTGTTTGGCAGCAGACATTTTTTTTTGGGACTATATTGGACACATAAGCACACGTTTAAAAAAAAAGCAGGGTATGACATGTTCACAAAGCTATTTTTAGATTTTATTTTTAAGGCAACATTCAAGGGCATAGCTAGTAAAAGGCTAAGAGAATGCAACTGTTCCTCAACCCATGTAGTCAGCAGGCCCTTCCTGAGCAGCCCCTATGCTTATATTATAAATATCCTTTAGCTGAGTAGAACCATACCACAGAACTCAAGTCTGTACCCACAGAGAGAGTGTGCAAAGGGGAAATAATCCAGTCTATTTCAAGCCCAAAACATTGTTTTCTAGTTTTGGATAGGGTGGAGAATGATTAGAACTCCTGATGGTTTTATCACTGCCTAGAGCTTGATTACAGATTTCCCCCCTCACTTCCTATCCTGATGACAAGAGTCTTACAAAAGAAGAGGTGAGAGGAAACCTGCAACAGGGACACAGACAGAAAATTTGACAAGCGTTCTAGTCCTCTACTTTATTTTAATTGCTTCCTGCCCACGTAATTGTAAAAGGACAGGTGGACCGGAGGACATCATATGGCGTCTTCCCGAGAACGGGCTGTGCTCTGTCCACCGGACACAGTAGATGACTGATCAGTGTACGGCCCACTGCCGGTAATGTGATCGCTTTGATCAATCACAACAGACCACATGCCAGTTGTAAACAATGAATGGCTTCCTTTCATGCCATTCATTGTATACAATTGTGTTGCTAACTGTGATTGGTCACAGTGGTCACATGGTACAGACAGGGCCAATCACAGCCTATTTGTACCATGTGATTAGCTGTGGCTAATCACAACAGTACACAGTGTCTACACACTGTCATTCAGTAAAAATATGTGCTTATAGCAGTGAAATTCATTGCTATAAGCAATTATACGATCTAAAAAAAAATCCAGATCAACTCCCCAGAGTGGTACAGGCATACCCCACTTTTAAGTACACAATGGGGTTTATTTATTAAAGCTGGAAAGTGCAAAATCCGGCTCACTTCTGCATCTAAACCAATGAGCTTCTAACCTCGGCTAGGTCAGTTAAGCTTTGGTAATAAAACCTGGAAGCTCATTGGTTTCTATGCAGAAGGGAGCCTGATTTTGCACTTTCCAGCTTTAGTAAATAAACCCCATTGTGTACTTAAAAGTGGGGTAAGCCTGTACAGTGTTACTATGGTAACACTGTATTGCCCTGGGCACAGTATGCAAAAAAATATTTTAAGAAAAATGTCTGTGTTACTGTTGGGGAGTTACCCTCACTCCCTGTTTGCAGGCAGGAAGTTAAGGGAAAAATCTAAAGAGCACCAGATAGCAGTAAAAACTAAAAAAGGGTTTTCTAACCCTTCCCTACTCTATCCGAAACAGTGACAAAAATATTTGATTAGACATGCATTTTAAAAAATCCTGTGACTTAGTAAATTAGTAAACTCCTAAAACAAATCCAAAAGTAATACATAGTTGTCAGATTTAAACTTATTATGGTTCTACTTTATGTCTGTAGTAAGCTTCCTCCTAACACTCCTATGATATTTCATCATAGGCATCTTGTGATATGCTATACACATATTTGATCAGCTATTATCAATCACGGTTCCTTGGGACCCTAGGATTACTCCTTGATCTGTGGATGATGGATTTCCCATCCCATTTGATGGTGGCTGCAAAGTGCCAGGGCCCATGTCACTTGGAAAAGCCAGCAGCATGACACCAATGATCTTTTTAGCTGTCCGTGAGGGTGGCACTCTGACTGGCACTGTAAAAGGGGCATTCATCCCACTGGCTACCAATGTAAGAAGCACTCTCCGCAATGAATTGTTTTTAGCAGGGATTTTGTGAGACCTTTTATTTTCAGGGTTCCTCTGGGGGAAAAAAAGGTTAAGAAAGGCTGTATTAAAGATCTGCCATTTTAAACATCTATAAATATTCCAAGAACTTTAAGAGGTGACACAAATATGTCAAACACTCTTAAACAAGATTTTACGCCAGGAATAAATAGAGGTATCGTACTGTGTGCATTTTTCATTTTAAAATAGTGGGAAGGGATGTTGCATTAATGTTTTTGACGATAGAAAACTTCTCTGGCTAGTAGTTTGTTCATGTATTACAACAATCAATTAGATTAAAAAAAAAAAAAAAAAGCTTTCAAACCAATTGTCTTACCTTTGAAAAGCGAGCATTTATCCATTTGGTAAAGGTCTTCTTTTGCACATCATTGTGTTCATCTGATGTAAAGAAAGGTAAAATTAGCATTGTTTGGTTATATAATTTTGGCTTTATATTCAATAAGATTTAGGCTACCCAAAAATCTGACATGCTTGTTGTCTAACCTGGTCAACACTGATATGTCTTTGGACACTGCAACCTCTTTCACTGACCAACCAGTCTCAGATCAAAAATGTATTCACCAAAAGAGATTTCATGGGGTGAAGACTGTTGTTTCTCTACCCAGCACCAGGGGAGTATGACCCACTGCATGTTCAGCCAAATTATTGTGCATAGTTTTTAAAATATCTTTTGTTAGATGTTTTCATGTCTACATTACTATACGATATAGTACTACAGTGGAACCTCAGATTGCGAGTAACACGGTTTACGAGCGTTTCGCAATACGAGCATTCTTTCTTTAAATCCTGACTCCCTTTGCGAGCGTTGTCTCACAAGACAAGCAGGATTCAAGCTGCTGGGGTGTGCAGTATTGCATTTGGCCAGTGGTGTGGGGGCGCCAGTGATGCTCGGAGACACTCAGAAACACTCCATTCCTGAGTGTCTCCAAGCATCATGGAGTGGTCTCCAAGTGTCTCCGTCACCTCCACACCTCTGGCCACATGCGGTACTGCATAGACAAGCAGTGGCTGTGGAACGGATTATCTGAGTTTCCATTATTTCCTATGGGGAAACTCGCTTTGATATATAGTTGTGCTCATAAGTTTACATACACTGGCAGAAATTATGATTTCTTGGCCATTTTTCAGAGAATATAAATGATAACACAAAAACTTTTCTTTCACTCATGGTTAGTGTTTGGCTGAAGCCATTTATTATCAATCAACTGTGTTTACTCTTTTTAAATCATAATGCGGTCAGGAGACTGAGATGGCCACTCCAGAAGCTTCACTTTATTCTGCTGTAGCCAAAAACAGGTAAACTTGTCCTTGTGTTTTGGATCATTGTCATGCTGGAATGTCCAAGTATGTCCCATGTGCAGCTTCCTGGCTGATAAATGCATATGTTCATCCAGTATTTTTTGATAACATACTGCATGCATCTTGCCATCAATTTTGACCAAATTTCCTGTGCCTTTGTAGCTCACACATCCCCAAAACATCAGCGATCCACCTCCGTGTTTCACAGTAGGAATGGTGTACCTTTCATCCTAGGCCTTGTTGACTCCTCTTCCAATGAAGCGTTTATGCCAAAAAGCTCAATTTTGGTTTCATCACTCCAAACGACTTTGTGCCAGAAGATTTGAGGCTATTTTCTGTGCTGTTTGGCATATTTTAAGTGGGATACTTTGTGGCATTTGCGTAGTAATGGCTTTCTTCTGGCGACTGAACCATGCAGCCCATCTTTCTTCAAGTGCCTCCTTATTGTGCATCTTGAAACAGCCACACCACATGTTTTCAGAGAGTCCTGTATTTCACCTGAAGTTATCTGTGGGTTTTTCTTTGCATCCCAAACAATTTTCCTGGCAGTTGTGGCTGAAATTTTAGTTGGTCTACCTGACCATGGTTTGGTTTCAACAGAACCCCTCATTTTCCACTTCTTGATTAGAGTTTTAACACTGCTGATTGGCATTCTCAATTCCTTGGATATCTTTTGATATCCCTTTCCTGTTTTATACAGTTCAGCTACCTTTTCCCGCAGATCCTTTGACAATTCTTTTGCTTTCCCCATGACTCAAAATCCAGAAACGTCAGTGCAGCACTGGATGAAAGATGCAAGGGTCTGTCAGGAGTCCACAAACTCATTGAACTTTTATACACACACACTAATTACAAGCAAACAGATCACAGTGAGGATGGTTACCTTTAATAACCATTAAAACCCCTTTGTGTCAACTTGTGTGCATGTTATCAGGCCAAAATCACCAGGGTATGTAAACTTTTGATCAGGGTCATTTGGGTAGTTTCTGTTGTCATTATGATTTAAAAAGAGTTAACACAGTTGATTGATAATAAATGGCTTCAGCCAAACACTAACCATGAGGGAAAGAAAGGTTTCTGTGTTATCATTCATATTCTCTGAAAAATGGCCAAGAAATCATAAATTCTGCCAGGGTGTGTAAACTTATGAGCACAACTGTACGAGTGCTTTGGATTACAAGCATTCTTCTGGAACCAATTATGCTCGTAAAACTGTATTACTGTAGGTATTACTGTATATTATTATGTCTTATATTATGCACATGAGAACATCTAATACAAAAAAAAACATGATATCAATAAACAGGCTGTGCTTACTTTTATTAAGTAGCGTTTTCACCAAAATTATAACATATATGAGCAATATTGGCATTCCTCACTAGTGCTGGGAACTCATCTCAGGCAGGGGCAACAGAAGGAGCCAGGAGAGAGCTTTGCATATACTCAGATGTAATCCTCAGAATTTTTATTTATTCTGACCATTGAAATAAACACTAAAGTTTAGGCATGTTTAACAGTGTTTTTAGTGGTCAATTTTCCCCTCTCCTGAGTGCGACTTTAGGGCGTTCAGAAAACATCCTCTAAACTCCCCTGCCACTAAACTGCTAAAAATGTTCACGTGTGCATGGACACATAGGATTAGGGGAGTTCAAGGGCAGAAAAAAAAAAACATCTAAACTCACAAAAACATGAGTTTAACAGCGGCAGTGTGCATGAGGCCCACCACAGATCTATTATATTATTTAAGTTAAAAAAAATAAAATCTTGGCTATTAGTTACTAAATGTGCAACTTATCCCTTAGGGCCAGTTCACACCACATGCAGCCCAGTGCATTTTTTTCTGCATCAAAAATGCATGGAAAGTTTCCAATGGCATAGTTCACACCAGTACAGTCAGTTCCAGGGCTTTCTAGTTCCAGAAAAAAAAGTAGAACATGCTGCATTTTTCCTGCACTGGAATGTACTGGTACGCTGTAAAAGGCATCAAAAACACAGTGTAACGCATTAAAAAAATGCATTGGACCCCAGTACAGTAAAAAAAAAAAAAAAAAAAAACAGGAAAAAATAAGAAAAAAACCCATCTGGAATACAACTGGAAACGCATCAAAAACTAACTGGAACACAACAAAAACACCTGGAACGGATCTGGCATGCACTTTTGTGGTGTGAGCCAGCCCTTAAAGTGTATTCACACTCAAGAATAAATAGGCAATATATTGCTGCTTAACAGTTCTTAGATGTGGTGATTGCATTCGTTTTTTTTTTTTTTTCTTCATTTTCAAAAAAATGCATTGGGACCAGCATTCCACATCCCTAATATTACAATAAAAATACAATTGAAAACTGTCCCTGGGACTTTTAAACTGTTATAATTAATGAGTGTACATATGCGTCAACTTGCAAAAACAATGTTTATTTTTATTTTTTTTAATACCACCAAAAAACGGGTTTAGCATTTAACCAGAAATGTTACGTTAAAAGAGAAGTAAGGGATTTTTTTTGACCCATAGGAGAAGCCCAGCCAAACAAAGTTGGCCCTACCACATATAGTACCTTTGACATAAAGGAGAGGTCTATCGCTTTGTATCATGATGATTTAAATGATGGGGTAGGGATAGCGCTCTATGCCTTTCTCAGATCAAACATTCTGCATCCTCAGGAGATATGGCAAACATATATATGTGTTGAACTTGAACCATGCAATACCTAGACAAACCCAGCCCTCACTCAAAGGAAGGCAAGAGGGGTGTTGAAAAGAGGTATCCAGGACCAGCAAAGCAGATCTACATTTTCAGGAAGGTCTGTCTGTATTGAGACTTACTATTGAGGGAGTAGATCCTATTGAAGCTCCATGCATATATATTCTTAATTTCAATAGGATTATCAAAGGGCATGAGTGGCACAGTCAGGAAAGTCTGTCCATTTCAGGCCGTTATCTTACCAGTGCCGTACTTATTTGTACTATTATAAAGTGGATATGATACTGGCTTCAAGGGAGGACCATGAGGTCAACAACTACCCTCAGCATGAAACTGACAATACTGTAGTGAAGTGCTGTGCTGGAAACTATCACACAAAGGGTGAAAGAGGGGCCAACCCCCCAGTGTGGGGCTTCACTGGAGGATGGCCTCTCTAACCCTCTTTTGCGCATATATTGCAAAGAAGTACTTGAACCGAAACTTCACTCTCACAGTCAACATTGAGTATTTTTAATCCTTATGCTAACATTAGTAAATAGATAGGAAAGTATATCATATTTACTTGTTTAAACTTTTTTTTTTTACACTTCTTCAGTTATTGGTTTCCAGGTATAGGCAAATTAGGTCATACATCCCAGGAGTCTTCAGGAGGCGAGAAGGGGCTTTCTCTGTTAGGCCCCTTTCACACCATCGGACCGTTCAGATCCGCCTGTCAGTTTTGACGGCGGATCTGAACGGGCGCTCCATGTTAGTCTATGGAGCGTCGGATGTCAGCGGAGACATGTCCGATCCGCCAAAAGCAGACGTATGGCTCTACGTCCAGATCCGTCGCTGGCGGATCGGGTGAGATCTGATGAAAACGGACACGCTGTCCGTTTTCATCCGATCTCTCCATTGTGACCAGCGGCGCTCGCAAGCCCCTCCCCGCTCAGTGAGCAGAGAGGGACCTTTCATCCGCTGGTTCAGCGGAGATCAACGGAGAGATCTCCCGCTGAGCCGGCGGACAGTGGCGGACTCCGTGGAAGCGGAGTCCGCCTCGTGTGAAAGGGGCCTTAAGCACACCGACCAACATGCCAGGGCAGATGGATTCCAGAAAGTAGATGTTACATGAATCATCTGCCCTTACTCAAAATGGCCACAGCCAGAAATGTTAGGGGGTGGTTTTCAAAGTTCAGTTATTATTATTATTCAGGATTAATATATTACCCACAGTTTGCGCAGCGCTTTACAACATGAGGGCAGACAGTACAGTTACAATACAATTCGATACAGGAGGAATCAGAGGGCCCTGCTCGTTAAAACTTACAATCTAGAAACAGCAAGTTAATGACGAAGCAGCTCGTTTTTTTTGTTTTTTCTTGTGGACAACTGCATCCCTTAAAAATAAATAAGGACAAAAGTGGTTCTAAAGGCTGTAAGTTTTTTTCCTTAATGTATTCTATGTAAACCTTCAGTATGCAGCTCATCGCCCCCACACCCCCTATACTTACCTGAGCCCGATCCAGATTCAGTGATGTGCAGGAGTGCAGCGGGTCTCCTGGCTCGTTCCCTCTCCTCATTGGCTCAGACACAGCAATCACAGCCAGTGAGGAGGGACTAGGGGACTGTGTCAATGCCAATGTGTCTAGGGGGGCACTCAGTGTGGGGGGCAGGAAAAGAGGAGGATTGGTACTGCTCTTTGCAAAACCATTGCACAGAGCAGGTAAGTATGACAAGTTTGCTTTTTCTTTTTTCTTTTCTTTTTTTCAATCAGAGCATTTACAATCACTTTAAGGTTTGTATAAAATTGTGTATGAATTGATTTTTTTCATGATGACATAAAACAGACAATACTTTTCCTGTGTAGCCAGAAGAACTATATCAACAGACATATACAATACACTATACATCAAATATTTATAGCAGAACATTAGCCTCAGCATTTATGCATTCATTAATTGCATCATTGCTAGGAGAGAAATGTATTATAATGCGTATTAGCAAAAGTGTCTTCCAAGTGGTTGCACATATGCAGTATGTGTTTGACATATAGTTAAGGTACAGCAGCAGGACCCGGGAACTTAGCTTATGTCTCCATCTATGTATAGCTGGATTCAGACCTTTGCATCTGCAGTACTTTACAATTTAATGCATGTTACCACACATACACACTTTATATGTGTGTTGTAGTGCAATGCTATTCTTTCTTAATAGTACCGCAAATGCAGTACAAGCAAAAGCACTTGTCTTTCAGCACACTACAGTGCTCAGATGTGAATACACTGTTAATTGCAGTGCAATGTGATGCACAAAAAAAGTGTTGCTATGCCGTCTTGTCTATTGAGGCTTGTTCAGGGCCCATTCAAGGTAAATGGGCTGTTTAACACAATGTGCAATAAAAGAAGAGAAGATGTACATTAATGAGCTCATGCAACTACAAAAGAAAAAATGTGGGCCCTTGGGAGTCGTTTGCCATAATGTGCAATTATACCAAGCATATTGCATATTCATTTTTGAGATAGGCCCAAGGATCATCGACAAAAGGGCAACCCCAGGAGTGGTCTGGAGATCAGAAATAGGTATTGTAAGAGGCAAAGTGTTGTTGCCAAAACAGCAAGACATATAGCTAAGGGGTAGGCAACCTTTTCAGCACAGTGTGCTGAAAAATGTTTTCAAAGAAATTGAGCGTGCCAATTTTATAACAACACTTCACACACTCAATCACAAAAGGGATTTTTTATGAAGTAAGTTCTGTAAACTACTTTAGTAGTGAGAAATTAACATCCTACACTCTCACGACTCAAATCAGCCACAATTCCTGCAACTCCACACCTCAGATCACTGTCACCCCTAGCTCATCTGCCCTATCAATGTACCCCCTGCTCATCTACCCCATCAATGTACCCCCTGCTCATCTGCCCCATCAATGTACCCCTTTTCTCATCCGCCCCACCACTGTACCTCCCTGCACATCTGCTCCACCGCCGTATCCCCACGCTCTTCTGTCTCACTACTGAATCACCTTCTCATCTGTCCTAACACTGAACCCATCTGCCCCACCAATGTACCTCCTGCATATCTGTCTCACCTCTGTACCCCCCTGCTCTCCTGCCCCACCACTGTAACCCCCTGCTCATCTGCCACACTAATACACCTCCTTTCACCTCTGCCCCACTGCTCTCGCCTCTGCTTTTCTGCCCCAACACTGAACCCCCCCTCCCCCTGCTCTTCTGTCCCACTGCTAAACCCCCTTCTAATCTGCCCCACTGCTGTACCCTCCTGCTCTTCTGTTCCACCTCTGAAAAATCTCATGATGGGTAAAACCAAGGAGCTCTCTCAAGACCTTTGCAAACTAATTGTTGCAAAACATACTAATGGCATTGATTACAGAAGGATTTATAAACTTCTGAATGTTCCAGTGAGCACTGTTGGGACCATAATCCGGAAGTGGAAAGATACATAATTTTACCATAAACCGGCCATGACCAGATGCTCCTTGTGACGGACCTAGCCGGGAAGGCTGTTGGAGGGGACTGAACGCGAGCCTATTACCTTGTGATTATGGGCCCTGGCATTTGGGGGAACAGTGCTCTTTGAGCTGCAAGCCTGGGACCCCTGAGCTGGTGATACTTGGATTCAGGTCCATGCTGGCCCCCCAATACACATAGAATCTGTATGTGTATTTGGCATATTAGCAAGAGACGCTAATGACATGAACTCCAGCCACCTGTGTTATGTAATTGAGTATAGTCTGGCTTGTAGAAGTGTTTCACCTATTGTTGTGTGTGCTAATTAACCCTGCAATTGAATGAAGGAGCCCAGTGTTGATTAAGATAATTAGCTCATGCTAATTAGGTTAGGCTTGAGTCATCTGTCAACTGTATATAAGTGTGACATGTCAAATAAAGACTCATTCCTGATGTACCCTACACTGGTGTTGTCTGGTGACTGGGTAAGCTAAGGGGGTCTTGGATTGTGTGGTACCGGACAGAGGAAGCAGTTACGGCGGACATCTTGGGTACGAGGTCCGTCACAATTGGCTGGCAGCGGTGGGATTGTGCTTCCTTGTCGTGAACACATCCAAACCATCACCTGGATCCAAGGCCCGGATAGCAGAGGTACAGATACGTCATCATGGAAGAGGAATTCGGAAGGAGGTTGCGAGAGATGCGGATACAGCACAGAGGACCAGTATCGGTGCAGGTCCTGCTGGGATGGTATGATACTGTTCGCCTACAACTCTGGAAAGAAGCGCTAGCCTGTGAGCAGCGACACCAGGGAAAAGTTCTCCCCTCCATCCATGTAAGGTACTGGTCGCAGTATGAAGTACGAATGTTGTTATTGGGGGAACAACCGAAGCAAGAGTGGACAGCGGAGTTAAGCAGGCTGATCCGGGCAGAAATGCGTTTGGACGAGAGCTACAGAGCCCTCCGGTGGTATGTAGCCCAAGTGTGCCCGTGGACAGCGGATGACAGACCCACGGAAGGCTTTGATTATAATGGCCTGGGATTGTTGTACTGGAGGCTGTCCGAGGACCCCGACTTTGGGAGTGATCTGGAGTGGCGTTTGGAGGAAATAATGGAGCACAGAGAGCAAAGATTGAACGTCTCGGAAGTGCTCTGGGCACAGGAAGATTTGGAGTTCCTGGCCGCTCAGGAATGGGAGCTGGAGATTGCCTACATACAGCTGCTAGACACTGCTCAGCAGCAGGGTGGGGCTCCCTTTGCCTGGGACTATGAGGAAATACCAGCAGACAGCTCTGAAATCCTGGCTGAAGAGTCGGCGATGTGGCATAGTAACAGAGTGCTTTGCCCACCTGCCCCCGCAGCTATGGACGCGGAGGTCTTATGGCGGATGCAGGAAGTGCTGACAACAGGGCAGAGCTCTGCTAACCTGTGCCCAGCACCGATGGCATCTTCTAGGTTCCACGGACAGGTGGTGAACCTCTATCCCCAGCCATCAGTTGTAGAGACTGGGGATTTAATAGACTTTTCTGCTGAGGAAAAACAACCTCATGAGCCTCCATCAGAAGAGCTGGTATTAGGGCCAAACTTCACTGAGCTCTGCCCAGCACCAACGGCAGTATCCGTGGAGTTACAAGGAACTTCTCCAGCTGAAGCGCAGGTCACCGGACAGAGGGTCCAAGACCTCTGCCCCACACCGGTGGCAGTTATGGAGGCTCAGGGTGAGAAGGTGGCAATCACTTCCCAGCAGCAGATACAGGGGGAGAAGGGAGAGGAGGTGGTTGTCGGCCCTCCCCAACAGTTGGCCAGGGTGGAGAAAGCGATCTTTCCTCCCCAGCAAAGATTTGTGCACCTGGAAGACAGTACCAGAGACATGCTGTCCCAGCAGCCAGATGAGGGAATGGAAAAGGAAGCCAGCCTCCTGCCCCAATGGTTTGCCAGAGCGGAGGATGTGGAGTCCCCAGCAGAAGTGCTGGCAACAGGGCAGAGTGCTACCCACCTCTGTCCAGCACCAGCAACAACTGTGGAGTTCCAGGAAGCCGGGGCAGTCGGCCTCTCTACCCAACAGTTAGCTGGAGGAGATGATGTAGGGAAGCTCCTACACCCACCTGAACTGCTGGCAACGGAACAAAGTGCTGCTGGCCTCTGCCCACAACTAACAGAGGGCAGATTTCCTGTAAAGGGGGATGGGACTGCAGTCTCCACCAGTATAACCCAGGGATGCTGGGCGGTCGGCCCAGATCCCCAACAGCAGGATGGAGTGAGCCCAGTCACCCTGTCTTCTCTCCAGCGGCTGAAAAGACTCCAGGGAGAAGGGCCAGTCCAGGCCTCTCCCCAGCGGCGGATATGTTCTATGAGAGAGGCAGAAGTTGGCTGGGTGAGTCGTGCTCTGTTTGGAACAATTTGTTTGGGGTACTGTGTGGGTACAGGCATTAGAGGACTGGAACCACTGACTAACTTCGGAGTCAACCCGTCTGGGGTCTCCTCCTGTGTTAGTCTCCTGCCGAAAGGGGAGAAATGTGACGGACCTAGCCGGGAAGGCTGTTGGAGGGGACTGAACGCGAGCCTATTACCTTGTGATTATGGGCCCTGGCATTTGGGGGAACAGTGCTCTTTGAGCTGCAAGCCTGGGACCCCTGAGCTGGTGATACTTGGATTCAGGTCCATGCTGGCCCCCCAATACACATAGAATCTGTATGTGTATTTGGCATATTAGCAAGAGACGCTAATGACATGAACTCCAGCCACCTGTGTTATGTAATTGAGTATAGTCTGGCTTGTAGAAGTGTTTCACCTATTGTTGTGTGTGCTAATTAACCCTGCAATTGAATGAAGGAGCCCAGTGTTGATTAAGATAATTAGCTCATGCTAATTAGGTTAGGCTTGAGTCATCTGTCAACTGTATATAAGTGTGACATGTCAAATAAAGACTCATTCCTGATGTACCCTACACTGGTGTTGTCTGGTGACTGGGTAAGCTAAGGGGGTCTTGGATTGTGTGGTACCGGACAGAGGAAGCAGTTACGGCGGACATCTTGGGTACGAGGTCCGTCACACTCCTCACAAGATTTCTGACAGAGGAGTGAAAATAATTATTAGAAGCGTTGTCCAAGAGCCAAGGACCACTTGTGGGGAGCTTAAGAAAGACCTGGAATTAGCAGGTACAATTGTTTCAAAGAAAAAAATGAGTAATGCACTCAACTGCCATGGCCTGTATGCACTCACCAAGCAAGACTCCATTGCTGAAGTAAAAGCATGCTGAAGCTCGTTTAAAGTTTGCTGCACAGCACTTAGACAAGCATGTGAAATACTGGGAGAATATAGTCTGGTCAGATGAGACCAAAATGTAACTCTTTGGATGCCATATTACACACCATGTTTAAAGGTCAAATGGCACTGCACATCACCCTAAAAACACCCCAATACCAACAATGAAGTTTGGAGGTGGGAACATCATGGTGTTGAGCTGTTTTTTTTAAGGTACTGGTAAACTTTATATCACTGAAGGAAGGATGAATAGAAAAATGTACGAAGACATTTTTAATAAAAATCTGCTGCCATCTACCAGGATGATAAAGATGAAACAAGGGTGGACATTTCAGCAAGACAATGATTCCAAACACAAAGCCAAGGAAACTCTCAATTGGTTTTAAAGAAAGAAAATAAAGCTACTAAAATGGCCCAGCCAATCACCTGACTTGAATTTAATACAAAATCTATGGAAAGAACTAAAGATCAGAGTTCATAGAAGAGGCCCACGGAACCTTCAAGATTTGAAGACTGTATATGTGGAAGAATGGGCCAAAATCACACCTGAGCAATGCATGCAACTAGTTTATCCATACAGGAGGCATCTTGAAATTGTCATTACCAACAAAAGATTTTGTGCAGAGTATTCAATAAATTTCAGCTAGTGTGTTAAATACTTTTTCCCTGTGTTATTCCATTTTGTTACACATAACGTAATTTCTGAACGTATTTGTTTTGGTTTCTTTGCATGTATGGATTGCATGGGTTGTTACCAACATGTGGTGAAAATTTCATATCAATAGCACCTTTATAAATATATTTACCTAGAAGAATGGTGGCATGTTCAATACTTATTTTACCCGCTGTATACAGCATATTAGAACATTATGACACACCTTGAAGGCAATCCTCTCCAACACTGCCATCTTCTCTGGGATTTATCCATGTTCAGAGTCTTTGGCCTGTAGACTGGCTGGGTAGGGATAGCATAACCCTTGCCATGCACCTGGGGAACTACTTTATCTCATACACTAAGCTGTGCATACCATTCAACACTTTCTCTAGTATTGCAGGCCTCTGTCCCTGCTGCATGCTGCATTTCATTTCTCCAACCTTATGATGAGGAAGCCTATGATGAGCCTTGTAGTGACGAAGAAGTTAAGGAAAGGAACTATACAGTACATGGAGTGGGAAATGAGCATGTATTGCGGAACCATACTGAATATTTTTTTTTTCTTAAGACATACACGTCAACATAAATAGGTAATTTATTTGTAAAAAGGTTTCTTGTTTGGCAAGTGATTTTCTCCAAACAGTAATGGAGCTCTTGCACAGGCATAAAGGTTTCCCTGAGCTTTTGGCATACACTGGGATGATTCAAATCTGTCCAAAACAAAGATTCAACCGTTGAACATCCAAATCATGCACAGGACAATAAAATGTTCTCATAATGTTTTTATACATGCATATAGTACAATGTATATATGTTCATCCAGTTAGGCTAAGGAGAAATTTCTCATTTATGTTTTTCTACTTGCCCTAAGTAAATTTGTTCCATCAGTGTTTTTCTTTTTTTACCCAACCATTCTGCATTTCCATTTGGCATAGCCGTAATTAAGAGAACACTTGGCATTTTCTCAATGAATGCTAAGTGTTCTCTGATTGGATGAGGTGGAGAACATACTTACATGTAACAATGTAAAAATTGCCATACCTAAACTTTACTTCAGCAAGAGAAGTTTGGGCTTTAACACAAGGATTCTCAAGGCAATGAATTATTTGACTTGTAGGGCACAGGGCAGTTTTTCCTGTCTACTCACTGCCTCTGGGTGGTCACTTGATGGCTTAATGCACACGGGACATTTTAAAAACTCCCCTGAACGATTAACTGACAGAGAATAAACAACATTTAAAAACGTCAGTTTTGCCACGTTTAGCCACGTTTACGTTTTAAAATTATTATTTTTTTTTTTTTTTTGAAATAGTCAAAAATGTATCTCCATTAAAAACGTCTGTAAACAAAACATGGCTAAGCACGAGTTATCGCATTTTCAAGCTGTTACAGGCATTTGGGGTTTCAAATGCCTCTGAACATTCCGTCCTAAATGCATTTCTTTGCTTTCCAAAAAATGCTTCTAAACACAACTGCCTAGAAATGACTATAAAAGAATATTCAGTACAGAAAAACAAACACTCTTGTGCATGAATGTGTTAGCCAGGCAGTTCAAAGTTCAGGATGGACAATAGCTTTCGGCCTTGCTGCCCTCCAGGATATGGAGGTACGGACTGTCACAAGTCAAAGACTGTTTTAAGTGTGATTTAATTATATGTTTTTTTCTTAATAAATGTGTCAAAGGATAATGCACAAGGCTGGTGCTTTTCTGTTTTATAAAAGACCCTGTGTACATGTACTAATAAGATAACATTCAGGTGCAGCTGAAAAAACGCCCAACTGCTTCTTTCACACTGAAAGCGCCCGGGCGTCAGCGGTAAAGCTGCACTATTTTTAGTTCCGCTTTACCATAGTTTTAGCACCACTATTTGGCCATTGTGGGGCGGTTTTAAATCTGCCCACAAAACGCAGCTGCAGCGGCGATTTGCCGGCGATGCTGCCCATTGATTTCAATGGACAGGAACGGTGGAGGAGCTCCACCGTTGCAAAGAAGCTGCTGGCAGGACTTTTTGCGACGCCCTGCCAGCGCAGCACCCCAGTGTGAAAGCACTCAGGCTTTCACACTGGGATTGCAGCCGAGGCTTTTTTCAGGCGCTTTACAGGTGCTATTTTTAGCGCTAAAGCACCTGAAAAACGCCTCCGGTGTGAAAGGGGTCTTAATGTCAGTTTACCAGCAGCAGTGTACATGAGGCCTAAAGCATAGCTGTGGTTGTCCTTTAAGAGTGGACAATTGCCATTTGTACCAACCAGACGTCTGCTGCTGTAAGGGATCTGAATACTGATATCATCGGTTTCAAAAACAAACTATCCTAAAACCTCTAAGAAGAATTAGGAATAATTGCCCTTTGTGTAAAGAAGTGCAGATAGTCACACCAACACAATTCATTCACTACAGATGGAAAATAAATGAATTCCCTGAACAAACAAATATTTGTGTTAATTAGGCGATTGTAATCCAGAGGGTGAAATTCCCCGAATTCCTTATCAGAAGATCAGCCTACATACATACATACAAGGACACAGACTATGGAAAAGTCATACCAAATTAACATTTCAAATTTGGGGGGAGAAAGAAATAGCAGTACAGCATAGAACACATCTGTATAAGTTTACAGTACATCTTTTATAAGTTTTTAACAGTAAATTTGTAAAAATGCATGAACTGCAATAGTAATTCTATATATTCAGTATAGAAATATTTAGCAAATATCAGATGTCTGGAAAAAGTATTTGTAAAATCTTTCTTTCCACCATATGGGTGTAAAAAATGTGTTCGCAAGATTGATGACATACTGATGATATACTTAAGAGCTTCTTTATTTGTTAAATGTGATAAATATATATATATATATATATATATATATATATATATATATATATATATACACACACATATATACACACACACATACACATATATACATACATATGCATACATACATGCATTATATATACATATATACACACACACAGAAAATTTTGGACTGTTAAAGGAAAGCTTACAGAAAATCATAGTATGAGTCTGGAAGTATGCAGAGTGCATTTGATTATTTGATTGAGCAATGTCCAGGGGGGGGGCTAAGTGCTTTAAAAGCCATTTTCTAAAAGGTAAGAGAAGGATATTAATACACTGAACGTAGTAGCAGCTGTAAGCACATACCCAAATAGGATTAACCGTAAGTAAGCCTATATTAAAGAAGCTGCTTGAAAGAAACAATTTAGCAGATTCACTTTACAGTAAACCCCCGCTATATCGCGGTTCAGTTTTTGCGGTCCCGGTATTTTAATTAGGACCTGTTATTCTGATATTGTGGTAATATTTCGTCATTTTCGCAGTTATGTACTATTTTTTACTGTACTGTACAGTATACTGTACTGTTAAGACAATATTTTTGTGTTTTAAAAATCTCTCTCTCTATCTTTAATGTGTTTCTATTGCATAAAATTGTGTTTAAAGACCTTTAAATGCTATTAAAAAATTAACAAAACATGACTAGGGTGTATTTAAATAGGGTCTTTCTATTTCGCGGTTTTTCACTTTTCGCGGGTGGGTCCGGAACCTAACCCCAGCGATGGAGGGGGGTTTACTGTATAGGTAATTTGTGTATATTGGTGGAACAAAACAAAGGTCAAATACCAATTCAAAACTTGTGAAAGATTCCAGATATCACATCCTTACACCTAAACATGTGGCAAAGCCTTAGATGGATAAAACTGAAAAGCTAATATGGGTAAAGGAGAAATACAAAGGCTGACACTTCAACTTCACTTCTTGTTTAAATTCTAGTTGTCTCACTGTAAAATGCTGATACCCAGGTTTTAATATCTTCTCACTTACTGACCCAGAACAAGTATAGTGATTACATCTGACAAGCGTTTTGTCGCGATTTTGTGCAGGGCAAAAGGTCACCAATCTAAAAAGAAGAAAAACTTCCAAATCTGCCCAATTTTAGCGACAAAAAAGGGTCCGGAACTTCAGGTGTTCGGCTTCAGGCGACATGGAGTGGAGATGTGAACCATCTCCATTAAGAATAATGGATTTTTTCTTCTTTCTTCAAGCTACAAAACGCTCTGGTGTGAATGCAGCCTAAAGGGTGCATTGACCAAAAAAAACGTTGAGAAACACTGCTATAGAAGACAGAGAACAGAGAACATTAACTCCATGAACTTCTTGTAAATACAGCTGTGTAATGTGGGAGTGGTTGACATTAATTGTTTTACTGACATACTGAAAACTGTTGGGCCTTCTGTTATGGAAATGTAAAGAATGTAAAAATATATTGTATAATTACATAGTACAAGTCTATTCTTATACGAATTCCTGCAAATTCCTGCTGCTAATGATCAGTATGACCAGAAGCTCATTCCTGGACACATAGAATGCCATCACAGAGGTGAGCAGCACTCCAGTTGCCCATAAACTACAGACCAAGGCTAGCAATGCATGCACAATGCAGATCCTGTTAAGACCATCTACAAAAGTGAAATGTGTACATTGGGCACCAACAAGGATTGGAAAAAGCCCAGCCTTACCAATTATGTTTTTCCAATACAATGCTCAGCCAGTAAATGTCTGCTGCCTTTAAGGAGGTTGTACAGACACTACCCTGTTGTACTATCTCACCATACCCTACTGAATAAGGTGAATGTTTTCTAATGCCAATTGCCACATCGACTGCCCTACACAGTCCAATAGTTAGTTTAAAAAAAAAAAATGATGCACCCAGTTTCCCTACAAGATGATAATGAGCGCTCACTCAGGTAAAATAGATAGAACATAACTAACCCCAAGAAAAAGACGAGTAAGAAGTTATATTATAGACCTTTCAACCAATTTACTAAAAACGACAGATCTTATTAGTAAACCTCTTTCCCCGGATCCAACAATAGTCCTACTTAAAGTGGTTCTAAAGTCTAAACATAAACAAATGAGCAAGCAGCGGGCAGGGCCGATTCCCACTGTCTTTGTCAATGGACAGCTCCGAAATGAACACGCACAAGTGCCCCCATGGGAAGCATTTTCCTGTGGGGGCACTGGACATAGAGGATCCAGGAGCACTGGCCGGGGACCCAAGAAGAGGAAGTTTGGGGCAGCTCTGTGCAATGGAATTGCACAGAGCAGGTAAGTATAGAGATGTTTGTTATTTAAAAAAAAATTACCTTTACAACCACTTGAGGTTACAAAATACCAATTTAAACTACTCTTCCAGATAACCACGGGGGTTAAGAAAAGGGTCACAAAGGCCTTAGAGCAGGCAACCCCAGACACACAAAGGCTCTTTTGCCAACACTCAACTCCCTCCCCATCAGCAGAGCAGCGCAGGGAAGTGTCAGTGCAATGCATTCCAATTTCAGAATCTCCCAATGCGCAGGGGGTTACAGTGGTGGGGCAGATGAGCAGGGGAGTACAGTGGTGGGGCAGATGAGCAGGGGAGTACAGTGGTGGGGCAGATGAGCAGGGGAGTACAGTGGTGGGGCAGATGAGCAGGGGGGTACATGGTGAAACAGATTTGCAGGGGGGACAGTGATCTAAGGTGTGAAGGTGCAGGATGGTAATTTCTCACTACTAAAGTAGTTTATAGCATTTACTTTATAAAAAACCCTTTTCGTGATTGAGAGTGTGAAGTTAAAATTTTTTTGTTATAAAATCAGCATGCTCAATTTTTTGGAAAAAAAAATTCGGCACACTGTGCTCAAAAGGTTAACTACCCCTGCCTTAGAGTCTTCCAAACTTTGTCTCTCGGAGACTAAAAACAGGAAAACCCAGGCCACGATCCACAGGAAAATTGAGGCAACCATACATGTTAAAGTATCTAAATACACTAAGCTTTGGCAACCCTGGATAACCACCTTTTTGCCCCCGTCTTCAACGCGTCTCTTTTGGAACCCTGAACTGTAGTTTCATCCCATCGTCTTTTTGCTTTCCTAACAGCATATGGCTGCTTCCCTAGAAATCCTCCTCCTCACCATACTACTATTCCCAGACCTTCACTGTTTACCATGTACTCCATTGTTAATGGCTTACCACTATACTGGCAGTTAAACACGCTGCTACGAGCGCCTTGACACTGTTTACCCCACAGATGGTAATTTAATTTTTAATAACAGTGGTGCTTATTGTTTATACATATAGGGATGTTCACACGACAAAAACGCACTTTAGATCCATTGCAGATGTGTTTCTGCAGTGCGTTTTTGATGCCTTTCCGGATGCATTCCAAATGCTTTTTTCTTCTTTTTTTCTGGTTCTTTTTTTCACTGTACTGGTGTCCGGTGCGTTTTTTGATGTGTCTCAGTGCATTCAGGTGCATTCTGATGCGTTTTACCACATTCCAGTACAGTCCAGTGCAGTAAAAATGCAGCAGGTTCTACTTTTGTTTTCTGGAAGTGGAATGCCCTGGAGGTGGCCACACTGGTGTTAACTATGCCATTGCAAACCATATAACCTACTCTCCATGTGTTTTTGATGCAGAAAAAAAAAACAACCACACTGGACTGCATATGGTTGAATTAGCCCTTAAAGCGGAACTTCAGTCATTTTTTTTCAAATTTCCATTTATTAAATCTTCTGTCCTTGTTGTTTTAACGTTGGATAGTAAAATATTTTTTTTTTCTGCCAGTAAATACCTTATACAGCCCACTTCCTGTTTCTTGTCTGGTAAAAAGCCTAGGCTTATGATTTCATGCACAGCTCTCTCTCTCAGTCTTGTGAGAGTCTGCCAGGAAGGGGGGGGGGGGGGGATGAGTCATAAGAGGACCTATGAGAGCTGCAGATCTGGAGGTGTACCTCTATGTGTCTGCGTAAATCCAGGAAGTGAACAGGCATCACCTTCAGATGCCCACAGTTAAAATGGATGCAGCCAGACTCAGTGGAGGGAGATTTCTGCAGCATATTTGGCAAGTACAGAATCACAGTATACGGTATATAAAATCATATGCAAAGTGGTCAGAGGGAAGCTTCAGAATGGCAAAGATGTTTTTATTGCAAATTATGTGAGCAGACTGCAGTTCCTCTTTAAACATAGAAATGTAACATGTTATTCTGCTACAATGCTTCTTCCTGTACTAGAGGTGCACGGTCAGGGTGGATATAAATCAATAATAAAAAAATAAAAAAAAATTTTTTTTTTTTATTTAAATCAATTTTTTTGTTTTTTTTATCAAATTCATTTTTAATAAAATGCTTTTTGTGTAAAGATCTATCTAAAGATAGTTTTCTATTTAAGATACATTAAAAATTTTGTTTATTCAGCACAAAATGGAGCTTAGTTATGTAGCATGAGGCTGTATATTCTGCAAGATTTAAATTTTTGGTAAACTCATTCAATGAATCCAAGCTCTGCAAGCAGAGAAAACATGCACTGCATTGATGCATTCACACAATTTCACAGTAACCATGAGATAAAACAAAGTTCAGGAATATTCCTTTATCACATTTTTTTGCAAATCCTGTACACTACAAACTGTATGATTTGAATTGGTTCTGATATTGCTGTTTTACTAACCTGACCGCTTATTATTCTAATTAGGAAACCTTCATTTTGTTTGCAAATATTAAAGATTCTAAGTACCAACAAGAATAAGTCCTTACATTTAAAGCGCACCTGTCATTTCAGATCCATTATGGCAGCGCCTGCTAGTGGGCATCCAAAATTGTATAGTGTGTATCCAGCTTAACTGACACTTTTGCTGCTAAGCTGCAAAATAACACATTTTTGCACATTTCCTCACTGTCAGAAATGCGGCTGTCAATCAAAGTGAGTCAGCCAATCAGGGGAGAGAGGGGGTGGGCCGGGTCAGGGCTCCATGTCTGAATGGACACACAGAGCTCTGACTCGGCTCAGGTGCCCCCATAGGAAGATGCTTGCTGTGGGGGCACTTAATAGGAGGGAGGGGCCAGGAGCAGCAAAGAGGGACCAGAGAAGAGGAGGATCGGGGCTGCTCTGTGCAAAAACTAACTGCACAGAGAAGGTAAGTATAACATGTTTGTTATTAAAAAAAATAAAAATAAAAACTAGACTTTACAATCACTTTAAAGAACATTTAAAAACAATCAACTGGACCTCAATTAATATTAGTTATATGATGGTATTACAGACGTCTTTCAAGCTTCAGAGAGAGTACATCAGCAATTCCTATAACTTATATTTTTGCTTACTAGTCCATTTCATTTCAGCGATTATTGTTATATATGTTTCCAAAAGGCAAAATGTAGATTGATGGGTCACTCTTACTGCCTTTTGTACAATGGTACTCATCAGTGTCCACTTTCCCGTCTGCTTTCCATCCATTTATTGATCCAAACACAGTGTAAACATGCCAACATAATTTAAATTCATTGTGTATTTGTACATTGGAATGTGGTTTCAGATTCCCGTAGAATGGTCATTTGTGAGAAAACAATTCATTTAAACACAATTGTACGGAAAATATAAACATCTGCCAATGTAATCCTGCTTCAAATATTTACATCAATAGGTGAAGAATGTCAACTATTTGACTTAAGCAATGCCAACACAAACACACTTTTTCTTCAAAAATATCAAACCGCAAAAAATGATATATGAAAGGTATTGTAGCAATATAAATAAAGCCTCGGAATTAAAACAATATTCAGTAACAAAATATCTGGGTTTATTAGACATAGTCGGTATTCACTTATAATGCCTATATACTGTATATTATCAGTGCAGACATTAGGCTGCCCCTGCCAACCTCCTTCTGAAAATATTAGTTTCCGGGCTTTTATTTACACTTAAAGTGGAACTTCACTTTACAAAGCAACATTGACTATGTTTAATTCTTATGCTGCTAGTATTAGTAAATAGATAGAAAAGTATATCATATTTTTTTTTTTTTTTTACATTTCAATTCGTTTTTGGATTCCATGCCTAGGCAAATGATGTCATACATACCCTGGGAGTCTTTAGTAGGGGAGGAGGGGGTTTCTCAGCCTCCTACAAGCAGGCCTGAGCTAAGAGCAGATGGATTCAAGGAAGTATCTGCCCTTACTCAAGATGGCCACGGCCAGAAATGCTAGGGGGGTGTTTTTCAAAGTGATTTCTCAGCAAAACAAAGCATAGAGACATGGATATATGGGGGAGTTTGCTTTGAATGTTAAAAATAAATGAATTAGTGTTTTTGGTTTGTGGTGCCCAGATGCCATTGGCTTCCACTGCTGTCAAAGTCAGTGAGCCAATGAGGAGAGGGGAGGAGGCAAAGCCGCAGCTCTATGTCTGAATGGACACACAAAGCTGCGGCTCAGCTTGGGTCCTCCCATAGCAAGCTGCTTGCTGTTGAGGCACTCGGCAGGAGGGAGGGGCCAGGAGCCCCGAAGAGAGACCCAAGAAGAGGAGGATCAGAGCTGCTCTGTGCAAAACCACTGCACAGAGCAGGTAAGTATAACATGTTTGTTATTTAAAAAAAAAAAAAAAAGAGAGAGACTACCACTTCTGTTAATGGGGGCACACCGCCTATGATGGACTACAAGAAAATGGTGCCCGGCTGCACACAATATCAACAGGCTCTAAACCTAAGAAAGTAAAAGACGATGAGAATTGGCTTTAGCTTGGTTCTTCGCCCATAGAAGAACCCCCCTCCAATGCATTTTGTCCATGTGAGGCTTGATCATAGAGGCCTAAGATGGACCCTTCTTCAGCAGCGCCACACCCATCCCTAGCTGTGAGCCTTATTCCTGTTGCCCGCCCAGCCAATATTGCCCAAACCCCAGCATTGTTTTGGCGCACCCGATGTTTTGGAAAAAGAACAAATCCGGCCACTCCACATTATGAGAGTCCATGGGTAGAGTGTCTTACTAGATGGTGCAGGTGGCAGCCTTGATGGAGGAGGATAGAGACAACATGGGAGAAACCTCTAAGGATCCTTTAGGGGGGAAGATGCCTCATCACAACCTGAATTGCTGGACTCAAAAATAACATTACACAAAGCCTTGGACAAGGTAGTACTTCAGCTGCTGCTTACAACTTTACCAAACATTCTAGTTCTATCTTTGTGTTTTGACTGTTATTAAGCTGGTTCAGCTTTATGCTGCACAGGATAGTCATGATTCACCAATCATCTCAATGCAAAATCCTGCAGAGGGCCCATGACAGCACTGCACCATGGATGAGATCTCACCCTCACTTGCAATGTTATACACATGGCAATATCAATAAACTGTATGATTACGAAGTATCACATGTTCATGTTGCAAGGGTTTAGAACATGAAATTACAGCAGCAGGTCTCGCCTCTTTGTTCTTTTTTCTGACTCACTTCCTTCTCTTTTTCTAACTTGTTTCTTCCATTCCTTTACTCAGGTGCAAGATAGGCCTTGTCGGACCCACTGTCTCGGCTTTAGGGTCTCCGTCTAGGTTTTGTATGTAATGATGTCCCTCAAAGGATATGATGCTGCTACACTTGATTTTTCTAAGTATACAATAATTATATATTTTTTTGGGGTAAGATAAATAAGTCCGGTGTTGGATAACATAATGGTCACTATGGTTGCTATAATTCCATTATTATGCCTATAGCTTGCCTAGGTGGATGGGTGGGTGCTGTCCTGCCTGACCCCTCCGCCGAATGTACAAAGTTGGCCTGATGTAAGGCCCACGGGTTGTTTGACCTATTAGTGGCCTATAAACAAATATGTTTCTCAATATTAGTTTTCTTATAGTTGACCACTCTGTTACAGTTTCTAATACCCATTGGCATATCTCCATGGATTTGTCTTAATTCCTTACCCTTAAAACATGCTAGCGTTGATGACTTCTTGTTTACTGTTTACTGTCATCAGAGCCATTTTGCACTCTTTTGTATTACATTTCAACGTTTAACTGTAATTCTGAAAATTGAATAAACAGATCGAAACAGAAATCACAGCAGCAATGACAACTCTACAGATGAATGCGCTATTTCTCATGAGAGAAGAGCTGTGGTGTCACTCGTCATCTGACCAGAACAGCTATCAAAGTGACACAAATCCTACCTTTACAAGCCATTGACAAGAACAGCCATAAAAAACACAGTGAAAGAGGTTAGATATTATTCCCCTTTATCCCCACTCTGCAAAGGCTATAATTTACCTCTTAGGGGGAGATTTACTAAAACTGGTGCACATAGAATCTGGTGCAGCTGTTCAATTATAGGGGTTGTAAACCCTAGTTTAAAAAGACAAAAAAAAAAAAAAAAAAAAACATGTCATATTTACCTCCACTGTGCAGTTCGTTTTGCACAGAATGGCCCCAATCATCCTCTTTTGGGGTCCCAAAGTGGCGCTCCTGGCTCCTCCCCGCATCAAATATCCACGTTGGAGAAGCGCTCTCCCTGGTGGACACCCGTGCGGGCGCGCTCCTAATTCCCGCGTCTATGTACATTCACACAGAATGGAGGACTCTGCCCCACCCCCCGGTGCTGCGTCATTGGATTTGATTGACAGCAACGGGAGCCAATGACTGCGCTGCTATCAATCTATCCAATCAGGACACAAAACACCAGCTAGAGCTGGTGTGCGAGTCCTGGCCGGAGAAGGATCAGGGTCAGGGGGCTTGGGGGGGCTGCAGCACCACAGAAGGTTTTTCACCTTAATGCATAGAATGCCATGAGGGTTTACAACCCCTTTAAGCCTTGACAATAAAATCAAGAAACTGATTGGCTACTACCTACAGCTGCACCAGATTCTGTATGTACCAGTTTTAGTATATCTCCCCCTTATTGTCTTAGATACCATGACAGAAAAAACTGTACCTTCATTCTTCCAAATGTATCACACCATAAGACACATAAGAGCTCATGCACACAGACACACTAACTGACGATGGGGGGAACTGACTAACTGCCACTGACATCACCAGTGACATTATTACAATGATCAGTGATAATACTATACACTGTCACTATATTAATGACACTGGCTGAGAAGGGGTTAACATCAAGGGGTTAAAATTGTGCCTAACTATATGCTGCTTTTTTTACTAAAGATCTCTGTTTCTCATCCCTGACAGATCTCTCCCTCTGTACAGAGCTCTGTGTTGTTTACCAACACAGAGCTCTGGGCTGTGATTGTACACAGCCGATCAGCAGGTCCTGGCTGTGAATCATTGGCCAGAACTTCCTGACAGATACATGCGCGCACCCTAAACCTGGAAGTAGGCAGCAATGTACGGGTGTGTCGTTTTGCTTATAGCGGCTGCTTGCCCACAGTACATTGCGGGTGGGCTGTCGGCAAGTGGTTTCATTCCTAAAGACTCGTATAGGAATGCAAAACCCATCTGACACAAAAAAGCACACTGACACAGGCACTTAATCTGATTTGCCCAGCTGTATCCTAAAGATTTCAGCTGCTGATGTGTTTAGAGAGGAAATGGCCAGAAGTTCAATCAAAATCCTGGCAATGTTGCTGTTTTAGAACTGAAAGGTCCACAATAGAAAGCCAACTTGCAAAGTAGTGATATAATAAATATTTTTAAAGCATATTAAATCCAAGAACAAAAAATGTATAGTATTACGTGTTACCAGCCTTAAGGCTGGGTTCACACTAGTGTAAACAATACAGAGATTGTAACCGGCTCTCTATGGAGCCAGTTCACATATCTCCGAAGCGGCTCCGGTGCGATTTGTACAGGAACGATGTGCGTCTTTTGGTCTGTTTCAGGTCTGAATTTAGCCTAAAATATGATGAAATCGGACCTGAAAACAGTGAACGAGGACACACTGGACTCCTGCCGTGAGCCGCTGCATGCTCATATGTGAACTCAGCCTTAGAAGTGGTTGCATTAGTTTCCTTGTTTTTTTTTTTTTTTTTACACTTTTTTCCTTTATTTTAACCTGGTAATCCTGCCATTAATACACTTCCTGTCCTATGGTGACAACCATAGTCAGCAGCGCCATCACACTAGACAAGGAGTGTTAGGACTACATAACACCTCCCTCCAAAAAGGAAGCACATAGGAGAAATGTATTACAGTTTACATACACTTTAATCATGAATGACTGTGTTTACCTAAAACTGTATGTCTTTTCACTAACACCAGACTAATTTTAACACGAACTGTTATTCTTACTGCACATGGAAACCAGCACTCAGCTTCAGTATTGTTTAAGTTACTAAATGGAAAGGGAATCTCTAATTCTATTTACATTCCTTTACTTGTCTGCAAATGACCATGAAAAAGCTTTGAGAACAAAACACTTTCACTCTGGCTGCACAATAATGACAGAGCAAATAAACCAGTGAACTTTGGATAATTAAATGACCTACTAGTATCCAGATCGCTTTATTAAGAATCTATAAAAAAACAAAAGTATACATCGCTTAAACACCTAGTCAGCACAAATTCCAGATGTCTAAGAATTTATGGCATCACTTTGGGTTGACATTTTTTAGCTTTTTGCCCCAAAATAAAAATGTACACTCCTAGAATGTAAGGCAACACAATAATCTGTTATGTATTACTCGCCTCTTGCACACAGACGTAATAATTTAGTGATGTTTATACTCAGGAATAGGGATGAGCCCGATGTTCGAGTCATCGGGTGTTCGCCTCTTCGCCTAACAGCGAACATTATGTTTGCGGCAAATTCAAAAGCCGTGGAACACCGTTAAATTCTATGCGACATTAACGTGAAAAAACAAAAGTGCTCATTCTAAAGGCTAATATGCAAGTTATTGTCATAAAAAGTGTTTGGGGACCTGGGTCCTGCCCCAGGGGGACATGTGTCAATGCAAAAAGAAGTTTTAAAAACGGCGTTTTTTCAGGAGCAGTGATTTTAATAATGCTTAAAGTGAAACAATAAAAATGAAATATTCCTTTAAAATATTGTACCTGGGGGGTGTCTATAGTATGCCTGTAAAGTGGCACATCTTTCCCGTGTTTAGAACAGTACCACAGCAGGCTGTAATGAATTGTCAGGTCTCGGCAATATAGATGAAACTCATTGAAAAAAATGGCATGGGTTCCCCCCTCCAGTCTATTACCAGGCCCTTTTGGGTCTGGAATGAATATTAAGAGGAACGCTGAACCGTGGGGGTCCCCCCAAAATCCATACTAGGCCCTTCCAGTCTGGTATGGATACTAAGGTGAACCCTGCACCGAATTAAAAAAAAAAAATGACGTAGGGGTCCCCCCCCCCAAAAAAAAATCCATACCAGACCCTTATCTGAGCACGCAACCTGGCAGGCCGCAGGAAAAAAGGGGGGGAAGAGAGAGTGCCCCCCCTCCTCAACCGTACCAGGCCACATGTCCTCAACATGGGAAGGGTGCTTTGGAGTAGCCTCCCAAAGCACCTTTTCCCCATGTTTATGGGGACAAGGGCCTCATCCCCACAACCCTTGCCCGATGGTTGTGGGGGTCTGCGGGCAGGGGGCTTATCGGAATCCGGAAGCCCCCTTTAATAAGGGGAACCCAGACACCTGCCTTTCCCCCCTATGTGAATTGCTAATGGGTACATTGTACCCCTACCATTTCACAAAAAAAGTGTAAAAAATAGTAAAGAAAGACAGGAGACACTTTGGTCCTTTAGATTGACGCCAGAGGAAGACCGGGTCGCCCTTTTACATCACCGAGAGGGCCTGACCTCAGCGATATAACAGCTGTCACCGAGAAGAAGTGTCACTCAGTAGGAGCCTCCCATTTTTTTTGATGCTCAAAAGCTCCTCTCCTGAACATGCAAGTAATATATTTTTTTTCTGCCTCTAAACTACTGAAAACGCCATTATTGTGCATGCACACATGAGCTAACATGAAGGGGAGTATACAGGCAGAGACAAAAAACAAAAAAGCTAAAACGCCAGTAGAAGCAGCTTTTTTGAGCTTATTGTATATATATATATATATATAAAAAAAAAATTTCACTGTTTGAATTGTGCGAACATAACTGACTACTGTATATGGTCTACGGTCTAACTAGCTATGGAATAACCCAGTGAGAGTTATACCATGTGATTAGAAATATGACAAGAGTCAGACTTTTTACAACAAAACCAAAAATAAAGTGTAAGACCGGCAAAACACGGTTCGAATCTCAGCCGGTACCTGCGAGATTTGAACCATTAATGGGCAGGCTAAATGTATAAAGTTAATTGATCTAACAACTTGGGTAAAATCAGCCTGCCGGATTTGCTTGCAATTATCGCAAGTGGCTGCTATAGCCACTAGCGATAATCACAGTCTTCTTCCGGTGGGGGTCAGTTTCCCCCGCCCACCCCCGTGGGGAGAAAACAATGGCCCAGCAGGAGGAATTCCCACATCACCACCCACTGTCTATGTTGATGAGGCCTAAGGGTCACACCACTCAAAAAAGGTTAACAAGGTTTTATGACGGCTTTAGACAGAAACATCACAAACATATAAAATAGACAGAATGCCCCCCAAACATATAAAATGTGGCATAATGCATTTTGATGATATACAGTGGATATAAAAAGTCTACACAACCCTGTTAAAATGTCAGGTTTCTGTGATATAAAAAAAAACACGAGACATCATTTCAGGACTTTTTCCACCTTTAATGTGACCTATAAACTGTACAATTAAGTTGAACAACAAACTGAAATCTTTTAGGTGGAGGAAAGTAAAAATAAAAAAATTAAATATGGTTGCATAAGAGTTCACACCCTTAAACTAATACTTTGTTGAAGCACCTTTTAATTTTATCACAGCACTCTTTTTGGTATGAGTCTATCAGCACAAAAACATCTTGACTTGGCGATATTTGCCCACTCTTCTTTGCAAAAACACTCCAAACCTATTAGATTGCGGGGGCATCTCCTGTGCACAGCCCTCTTCAGATCACCCCACAGATTTTCAATCAGTTTAAGTTCTGGGCTCTGGCTGGGCCATTCCAAAACTTTAATGTTATTCTGGTGAAGCCATTCCTTAGTGGATTTGGATGTATGCTTTGGATCGTTGTCATGCTGAAAGATGAAGTTCCTCTTCATGTTCAGCTATCTAGCAGAAGCCTGAAGGTTATGTGCCAATATTTACTGGTATTTGGAACTGTTCATAATTCCCTCTACCTTGACTTATGCCCCGTACACACAAGCGGAAATTCCACCAGCAAAAGTCCGATGAGAGCTTTTGGTCCGAAAATGCGACCGTGTGTATGCTCTATCGGACTTTTGCTGGTGGAATTCCAGCCAGCAAAAGATTGAGAGCATGTTCTCAATTTTTCGGTCGGAAAAAGTTCAGATCGGAAATTCCGATCATCTGTACCAATTCCGACACGCAAAATTCCTACGCATGCTCGGAAACAATTCAACGCATGCTTGGAAGCATTGAACTTCATTTTCTCAGCTCGTCATAGTGTTGTACGTCACCGCGTTCTTGACGGTCGAAAGTTCAGCCAACTTTTGTGTGACCGTGTGAATGCAAGCCAGGCTTGAGCGGAATTCCGTACAACTGAAATTCCACTCGTGTGTAAGGCCCCTGTTCCAGCTGAGGTAAAACAACCCCAAAGCGTGATGCTGTCACCACCATGCTTCACAGTGGGCATGGTGTTCATTTGGTGATGTGCAGTGTTGTTTTTGTGCCAAACATATCTTTTGGAATTATGGCCAAAGAGTTCAACTTTGGTTTCATCAGACCATAACACAAGATGTGTTTTTGCAAAACGTAGCCGGGCTTGGATGTTTTTGTTCCTAAGAAAAGGCTTCCATCTTGCCACTCTACCCCATAGCCCAGACATATGAAGAATACGGGGGATTGTTGTCATATGTACCACACAGCCAGTACATGCCAGATATTCCTCCAGCTCCATTAATGTTGCTGTAGGCCTCAAGGCAGCCTCCCTGACCAGTTTTCTTTCTGTGTACTGACTCCTATTTAACATGAGTTTGTATGTTATTGCTCAATTCTGAACACAGCTACATCCCCAGTTATAAGAGGGTGTGCACACTTATGCAGTCACATTTTATTTTTACTTCTTCCCCCTAAAAAGATTTCAGTTTGTTTTTCAACCGAGTTGTACGGTTTATAGGTCACTATTAAAAATGCTGAAACTCCACTTCCCGTGACAGGGTAAGCTGCCTGCTGCATAAGAACTGCATGAGACTTTACTGCGCCTGCACAGGATAATAATATATATTTTTAGCTATGCATGCCATCTACTTAAGGCTGGGTTCACACTGCAGCGCGTGCCGGCTCACAGCAGGAGTTTTATGCTGAAATCGGACATGAAACGGACCAAAAGACGCACAGGACTCCTGTGCAATTCGCACCGGGAGCTGCTGCGGAGATGTGTGAACCGGCTCTATAGAGAGCCGGTCCAAATCTCCTGCTATGAAAATTGGATGCGGGGAAAAGAGGGGATATCTTCCAATGGGGACACTAATTCTGGTAACCCTGATGACGCACAGGGATTCCCAAACTTTGGAAGGATTTCCTCCCACTTCCTGTTTTAGCTATAGGACAGGAAGTGAAGGGAAATCCCCCCAAGGGGACCAAACAGGCAAAAAAACTGGCAGGGGTTATAACCCTCCCTTACTTCATCCAAAACCAAAAAAGTTTTGTCTTCAGTTCTACTTTAACATTTTATATAAGTCTCTATTAATCAACTTCCTCAAAATGAACATGCTAAGTTATTTAGCACATACATGGAGGTTGAGTCACTTTGTTATGATGGAGAGTTTGGATTCCAGTGCATGAATAGAAGGGGATGTTTATTTTCCGCAAGCACATTCAATCCTTTGGCTCTAATACAGAGATTTCCCATTAGGGAAGCCAAGAGTGACCATCTATGCTTGGAAAACAAGGCTCATCCAATCAGATAAGGGCCTCACATTTTCATGCCCATTTCTTTCCAAATGAGTCAGAGTTTCTAAGTGCTAGCAGCTATTAAAAGGGAAAAAATTACATGTTTCCGAAAAAAGTAAAAGGGAATTGCCAAAGTGTGCAGATTCCTGCAAGCATGTACAGTACTTAAAAGCATATACAATGCAACTGGTCTTTAGAATATACCGAAAATACCAATATTGCTACACACATACAAATAACATAAAATTCACAACTTACTTTGTTGGGCACATTAGGGTTGATTTGCTAAAACTGTGCAAAATCTGGTTCAGCTGTGCATGGTAGCCAATCAGCTTGTAACTTCAGCTTGTTCAATTAAGCTTTGACGATAAAACCTGGAAGCTGATTGGTTTCTGTTAGGCTACTTTCACACTGAGGCACTGGGCGCGCTGGCAGTAAAACGGCGCTATATTTAGCGGCGCTTTAATGTAGTTTTCGCTGCGCTTTTCGACTGCCCCCGCTAGTGGCAGAAAAAGGGTTAAAAAACCGCCCGCAAAGCGCCTCGGGCTTTCACACTGGAGAGACAGCAGTGGCTTTTTGAGGGTGCTTTGCAGGCGCTATTTTTAGCACTTTATCGCCTGCAAAGCGCCTCAATGTGAAAGGGGCCTCAGGGTTGTGCCGATACCAATACCAGTATCAATGCTGATACTAAGCATTTGCACGAGTACTCATACTCCAGTGTGAACCCAGGTTTGTCTTAGTAACTTTAGCCTGGGTTCACACGGGAGCAGTGTGGAAAACCGCATGCAATTCGGACAGTTATTGCACCGCATTTCTGTTCAAATTGCATGCGATTCTTTGCGGTGCCCCATCAATTTTTTATGGGCTCAAATCCCACCACAAATGTATTGGTACTCGGTATCAGAGAGTATTTGACCAAAAGTATGTCAAATAATTTTTTTTTTAAAAAGCAACCCTAGTTTCTATGCAGAGATGCACCAGATTTTGCACCCTCCAGTTTTAGTAAATCAGCCCTATTGATACTGCCCCTGGGCCAGGGTGGATAAAAATCGATCAGATTTTTTTGATTTAAATCCGATTTTTTTGTAATTAAATTTATTTGAATAAAATGCTTTTGGAGTAAAAATCTATCTAAAGATACTTTTCTATTTAAGATACATTAATAATTTAGTTTATTCAGCATGAAATGGAGCTTATGTAGCATGAAACTGTATATTCTGCAATATAAAAATTTTTGCTAAACTCATTCGATGATTCCAAGCTCTGCAAGCTGAGATAGCATATCTCTAATGTACTTGTAGCATGCATTACAAGTACATTACAGAAAACAAACAAGGTTTTTGAAAACATCACACAGTAGTTACAAAAAGTATTTGAAAAAAACTATACATTCCTTTTAAAGGCCCCTATAGAGAGCTAAAATGTTTCCTGATTCCTGCTAAATTGGGCAAAATTTGTGCCATGAGTTTTTTATTTTTTAGGGGACACCTCTGTAAAATTGCTACGGGGAGCACAGTGATCTTGAACTTGATGTCACGCCTTTAAAAATGGATCCGGTCTCTACATATTTTCAATTTATAGCAAAGCTATTGACAACACAGAGGGGGTGATTTACGAAAGCCATGTGCCACAACGCACATTTTCATATTTACGAAATGGTGCGCTGGTAACAGAGCGTGAATCTTCCATTTACCATGGCGATCTCGGCGCATGGGAGAATGTAATCTGTGCGCCACTATGGACATGGCGCACGGCTTTTCCAAAACAATATTGACAGAAGATGGAGGTGCCAATATTATGGGGTGATGTGAGGAAGTTTAGTAACAACTGTCCAAGTAACAAATATGCCCAAAATAGAATGAGAAAGTAACTTTTGCAGAGTAAGCCTGATGTGCCCGCAAGTACGTTTAGAACTGCGTGAGATCAGTGTAAGCAGTGCGCATGCGCAAGAGGCAGTTGCACTCGTTCACATGCGTTTGTTCACTGTCCAGCCAAAATCTTAGTAAATGTTAAGCAACGTACATGCAATTGCGTGGGTTGAACGGGCGCACCCCTAAACTTGACACATTTTTTTTTTTTACGCTGGTTCAACTTTATGTATTTTTTAAGGAGATTTGCAAACAGGTCATGTTAGCAGGTTTTTTTTAACAGGTAAAGTTTTATTTGAAATTAACAATACAAACATAGCATTGACAGAACATTGGTTACATTATGCACAAGTTACTCGTCACTTCAGTTCGTGGGTATAGCCTAGGCAAGGTACATTGAATTATTAACACAGGATCCATTACATCAATAAAGGATTACCTCAAAAAAGACAGAATAATTCCAGGTTATCACACGGTAGGTTGAAGTACCTCCCACAGTAGGGAAGGAAAGAAAGAAAGAGAGGGGAGGGTGGAAGGGGGGGGGGAAGAAAAGGGAGGGGGGGAAGAAAAGGGAGGGGGGGAGGGCGGGGAGAGTCAGCATCCGCACAATACATTTCCCATTCCACCAATTGCTCATATTCCCTCCAGGCTTCCGCCCAATTTGCCCAGATCTTGTCGTACTTTGCTGGACAGTTCCTACTTTCATAGGTGATCTTATATAAGGGAAGGACCCTGTTTACAGTGTCTTGCCAGGAGTTTCTCGTGGGGAGCTCCGTCCTCCTCCACCTGAGGAGGATTTCTCTCCTTGTGTAAAAGAGGATAAAGGTGACACACAGCTTGAGGTACCTATCCCCCTCAATATCTTCTAGATGGCCAAGTAGGAATATCAGGGGGTCCAGCTCCACTGGAGCTCCAACAATCTCTGTCAACACCGCCGCCACCTCCCGCCAGTATGGACAAATTTTTTGGCAGGTCCAGACCATATGAAAAAAGGTGCCCCGTTCAAGAGAGCATCTGGTACACATGGGGCTATGGGAAGGGTAGATATGTGCAAGTCTTTGTGGCGTGTAATATGCCCTGTGTAGGAATTTCAACTGTATATATCGGTCTCTAGACGCAATCATGGAGGGGACGTATGTGGTAACCAGTTCCTCCCATGTGTCCCCGTCAAGACCATGTTAGCAGGTTACGTTGCCAACATGTGACATGCACCTTGTTAAAAATATGTAAAAAGACTCTCCCTCCTCTAGCTCCTTCTAAAAGGGCATTTAACCTTCCCCCTCTAATGCGAATGATTTCCTTGGGCTAGCTTTTACTTTTAAAAGGGGAACTCCACACTCCATTCTCCAATGCTCTTGTCTCCCCCCTCTGACCCCTTTGGATTTCCATGGTCTAACTTTTACTTTTAAAGGGGAACTCCACACTCCACTCTATTCTCCAAAGGCTGTGAGCTGCCTTCACCAATCCAAACCACATCCTTTTTCAGAGCATACAACAGGGCCAGCTAGGAAGGGGGGGGGGGGGGAGAAGAGTGATTGCCCAACCCCCTCCTGCACCATACAAGGCTACATGCACTCAACATAGCTGGCTGCCTTTGGGGCATGTTGGGCTGAGCCCAATACCAACCACAAAGCACCTTGTACCCACTAGTTTAAAGGGGTCTTTCCACATTCCGTAAAGCCCCCTGTCTGCAGCCCCCCACAACTCCAGCCTAGGGTTGTGTGGAAGAGGCCCAATCACAAGGTGATTGACTTTTGGGGTGCCTGAGCCTCTCCTGCCCCCAAGTATCCACCATCTTTCGTGGGCTGGCTTGCTGTGTGTTTGGCTAGGGGCTTGTTAGTGTCAGGGAGGGGAACAATATATTTTTAATAATTATTTTTTAATAATGGCCTTTAATAATGGCCTTGTATGTATTGGGGGTCAGGCTATTTTTTGTTTTGCAGCTGCAATGCAGATTTATACGTTTTCTCTAAAGCCGTACATCTTTAATTTTGGATACATGCTACAGATGTACCACTTTACAGGCAGAGTAAGCCCCCAAGTTACTAGTTTTAAGCAATTTAGCATTTATAAAGGCACTTTTCCATGTTTTGTTTTTGGGGTTGTCCAAATTGGTGACATTGATATATGTCCCTCAGGGTGGGACCTGGGCCCCCATACCCATTTTAAGGCCAATAACTAGAATATAAGCCAGCCAAGTTAAAATTAACAAGTCAGTTCCCATAGACTGCAATGGTATTTGTTGTATAACTTTTGCCCATGTTAGGCTCTTTGTTTCCCCCCCCCTGGACCGGGGGGTGTTTGTCCCATCTGTAATTTTGTAGCATGCTGGATGATGTGCTTAATTTTGGACAGGGGGGTGGCTTATTTTGTGATAGCTGCATTTGGGTTGGTCTGGGCATGCTCAGGGACTTTTGTTTTTTTGTTGCTTTTTGTGTGTGACCAGCACTTGGATTTTTCTGGGCATGCTCAGAGAGTGTGTTTTTTGGGTTAGTAATTTAAGGACATGTTTAACAGGTGTACCCACTTTGAAGTGTGTGTGTGTGTCAAATTATTAGGTATTTTGGGGTTCATTAAAGGCAAATCCACTCTGCAATTCAAGTGTGCTCGCTGTAAATCTGAGGGGAAGCACTAGTGATTTTATCATCCAATCATGTACAAGCAAACATGCTGTTTTTTATTCTCCTTGCATGTCCCCCTTGGATCTCCAGCAACTGCTCCTCCAAGTGCACTTGTAGTGCAAAGTGGCCTTGCCTTTAGAAAATAAACCCCAAAGTCCAAGATACCTAATAATTTGGGGTGTACACAGCAAAATGCTGGAGTGCAATTTACCTAATGTGGAAACTATTCAGATTGACCTGTGTGTCCCCAAGGAAATACATTGGTAGGGTTTTACCCTCACTTCCTGTTTGGCTATGTGACAGGAAGTGAATAAATTTGAAGAAGAAACTGGCAAAATTTGGGAGTTGTCTTCACCCTATCAGGGGTGCAAACATCCCCAAAAACTGACAAGACTTCTAATCCCTCTACACTCTACCCCCAAGCAAAAATAAGAAAGTATTTAATTTAGTTAAACTTTGCAAAGACACATTCCTCAGTTCAACTGTGATCCATGCCAATGGCCCATTAAGACCTTGTTTAATAGTAAACACCCGTTGCCTTTCACTAGAAACATTTGTTAGTCCAGTCCTGGAAATCTGTATCTGCTTTACTATTAATTTCCATAAAAAATGGGTTCCTGCATCTAGATGCGTCAAATGCATCTAAATGCGCGACCGCTGTGTATGTGAGATGCACAACTGCTGTGTGCGTGGAGGTATATATCCGTGTCGCATGGAATGACATCATGCCCCTCCAGGAAGTTGCTTGTACTACTGCTAATTTCTTCCCACCACCATGCCCCGCTCACTGTTCTCTGAGGAAGAGATGATCCTTATTTAAAAATTAAGATAATTTTTTATTTATTTTTACATGGGGTGGTGTTTGTGTGGGTGATGTGTGTATGTCTAAATGATTTGGCCTCAAAACACACACCTACTTTCTGTGTACAGATTCACTTCCGGGCCAATGTATATTGATTCCTGCTTCAGTGTGTGTGTTATATCTATATATATGTTTATATATATCTAAGTTGGGTAGATGCACACTCCCAATTCTGGAGGCATAATAATAGTCTAGCACAGGGGTCTTCAAACTACGGCCCTCCAGTTGTTCAGGAACTACCCAAAATACCCAGGAATTTCCATCATGCCTAGTCATAGTTTGAAGTCCAAAGTCTGCCCCGCTGGCCAATCGCGTCCCGTGTTCCTGTTTTGAACGGCCCACCTGGTTATCTGGACATATATATCTTTTGTGGCCCCCAATGAGCTCCCAGGGGGCCACAAACAGGAGTTTTTCCTGTATGTAATCTTTTGGCACTCGTCCTGCTCCCTCCCTGTCCCCTCTGAGGCTGCAGATGGATGGGCATCAATCAGGCTGCACTGATGGCAATGGTGAGTCTGCATTCCTGGCAATGGTGGGTGCTGTATTCCTGGCAGTGGTGAGTGCTGCATTCCTGGCAGCGGTGGGTTCTGCATTCCTGGCAATGGTGGGGCTGCATTCCTGGCAATGGTGGGGCTGCATTCCTGGCAATAGTGGGTGCTGTATTCCTGGTAAATAGGGGTGCTGCATTCCTGGCAATGGGGGTGCTGCATTCCTGGCAATGGGGGTGCTGCATTCCTGGCAATGGGGGTTCTGCATTCCTGGCAATGGGGGTGCTGCACTCCTGGCAATGGGGGTTCTGCATTTATGGCAATGGGGGTTCTGCATTTATGGCAATGGGGGTTCTGCATTTATGGCAATGGTGGTGCTGCATTCATGGCACTTGTGAGGCTGCAGATGGGCACTGACCCTTATTTTGCTTCACAGTTCTTTATTTAACATTTTAGTTTTTTTTCCTGAAACTTTCCTCTTAAAGTGAAGGTGCGTGTTATACGCCAATAAATACAGTATATCCAAATAACACGCCCAAGCTCATCTCTTCACTACACATAAACTAAAATCTGCAATAGGTATCTGACAACCTAATATGTTTGATTATACCTGCTTTCCCCTGATGTCCCCCTCCACTGCTGTGACCTAAGGTCCCTTTCATGCACCTGTCCTTCGTTCCGTTTCAGCAGGGGATCTGTAAACTGATTCCCAGCTGAGTCATATTAGAATGAAATGGATGTCATCTTGTGATGGATAAAAAATAGACCCATGCAATCTCTATAGGTGGGCAGGTGTGCATCAGTTTGCATTAGTGTTCACTTCTAGCGAGTAGTAAGCTGCAATATAATAAATGTTTGCTTTTGGATTTAAAGCACAAATTCATCTTTCCAAAAACAAATTTAAAAAATAATAATAATAATTGAATATATTTTTGCAGATAAAAAAAGTGTGCATGATTTTCTTTTTGTACTGAAGCCTGCAGAGCATTGCACCCACAATCTCCATTGTGATTTCAGTTACAAAGCTAAAGGAAGAATGAACAAACTACAAGTGAGCTGAACAGCCCAATCAAACTACAAGTATGTCTGCCCTGGTGAAAGACTTGTAGTTTTGTCATTCCCAGCACTCTGTGAATGAATGACGCGGCTGTGTGGGTGAAGCCTCACGGTTTTCAAAAAATGACAATGGAAGCAGGGAGAGGATCCTCTGCCAGCTGGTACACGTGGGGAGCACTGGTGGCAGGAGGTGGGTGTATAGGAGCATGTTACATGTTATACCCTAAATATGGGTGTAGGGTGTAACCCACTCCTAAAAGGTAAAGGTTTCCTTTAATACCACTTTAAGTAAAGAAAGAGACGCACATTTTATTAAACGTGCTAACGGAAAGTCTATTTTCCATTTTGCCCTGGCTAAAAGTGAATCTCCCAATATTAATGCCATTTTACTAAAACATCTTTTAGAATTGGCACGACATGAAAAAAGAAGGGAGTAGAAATGTAACCAAAGAATGGACGCCAGCCAGGAAAAAAAATAAAAATTTCCTTCTTTGTTCCTTACTCCTCTTCTTACATAAAGTATGTGGTTATCATGAGATTTAATGAAATTTGATCTAAAGCTGAACTAAATGGTAAATGAGAAAATAAATACATTGAACAGCAGCAGTCTATTAAACAAGCTGGATAACACAATGCTAGGAAGAATGTTAAACAAATATTTAACCAGAACATAAACATGAACACATACAAATACAATTCAGGCATTCGGTGGTTTAGAATTTGCATTCACCACATTGTATAAAGAAGGTAAAGTGTGCATAGTGATGAAAGGGCATATAACATGAATCCAAGACGTTTGTAGAATACTTCCCCTAGTGTCTAGTGCTAAAGCTAAGCTCCAGGCAAACCTCTAAATACACAGATGAAATACATACACAAGTTCAGTTTTACCTGTCAAATGGTTTGCATTTCTGTCCACACAGTCTGACATTTACACAGAGAGGTTATATAAGACAGCCAGAAGGATCACGCCACTTTCTCACTCACAAGTAAAGCTGCAGTTTAGCAAAATAAGAGAAATATATTTTTTCTCTTTATTGACAGTAATTAAGAATGCCCCATGTTGTGCAGGCAGCCAGATTCTGGAGAAATCTTCACTGCAGGAATGCCAGTCCTCTTCCTGTCAGTTCATTTTTGGTGATGCAATGGTTAATAGGTTCAGGTCTTCATGCAGGACAGCAGTAAAGATGGAAAAGACTGTCTGAAAACTAAAAGCTAATGACCCCCCTAGTGCCAGAAATAAAGGGACCAAAGCAGACTGGCATCCACGCTCAGTGTATTTCTACAGGATTCAGCTGCCTGCATGACATGGGATATACTTCGATACTAATAAGTAATGTCACTAAACCAGTAATGAAAATCGTTTTTGTTTTAGCTAAACTTTAGCCTTAAAGTAGAACTATAGTCAAAACTTCATTTTGGATAGGGTAAGGGGGGGGGGGGGGGGGTTATAACCCCTGTCAGATTTATTTTTCCATTTGTGTCCCATTGGGGAGATTTCTGTTCAATTCTTGTCCCATAGCCAAAACAGGAAGTGAGAGAAAATCTCTGAAAATTCAGGAAATCTCTTGGGCCCCCAGCTCTCTAGTGTGCCCATTGGAACATTTCCCCTCTATTACTTTTTTTAGGGACAACCCAAAATGTGGGACTTTTTTGACTTTCAATGATAATGGTCACCAGGACAAATAAGATGAATCTCCCTAACATAGGCACAGACAGCAATAAAAACCTGAAAGGGCTTCTAATCCATCTCCCCTCGATCCAAAACTAAAAAAAAAGGTTTTGCCTTTAGTTATACATTAAGGAATAAAAAGGCGATAACCCCCTGCCCACAGACTGCTGATTGGGAATTGAAAGAGCAGCAAGCAATTAACTTGGTCATCCTTCTGCTCAGTCTGTTCTAGCCTCCTCTTTGTTTCTTGCCATCATATTGCAAGCATGCAACACCTTTGATGCCCCTCTATACCAGTCTGAGTGCTGCTGTTTAGGAGTTTGCAGAATGCTAAATCCATGTAAAATGTAAAACTAGATGCGCTGGCTGTGTAAAAAAATATCTGCATTAAAGGGGAGCTCCAGGCTCCCCCCAAATACTGTAGCTGCTGACTTTTAATATTAGGGTGCTTACCTGTCCAGACATCCAGTGGTGTCCTCACCCGAGTCGATTCTTCAATCGGCTATCGGGTGCTGGCACCGCCATCCGTCATTCACAGACACTTTTCTACTGTGCCTGTGCGAAGCGCGCTACGCTTTGTGAATGGGCCGCAGTCTTCTGGGATCTGTGAAGTCTCCCAGAAGGCTGTGGGGGAAGCAGGTACCCGATCCCCCCCAAAAGGTGCCAAATGTGGAATCAGGGGGGGGGGGCAGGCAAGCAGAACTTCCCCTTTTGGGTGGATCTCTGCTTCCATTTGTGTCTGTTATATCTGCTTGGAGTTCGGCTTTAAGACATTTCTAAACAGTGAACCAATCAGAATCAGGATTTGTTGAAGATGCACTAAAAACTAAGGTTCCTGTTTTGCATATAGTTAGGCAAATAGGAAGCATATAGGAATCAATAGGAAGCAAATGATCTAAGACACAAAAACGAACATTAAACTGAAGGAATTACAACCCTTGAAACAAATATTGTGCCTCCTAAAATGCCTATACAGTACAGGCATAATCAGTGGAACACTACCTTTAAAATATATACAAGTTGTCTTTTAAAACTCCCATTTCAAAAAAACAAAGGAAATTCAAAATCAAGGTGGATGGGGGGAATCTAACCCACTGCACTATTGTATTCTGACAATGGAGGGGACTCCTCCACTCTTGGAATACACAGATTAGCACTACAGCCACTTATCGACTGGCTATTTTCTATTTTCCAGAAGGTCTGTTCATAAGAAGTCAATCGAAAGATCGACTTCTGTTGAGTGGCAGTGGTCAAACAGGGATCGAAATTTGACTGGTCCATGATAAACCATCTGAACTTTGATCCATCTATGGCCAGCTTAAAGTGATTCTAAAGGCTGAAGGTTTGAGAGGGGTCCCTAAAAATGGTGCTTCCCTGCCAAAGCATCAGTCCCAAATGGTGGGGAACGCTAGACTGAGTGCATATTGTACATGACCGTTCTGGGGGCATCGGAATGTTCTTTCAATGGCAGGGACTGATGGGAAAGCTCTATGTCCTCTGAGATACGCTTTGTTTTATGATGGCATTATATAATTATAAATTATATTAAATATATAAACACTATTTGCTTCAGAAATTACTCAGTACAAAACCTTGACATTGTGTTTATAAAATAATCAGAGCAGAATATACGTGGGAATAACAATTCAATGTTAAACTGCAATTGCAAAGTTCTTTCTGCTAAGCCAACAGAATACATTTTGCATTTAATCTTTTACACCTACAAGGGGAGAGATCAGTTGCCTTATTGTTGGAAAACAATGGTAAATGCCAGAATTGCACAATATGCATTCAGATATTGGCATATTAAAATGAACAATGAAGTCATTGAAAGATAGCTGTATAATTCAGGCTGTATAAATCAGCCAAGGTCCCGGAGACTGATTCTTGCTACAATGAATGCGTGTTTTGCCATTACATAGACTTTTCAGCATTCCACATTGATGATATAAGGTATAAACTGTATTTTTCTAGAGATTGGATGAGAAAAAAGAGCCAAAATATTCTGATTTATAAACACATTGCCCTTCTCTCCTTTTAAAATGCATCTCTTTCGGAATTTATACTGCTCTGTAGTTTAACTATTGTATACAATTAAAGAATAAGTTCACTTTTGGTAACATGTTACACCCATATTACATGTTACACCCATATTACCATCTTACATGTTACATGTTACACCCATAATTCCATGTTACACGTTACATCCATGTTACCAGCATCCCCCCCCCCTTGATTCCCCACTGTAATAGTGGGTAGGGGATCTTCTCCGGTAACTGTCTTCCCATACTGGAGGTACAGACAGACAGCTATCCTGAGAGTCTGCGGGAGCCTGACATTGCACTTGTGATGTACTGATCATGTGTGCAATGCTCTGCAGGCTCCAGAAAAAAAATGCACATATATTTTTACCTGCAAAAATATGTGCATTTATTATTTTTGTGTATACTCATCACAATGATGCACTAAAATGGTTGGCTAGTTGCTTACCAATGAAGACTCCTGTCTCTAAGAGGCCAGACGAGGGCATCAATGAACTTCCCCCACGACAGAAACAGGGGGAAAGGTAGCGAACGCACAACTAAGCGCACTGCCCTTAAAACTGAAAACAGAATATGTAAAGAAAATTGATATAGTCACTAAAAGAAACAAACAAAAAAGGAGGGGTGTGGGAAAAGGGGAGGGGAAAACAGAAGGAAGGAAGGTAAGGGCCTCTTATGCCGCGTACACACGAAGGGACTTTGCCCGCCGGACCTAGTCCGGCGGACAATCCGCCGGACTTTCCAGCGGGGCTTCGCCAGACTTTCTGAGCGTGTGACTTGCCCACACACGCCCGGACTTCTCCGGCGAACAATCCGCTGGACAAAGTCCGCGGGACTTTTGAAAATGAACGGACTTGCCCACACACGGAGCAGTCCGTTCATTTAGAACGTAACTTCAGGTACGTAGCTAGTGTAGGCAGTTAAGGTCGGCAGGCTAGCTCCGTCACCTGGCATGGATTTAAAGGGACTCCCCACGCCGAAAAAAACGGCGTGGGGGTCCCCCCCAAATCCATCTCAGACCCTTATCCGAGCACGCAGCCCGGCAGGCCAGGAAAGGGGTGGGGACGAGCGACCGCCCCCCCCTCCTGAGCCGTACCAGGCCGCGTGCCCTCAACATGGGGGGTGCCCTGGGGAAAGGGGGGCCGTGCGGCCCCCCCCACCCCAAAGCACCTTGTCCCCATGTTGATGAGGACAAGGGCCTCTTCCCGACAACCCTGGCCGTTGGTTGTCGGGGTCTGCGGGCGGGGGCTTATCGGAATCTGGGAGCCCCCTTTTATAAGGGGGCCCCCAGATCCCGGCCCCCCCACCCTATGTGAATGAGTATGGGGTACGATGTACCCCTACCCATTCACCTAAGGTGTAAAATGTAAAGTAAAAAAACACACTTTTGAAAAAATAATTTATTGCACTGCTCCGGGGGGTCTTCTTCCGTCTTGGGGGTCTTCTCGCCGGACTCCTCTGCCATTTACCTAGCTCTTTTACCGAGCGTGACGGCCCCCCTTTCCCCAGGGCACCCCCATGTTGAGGGCACACGGCCTGGTACGGCTCAGGAGGGGGGGATGGGGCGCTCGCTCGTCCCCACCCCTTTCCTGGCCTGCCGGGCTGCGTGCTCGGATAAGGGTCTGAGATGGATTTGGGGCGTTTTTCGGCGTGGGGAGTCCCTTTAAATCCATGCCAGGTGACGGAGCTAGCGCACCGGCATTTACTGCCTACGTTAGCTACGTACCTGAAGTCACGTGCTAAATGAACGGACTTTCCGATGAGCGGCAAGTCCGTTCATTTCAAAAGTCCGGCGGACTAGCCTACTAATGGCGGGATTGTCCGCCGGACTGCCAAGTCCAGCGGATAATTTTTAAAACAAAACTTAAAACTTTAGTCCGCTGGATTTTTTGGAAAAAAGTCCGTCGGAGGCCCACACACGAGGGGATTGTCCGCTGGACTTGAGTCCAGGGGATAATCCCGCGGGATAGTCCCTTCGTGTGTACGCGGCATTAGAGACACAAGTCCACATTGGTAAGCAACCAGCCAAATACTCTGGTGCATCGTGATAATTTTACTCATTACTCGTTATCTATATCATGCTTCTGTATTTGATTGACATCATGTTTTGTTTCAGAATACATTTTGCTTTTTTACTCCTGAAGAAGCTAATAGATCCATGAAAAAATGTAGAGGAGCAACCATCACCCCTGTTTCCACCCCTAGGGGTGCTAGATTATTCTGTGACTTAACCTAACACAATGTTTTGTCATTCCATATGATTTTATCTTTGTATTCACGTATATGGAAAAACATTTTTAGTTTTTGTATTAAGGATCTTAATTTTTATGTAATTTCAAATGTGTTATCAATGGGTATCAAGATAGTCCATTAATCCTGCTTTAGGGTAATTTTTCCTTGTTTTTCAATTTTGGAAAAAATGACAGGTGGGGACAAACAGATTGCAGTCAGGGGTGTAGAATGTGCCCTATGGCCCTAATGAAGGAGCTATGGCTGTTCCTCCCGCCATAGAGAGAGTCCCCCACCCAAGCTAGGAATCTGTACACAGAGTGACAACACAGGCCACCCCCACCTGTCACCTGTGAAGTCATGTAAAAAAACATTATCACAGCTGAAACAAAGAGGAGAATATAAACTGAAAATAGGGGGCTCCTGGCTGTCAGTGAGTAAGAACAGGAGGTTGCTGCGTGAACCTCCCCACACCCTTCATGGCCTACTGCAACCCCTTTAGAACATAAATGTTAGGTTCCTCAAGTCTGTATTTAGTAACTTTTAAAGCAAAACGCAGAGGACTCAATAAATCCAAAATTAAAATACGAATCTGCTTCTGTTGCGTGTTATCAGCCCCACCACTGTACTACCCTGCTCATCTGCCCCACCACTGTACTACCCTGCTCATCTGCCCCATCTCTGTACCCCCCTGCTCATCTGTCCCACCACTGTAACATCCTGTACATCTGCCCCACCAATGTTCCCCCTTTCTCATATGCCCCACCACTGTACCTCTATGCACATCTGCTCCACCACGGAACCATCTTCTCATCTGTTTTAACACTGAACTTATCTGCTCATCTGCCCCACCACTGTAACCCCCTTTCTCATCTGCCCCACGACCATTACCTCCTGCACATCCCACTTCTGTTCCCCCTGCTCTTCTGCCCCACCACTGTAACCCCCTGCTCATGTGTTCCACTGATGTACCTCCTTTCTCCTCTGCACATTTGCCCCACCTCTGTACCCCCTGCTCCTCTGCCCCACCGCTGTAACCCCCCGCTCATCTGTTCTAATGTTCTAATGTACCTCCTTTCTCCTCTGCCCCAACACTGAACCCCCTTCTCATCTGACCCAACACTGACCCCCCCCCCCATCTGTTCAGTATTAAGTGACACAAAGGTTCAGGCTCGCCACGCTTCGGGCACAGTCTCGCTTCGCTCGGCTATTTTTTATTCTAACTCTATGTCCACTTGGATGGTGAGGCTTGAACCTGGACTCAGTGCGCAGGCGCCGTTCATCTTCGGAGACCTTCGGTGTCTCCTTGTCCTCCTTACTGCGCAAGCGCAGTACAGGGCGCACACTATCTGACGGGGGACAGTATTCGACACAACACCGGGGGTTGCCTACCCCTGAACTAGACTCTTCTAGCTCTTGAAGCCTAAAATTGTTTGCATCATATTGTGCTTCATAAAAATGTTCACTGACACTTTTACAACTCATAAATTTCTGCATGCAGTACATACTGTGGTTCAGGCCATTATTATTTGAATTATGTAAGTCAGCAAAGTGCTTTAGCAGCTGTTGGAATTAGGTGGGTGCGGCTCTCAGTAAATCTAGTGTGCCTCCTAAAGTGGTTTCAAGCTCAGTCTGTCCCTCTGACAGCCCTTTGTACCCGACAGAAGAAGAAAAACAAAATGTGGCTTTAAGGACAGATTCTGCCTGACAGGCGCTATACATAGAATACAATATATAATGGGACAGAATGAATCCATTTTTAGCCAGGATCCCGGTGTCTATAGTCTAGGATTATGACGATTTTTTGAATCTCACCAACAGAAGACAGTGGAAGTCAAGGCAAACCTTCAAATTCACAGCTGAAATATGTACAAGTGAGATGTCTTACCTGACAAAAAATGTGAAAGTTTGTTTTCAGCTAATTTTGTAGACATCCCTGTCATTCAGCACTGTCATGACCTCACCTCACCTTTCTCTACTGTAGTTAAAGCGGTATTAAACTCAAAAGAAAACATTTAGAACACTGCAGCTTACTAATTCTTAGATGTGATGACTGCAGTAGTTTTCTTTTTTAGGCTCAGTCTTTCCTTTATTTTCACCTGGTGATCCAGTCAGTGATTGGTTTGCTGTGACTGCTTATAAAGTGTTAGCTGGAGTTCAGCTTTAATTTGCTAGTGTATTTAAATCTGCTAATCCATCAAACACTCTCCTCTCCAGGACTGACAATGATGCCAAAGGTGTTTCTGTTGCTTCTTCATTCAGAGTGTGGACACTCTAATAGAGGATGTGAGTTATTAGCCAGACCAACAGGTGAAAACAGAGGGAAAAAAGCCTAAAAAACTAAACAAATGCAGCCACCACATAATGACTGGTAAGCTACAATACAGTATATACAATTTTTAGTTTTAGGACCACTTCAGCCATTGCCTGGGTACATAAAGCATGTTATATACTATATATACCTATACTGTATATATGAGTGTGTGAATGTGTATATATATATATATATATATATATATATATTTTAGGGCTGTCACTGATTATAATTTTCATGTTCGATTAATCAAATTTTTTTTAATCGATTAATCGACTAATTTTGATTAATTATAAACGCACATACAGATCTAACTACTTTTAGCTGATCTCCTTGCATTGCAACTCTGCATTAGTCAGTGGTAAATGTGGTATACACTATATACAATCACCCGACACTAGTTAGTTTCCACAATCCATGACTTAACTTCACAGTTCACACAAATACGTTTTAAATTCAAACTGTAGCACTGACGTAAGTAATTTTTTTCCACAGAAGCGTGACAATCCCTCCACCTCCCGGTCTAACTAATCACTCTCACCTTATGGCATGGACCCCTGTGCAAACAGGTGGTCATGCAAGCGGGTATCAAAAGGGTTAACACGGACCATAAACTTCTCTCACGTCTCCTTAGATCTCAGCAAGGATGCCAGGTCATGGGTAGAAAGAAAAGATCTAAGTGCTCACCGCTTAAGTATAAGATTACATTTTTGTGTTCAAACACAAACTACTCACATAAAGATGATAAAAACACAGCTTGTAAACCCGACAATCATGTTAGTTCCGTAGGGCAGCAGCGGGTGACGTCATGCGTAGCTCCTCCCCCGTACGCTTTACGTTCAATCAGAACTTCAATGTCACCGGACTCCTCCCCCCTTCCCTTCGTTAGCAGACGGAGGCACTTGGGGAAGGGGGAGGAGTCCGGTGACATTTATGTCTGTGACGTCACCGGATCTCCGACGGAACTCCCTGAGGACCCGGAAGCCGGCAGAGAGGTGAGTACCGATCAAAAAGAATAAACGATTAATCGAGAAATTAATCTTTAATTTCCACAGCCCTAATATATATATATATATATATATATATATATATATATATACACACACACACACACACACACACACACACACACACACACACACACACGCTCAATTACCAAAATTATTGGGATGCCTGCCTTAACACACACACACAGACTTTAATGGCATTCCAGTCTAAGGGCCGGTTCACACTTGTGCAATGCCAGACATCGCATGTAATTCACAGCGCACTGCTGTTCACATTACATGCGATGTCTGTGCGGTGCAATATCAGCCATACGAATAGCCCTTAGTCCGTAGGGTTAAATATTGCAGCAATAACAGCTTCAACTATTTTGGGAAGGCTGTCCACATGGTTTAGGAGTGTGTCTATGGGAATGTTTGACCATTCTTCCAGAAGCGCATTTGTGAGGTCAGGCACTGATTTTGGATGAGAAAGACTGGCTCGCAGTCTCCGCTCTAATTCATTCCAAAGGTGTTCTATCGGGTTGAGGTCAGGACTCTGTGCAGGCCAGTCAAGTTCCTCCACCCCAAACTCGCTCATCCATATCTTTATGGAGCTTACTTTGATCAGCAGCTTCACTACCTCTTCTATCTTTGGTCCTTGATTAGTTCCACCTCTGCACTCAACCCCTTAGCAACAATCAGTTCTTGAGTTACATTTTGTCTGCTACCATAGCTTGCTTATCTCCTATCCACAATCTTTCTCTTTGTTCCTCATCCATGTTCAGAACCACTCTATACATTCTCCCAATAGCACATGACCACATCATGCTCAGGCTCAGCCTGTCCATGAGATTGCCTTTTCACTCTTCTCCTTGCCCACAGTAATCTACTTTCTGCCTCCTCTCGTACACTCTGGTACTTCATAGTTTCATAGTTAGTAAGGTAGAATAAAGACACCAGTCCATCCAGTTCAACCTGAGTGAGTGTCTACAATTGTCCCTATTCCTGTACATTGCATACTCACATCGGTCTCTACCCTCTAGGGGGGCCCACAATCCAAGGACCCCATTCATATATTGGGGCTAATTTTTTGGACAGAAGCCAATTAACCTACCTGCATGTCTTTGGATTGTGGGAGGAAACCGGAGTACCCGGAGGAAACCCACGCAGGCACAGGGAGAACATGCAAACTCCAGGCAGGTAGTGTCATGGTCGGGATTTGAACCAGCGACCCTTCTTACTGCTAGGTGAGAGTGCTAACCACTACACCACTGTGCCGCCCCACTTAAAGTGGATCTTCCCTGCATCTGAGCATCGCAAACCAAAAACACTATTTAATAATTTTTTTTAATTCAAAGTAAACTCCCCCATTTCTCCATGCTTTATTTTGTTGAGAAATCACTTTGAAAAACAGAGCAGATGGCAGATGATTCATGTAGCATTTACATCCTGGAATCCATCTGCCATTAGCTGAGGCATGCAGGCAGGGGAGTGTGCTTAGCTGAGAAAACCCTCCTCCCCTCCAATGCAAGGTCAAGGCACAAGCCAGAGGTCAGATGGAGTTTCCTATGCTTGGAGACAGATACTAGTGGACAAGAGAACATCTTGGTGAAGTTCAACCACTTCATATACACAAGCTTTCTGAGTGAAGGATCAAAAGGCTTCTTGTAGTCAAATTCCTAGCAGAAAGGTTAAAAGGAGTTACCAGACCGAGGGAGAGACTCTGAGAACAAACTCATCAAAAAGTTATTAAGCATGCAGGGGGTACAAAATCACAAACTATTCCTTACCACCCTAAAGAAGACCCGCAGACAAAGCAGTGGAGCTGTACCCTTAAAACCAAAAGGAGAATGAAGATGGCTAGGAGAAAGATCTGGTGATGGAATGGCTGTAGCAATCTGATCCCACTGTTGTCATCCCATCTTTTCTTGAAAATAACTCAAGATCATTGGAGCTGATGCAACTTGATCTTGCAGGAATTGGGCCTTGGGAGGTCATGGTGCCCCAAAAAAATGTTTTTCTTGCAAAGCACTGGATGGACCTTTGCAAAGAAAATTACTGTTTGTAATTACTGTAAGCAGCTACAGAAAAAAAGTGTGGTGCCACATTAATATTGATGTTGCAAATTATAGCATCTGCTGTCCCATTTAAAGTAATGGTAGCAGGTCTGCAGCAGTGGAATGCGATTTTTACACTGGCAGGTATAAGGATGTAGTCACAGTGGTTGGGAATGCTCACAAAGACCAGACATAGGAATGATAGTAGCATCTGAGTTTTTGTTATGGTCTGCGGCAATGAAATGGGAAACTTAAGATACAGCAAAAGCAAAAATCTGGGAGGTGGCATTATCCCCCACAAATATAATCAGCAGCTTTTGGATTAGGAGCTTGGTAGCTGCTGCTGATCCAGGACTGATTCAGTTTACAAAATGTGAAAGCTTTGGTCAATCCTTGTGACCTAATTGTCTGGGGGGCATCCATTCATAGGTTCTCTACAGCCTCTCTTGACCACAGATAATTAGCCACCATGTAATGCAAATGCTGTTGATAGGTGCTTGCAACAGAAAGCTGCACGCCCTCAGGAATGAATTTTTTTTTAAAAGGCATCACTCAGGTAGTCTCCTTTTTCCCCGCTCCCCTTTTCACTGAAAGGAGGGGTTCCCCTGTTGTCCATGTGTCTCATCCTGTGATTCCTCTGAGCTGGCAGGATGAGCTCTGCAACTTTCTCCTTTTAATGTGGTTTAAGGGAGGTTGCCATTCAACAATAGTGCTGCCCATTGACACAATTTCTAGTGTCCTTTTGCAGGGTCTGGAGCAAATTAGTGAAGGGAGGGGAACCTGAGTCCTCAGTACTGCTAAGGACATTATTGTCCTGAGCCCCCCCCCCCCCCCCCAGCTACATACTATACCACATACTATACCTGGGGTTTGGGAGGCATGAAATCCACTCTTCAGAGACTGTCCCGTGTTATCTTCATCCTCAATGCTGTTGTGCCCCTCCTCCTTCTGTGCTTGCTTTAACTTTACATGGATGGTGTCCAGGGCCAGATTAAAAGCCAGCCCTGGAAAAATGTCATACCCAACAGCATAAGGTCATTATTTTCTCGTTCATAAAAGGGAAAACCATGCGTTTTAAAGCACATTTGAAGAATGTATTATATATAGATGAGACAGATATAAAAGCACATATATATATATATATATATATATATATATATATATATATATAAATAAAAGCAAATTACAGTTAAAAGTGGTAAAAGTGTAGCAATAATCAAGGGGGACCCCAGGAACTCTGGAAATGTGGGGGAGACTCTGGTGACTAGTAGACATGGGAACTGTCAAAAAATGTGTTTAGTTTCGTCCCGTTTCGTATATAAAAAAATTCGGAATTCGGAATTCGTGTACGAAATTCCGTTCGAATTCGTACGAAATACGAATTTCGTACGAATCGTAATTTTTTTTCCGAATCGTTACGAATCGTTAGTAAAGTTACGAATCGTTACGAATCGTTACGAATCGTTAACGCGGCTAATGAATTGTCGGTTCTCATAACACAGAGAACAATTTGAAATCCAAATCCAACTACAAATATCAAATTTCAACTAATATGAAAGAAATTATAATAGCGGATATAACGAATGCTTCGAATGAATTCAAGATTCAGTGGGGGTCCCCCCAAATTCAATAACCAGGCCCTTCAAGTCTGGTATGGATATTAAGGGGAACCCCAGCCAAAAAAAAAAATGGCGTGGGGTCCACCCCAAATATCCATACCAGACCCTTCAGGGATGGATTTTAAGGGGAACCCGGCAAAAAAAAAAAAAATGGCGTGGGGTCCCCCTCAAAATCCATACCAGACCCTTTATCCGAGCACGCAACCTGGCAGGCCGCAGGAAAAGAGGGGGGGACGAGAGCGGCCCCCCCTCCCGCCTGAACCGTACCAGGCCACATGCCCTCAACATTGGGAGGGTGCTTTGGGGGTCTGAGACCCCTCAAAGCACCTTGTCCCCATGTTGATGGGGACAAGGGCCTCATCCCCACAACCCTGGCCGGTGGTTGTGGGGTCTGCGGGGGGCTTATCGGAATCTGGAAGTCCCCTTTAACAAGGGGACCCCAAGATCCCGGCACCCCCCCCTGTGTGAAATGGTAAGGGTACAAAAGTACCCCTACCATTTCACCAAAAAAGTGTCAAAAATTGTAAAAATGACAGGAGACGGTCTTTGACAATTCCTTTATTTAAATCTTCTTTCTTCTGGTCTTCCTTCTTCCTTTCTTCATCCTTCGGTTTCTTCATCTTCTCCTTCCGGCATCTTCTTCCATCATCGTCTTCCTCCGATCCGCTTCTTCTTGCTCCGGTCTTCTCGTCCTTCTCGTCCGGCATCAGCGTCGGCGTCTGTTCTCGGGCCGCTCCTCGCAATGGGAGGCTCCCGCTGTGTGAGGCTTCGCTCCGTCTGACAGGTCTTTTATAACGGAGGGCACCTGGTAACCCCGCCCCCTCTGATGCACGGGGACGTCATGGGGACTTCCCTATGGCTTTTCCCATGATGTCAGAGGGGGGCGGGGTCACCAGGTGCCCTCCGTTATAAAAGACCTGTCAGCCGGAGCGAAGCCTCACACAGCGGGAGCCTCCCATTCCAAGGAGCGCCCCAGAAGAGACGCCGACGCCGATGCCGGACGAGAAGACCGGCGCAAGAAGAAGCGGATCGGAGGAAGAAGATGATGGAAGAAGAAGATGGAAGAAGATGACTGAAGGAGAAGATGAAGAAACCGAAGGATGAAGAAAGGAAGACCAGAAGAAAGAAGATTTTAATAAAGGAATTGTCAAAGACTGTCTCCTGTCATTTTTACAATTTTTGACACTTTTTTGGTGAAATGGTAGGGGTACTTTTGTACCCCTTACCATTTCACACAGGGGGGGGCGGGATCTGGGGGTCCCCTTGTTAAAGGGGGCTTCCAGATTCTGATAAGCCCCCCGCCCGCAGACCCCCACAACCACCGGCCAGGGTTGTGGGGATGAGGCCCTTGTCCCCATCAACATGGGGACAAGGTGCTTTGGGGGTCTCAGACCCCAAAGCACCCTCCCAATGTTGAGGGCATGTGGCCTGGTACGGTTCAGGTGGGAGGGGGGCCGCTCTCATCCCCCCTCTTTTCCTGCGGCCTGCCAGGTTGCGTGCTTGGATAAAGGGTCTGGTATGGATATTTAGGGGGACCCCACGCCATTTTTTTTTGGCTGGGTTCCCCTTAATATCCATAGCAGACCTGAGGGGCCTGGTTATTGAATTTGGGGGGACCCCCACGCTTTTTTTATCAATGACTTCAATGAATGACTGTTCTCTGTGTTACGGATCCGACAATTCATTTTCCGGCAATAGCCGCGAGTGATTTTAAATAGCTTTTTTTCCTGCAAAAATGACATTGTGCAGGAACAGTTCTCTATATTAGATATACTGAATCTCGAATGCAGTCGAAGCATTCGTTATATCCGCTATTATAATTTCTTTCATATTAGTTGAAATTAGATATTTGGTAGTAGTTGTATTCGAATTGTTCTCTGTGTTACGGGAACCGGCAATTAGCCGCAAGTGATTTTAAATAGCTTTTTTTCATGCAAAAATGACACTTTGTACAGAGACAGTTCTAAGCACGGGAAACATGACCCCCTTCATAGGCATACTACTCTATAGTATATCTATGAAGGGGGGCATGTTTCCCGTGCTTAGAACTGTCTCTGTACAAAGTGTCATTTTTGCAGGAAAAAAAAGCTATTTAAATCACTCGCGGCTAATTGCCGGTTCCCGTAACACACAGAGAACAATTCGAATACAACTACTACCAAATATCTAATTTCAACTAATATGAAAGAAATTATAATAGCGGAAATAACGAATGATTCGAATGATTCGAGATTCAGTATATCTAATATAGAGAACTGTTCCTGCACAGTGTAATTTTTGCAGGAAAAAAAAGCTATTTAAAATCACTCGCGGATATTGCGGGCAAATGAATTGTCGGATCCGTAACACAGAGAACAGTCATTCATTGAAGTCATTGATAAAAAAAAGCGTAGGGGTCCCCCCAAATTCAATAACCAGGCCCTTCAGGTCTGCTATGGATATTAAGGGGAACCCCAGCCAAAAAAAAAAAATGGCGTGGGGTCCCCCTAAATATCCATACCAGACCCTTGAGGTCTGGAATGGATTTTAAGGGGAACCCCAGCCCAAAAAAATGGCGTGGGGTCCCCCTCAAAATCCATACCAGACCCTTTATCCGAGCACGCAACCTGGCAGGCCGCAGGAAAAGAGAGGGGGACGAGAGTGCCCCCCCCCTCCCGCCTGAACCGTACCAGGCCACATGCCCTCAACATTGGGAGGGTGCTTTGGGGTCCCCCCCAAAGCACCTTGTCCCATGTTGATGAGGACAAGGGCCGCCTCATCCCCACAACCCTGGCCGGTGGTTGTGGGGGTCTGTGGGCGGGGGGCTTATCGGAATCTGGAAGCCCCTTTAACAAGGGGACCCCCAGATCCCGCCCCCCCTGTGTGAAATGGTAAGGGGTACAAAAGTACCCCTACCATTTCACCAAAAAAGTGTCAAAAATTGTAAAAATGACAGGAGACGGTCTTTGACAAATCCTTTATTTAAATCTTCTTTCTTCTTTCTTCTGGTCTTCCTATTTCCTTTCTTCATCCTTCGGTTTCTTCATCTTCTCCTTCCGTCATCTTCTTCCATCTTCTTCTTCCTCCGATCCGCTTCTTCTTGCTCCGGTCTTCTCGTCCTTCTCGTCCGGCATCGGTGTTGGCGTCTCTTCTGGGCCGCTCCGCGCAATGGGAGGCTCCCGCTGTGTGAGGCTTCGCTGCGTCTGACAGGTCTTTTATAACGGAGGGCACCTGGTGACCCCGCCCCCTCTGACGTCATGGGGAAAGCCATAGGGAAGTCCCCATGACGTCCCTGTGCGTCAGAGGGGGACGGGGTTACCAGGTGCCCTCTGTTATAAAAGACCTGTCAGACGCAGCGAAGCCTTACACAGCGGGAGCCTCCCATTGCGCGGAGCGGCCCATAAGAGACGCCGATGCCGGACGAGAAGGACGAGAAGACCGGAGCAAGAAGAAGCGGATCGGAGGAAGAAGAAGATGAAAGAAGAAGATGGAAAAAGATGACGGAAGGAGAAGATGAAGAAACCGAAAGGATTGAGGAAAGGAAGAAGGAAGACCAGAAGAAAGAAGATTTTAATAAAGGAATTGTCAAAGACCGTCTCCTGTCATTTTTTACCATTTTTGTCACCTTTTTTGGTGAAATGGTAGGGGTACATTTGTACCCCCTTACCATTTCACACAGGGGGGGCCGGGATCTGGGGGTCCCCTTGTTAAAGGGGAATTCCAGATTCCGATAGGCCCACCGCCCGCAGACCCCCACAACCACCGGCCAGGGTTGTGGGGATGAGGCCCTTGTCCCCATCAAAAATTCGTACGAATTCGTACGAAACTAATCGTACATGTCTAGTGACTAGGGATAAGCTTCGAGTTCGAGTTGAACTCATGCTCGACTCGAACATTGCCTGTTCGCCTGTTCTCCGAACAGCAAACAATTTGGGGTGTTCGTGGCAAATTCGAAAAGCCGTGAGCACCCTGTAAAAGTCTATGGGAGAAATCTAAAGTGCTCATTTTAAAAGCCTATATGCAAGTTATTGTCATAAAAAGTGTTTGGAAGTCATTGAAAGTCATTGATAAAAAGGGTGGGGTTTCCCGCAAATTCAATTACCAGGCCCTTCAGGTCTGGTATGGATATTAAGGGGAACCCTGGGTCAAATAAAAAAAAATTATGTGGGGTTCCCCCTAAATATCCATAGCAGACCCTTATCCGAGCACGCAACCTGGCAGGCCACAGGAAAAGAGGGGGGAAGAGAGAGCGCCCCCCCTCCTAAACTGTACCAGGCCACATGCCCTAAACATTGGGAGGATGCTTTGGGGGTCTGTGACCCCTCAAAGCACCATGTCCCCATGTTGATGAGGATAAGGGTCTCATCCCCACAACCCTGGCCGGTGGTTGTGGGGGTCTGTGGGCGGGGGGCTTATCAGAATCTGGAAGCCCCCTTTAACAAGGGGACCCCCAGATCCCGCCCCCCCTGTTTGAAATGGTAAGGGGGTACAAAAGTTCCCTTACCATTTCACAAAGAAAGTGTAAAAAATCCTTTATTAAAAATAAAAAAAATAAAATAAAAAAATTCCAACGGTGGTAATCCACTCTTGCTATCCAGCGGTGGGTGATCTCTTCTCTGGGGTCCAGCGATGGCTGATCTCTTCTCCGACGTCCAGTGCAGCGCATCCTGTCTCCATGGAGACACTGAGGGTAACCCGTCTTAGCAGTGGAGGAACGGGCCACTCGTCATCTGACCCTGCCCCCCTCTGATGCCACGCAAGGGGGAAGCTGGGCTTCCCCAATGACGTACGGGTGACCCCGCCCCCTCTGATGTAATAGAAACCTGCGTTACATCAGAGGGGGTGGGGTCACCCGTACGTCACTGGGGAGGGGTCACAGAATGTTGAGGCCATGTGGCCTGGTACGGTTCACTCTCTCGTCCCCCCTCTTTTCCTGCAGCCTGACAGGTTGCGTGCTCGGATAAGGGTCTTGTATGGATTTTGAGGGGGACCCCCATGTAACTTTTTTTTATTTGACCCGGGGTTCCCCTTAATATCCATGCCAGACCTGAAGGGCCTGGTAATTGAATTTGTGGGGAACCCCACACTTTTTTTTTTTTATCAATGACTTTCAATGACTGTTCTCTGTATTACGGGACCAGACAATTCATTATAGCCGCGAGTGGTTTTAAATAGCTTTTTTTCCTGCAAAAATTACACTTTGTGCAGGGACAGTTCTAAGCAAGGGAAACATGCGCCCCTTTACAGACATACTATACACACCCCCCAGGTACGAAATTTAAAGAAATATTACACTTTTATTGTTTCATTTTAAGCATTATTAAAATCACTGCTTCTGAAAAAACGGGCGTTTTTAAAACTTTTTTTTGGATTGATACATGTCCCCTGGGGCAGGACCCAGGGCCCCAAACACTTTTTATGACAATAACTTGCATATTAGCCTTTAAAATTAGCACTTTTGATTTTGAACGTTCAAGTCCCATAGACTTTAATAGGGTTCTAAAGTTCACACAAACTTTAGGTCTGTTTGCAGGTTCTGGTGCGAACCGAACAGGGGGGTGTTCGGCTCATCCCTACTGGGGACCAGAGACCACCTTCTGCAGAAAGAATACACGGTAAGGGGGTACTGGGGGGGGGGTACTGATATAAGGGGGAAACCTTTATATCAGTGCCCCCTTACAATATTGTATTCACTCCCCCTCTCACATCAGTGACCCCCCCCAGAATGGCCTGGTGGCGCTGTCACTGACCTCCTCTCAGGTGCACCGTGCAGGGCTCAGTTAGTCGGCTACCCTATAGTCTCCTTTCCACAGTCCACACACGTCTGACTTCTCCCATGACCCCCATCCCCGCGGCACTCCCCCTCTTGACTCCTCTCCAGACTCCCTCAGACTGCAGACTTGATAAAAGACAAGAGATGGTCAGAGGTTGCAGACATGATACAAGAGATGGTTAGAGGCTGCAGACATGGTATAGGAGATGGTCAGAGGCTGTGGACATGATACAGGAGATGATCAGAGGCTGAAGACATGATTGTCACGTACCTGACGGGTGAGCCTGACGTGCAGCAGGAAGGCCTCGCGTATAACCCCGGCTCAGGGACCACCAATGTTATGAACAGTGGCCACAAGAGCCGAGTGGTGTAAAGCCCCATACACACGGTCGGATTTTCCGATGGATTCTGTCCTATCGGACAATGTTGTCAGAAATTCCGACCGTGTGTAGGCACCATCGGACAGTTTCCATCGGATTGTCCGACGGACCAAGTCCTATCTCCTGCTGGATAGATTTTTTGACAACAAAGTCCGATCACACCAATTCCGATCTTGTGTAGCGAATTCCGACGGACAAAGTGCTACGCATGCTCAGATCACATTACAAGACCAAAGCTATTGGCTACTAGCCTCTACGTAGTCCCGTCGTAGGCAACAAACGTCACCACGTTCAGAATGATCGGATTTTCCGACAACTTTGTCCGACCGTGTGTATGCAAGACCAACATCGGACAAAGTACGACGGACAGGATCCGACGGAACTGGTCCTCGGATAATCCGAGCGTGTGTATGGGGCATAAGAGTGCCTGGATCGTCTTTTGTGCAACTGATGATCTCCCAGAGTAGACCAGCAAGTAACAGCAGGTGTAGTTAGCTCCGCAGACAGGAAGCAGGATTCAGGAAGCTGGTAGATGCAGAGCTGTGGGGACACTGGATGCGTGGTCAGACAAACCGGTGGCCTCAACCTCATACTCTTTGCCATTTATGGTCACAGGTTCTGGTGGTCTGGAGACTCTGGGAAGGAATCAGGCACTGCAGGTTTCAAAAGGAAGTCGTGGAAAACTGGATGGATCTTGAAAGACTCAGGTAATGATAGTTCATAAAATACATCATTCAGTTACCTTTTCACTAGGAATGGTCCCACAAATCTAGGTGGCAGCTTTTTGGAGGAATGTGACAACTTAAGATTTGTGGTTGCCAGCCATACCTGGTCTACAGGGTGGAGGGTCAGTTCTCCTCTTCCTCTCATAGGCCTTCTTGTTCGCTGACAGCGATTTGGTGATTGTTTCCTGTAGCAGCTTATTGTTGTGAAGAAGAAACTCCACTGTGTCTTCAGCAGCAGGGGCTGTAGCATCTGGATTTAAGTCAGGCAGAAAGGAAGGGAGGAAACCATAATTAGAGAAGAAGGGAGACTGACCTGTGGAGGAGTGACTGGCATTGTTGTATCTGCGATATCTGCCAGTGGCAGCAGCGATACCAGTCATCCTGAACAAAGGAGGAGACGAAGCAGCGGATATACTGCTCCGGTGTCTGGTTGGTCCTTTCTGTCTGCCCATAGGTCTGAGGGTGGTAGGCAGAGGACAAGGATATTTCAATTATGGAGGCTCCACATGTTCGTGGGACCCCGTGAAGCCTCACTATTTCCCTGATGAATACCCGGCCCATCTCCATGGCTGAAGGGGTACCCTTCAGTGTGGCAGAAAAAGGGCCATCTTGGTTTAGCGGTCCATGGCCTGTCAGGGACTGATAATGATCGGAGGAGAACCCAGGCTTGGCTTTTGGTATTCTTGCTTCGGGTGAATACTACACAGTAATTCACAAATCTTTTGCAGGTGTCTTCCAGGTTCGGCCACCAGAATATGCGCCTCAGGAGCTCAAGTGTCTTGTGTATCCCAAAATGACTTGTAAAGGGGTGATCATGGCAGAGAACCAGAATGGTTAAGCGTACATTTTCAGGCACAAATACCTTGTCTTTGTTCCAGAGCAGTCCCTCCTGAATTGTCAACGTGACCCCTAGAAGGCTGGGAGCACCTGCCGAAGCCTGCTTCATCCAGAAAAGAAGGTCAGTCTGTAAGAAATTCCCTTCTGAGGGGATGGTGTCTGATACAAGTGGCTCCCTGGGGTCATCAAACATATGAGACAGCACATCCGGTTTCACATTTTTCAAGCCCTTCCGATAGGTGATGTGAAACACAAATCGGGAGAAGAACAGGGCCCAGCGTGCTTGGCGCGGCTTCAAACGCTTAGTGGTCCTGACATACTCTAAGTTCTTGTGGTCTTTATAGACCAGTATTGGATGAGCTGCTGCTTCGAGAAGGTATCTCCATTCCTCCAGTGCTGCTTTTATGGCTAGCAGTTCCCGGTCTCCAACGTCGTAGTTCCTTTCCGCTAGGGAAAGCTTGCAGGAAAAAAAGGCCACAGGGTTTAATAGATCCTTGGGTCCTTGTCGTTGGGAGATGACTGCTCCAATGGCCACCTGGATGCGTCTACCTCCAACACATATGGCAGGGATGGATCAGGGTAAATGAGGACAGGTGTCAAAGGCAGCCTGGGTTTTTCATTGGAAGCAGAGGTTATATTTGGGGGTATATATGGGGTAATGATAGCAGAAAAGCCTCGGATTAACCTCCTATAAAAATTTGCGAATCCCACAAATCGTTGTACCCCCTTTTTGTCAGTCGGTGCGGGCCAGTCCAGAATGGCCGAAACTTTCTGGGAATCCATTTTGATGCCTTCGGGTAAGATCACCAACCACAGGAACTGGATATTGCACTGTTCAAATTCACACTTCTCACCCTTGGCATACAGCCCATGTTGGTAAAGCCGATTGAGGGACTCATGGATGTAGTCTTTTAATACCTCCTGTTCTCACTTGGCGAGGAGGGTAGTTCCTACCAATAGGGATTTCCGCTCCAGGAAGTAGTTAAATGGGGCAGTCATATGGCCGATGCAGGGGAAGTGCATCAGCCCCTCGTTTGCTAAACACATCCAAGAAATCATGGTAGTGTTCGGGCACAACTTGTGGCACCTCAGGTTCAGAGTCCATGCAGAACAATGTGGAGGCCGTAGCTAGAGGCTACGGTAGACAGTGTTCCTGGCAGTAGGTGGAATGAAACTGGATTCTTCCTGTGGCCCAGTCAATTTGTGGGTTTTGTGCCCGTAGCCAGGGTATGCCCAAAATTACAGGAAACAAAAGGGATGCAATGATTTTGAGGCTAAGGATCTCCTTGTGTAGGGAGAAGGTCAGTACAGGAAGAGGAAATGTGTCTAGAGGAACTGCAAGCCCCAGAGTCAATAATGGCCGTGACTGGCACTTCCCTTTCTGGCAACTGAAATGAAATAGGGAGAGTGAGATGGGTGACACTGATAGAAGAAGGAATGTGGTTGACAGACGATATGGTTCGCCACTTACGTGTCTTGGCTGGACATGTGCGTACGTATTGGCTAGTTCCCCCACAATAGAGACAAGTTGTTTTGTTGGCGGTAAAGGCGTACTTCAGGAGACAGAGGGGGCATACTAGACCAAGCTGCATGGGCTCCGGTGCTTTGGCTGCAGGACTGGCTGAAACAGGCTGGATGGTAGCCGGATAGGTGGGAGCTGGGTTTCGAGGCATTACCCAAACTGGACGCTGCTGCTTGGCGGACCTCTCTAATTGCGCTCACAGAGCCTGCAGTCAATCTGGATAGCCAGCATACCTCCCAACTGTCCCAGATTCCGAGGGACCGTCCCACGATTTAAAGTCAGTCCCAGGGACTGAGGTGGGTGGGGATTTGTGCTGAGATGGGGAAGTAAGGTGGATTGTGCTGAAAGGGGGGGATTTGTGATAGAACTGGGAGAGGACTTGTGCAGGTGTGTCTGATTTGGAGGAGAGAAAATGTGTGCTGGGGAGGATAGGGGGAGAGGATTTAAATCAGGATGGGGGGGTTGTGCTGGAAGGGACGACTTAGGAGAGATGATTTGTAATATAAATGTGGAGAAGATTTTTGCTTGGAGGAGGACTTGAGGATGGGGGGGGGCAGGATTTGTCCTGGAGGGTTTTGAAGAAAAGGGAGCAGAATTTGTGCTGGGAGGGGATTTAGGGGTGGGGTGCTCCACTCTGTCCATTACATCGCCCGAGTGTTATGCTTTTTTATACACTGTGCATGCGTGAAACTCTGCCCCTGTCCTTCTTTCTAGTGTATTCCCCACCTCTTCTCTTTCAGGGCAGTGGGAGAGCACATGGCGGAGACACAGCAGGTGTGTGCTGTTACCAGCAATGAGGAAAGCCTGGAGCAAGGCAGTTCCATATCCAGGAGGAGATATAAGGCCTCAAATATGTCCTTTGAAGAGATGGAGATGGTGGACATCTTATAGAGGACAGACTATGATGGGAATCATGGGCCGTACAGAAACCCTAATGTGAGAAAGGCCAAGATCATTGTTAAAGTTGTCAGAAGTCTGCACAGGAATTTTGGGGTACGACGATCCAAGGATCAATTGAGGAAACGCTGGTCAGACCTGAAATTGAGGGAGCAAGATCAGTATAGAAAGATCAGGAAAGTGCTGCAAAAAAGTAAGTATTTGTTGTGTGTTCCTATTATTATTATTAGTAGTAGTAGTAGTAGTAGTACTTCCGTGCTGGTCCATGTGCTTTTGTTTACTGTTGTACAGTTTAAAATGCCAAGTTTGAGGTTCGTGGACACAGGAATCGTTAATATTAAACATCGTTCGTTCGACCACTAATACGTAGTTTTTGGCAGATGCAGGTTAACTACATTCGCTCATGCCTATTTTGATTAAAATAAGTTTATTACATTGTTGTCTAGATGTGTTTGAAACTATAATGAAATGACAACTTTATTCAGTGTCAGGAGAGGACACTCAGCAGCTGTTTACACATCTGGACGCAGGATCACTAGTGTGGGACACCATAAAACTCTTGTTATGGTGTCCCACACAGGTGCTCCAGTGGATACTAGGGGTCTCTCCATGTGTGAAACTTGCACAAAACAGGTAAATATTCCAGCTTTTCAAATGGAAAAAATCATGTATTCAGCTTGTAGACTGCCAAAACAGGCAATTGGAAGACACTTCCAAGCAATGTTTCATATTACTAATTCTAGCCTAAAATATCTGGCTGCTAAGTATACCTTTTTGTATTCACATAGGTGAGAAAAGAATAGGGGCATCTAAGGACACGAGTAACCTCACACCCAATGAATAAAGGCAACTCACCACATACCCTGAAGTTGTGGATGCAGATGTTCAGGAAGTGCTTGGTGAAGTGATAGAAATGGTGTCGACAACAGATCAGTGTCTGAAACCACAGCTTCAGGTAATAGATAAATGCCTGCATATTTATAATACATGGTGTGTTTTCTTATATTTTTAGGTGATGTGGATGTTGTGGAAGAAGAAACTCACTTCAGCAGTGCAAGTGCACAAATCCTGATCAGTGAGATCATGGTTTGCAATCGTGATTTGGAAAAAAAGATGAAACAAAACATCCACGATGTTCAAAAAAGACTGAGCAACATCATAGATATTTTAGACAAAATCTAAATGAAAAATTAATTTTAAAGTTGTCGTTAGGTTGTACGTGTTTTTACAGTTTTAAATGAATTGCAAAGCCAAATTTTGAAGTTGCACACAGTGTGTCAACATGTGCTATCTCCCATCATGGGATATCAATGTAGGCGTTTTGTGGGTGCAACCCCTTCCTCCAAACTAAAGTAGGTGAGAGGAAGAGGTTGCACCTCTGAAACACGTCCATTGATCCTCCATGATGGGAGCTAGCACATGTTGACACACTGGGGCTTATTTCAAAAAGGCAAAACTACTTTGCACTACAAGTCCAATGCAAGTGCACTTGTAGGGCAAAGTGGATTGTCCTTTCTGAAATAAGCTTCAGTGTGTCGACATGTGCTAGCTCCCATCATAGGGGATCAATGGATGTTTTTTGGGGGTGCAACCCCTTCCTTTCACCTACTTTAGATTGGAGAAAGGGGTTGCACCCACAAAACACGTACATTGATATCCCATGATGGGAGATGGCACATGTTAACACACTGTGTGTTTTGTGGCTTTAGCAAAATAGATGTAGGGAAAAGACACACATTTTAGGCATGGGATCATGAGGGAAATACAAATTTTTAGTCCCAATTTGTGTGCATCTTTAAAATTTGGCTTTTAGAGGGGTGAGATCACCCCATCTGATGAAGGCAAGATCAACATAGTTTTGACATACTAATGTCTCATATGGCCTTCACTTTAGCAAAGTCTAACTTTGTAAGTTCCTGAGTTGGGGATGTGTATGTTATGTTTTTAAACATGCCTGTTTAGCCCCAAAAAAGGCAAATTTATGTCAAACATGCATGTTATACACCAAGATGTTGGTTTGTTCTAAAACCATTTAGAACGCACATGTGAATGTTGAGTATAAAATATTTTACTCCAGGAAGTGCCAGAGAAGGCTCATCTGGGGGGGGGGATGGACGAGGCAGATAGGATGTGAGGACGCGAGTACGCGCTATGCCTCATAGAGGGAGGGGCCTGATCTAAGGAACAGCTGACGGACGGAGCTGGGCGAGAACACGCAGAGTGAGAGACCGCGTGACACCTCGCAGATGAATCCCTGCATACGCGAGAGTTAGACCAGCGAGCCGGCGTCCCCTGGGACTACGCACCGCCTAAGATATCGGCGCGTAATGCAGGAGACACCGCTCCGATAACGCTCCGATAACAGCGCGCGGCCACTCCCCAGCCGCTCCCCATCTGCTCTCCACCCGCTTTTCCGCCTGCTTTTCCTCCCCCTCTCCCTCCGCCCCCACCATACATGCTGACGGTAAGCCTTCATCACTGAGAAAAGTGAAGAGAAACAAACGCGAATTTCAGATCCTCAGACCGGAGTGATAGCAGCAAGGGTAAGCCCCCATTTCAAGGGGAAATATATTGCCAGTACGGTCAATGACACAGAAGATCCCACTGGAGGGGGTGAGTGACGCTTCTATTTTCATTCCAAAGAGCTATGTGTAATCAGAAGAAAAATATCTACTTTGAAAAAACACTGAGCGCAATTGCCACATAGATTGAATATTGGATATAGACCGAAAGGACTTAGGAAAAAAGGATTAAAAGAAGCAGTAAGAAATAAATGACAGCGTGAAAACAGATATGTATAAAAAATACAAGATGATTGGCAGTATATCTTAAAGAGATATACCTGGTATATAGCATAGTATCAAAACATTACTGCACTATAAACAACAGTATATATATCGATTTTACTGGATAAGGGAAATATAAAACTCCCACAATTAAATCTACCAACAAAATTGGATAATATCTGAGGACTTTTAGTGTAACAAAAGTGGAAAACCTCTACGCAAAACGCATATGTTTATGGTAGACAGAAGACATCAAAAGTGGGGGACACTCTACTTTTATTAGAGACTTATAATCCATAAGCAAATCGTTCAATATTGCTATACTTTTTTTTTTTTTTGCCTTCCCTCTCCTTATCCTACACCCCTTTGGAATTTTCAATCAAAAATAGAAGCCCATAATCCATGGGACTGATAATGGAACACAACAGCTGAGGCTTCCTACACAATAAATGTGAAAATCTTCACTTAAAGTGATATACACATGCTTATATAAGTAAATAGTGAATATAGGATACACCTATTTAACAATGCTACAGCTATATTTTATTCCCATATAGCCTTGACTTCTACAAAGGGAAAAATAAATGATAAAACACTCATGTAAATCTGAGGATCTCTAAATAGCAAACAATTTCAAGGCCAAAAAAATTATATACATTGGGCGCGGAGAGGGGAATGGCGGGGAGAAGACACGTCCTGTAGGCGACAGTAATCAATGTGGTTCTGAGGAGGCCTTATAGGAAGGGAAGGGAAAGGAATTTAGAAGATTAAACTTATAAATATATTGAAAAGGAAGAATGAACGTGTTTGAAAAATAAAAGCGTATTTCCCCTCCCCCCTCCCCCCTTTTTTTTTCTCCTCCCCCCTCTCTTCTACGTGCTCTCTCTCATTTAAGCTGTGGAGTTGATGAATAGGCTACATAATTTAACCACTTCAATAAATGTGATCCCAGTATTGATCCCCTCCCCCCCCTCTCCCCCCTTTTTTTTTAACCCCTCCCCTCCCCCCTCTCTTCTACGTGCTCTCTCTCATTTAAGCTGTGGAGTTGATGAATAGGCTACATAATTTAATTTGCATGCATTTGACTCGCCTCTTGGTCTCTCTAAAAGGATATGTCGCCTGTCGTAACAATGCTATATAGTAATTCAAAGGGTGAGATATGAATATATTATCTTATTCTCCAATACTGGGTTAAACGTTAAGGACTAAAAATATCTCGTATTTTTGTCGAGTGCCCTACCTTATTTCTCTATTAAGTGCACTTTTTTTTCGTATATTGGAGAGAGCCATATCAGGACAGTAGAGCTGACACTCTGGGGAAACGCAAAACTATTAAAAAAAAATTCTTAACATGAAAGGAAAGACTACGAAAGGAGGCGAAGCTAAAACACTGAAAGATAAAGCAAATACGAGTACAATTAAACAATATATGGTAAAAGGCCTGAGTCCCAAAAGCCCAGGCCTAGAAAAGCAACAAATGATTAAACAAGGAAAAAAGAAGGAAACAAACAAAAACAAAGATGATCCTGTTAAAGCCCCCGGAGGAAAAACAACCATAGAAAGCGAGATAGACAGAAGTGCCAGCGAAGACTCAACTAAAAACAACAGCTACTAAGCTAGAAATATCAGAGATGCTAACAAGAATGGAGAACTCAATCAAAAAGGAAATAACAGCACTCCAAATAGATCTAAGCCACTTACTTACTCGCATAGAGGAAAATGAGAACAAAACGGATAACCATACACTGGAATTGAACGAGGTAAAAGAACAGCTCAGATTGACAAGGATGAATCAGAGGAGAATCAGTTAAAAGTTAGAGGAGCAGGAAAACCAAAGCAGACGACAGAACTTAAGAATACGAGCCCTCACAGAGGAAAATGGCGAAGATCTTAGGGGAGTAATAAAGGAGATTTTTGGCCCCGTGTGGAACAAGGGCCCAGAAATGGAACTTAAAATAGACAGGATACATAGATTGAGGAGACCTCAACATATATCAACGGATAGCCGAGAGACGTCCTAGTAAGATTTCAGAATTACGAAGATAAGACGGAAATCTGGAACAACTTAAGAGGCAAACCTCCATTAAAAGTTAAAGGGACAGAATTACAAATTTACATTGATTTGGCTCCAGAGACGTTGGCCAGGAGGCGCCTGCTCAGACCACTGTTAACTCAAATGAAAACGGAGAATATGAAGTATAGTTGGGGATTTCCGGCCTGCTTAATAGGATATAAAGAGGGCAAATCTGCAAAACTCAGATTCCCAGAAGAGTTGCCAGAATTTTGTAACACATTAGATCTACAAATAATAGAAATCCCAGCATGGATAGAGAGAGAGGGCTTGTAGTGGGAAATCAGGGAGAAGAAATATGCAACTTTTGGGGAGAGGGGGGGAGGGGTGAGGGAGGAGGGAGGAAGATGAGAAAGGAAGATAAATATATTATAATCAGTTAAAATGGTTCCCCCCTTTTTTTTCTCTCTCCTCCCCTTTTTGGAGAGGACGTAGGAGAGGAGGAGAGGGTGGGGGGAGGTAGGGGTTAAAGCAGGGATGAGGAAAAGCTCGGTCCGGAATACCCACCCCACTCCCCTCCTGGGATTATCCCGTGGGAGGGGCGCGGAATGTGGAAGGAGATCAGAGCCACACCTCGAGGCAGGAAGACCGAAGGCTGAGATGAGGTTCAGATCAGCTAACGGTCTAGGGATCAGAATTGATCGGGAGGAAGGGAGGGGGGGGGAGGGAGGGAGTAGGAGGGAGGGAAGCGGGTGAGGAGGGAGGTTGGGGGAAAAATACCTCTCATCTTACAGCAAAAAATGACAAAGATGGTTCTAGATTAAGTTTTTGACATATAATGTGCGTGGTTTGAATATACCTGCCAAAAGACATAAGGTTCTAAAAGAGCTTAAATATCACCATGCAGATATAATATTTCTCCAGGAGACACATCTCTTTTATGGTGCTAATATAAGATTATATTCTAAGGAACATCCCCTATGGTTTTATGCAGATTCAACAACTAGCAAAGCCAAGGGTGTTGCAATTGGGTTCTCTAAGGAAACGCGATTCAAAGTGGATGATAGGCTAATGGATCCGGAGGGGAGATATCTTTTTATTAGAGGGCATATTGGGGAAATAGAATGTAAGCTGGTAAATATATATGCATCGAATAAAAGACCCGCAGAATACTTAAAAAGAATGATAGGGACCCTCGCTCAGTTTAGGAGGGGGATTGTAATAATGGCAGGGGATTTCAATCTGTTTTTAAATTCACAAGAGGATAGTACGGCCCGTGTACAGGGGACAGGAGGTGTGCCCCTCAAAGTATTGAAACAAAAAATACATCAAAGTCAATTGGTGGATGCTTGGAGAGCTCTCCATCCAAAAGTGCGGGACTACACGTTCTTCTCCCCTGTACACGGGACATACACACGTATTGACTATTTACTAGTCGATCATAATACATTGACTAAGGTGACAGACGTAGAGATAGGGATTACTACCCTTTCAGATCACTCCCCAGTAATGATGACTATAGAAGAAATGAAAATACAGAAACCAGCTTTTAACTGGCAATTAAATGAAGCGCTTCTTAATGAAAATCAAGATATAGAAAGAATACATGAGGAGCTAATACATTTTTTTGAAATCAATGACACAGATGATATTTCACAATCCACACTATGGGAAACGCATAAGGCATACATTAGAGGCATTTTCATTTCTATGGGGGCTGGGGAAAAAAAGGTGAGAGCAAGGGAAATTAAAAATTGAATAGAGGAAATATACAGTCTGGAGCAGTTACATAAAAAATTAGAGGGGCGGCACCAAGAAACATTTCATCATCTTATATCCAAAATAGAAGAACTTAAAGATTTATTAACACAAGACACAAAAAGGGTTTTCAATAAAATTCTGAAAGAGAAATATATTGGGGGCAATAAAATTGGGAAGCACTTGGCAAAGACTTTAAGGAAGGAAAAGTCGAGAAACTATATTGAAAAAATCTGAAACAAACAAGGAGAAGAAGTCTATAAAGTAAAAGAGATAGCCGAGGTTTTTCAAAACTATTATAATGTATTATATGATGTCGAGAAAGGGAATATAGAAAAAGGAAAAATAAATAAAATAAAACAGTTCCTGGATAAATAAGGAATTCCCCAAGTAACATCAAATGATAGTGAAGAGCTAGAGTGCCCCATCACAGAGAGCGAAATTACGAAGGCCATCCTAGAGTCACCACTAGGTAAAAGCCCAGGCCCAGACGGATTCTCGATTAAATATTTAAAGAAATTCGGGGATATTTTGGTACCCAGGCTCTGTAAATACATGAACGGACTTGGTACAGAGTTTGGATTAAGCCCAGAGGTGCAGAGAGCACAGGTATTCTAAAAGAAGGGAAGGATGAAATGCTATGCCCAAGTTACAGACCAATATCTCTACTAAATTTTGACACAAAACTTTATGCAAAAGTCCTTGCCAACAGGTTAAAAGATAAAATGAAAGAATTGGTCCATCCAGGCCAGGTGGGTTTCGTTTCAGGTAGGGAGGGGTGCAATAATGGTGTTAGAACACTCCTCCTGCTGCAAAAAATAAAAACTCTTGGGCCCCCAGGACTATTCCTGTCAATTGATGCTGAAAAAGAATTCGACAGGGTAGACTGGGGGCTCATGATGGAGACATTGAAGTATATGGGCCTGGGTACCAAAATGATACAGAGAATTAGTGTGTTATACGAAAAACACAAGATTAGGAATCTTGTCTGTGCGGAAATGAGTTTCCTGTAGGAAGATGATGTTGGTTTTCAGTTTTTGCATCTGGGAGAGACATTGAAGTATATGGGCCTGGGTGCGCCATGGTATAAGGGGGGTAGGAGTAGGTTTGCTTTAGGGAGTTTATGTCCCTCTCTATCTTTTGTAAGTTTTTCTTTCCTTTCCCCCCCCCCCTTTTTTGCCTTATTTAAGGTATAATCAGGTATACCGACTGCAACAATAAAAATTAATGGGGGTCACTCAACTCCCTTTGTAATGAAGAATGGGAGGGTGGATGATGATGGGAGGGTCAACGGGAAAAGTAATTTTCCCGTTGTGTGGGGAGGTGGGAGGTATCGGAGTCTAAGGGTCGGATGAAGTATATAGATCTCTGGTCTCCAGGGGTATGACGTGAAGTGTGATGACTCTGCCGAAGGGGTGTATCTTATTATCTCGGGATAAGGTTGCCACAGTGAACTTCCTATGACGTCTTTTGGGGAACTTAGACAAATTAGTTTAGATTGTTGTGGATCTGAATAAGCGTGGTAAGGGTGGATAGTGGAATATAGCTCTCGTAACGAGTATGTACAGCGTGGTGCAGGAGGCGTCTCAACTGTAGGATTTACATTGTTTCACTATTCTGACAAATGATAATCAATGAGCGTACCTCTTAATAGTGTCTTGGTTCATCTAGGGTGGGCCTCTGGCGTGTGTGGCCTGGCTTCGAGCAGTCTGTGGGCGGGTGCCCTAGTTTCAGTCAGGGAGCAAGAAGAGAGGATCCGGATCACTCACCTGAGTGTATTCTCTTCTATACGGCCATATTGTAGGAGGCGCGGTATAGGTGAGTGGGGGGATCGGCCCTACACGCCAGAGGTCCAACGAGGCTTTTCTGCTGTATCTGCTCACTTAGATTTGCAAACCTGGTAAGGAAATATGAGGTGTACATAAAAAAAAACAAAAAAAAACACAGAAACAAAAACATATTGGTAGAATTAACGTAAAGCAAGGTGCACCTCTAACTACGACTGGCTATTTGAGTCTTCACCCAAGTCAGACAAGAGGAGGCGATAAGGTGGTCTCTATCTAGAAACATAAACAATGAACATTTTGTAACAGTGCTTCCATAGATGCAGTTCAGGTTACCCGGGGGATTTGTCTTCAAGCAAGAATTCCAATCAGCTTTACAGGGCTTCAGGGTTATGGAGTGGGTGAGTTCACACAGAATATAAAATTTTAACGGGGGCATCTCAAAATGAGGTGGTGACCATAAATCTGTTAGTCTGGTGTTTGTTCTGGTCTTGCGGCCCATTTTCTTTTGGTTGGTTTTGGGAGAGTGTGAGTGGGTTTCTGTTCTTAGGGTTATAATCTCTTTGTGAGATTAATAGATAGCCCGGGTGTAGGTACAGCGATAAGGGGTATGATTATGGGACATTTTTAGGTTCTGTGTGGAATCGCCCCTCTGGAGAGGTGTAAAATCTCAGCAGCTGTAATTTTAATGGTCAGCCTGGTAGCTGAGTGCTTGTACTTAGCTTAGTAAGGCCTAAACTTGCATGACCCCCGTTCTATGATGAGGTGAGTCTATATGGTTAGTCTTGAACAATTCGGGGGTTTAAGTGGAGAGTGGTGGGGGGTTGGGTGAGGGGGAGGGGGGTAAGGGGATGGGGTGGAGGTGGAAAGGGGGTGGTAGGTTGGAAGTCAAAAAGGTGGCCTTAGAGATTGCTCAATTCTTTTCAGGTGTAGGTCATACTTGCGTGATAGTGTTCAGGAAGGTAGCACCCCTTCTTAGAAGTAAGGGGGGGGTCCGTTGTCGCTTTCAGTAAGGGTGGTTGTTCCTCTCGATGTGACCACGGTACTTGGGTGGGTTTCGGATGGCGGGAGGATGTAGGGATTAGCAGCTGGGTGTTGAGTCGAGAAGAGTGGTAGACGCCTAAGTCAGGGTGGTGGGAAGTTTTTGGCTCAGTCCCTGATGGTGTATAGCAGTATTTTCTTGATGTCGAGGTTCTGTGTGAGAGTAGTCTTCTTGTGGTAAACCTGAGAGCATGGCAGCCCGGTGAACTGCGTGGAAGTTGGCGAGTCTAAAGCTGCCAGGGAGATGAGAGGAGGAAGTCATCTTGCTATTCTGGGCCTCCGTGACGAGGTCTTCTATGTGCAGGAGAGGCCGTGGGGCTATTGTTCGGATTGCTCCTGGGTCCTGAGGACACGTTGGTTCTGGGCGAGTCGGATCTGCGTCTTCAGATGTGGAAATCATCGCGTTCTGGGATGGTGTCCATTGAATTGGATCCCCTGCGCTGGGGGGGTCTGATAGCTCTGTACCAGTCAGGCAGTTCTATGCGGGGTATGTTCAGTGTTTCACAGAAGTTGGGAATATCTTCTGGTACCCTCAAATACGCCGTGCGTCCTTGTGCTGAAGCAGAGAGGCAGAAGGGGAACTTCCAGCGGTATTGAATTCCATTCGTGCGCAGAAGATCAAGAAGTGGGCGTAAGTCTCTTCTGCTTTGGAGGGTGATGGGAGACAGGTCTTGAAAGATTTTTATCTCTGTGCCATGGTACAGGAGGTTGTGGCGGTCTCTAGCTCTGCGCAGGATATCTTCTTTTAGCTTAAAATTGACCAGGCAGCACACTATGTCCCTGGGGGGGTCAGGTTCTCTACCCCTGGGCCTGAGGGCTCTGTGCAGGCGTTCGACTTCGATGGGAGTGTCTGGGGGTCTGCCTAGGAGATCATTGAACACCGCCGTGGTAGCCTGAACAATTTGAGTGTGGTCGATCGATTCAGGCATGCCTCTTACCCGTAGGTTGTGACGTCTGCCGCGGTTGTCCAAATCTTCCACGTATCTGTGCATGTTCCTGAGCTGGATGGATTGTGCCTGCGAGGATGTCTGCAGCTGATGAATGGCGTTGTCATTGTGGGCTGTGGTATCCTCAATGTCATCCATGCGCACTGCCATGGCCTGGAGATCCCTTCTGAGGTCTGTGATTGCAGTGGCTAGCGTGGCTTTTATGTCTTCCGCTACTGACCTCAGGTCCCTGATATTCAGGGGGTGCTCAGCCTCTGGGAGCGGTGGTGGTGGTAGTGGGGATGGCTGGTGTCTGCCAGAGGGGCTGAGGCTGGAGGATCGCGTTGCGGCCGAGTAGGCCCGAGATGAAGCCGGGGCCTCGCGTGATTCGCGTGTCCGGAATAGTTCCGGTATTCCGCGGGCCGCTTGCGGGTCGGGACCCCTTGGTGAGCGGGATCGGGTTGGGGATGGGTTCCCCTTCGGTTTCCCCATGTTTGTGCGGGGTGATGGCTCGTTCAGGCTGCTCGATTTTCACCTGGAGACCGGAGCTGAGAGGTTAGGCATCCATTAGAGTCCGGTGCCAGGCCACGCCCTATTTTCAAACTTTAAAAATAATTATAAGTAGATTCATATGGCAAAATAAAAAATCCAGGATCTCTCGCAATATATTGAAGCATAATAAAGAGCAAGGAGGATTGGGCATCCCAGATCTTAAAATATATTACTATGCGGTCATAGTGTCACGAGCTATAGAGTGGTCACGGGAAACAAATGATAAACAATGGGTAAACATTGAGAGTAGCACAAGCGGTGTAAACTTAAGAACGGTAATATGGAATCCTCCGCATTTAAGGGGTTTAGGCACAAATTCACAAAAATAATAAGACATGTATTAAAAATTTGGGATCTTTTACACAAACAATATAGGTGGAAGTTTAACTCGCCTTTAATGATTTTGAGAGATAGTGATTATTTTCCACCAGGAAAAAGACACGTAGGGGGTCAGTGGGTAGGGGAAAACATACAATTGAAGGACATCATGAATAAAGGAAATATTAAAACACTGGCGGAGATACAACAAAATGTGGCACAAATAAAAATAAATGAGTGGCGGTACCTACAGCTGACTCATTTTGTAAGAAATCTTCCCCAACCGATTAGAACAAAAGATAAATATACTGCACTGGAAAAAATCTGTGCTCAAACGGGTACAAAAAAAACAATATCCCGACTTTTAAAGCTTTTCTTGCAGAAGAACGGTTAGAGGTGCCGCCCTTCTTTACAAAATGGGGCGTGGAATTAGGGTCACGTGATTATAAACACAAGATAAAAAAAATATTGAAATTAACTCACAATTCAGCAATTGACACTACGACCACTGAGATGAACTACAAATGTCTCTCCAGATGGTACATGACACCTGACAAACTTAATAAACTTCAGTCAGATAGTTCACAGGACTGTTGGAGGGGATGTAATAAACGTGGCACAATGGCCCATCTCTGGTGGGATTGCCCAAAAATAAAGACATTTTGGAGAGAGATCCTGGATATCATAAAAGGAATCACGGACGTTAGTATAAAAGAGGATCCGTGGATATGTTTATTCCACGGAACCGATGACCCAATTAAGCAGTATACTAAAACATTGATCCCCCAGATGCTGAACGCAGCAAAGGGACTTATTCCGAAGAAGTGGCAGCAGGAAGAAGCACCAACAAAAAGAGAATGGGCTCTAAGGATGGAAGAAATATATCATCTCGAAAAATTGAGATATAATGGAGAAGAAGGGGGAGAAGGAGATGGGAATAAATGGAAAAGCTGGCAGATATTCAAGCAGACATGGAAATATGTCGAAACTATTACATAATTTAGAGAGGTTTGGATATGTCAATTTTGAAGTAAGAAAATGAGAGGTATTGGGGAGTGGGGTGGGTAGGTAAAGGGTGGGAGATAACATTTATACACTATAAGTGTGGGATTAATGTAATAAAGAGACGACAATTAATAAACATGGGATAAGGTCAATTTTATTGTTTAAATATACGCATAAATTTTGCAACCAGTGGTTTCATGCTGTATCCCCAATAGCAAGAGCAAGAGGGGTATCTATAGCTCTCGGGAAAACCTGCCCCATGAGGACGACAGAGGTGCAGGCAGACCCGGAAGGAAGGTTTATATTTATAAAAGGGACTCGTTTTGGATCAATTTACACGCTGTCATCCATTTATGCACCAAATGTGGGGACGGCAGAATTCTTATTAAAAACATGGAGTAAGTTAGACAGAGTTAAGGAGGGATGTGTGATTCTGGGGGGGGGGACTACAACATAATTGTGGACCCCGACTTAGACACTACATCTCAGAAAGCTGGACTACCATTCAAGATATGGAAACAGGTGACAAAATACCTGAAACAAGTGCACTGGGTGGATACCTGGAGAGCACTTAATGAAGGAAAGAAAGATTATAGTTATTTTTCTAAAACCCACGGGGTATATTCCAGGTTGGATATCTTGATGGTAGACCGGTATTATCTGGAATATGTACAGGAAGTAAAAATAGGAGCCATAACAATCTCGGATTATGCCCCAGTGGTCATGAAGTTCCGACCGATATCTGGAGGTCAGAAGGAGAGGACTTGGAGATTAAATGAGTCACTATTAGACGACAATCAGATGTCGGAAGATATAGAAAACAAAATGGTTAGTTACTTTGAGGAAAATATACCCGGGGAAACATCAGAACAAGTAAGATGGGATGCCCATAAAGCGGTGGTAAGAGGAGTACTAATAGCCCATGGAATTAGGAAAAAAAAGAGAAAAAAAAGGAGCTGGAGGATCTGATCGGAAAGATACATAAACTAGAACAGAAACATAAAAATAGTATGAACCCAGAAGAAGCCAGACAGCTGGAAAAATATAGAACAGAACATAATTTGTACCTGGATAGGAAAACGCAAAATAAATATAGATATGCCGCGCATAAATTCTATGAAAATGGGAATAAATGTGGCAAGTTATTGGCCAATCAACCTTAAAAAACAACAAGAAATTTCCCATGTACATGGTATCCAATCCAGGGATAAATTAATAATATATACTAAATCGATAGCAAAAGAGTTTGAAAACTTTTATAAAAAATTATACAATATAAAAAGGGAAGGCGGAGAAGGGGATAAAAGGGCACTAGCGGAAAGAATAAGGGAATATATTAGAGAGTCCTCACTGCCGATCTTGGCACCAGAAGCGGTAGAGGGGATGGAAGTGCAGATAACTGAGGATGAGATAAAAAGTACAATAGAAAATCTCCCGAATGGTAAGAGCCCAGGCCCTGATGGATTGACGAGTGCATACTATAAAAAGTTTAAAAACATATTGGCAACACCGTTAAGCGAATACTTCAATCAGATAACAATTAATAAGAAAATGGCCCCGGAAGCATTGATGGCTTTTTTGACAGTAATCCCAAAACAAGGAAAAGATCCAAAATACTGCTCTAATTATAGACCCATCTCTCTCTTGAATACAGACACAAAATTATTAGCAAAGATTTTAGCAAATTGACTACAAGAGAAAATAATACGGGTAGTGCACTCTGATCAGACAGGTTTTATGGTAGGTAGAGAGGCTAAAGATAACACTATAAGAGCCATACACCTGCTACACTGGATGCAGAACGGACCTACAAAGAGCCCAAGAGTTATTCTGTCGATGGACGCCGAAAAGGCCTTCGACAGAGTGAACTGGGTCTTTATGTTGGAGGTATTAAGGGAAATGGGATTGGGGGAGCGGATGATGGGATGGGTGACAGCATTATACGCAGGACCAAGAGCACGGGTAAAAGTGAATGGAGTATTATTGGAAGGATTTGAAATCAAAAATGGAACAAGACAGGGCTGCCCACTGTCCCCCATACTTTTCTCTCTGGTATTAGAAACTTTCTTATGTAAAATAAGGGAGAATAGCATGATAAGGGGAGTAGAAATGGGCATCAAGGAATACAAAGTTTCAGCATATGCTGATGACTTACTGTTCTTTTTGTCAGACCCACAAGAGTCAGTGAGAGAAGTTATGGGGGAAGTGAGGAGATTTGGAAATCTTTCAAATTTTAAGATTAATGTAGAGAAATCGATAATACTACCCATTCACATATCAAGAGAGTTAAGAATAAAAATACAAAATAATTATTAATTTGAGTGGGAAGAAAAGTCTTTGTTTTATCTGGGAGTACATATCTCAGCGGATGTACAAACAATGTTCGAACAAAATTACAGCCCTCTATTAGTAAGGATAGAAGAAGACTTGAAGAAGTGGAAAGGGAAGACGTTAACTTTATTTGGTAGAATAAATACGATAAAAATGAATATAGTGCCTAGGTTGCTATACGTCCTATATACCCTACCAATCCCAATACCCCAGAATTTTTTTTTAAAAATACGCAAAATATTCACTGCCTTCATATGGGAAAATGGGAGAGCAAGACTGGCACATAAAATTTTATGTAGGAATAAGGGAGAGGGAGGGGTAGGTTTACCGGATATGTTAAAATATTACAGAGCAATGACACTGGTCCGAATTTTGAACTGGTGCCATGATCAAGATAATAAAGCATGGGTACTGTTGGAAAAGAATCTAGCCGGTAGAGATTTAGCAGGGGCACCATGGATACCAACCAAAGAAAGGGGGCTATCGGAATGGACATCACCATTAACGAAGAACACTCTGTCGGTATGGGACAGAATGAAAAAAACAGGCAGATATGCCCCAAAAATATCACCCCTGGCTCCACTAGGTGGATACCCATGGTTCCCCCCAGGCAAGGAGAAGGGAGCGCTAGGACCCTGGAAAACGGAAGGAAATACGATGAGTTTAAAATATGCCCCGAAAGGGATTATTTTGTCACAGAGGGATCTAGAATTAAAGTACGGAAGTATGAGAATGGCGGGATGGAGATATAATCAAATGAAACAGTTCTATAAGAAAATAGAAAAGCAAGTCCGATCACAAGACTCCTTAACAGTGTTCGAGAAAATGTGTAGAGATATATTAAAACCTAACCTAATCTACTATCCCAGATGTATAAAATAGTACTCAGTGAGGAAGAAAATACAATCCCATATTTTATAAAGGAATGGGAAAGAGAACTAGGGTACAATTTCACAACATTACAAATAAAAAAGGTAATAGAAGCTACTTATTCATCGTCAACAAGCTCAGCAATACAGGAAATGTCATATACTAACTAGATGGCACAGAACCCCAGCCCGAATAGCACAAATATACCCAACTGCAGAGAGCTCCTGCTGGAGAGGATGCGGAGAAAAGGGAACTCATCTCCACATTTGGTGGACTTGTCCAGTAATAAAGAAATATTGGTGTGAAATAGCCCCATGGATCAGGAAAATGGCAAAGGAAAAGATAGAGATGAAACCAGAACATTACCTGTTCCATGGGGCGATGAACACCAAGGCCGTATACAAGAAAAACATGATACAGCATTTATCGAACGCAGCCAAGAGACTAATACCAAGAAACTGGAAGCAGATCAAGGGCCCAACATTGGAGGAGTGGAAAATAGAAGTAGACAAAACGCAGGAGGCAGAAAGATTGGTATATAAAATGAGAAATAAACAAGAGAAACATGACGCAATTTGGGAGGAATGGGAAAAACACGCCAAAGAAATAGAAAGTGAAATACAAGCTAGGAAAAATGACGGGAGTTGAAATAAGCAGATAGGGAGGAGTCCACAACCTGGATAGCCTATTAGGGGAATTTTTTAAACAAAAATGTATAAAGACATGCTGAAGATGAAACTGATTGATGTTTGTTGTGGAAGGAGAGGGGCGCTCTCAGTGGCCATGGACCAGGGAGAGGAAGAATAAATTAGTAATTTTTTTATTTATTTATTTATTTTGACACACGAGCACAAGATAAAACACATTTGATTAGAGGGGCATTAGGAGAATAAACACGTAATTTGATAGGCACAAAGAAGAAGTGGGGGTGGGGGGGAACGGAAAGGTAATAGGTGAAGGTAAAGGAAAGTAATTAGAGAGTGAAACATAATTAGAAGTGTCAATAAGACACACACATTGGCACAAGGAATTTTTTATTTTTTTTTCCTTTATCTTCTCTCTCATAAAGAAGAGGGAAGGACGACACAAAGGACACACAGTAAGAAAAGAAATGCAAACACTATGGGGAGAATTTTTTTCTCCCCTCTCTCTCTTATCACCCTTTTTTTTTTTTTTTCTTCTCCTCCTCCCGGGGGTCGAGAGCCACTGGAAGGGCCAATCCTCGGTCCGCAAAGGTATCAAATGTACGGACAGTTTATGGGAATGAAATCAGCAAAATGTAAAATGTACGGTTAAAATTACTAATAAAGATTTGATTATAAAAAAAAAAAATATACGCATAAATACTTGCAATGAAACTCCACAATGATGTGAATTATAACAAGAGATATAAATGAACGTGAAGTTGAATAACAATCTCTTAAAAAGAAAAAAAAAAAAAAAAAAAAAAAAAAAGAGAGTGGAAAAGAGAGAAAAAAAAGAAAAGGAAGGAGGGAAGAAAAAAAAAAAAAAAACACAAAAAGCACAATGTGTGGCTTCTTATTTCAATGCTCAATACCAGTTTATTTGTTAAGTTGGTGTAGTTACAGTTACAGTGACAATGGGGGTTATTTACTAAAGGCAAATCCACTTTGCACTACAAGTGCACTTTCAAGTGTACTTGCAGTGCACTTATAGTGCAAAGTGGATTTGCCTTTAATAAATAACGCCCACTGTGCTGTAAAACAAGCCAAAAACAGGCCATTTTGGGGACTCCAAGCAATTAATTCATGGAGTGGAAAAGGATGAATATTTTTATCACTAATGCATTACATACATTAACAACAATAACATTGTGTGTGTATAGCAGACCCACAGCACAACATAATAGTTGGCCCGAAGAAGAGATTGTCACCTCATGTATCAAATAAGTTACGTCTGCACTATTGAAGAAAATGGCCAAAATTAAAAAGCCATTTGAGAACCTAGGATACAGATAAGAAACACAAACAGTAATTCAAATTAAATATGAGTTTCGTTTTTCCAAAAAATGTTATTGCACATCCGCAAGATTTTGTTGTAAAGCAATTGCCCCCAACCCACAAACTAATCTACATATTTTTGCCTGACTTCGCGGGTGCTTTGGGGGGGTAAGCCAGGACTGAGTCGCAACTGAGGCCAGATAGCTGGCTGCATTATTGCACAGTTAGTTGTGCAAAATGCAGCAGCTCAACACAACGTGGTTAAGTTTATATTCGGCCAGGTTGATGGACGTAAGGAAGATCCTGAACCGGCTGGCCATTATGCCAAAGGCATTCTCCACCACTCTTCTGGCACATGTGCCTTCCGGTAATTAGAAACCCTCTGCTCTGGGGTCATGTTCCTCATGGGGAACGGCCTCATCAGATGCTCCCCCAGAGCAAAGGCCTCATCTGCGACAGACATGAAAATGAGGCCCTCAACATTCTCCTCTGGAGGTGGCAACCCCAAGGTGCCATTTTGTAGACGCCGGTAAAACTCTGTCTGGGCAATCACTCGTCTTTCAGAGTTTCGGCCGTTCTTCCCAACGTCCAGGTAGATGAATTAATAATTGGCAGTCACCACCACCAACATCACTATACTATTAAACCCCTTTGTAATTATAGTAGTATGACCCAGAGTTGGGTGGTGGGACGATCCTTACATGCTTACCATCGAGGGAAAGTCCCGCTGGTGGAGCAACTGGGAAGCCACAGTCTGCCATTCCTGTGGGTTTGAAGGAAACTGTGCAGTCAAACAAGAAAAAAATAATTAGTACTTTTGCACATAACATTGCAAGCAGATTACACACAAACATTCTTGGCCAACATAAGTATAACATTTATTGAAATGAGTATTTAAAGACAAAAAAGTAGAAGGTCAACTTATCAGATTCCTCACCCCCTCTGGTGGCCCATTGGAAAAATGTTATGGTGGGGGGATGGGTAGATGTTTTGGACAGGTAACCCTCTCCACTTCATTGAGAGCTGAATGCATAAATAATGTGTGTTACTTTGGCCAGCCCCTCCTTACTTACACTATTGGCAGCCCATTGGACAGGTAAGAAGTGTCATAATCCAAAAAAATTAATACACACTGTCCAAATTACGCACAGTTTTACATTCTGCAATTACCTATCAAGATAATAGGAGAACAAAACTTTAAACAGTACCATTTGAAAGTGTTCAGGCAGGCACTTGCACTACATGCTTTGGTTAATTCATCCATAAATATGACCGAAAAAGAGGTAGGTATAGTGTGTATGGGTTTGGCAAAGTCAGCAGATTATTGGTATCGGTTGACTTAGCAGTTGGGGGGGAGGGAGGGTTCCAAATGAGTTTGGGCCCCCCAAAAATGCCTCTTGCACTCTGCCTGAATTTAAGGACAACAAAAACATTTGGACACATCTTAGGGGATGTTTAGGGTAAGCACTACAATGGAGCTGACAAAATACATTGTTAAGTTACTAGGCTAGGTGTGTATGGGTCCAGGATAGCATGCTGGGGCAGTTAGTGAAGGCAAATATGCATGAAGGACAAAAAAGGAGCATTAAAAGCTTACAGCATGCATGAGGACAAAGAGGACATTCACAGCATATTACAATCATGGTAATTATGGAATAAGGAAATTAATATAATACATTAGCAAACATTAAATACATAGAATGTGATGTTAAAGGATAAAACTTAGCCGAATAAAGTCCTTCTGCAGGACTTGAATGATGGCAGAACAGGTCTCTGGAATAATGTTTCCCAGAGCCTGGGGGGAGATCCCAGTTGTGAACTTGAGGTCCTGGAGACTTCTCCCCATCACCAAGTACCGCAAGGTGGCGACGAGTCTTTGCTCGAGAGAGATGGCTTGCCGCACGCAGGTGTCCTGCTTCGTAATATAAGGGGACAGCAAAGCCAATAGACGGTGAAAGACGGGGTCCATCATCCGGGGGTAATTCCTGAAATCATCAGGATTATTCTCCTGGAGCTCCCGCAGCAAAGGCATATGACAGAAATGGTCACAATTAAGCAACCAATTCTTGGTCCAGGAACTCCTCCTCCCCCTGTTCATGGTAGGACTTCGGTCAAAGCAATAACTCCAAGCCCAACAACAGCACGATCTCTCCGATGAGAACGCAACATGGCTAGTAAACGAATGGCTGCTCAGAACGAACTGACAGAACGCATTGAAAATCAGAAAGGACCTGACAGGCACGACCTGAAAATCAGAAGTGAACTATAAATAGAATGCACTGAAAAACAGAAACGACCTGACAAGCACGCACTGAAAAACAGATACGAACCAACAAGCAAACCTGAAAAGCATGAATCGTCACTCACCAAACTTCTACTAACGAGATAAAGACGAGATTAGCAGAAGGAGCCCAAAGGGTGGCACACGACTATTGCATTTCCTTTTTATCGGCTTGTCGTACGTCTTGTACGTCACTACATTCGTAATTGTTGGCCAACATTTGTGTGTATGCAAGACAAGTTGGAGCCAACACCCTTCGGCCAAAATTCCAAGTTTGTTTTTGTCGAAAAGTCCAATTGTGTGTACGAGGCTTTAGGCTACTTTCACACTGAGGCAGTTTTCAGGGGCTTTAGCGCTAGAAATAGCCTCTGAAGGGGGGCGTGGCCTAGCACCGGGAGAAGATGGCAGCATAATCCCAGAGCTGCGCCGCCCAGTGCCTCTATAGAGCAACAATCAGCGGGATAAACACACCAGATTGCGGTAAAAATGACCGGGAGAAGCTGGTCAGCGACCCGGACCTTACAGGACACTTCCACACAACTCAGCCGCAATATACCGGCGATGTTCCGCTCTCAGAACGCGGACACACAGGCCCCATCTCAGGCCTCGGACCGGAGTTATGCCGCTGTCGCGGCCGACACCCCTAGAGCCTCTGCAACAGCAGGTACGACCAGCGCACATCCCCAACACTCCCCGAGCCTAGCAAACCTGCACCTTGTGGCCTCAGATGATCAGATCATCAGAGAGGCAGCCATTCAACAAGTGCAGCAGGTCACCAGTGTGCACACACAACATTTAATAGACATGCATAGACATATGGAAGACCTCGATAATAGGGGTCGCAGGTGGAACCTGCGGGTGAGAGGAATTCCAGAGTCAGTAGAAGGACCCCATCTGCAGACCACCATTTGGGCGATTTTTAACACGCTGCTAGGCAGACCGCCTGATGCGCCAGTGGAGATGGAGAGGTGCCACAGGGCCCTGAGACCTAGGGGTAGAGACACTGACCCCCCCCCCCCCCAGAGATGCAGTATGCTGCTTAGTGAGTTTCACCCAAAAAGAAGAGATACTGCGACTTGCACGTACTCAGGATCACTTGGAACATGAGGGGGCGCGTATCCAACTGTTTCAGGACTTTTCTGCAATCACCCTGCAACACAGAAGAGATCTCTGTCCCCTGCTACAAGCCCTGCGTGACAGACGTATCCCCTATAGGTGGAAATTCCCCTTCTGCCTCCAGGCCACTGCAGGAAATCGCACGGCGCACTTGAGAACCCCGGCCGACCTGCAGCCATTCTGCGACACTCTGGGAATACCTGCGGTAGAGGTACCAGATTGGTACAGTGCGTTTATTCAAGCTGAACCCTGGATCCCCACACAACCAGACGCCACGCCAAGATCACAGAGACAGAGGAGACGCAGACTCTCTACTGCTTCACCGCGAGGATGCGAGGCGACATGGAAACCGATAAGAGCCCACGTGTATCCCCATCATCCGTCCGACGCAGAACCGACCGCTAAAGCCCAGGACAAATTGATGAGTAAGCAGAAACTACAACACCCTGTTCTACATTGATGCTACTCCCTTCATTAAGGCCTGATTGCCCCTTTAAGGGAGGCTCTCTTTTTCCTTTTCTGTTGTCTTTTATTTTTTCTTTTTGCTTGACGTCAAGCTTTGATATGCTTCCCCAACACGGAGTAGAAACTAGCACTCACAAGCTACTCTGACACGTCAGCCAATCGAATGCCAGGCAACTGTTTTATAGTTGGACAACAGGTAATGCCCCCAAGCCTTGGGAGACCAATTCTCTTACGCCTCAGCCTGACCCACCTTGTACACAAGACCGTTAAACAGGCAAGTTACCTAGAGACAGAACTTGGTATCACGAAACATGGAGGGGAGCATTTCCCTGCTATTAGGGAATAACTTATTAACGCACACAAATACTCCAGTGATACCTTCTTGACGGTTTGCATGTTTAGGTAATCCAAAGTTGCATTAGTTGTTTGGGAACTGCTAAGCTTTCCCCTTGGAGCGACTGGGTAAACTTGCCAGAAGGTGGTCGATTGCACCACTAAAAGATCTCCCCCTGGTGTACAGTAATGTTAACTAGTTGGAAGTGCCCGGCTGCTCACGAGAGTTGCAGTTCCCCCCTGTGGGCAGGGGCTGATCTGCGGCTCGCGGGAATCAGTAGGGCGCTGGTGCATTTACATTTAAATTTTAACCTAGGGACATTTGAGTCTAGCTGACAAAAGTGCTTATGTCAACTCAGGTACTCAGCATGCCTTCTGTTTAAAGACACCTAGCTGAATATGTGGCCGTTTTGGTTATGTTGTTGTTTACCATGTTCATCTTAATGTTACTCTAAAGCCCCATACACACGGTCGGACAATCCGCGGACCAGGTCGGTCGGATCCTGTCCGTCATACTTTGTCTGATGTTGGTTTTGCGTACACACGGTCGGACAAAGTTGTCGGAAAATCCGATCATTCTGAACGTGGTGACGTTTGTTGCCTACGACGGGACTACGTAGTCCGACCGTGTGTATGGGGCTTAAGGGTGCTTTGTGCCTTACCAGAAATTAAGTGCGTCCTTGGAAACCAGGAGCCAGCTGCTCTGGTACGTTTCTACAGAGCGGAGACCTGGAACTCCTGATCTCCAAAGCTAACTGTCATCGTAGTGGGGGGTTCTCTCACGCATGGAAATCTCGCTAGATAGGCTTAGGTTTCCATTCTGGCTGGGAATACAACGTGGTCAGTGATAGTGAGGGGTGTGTTCTTACACACCTCCCCATGTACCGCGGATGCCGGAGGCCCCATACCCTCTAGACATACAAGCTGTGATCTGGCTGGGAGATGGGCCCTCCGACAGCCGTGGAGACCAATACATCACATCCTGTGAGAACTAAAGCTGTTTTAAAGCGTTAAGTCGCAGGGACTAGGGTCGTCTATAGGTTATGAATGTCTCATATGTCTTAATAATATACAAGTTGTATAGAAAGTATTGTTCATAAGGCTCAGGTTACATGTTAAGAGATTACCAGAAATGTTGCAACCCCAATCCCCGTAGTCTGCCACTCAATAAGGGCCGGAGGGGGGGAGGGGAAAGATACCATGAAAGGTCCAACTAGGATAGCTCATGAGACGGTTTCAACTGGAATGTTCAAATTCCTATAGAAGAGGTTTATCCCATTTAGGCTCCAACCCAAATTAGAGGCTTCTGGGTGGTGATAGCTTCCAGACTCAACCAGGTGTTAGGCTTCTTTCCCACCTCAAGGAGGCTGGTTACCCCCTTGACCACATCCGGATTAGTCTATCCCCATACCTGTACCCCTACAGAACACTCATTAGGTGGGTAAGCAGGACTGTACCCACCCCTGGAAATTTTTTTTTTTTTTTTTTTCTTCTCTTTACCTATTGCCCACATTAGGGGCAGACTTCAACCACGAATAGGGAGCTCCAGTCGTTACTGGAGTGACCTATGGGTTTAGCTCAAACCTCCGACTCCCTTTTCTTCTCAGGTCGCATTCTCTGTTTTTTTTTCCGCCCCCCCCCCCTTTTTTTTCTTTTCCTTCTCCTTTATTCTTGTCATCTTCTTAATCTTCTTCCTCAGCCCTCTAGCGCCTTCTCTTCGCCCCCTCCTCTCACCCCCTCTCTAATCTTTCATCTCTATCCTCTCTCCCCACCCCCCTCTGCTATCCATGCTCTTCTCCTTGTTGTTCGCCCACTTCCTCCTCCATATCCCACCTGTGCACGCGTACGGACTTGCGGCATTACCCAGCTCTTCCTGAACGAACCCTCTCTGTCTGTTGAAACTTGACAGACTTCAAGCGAACATACACCACTCTGCAATGTCCTCTGCAGTACACTCCTCATCTCCTCTATCGCTCAAGGTATATTCTCTAAACGTCAAAGGCCTCAATGTCCCAGAAAAACAGACATAAAGCCCAAGTGGTCTTCTTACAAGAAACCCACTTTAAGTCAAGCTCTGTCCCACGCTTAACGGATAAACGCTATCCGGAAGTATTCCACGCGACCTGTTCCTAATCCAAAACCAAAGGAGTCTCCATCTTACTAGCTAAATCCCTGGCATTCCGCCTTACTGACCAACTCACAGATCCGGAGGGCAGATTTATTTTTTTGAAAGACACTTGGAAAGACAAACCCATGACTTTAGCGAATGTTTACTGTCCCAATGCAAACAGGGTACCCTTCCTTAGAAACCTTATCTCAAAATTAGCTTCATTCCAGACAGGCCTTCTGATACTGGGAGGGGACTTTAACATGGCCTTGGACCCACTAATAGACACCTCCACAGGCACCTCTTCATTCCCATACTCGGCGTTGCGCCAAGTAAAGCTCCAACTAGCATCTCTCACCCTACACGACACATGGCGTACACTTAACCCCCGAGAGAAAGACTACACATTTTATTCAATACCACACAACCGATACTCAAGACTGGACTACATTTTCATTCACCAAGCTGACCTATCATACCTGAAAAGCGCCACGATTGAAAATATGACGCTCTCTGACCATCACCCTGTCACAATAACCCTACAATTTCCACAGAGGGAGAGATATACTAGAATGTGGAGACTAGATGCCTCCATCCTGGCAGACCCGGTAGACGCAGAATTTATCAAAAAGACAATGCAGGACTATTTCCAGAACAATGACACTCCAGATGGGACCCCCATGGTACAATAGGAGGCACACAAGTGTGTCATACGGGGACACCTTTTAGCTATCGCAGCAAGGAAAAAAAGAGAACACCAAAAACTGATACTTGCTCTCTCTGGCAAGATAACCACTTTAGAGACGCAACACAAACGCACGGGGCGGCTCAAGTAGCACAAGAGTTGGCAGACACCCGAGCCCTATTTGTCGAGGAACTGTTCAGGAGGGCACGAAAGCGTCCTAGAAGCTGTTCTTTGAATAGGGCAATAAGCCCGGAAAGCTGCTGGCCAGATGCCTACAGAAACGCACTCTGGCATTCACTGTTCATCATATCACTGATCAGTCAGGGAAACACTATACAAAAAATGAGGACATTGCACAACAATTCCTTCTCTACTATAGCAAACTGTATAACCTAAATGACGCGGCCCGCAGTCCCAGGGAGGATGAGGCACGTTCTAACATGGTGAAGGAATTCTTGAGCAATTTCTGCCCAAGAGCTTTGTCAGAGGAGGACTGTGCGGAACTAGAAGCTCCCTTGTCCTCTGAAGAATGGGTAGCGGCCCTGAAGACCATGAAACCGGGCAAGAGTCCCAGCCCAGACGGCTTCACTGCACAATACTATAAATCCTACGCAGAACTATTGGCCCCGCGCTTCCTTAAAGCCTTTAACACACTATCGACAGTACCCTTCTCACCAGACTCGCTGTTAGAAGCGTACATTACAGTAATTCCTAAAGCCCCATACACATGGTCAGATTTTCCGATGGATTCTGTCCTATCGGACAATGTTGTCGGAAATTCCGACCGTGTGTAGGCACCATCGGACAGTGTACCTCGGATTGTCCGACGGACAAAGTCCTATCTCCTGCTGGATAGATTTTTCGACAACAAAGTCCGATCACACCAAATCCGATCGTGTGTAGCGTAGTCCGACGGACAAAGTGCTACGCATGCTCAGAAGAAATTTTGTGGCGGAAGCGCTCGGTCAGGTAAAACTACCTTTCCTAATCGACACAGCACATTCGTCACGCTGCAATGTTAAAATGTCTTTAATGCAGCGCATTCTCTTTTTCTTTACAATGCAAGAAGAATGACATGTTTTAGCTGCTCCTATTCACCCGCACTTCTCACAAACTTAGTTCTTTCTTAGTTTTCAGGATTTCTAGACTACATGTTTATTTTTACTCAGATCGTAAAAGAATCTTTGTTATATTTTTTGGATGATTTATCATTTTTTTTTTTTTTTTTGGAATACATATTTTAAGGAGATTTTTTTTTTTTTTTTTTGAGGGGGGTTTTGTGTCTCAACTTAGCAAAACAACATTATTAACATTTCTATTTGTTGCTTAAATTTCCTAGGAGTTTGTTGGCTGTTGGTGCCCCTTGTTAATTATACTTTATGATTAGTGAAATGTACCTGCCTACTCACAAATAAACTGTCATTGTAGAAAAGTCAAACACAATAGGCAATGATTATTTCAAATCAAAAATACCTTTATTTAGGTCTCAGCAACAAAACAAAGAAGAACGCAGCGATGGAGAAACTTGAGGAATTTGCAAAGCCTTGGACCCCCACGGCAACCATCATTTTTGAAGCGTCTAAAATTGGGGGCCTGAGGAGTACGTATCTAAATAATAAGGGAGTGCTATCTGGTCCTGAAGTCCAAAACATCCGGAACTGCAGCAGATGCCATCTAGGTCCCCAGGCTCTGGTACTACGAGAGGCTTCATCTTCTCTCAGACCAGACTGAATCCAGGTCGTCACTCTCAGGTCTTCCTTCCACGCTTCCTTGCACGCTGTGGCTGTGTTGCTGGTGGGGTGGCAGAAGGAGGAGGAGGAGGCGGAGCATGGTCACTATGGCAAACATGTGTGAGTGGGGTCACCCCCCCAGCCATCCCCTTATTTAGGACTTTGAGGATGACATCCTCACACATGTTGCGTTGCCCCACCTCCATACCCATCATTTTCGTCACAACCAAGGAGCCAAAGGTCTCCTCGTTGGTGGGTGTGGCATGTAGGGAGGCTGAAGCCTCTCTGATCATCCGGAGCGCTGACTCTCCCGCCTCACCCCCCCTTCTCGCCCTTTTGTAGGGAAGGCGGAGGGGAGGGATTTGGGAGTCAGTCAGGCTCCTAGGCCTACCCCCCTCTTGGCTGCCACTACCCACCTCTTGGCTGCCACTAACCCCTTCCTCCTCCTGACTAGGGATGAGCCGAACACCCCCCCGTTCGGCTCACACCAGAACCCGCGAACGGACCTAAAGTCCGTGCGAGCTTTAGAACCCTATTAGTTATAATGGATGCGAACGTTCGAAATTAAAAGTGCTCATTTTAAAGGCTAATATGCATGTTAATGTCATAGAAAGTGTTTGGGGACCTGGGTCCTGCCCCAGGGGACATGTATCAATGCAAATTTTTTTTTTAAAAAACGGGCATGTTTTTCAGGAGCAGTGATTTTAATAATGCTTAAATTGAAACAATAAAAGTGTAATATTCCTTTAAATTTCGTACCTGGGGGGTGTCTATAGTATGCCTGTAAAGGGGCGCATGTTTCCCGTGTTTAGAACTGTCTCTGCGCAAAGTGTCATTTTTGAAAGTAAAAAAGCTATTTAAAATCACTCGCGGCTAATGTTAATTCACGGCTCCCGTAACACAGAGAACAGTGATTCATTGAAACTCATTCATAAAAAAAAGTCATTGATAAAAAATAAAAAAAATGAAAAAAAAAAAGCGTAGGGGTCCCCCCAAATTCAATAACCAGGCCCTTCAGGTCTGGGATGGATATTAAGGGAAACCCCAGCCAAAAAAAAAATGGCGTAGGGTCCCCCTCAAAATCCATACCAGACCCTTGAGGTCTGGTATGGATTTTAAGGGGAACCCTAGCCAAAAAAAATGGCGTGGGGTCCCCCTCAAAATCCATACCAGACCCTTATCCGAGCACGCAACCTAGCAGGCCGCAGGAAAAGAGGGGGGGGACGAGAGCGGCCTCCCCTCTCGCCTGAACCGTACCAGGCCACATGCCCTCAACATTGGGAGGATGCTTTGGGGGTCTAAGACTTAGTCACCAGGTGCCCTCCATTATAAAAGACCTGTCAGACGGAGCGGAGCCTCACACAGCGGGAGCCTCCCATTGCGCGGAGCGGCCCAAGAAGAGACAGAGACACCGACACCGACGCCGACGGAAGAAGATGCCGGACGAGAAGGACGAGAAGACCAGCGCAAGAAGAAGCGGATCGGAGGAAGAAGAAAATGGAAGAAGAAGATGGAAGAAGATGAAGGAAGGAGAAGATGAAGAAACCGAAGGATGAAGAAAGAAGAAAGAAGATTTTAATAAAGGAATTGTCAAAGACCGTCTCCTGTCATTTTTACCATTTTTGACACTTTTTTGGTGAAATGGTAGGGGTACCCCTTACCATTTCACACAGGGGGGGGGGCGGGATCTGGGGGTCCCCTTGTTAAAGGGGGCTTCCAGATTCCGATAAGCCCCCCGCCCGCAGACCCCCACAACCACCGGGCACGGGGACAAGGTGCTTTAGGGGTCTTAGACCCCCAAAGCATCCTCCCAATGTTGTGGGGAAGGGGCCTGGTATTGTTCAGGCGAGAGGGGGGGCCGCTCTCGTCCCCCCCTCTTTTCCTGCGGCCTGCCAGGTTGCGTGCTCGGATAAGGGTCTGGTATGGATTTTGAGGGGGACCCCACGCCATTTTTTTTGGCTAGGGTTCCCCTTAAAATCCATACCAGACCTCAAGGGTCTGGTATGGATTTTGAGGGGGACCCTACACCATTTTTTTTTTTTTTTTGGCTGGGGTTCCCCTTAATATCCATCCCAGACCTGAAGGTCCTGGTTATTGAATTTGGGGGGACCCCTACGCTTTTTTTTTTGTTTTTTATTAATGAATGACAGTTCTCTGTGTTACAGGAGCCATCAATTCATTAGCCGCGAGTGATTTTAAATAGCTTTTTTCCTGCAAAAATGACACTTTTTTGCAGGGAAAGTTCTAAGCACAGGAAACCTGCCCCCTTCACAGGCTACCTATAGACACCCCCCAGATGTGATACTGCAATGCTGTTCTAACAGCATGCACACACATATCCCCAGAAATAAAGCACATATTGTCAGCAGCACACTGACACGCTGACACTGACTGAAACATAATATGCGAGGCCGCCGGCGCGGCGGCCTCTTATACCGTGGGGCGTGTACTAAAGCCCCTGAGCTATAATTGGCTACAGGCATCCTGCCTGTAGCCAATTATGGCTCTCCTCGCTGCCGGCGCTGTGATTGGCCAAGCATGCGGGGTCACAGTGCATGCTTGGCCAATCATCAGCCAGCATTGCACTGCGCGGGCCGCAATGCATTGCGGGGCCGCTCGCATCACACGAATTTGATGCGAGCGGCCCCAATAGTTCTGGGCTCGCCGAGCGAGCGAACACCCGGTGCTCGATTCGAACATGGGTTCGAATCGAACACCGGGCTCATCCTTACTCCTGACTGCCACATTCCACAGCCTCCTCCTGGCTGAGGTCTTCCTGTGTATGAAAAAGTGACATAGTTTCAGTTATTTGTTCATCAAACACACCCAAATTTCATCTAGTGACTGTTGCAAAATGGTTACAAATAGAAAACCATACAATTCTCAGCCCAGCAGTTTATATTCTTGCCCCAAATGTCTCCAACACTACTGTCTGTTGATATGTCAAACACGTTAGGAACTAAGCAATTGGGGATCCTGAATTAACTGAACATCATTTATTTTTCACAAAATTGGTTCCCAAACTACTATACCTGGCTCAAGCTGGGCTCCTCCACCTCTTCCAGACTGGAAGGCCCAGGTTGCTCCTCGGAAGCCTCATCAGGGGTGGCCTGCGCGCAAGGAAGCGTGGAAGGAGGAGGCGAGAGTGGCTCCGTGACATCAGTCTGGTCTTTGAGAAAATGGAGCCTGTCATAGTACCAGAGCTTGGGGCATAGACCTCATCTGCTGCAGCTCCAGATTCTTGGGACTTCAGGACCTTCTTGCGCTCCCTGATATACGCACTCCTCTGGCTGCCAATTTTATTTCTTATCTTACCAACAGTTGCCGTGGGGAACCTTGGCTTTACAAATTCCACAAGTTTCAGCAGGGCTGCGTACCTCTTTGCTTTGTGGCCGTAATGGGGGTGTTTGGCCTGCCATAAAAGGGGAATTTCCCTGTATTTATCAATGAACAGGGGGAGAAAACTCATGTCGTTGAATCCCTGCATAATCTCTGCAAGACACAACACCACACAAAACACTATAAATAATGTCCGGCAAAACTCTCCTAATCTTCTCCAGAAAGAAGCCTCAAGGTCTAATCTGTCTAGGCTAGTTATGTACCAACGTCAAATTGTACCTTCGTTATAGCGATTGTCTCGTGCGTGAGCTTTCTCTCCCCTCGTCTCACAGATCGTGGCTACGACACAGGCGTGTGACGTTTTATATACAGTGCACATGCGTCAAACTCTGCCCGCCCCTGACAATCTTTCTCGGCTATTCCCCACCCCTTCTCTTTTACGGCGCAGTGGGGAGAGCACATGGCGGGGACACAGCAGGTGCGCCCGAAATATTGCAGCAACGAGGAGGAGGACGAGGAAAGGCCGGAGGCAGAAACGTCCCGATCCCGGAGCCTGAAATTCAAGGCCTCCAATATGTCATTTGGAGAAATGTTGGAGATGGTGGACATATTAAAGAGGAGCGACTATGATGGGAAGTATGGGCCTTACCTCAACCCCAATGTCCGCAAGGCCAAGATCATGTCTAAAGTTGTGAGGAGGCTGTACAATCATTTTGGGGTACAACGATCCAAGGAGCAACTGAGGAAACGCTGGTCAGACCTGAAACTGAGGGAGCCCGATCAGTACAGAAAGATCAAGTGAGTTCTTCAAAAAAGTAAGTAGTTGTGTTTTGTGTTTGATTTTTGACTTGCATACTGCTCCATGTGTTTGCATTTTTACAAAGTTGTACATTAGAAAATGGCCACTTTCATGTTCGTCTGTGCATTCGATCGTACTCAACCTCGATCTTTCTGCCACTGTCATGTTCGTGTGTGTCCATTCGATCGTACTCAACCTCGATCGTTCGGCCACTTATAATACGATGTTTGGTGTTTTTTTGGGGAAAGGAAGTTTGTTCTCACTAGAAATGTCATCAAGAATGTAAAGCCAATTTATTCAATGTAAAGGAGAGGTCACCCAGTAGCTGTTTACCCATCTGGACTCTAGAGCACTAGTGCTGGGACACCCAAACCCACTTTTTATTATGCTTTACCACACATGTGCTCCAGTGGATACTAGAGGGGGGTCTCCATCAGACAAACTTCTACCAAAAAGCTAGTAAGTTTAGCACCTTTACAAAGTGACTACATTCATGTTGTTGTCATTTGTAACTGGCCAAACAAAAATATTGTCCCTCACTTTCAAGCAATGTTTGACATTTCCTATTTCTGCCCTGTGTTTGATTGTGTTGCTAAATCTTCCTTTTGTACATTCTCATAGGGGAGCGAAAACTCGTGACGTCTGAGGAAACCACAAAACCAACACCTCCCAAAGAAGGTGAAAGACCAGAAGCAGAGGAGGAGGAGGAGGAAGGAGAGATCATAGAAATTGGAGAACTTGTCACCACAACAGGTGAGTGTGGGAGAACACAGCTACTGGTAAGGTAATCAATGTATGCCTGCCTCATTTCCAAAACACATTTGTGTTTTTTTTGGTTGTTTTTAGGTGACGTGGATGTTGTGGAAGAAGAATCGCACTTTACCACAGAGAGTGCCCACGTACTCATCGGGGAGATAATGGTCTGCAATCGAGATCTAGATGACATAAAGCAAAACATCAATGATGTTCAACAAAAATTGAAGAACATCATTGATGTTTTAGGAAAAATCTGAAAACGCACCAAGTAATTAACACACATTTGTGGCTGTTTCTGAACACATTTGCAACTTAAGAACTGTGTGAAATTTGTAACATGCACACATTGTGTCCACATGTGCTAGCTCCCATCATGGTGGATGAATGACAACGTTTTTTTGGGGGTGCAACCACTTTCTGAACTACTAAAGTGGTTGTGGTGAAGGGGTTGCACCCCCAAAAAACGTCCATTCATCCCCATGATAGAAAATTGCACTTTTGAAGATTCTAGGCATGTGTTTTATCATCTAATGACCATTTTCTGACCCAAATTGTGTGCATGTTCTAAATTTCCACTTTCCAGGGGTGACCCCCCATGTGATGAAGGCAAGATCAAACACACTTTTAACATATAGTCATGTCTGATCTTGTCTTCACTTTAGAAAGTTGAACTTTCCTAGTTCCTATGTTCTGTTTTGCTCCATGCCTGGTTTTACCAAATGCAGAATGTTTGTAAACAATGTTGTCAAGAACCAAGATCTTGTCAGTTTTGGCAAGAAGTTTGTAAATGCACTTGTGAATGTGTTGCAAGTAAACTTTTTAAATGTTCTAAATGTGTGGCTTCCTTATTTAAAAACAAAAAAGCATTATGTATGTCAAATGTAAAGGATTTGGGGGGCAATGGGTGTTATTTACTAAAGGCAAGTCCAGTTTGCACTGCAAGTTTCTTTTCCAGGGCACTTTTGCACTGCACTTGTAGAGCATAGTAGATTTGACTTATGTAAATGACACCCACAGTGATTTGTACGAAAACACGTAGCACACCATTTTTGGTAATACACACATTTCTGTCATGGTGATGATAAAGGAGTATTTTGGGTGTCAGTTATGCACTACAAACCTTCTCTAGACCAAAGATTAGGTATCAAACACACAACATGAGAAGAATCTTTTTGGAAAGAAGAGACTGTTACCTCCTTTTGCCCAGAAAGTGCATTCCCACTGTTGAAGCTAAAGGGCAAAAATGTATATCTCAAAGAAGCTAGAATATGGAAAGGACCAGAAAACATAGGTTTGTTAAAAAAATATATTTATTTAAAAATGCCTCTCACACATCGTCAGGCAGAGCAATGGCCCCCCTACCCACAAAGTAGTCCATATATTGCTCGCGGACCGCGCGGGCATTTAGAGGGGGCAAGCCTGGACGTGCCGCTTGAAGGGCTGTGAGGTCGGCATTGGAAGGGCCCTCAACATCTGGGCCAACGGTCACCACATAGTTGGTGTTGTGTCTTTTCAAAAAGTTGTGCAATATGCAAGAGGCAAGAACTATGTGGTTGAGTTTGTATTCCGCCAAGTTAATAGCCATCAAAAACAGGCGGAAGCGGCTGGCCAGGATCCCGAAGGTGTTCTCCACCACTCTGCGGGCTCTCGACAGCCTTTAATTGAAGACCCTCTGGTCTGGGGTGAGGGTCCTCATCGGGAAGGGCCTCATCAGATGGGGAGTCAACGCAAACGCTTCATCTGCGACAAAGACGAAGGGGAGTCCTTCAGCATTCTCCTCTGGAGGTGGCAAGCACAGACTGCCACTTTGGAGACGCCAGTAGAACTCCGTGTGCGCAATGGCACCACCATCCGAGATCCGGCCGTTCATCCCCACGTCCACATACAAAAACTCGTATGTCGCCGACACCACCGCCAACATCACGACACTATTAAACCCCTTGTAATTATAATAGTAGGACCCCAAGTTGGGGGGTGGGACGATGCGGACGTGTTTCCCATCAATTGCACCTCCGCAGTTAGGAAAGTCCCAACCGGTGGCAAAGTGGGAGGCCACAGTCTGCCATTCCTGTGGCGTGGAAGGGAACTGTGGAGTGAAACAAGAAAAAAAAATTAGTCACTTTGCACATAAACATTGCAAGCAGATTAGACACTAAACATCTTGGAACAAGATCAGACTTTTACATTTAAAGCTGGAAAGTATTTGCAACGCAAAGTAGAGGGTCCCCCTAGCAGATGACTCACCCCCCATCAATCACCCCACTTCTGATGGCCCATTGACAATAACTAGGGGTTTGGGGGGGGGGGGGGGGGGTTTGGACAGGTAACCCTCTGCACTTCATTGATTGCCAAATGGCTCAATAATGTGTGCTAGTTTGGCCAGACCCTCCTTACTTAACACTATTGGCAGCCCACAGGAAAGATAAAATAACATTCAAAAACCCCCCACCCACCCCCCCCCCCCCCAAAAAAAAAAGGAACGCACATTTGGACATTCAGAAATTACCTAGCAAACTAATAGGAGGGAAAGAACACAAAAAAAGAGGAAATGGAAAGTATGGAGCCAGCCCCTTGCACTACATGCTTTGCTGAATTCATCCCTAAAGATGCCCACTATAAAGAGGTAGGTACATAGTGTCTATTGACCTTTGGAAAGCCAGCAGATAGAGGATTGGTACCATCTGACAGAGCAGTTGGGGGAGGGGGTTCAGAATGAATTGGGCACCCCCCCCCCCCCACCAACAAAAAGGGGAAAAAAAAGGGGCTCTACATGAAGTAAACCACACAGCAAACATTTGTGCATATTTTAGGGGGTGTTTGGGGGAAAACAATACTATGCAGCAGACAAAATACATTGCTTAAGTGACTAGGCCATAGGTGTCTATTGGGGCAGAAGAGCATGCTGGGGAGGTAAGTGAAGGGAAAAATGCATGAAGGAGAAAAGGGGCACAGCATATTAGAGCATATTGCAATCATGGTAATTAGGGAAGGAGGTCAAAAATAGAAGACATTAGCAAACAGAGCATACATAGAAGGGAATAGTAAAGGAGAAATGTTACCTTAATATAGTCCTCCTGCAGGACCTGGATGATGGCAGAACAGGTCTCTGGAATAATGATTCCCAGGGCCTGGGGAGAGATACCTGAAGAGAACTTCAAATCCTGAAGGCTTCTCCCTGTCGCCAAGTACCTCAACGTAGCAACAAGCCTCTGCTCCGGAGTGATGGCTTGTCTCATGCAGGTATCCTGCCGGCTGATAAAAGGGGTCAGCAAAGCCAAAAGACGGTGAAAAACGGGGTCCGTCATCCGGAGAAAGTTCCTGAAATCATCAGGATTATTCTCCCGGATCTCACGAAGCAAAGGCATGTGCGAGAACTGATCACGCTGAAGCAACCAATTCTTGGTCCACATACTCCTCGTCACTCTGTTCATGGACGGGTCTTGGCTCAAAGCTAAAAGCCCGACACCAATTCCGCGTACAGCACGAACTCGGCGACGAGTACGTACGGGAAACATCGCTCACAAAAGGTCGGCTGGTCAGAACAGACAAACAGAAAGCACCGATAAACAGCAAGGCCTGAAAGAACGAAATGAATACCAGAAACGAGCAGACAATAAGCAGTGCAAATCAAAGCGTCCTATATCAAGATATAGGCCGATATGACCAACAAATGCGAACTGACTACACGCACTAATAAACAGATACGCACGACAAGCACAAACTGAAGAGCAGTAACGATCTGAGTCAGAAAACTGAGAAGCGCGAATCTTAAGTCCCCAAACTTCGACTAACTCGCGATAAACACGGGATCAGCAGAAGGAGCCCAACGGGTGCCTGACGTGGTGCTGAACTTCCCTTTTCTAGTCTCGTGGAAGACGACTTACGTCACGACGTTCTTGCAGACCGGAAATTCCGACAACGTTGTCCGACCGTGTGTACGCAACACCAACATCGGACAAAGTACGACGGACAGGATCCGACGGACCTGGTCCTCGGATAATCCGCGCGTGTGTATGGGGCTTTAGAATGATAAAGACCCGGCGGACGTGACTAGCTACCGACCAATCTTTCTCCTAAATGTGGATGTAAAGCTCTTCTCAAAAATCATAGCCACTCGTTTAGCGCACCACATACCGGCGTGGATAGGAAAGGATCAGGGAGGATTTGTCTTAGGCATGGAAGCCAGGGACAATACTATTAAAGCCCTGAACTTACATCACTGGCTGACCTCTACTCAACGTGAGGGGTTCTTTTTAGCGATGGATGCGGAGAAGGCGTTCGATAGGGTGGCCTGGGACTATATGGATGAGGTTCTGAATGCCCTGGGAATGGGGAGACGCATGCGTGCATTTATTGGGGCACTATATGTGAACCCCAGAGTTAAGGTCAATGGTCGCCTATCGAACACCTTCCCCATCCATAACGGCACAAGACAGGGATGCCCTCTTTCGCCCCTGCTATACATTCTCACTCTTGAGCCTCTCCTGCGCAGTATCAGGGCCAACCCAAACATAAAAGGTGTCGAGGTGCACGGTAAGGAGTACAAGATTGGAGTCCTCGAACAATTTAGGCACATTTCGAACCTAAAAATCAATTATTCCAAATCATTTGCACTGAATATCTCCCTACCCAACAATCTGGTACAGCAATGTCAATCCAATTTCCCCTTTAAGTGGAAAATGGAAGCCATCACGTATCTGGGCATCCAACTTCCCAATAAGCTAGACACCTTATATGAAAAAAACTTTGCAGCAGAATTAAAAAGCCTACAGCAAGACTTAAAAAAATGTGATGTTCCTACTCTGTCCTGGTTCGGCCGGGCCTCGGCTTTGAAAAGGACGGTGCTCCCACGCATTCTTTACAAAATGCAAACGGTACCAATTCGCCTACCTCCGAACTTCTTGCAGCCTACAAAAGGCTATGTAGATCCTTTCTCTGGGGTTCCAAACAGGCACGCATCGGGTGGGCGAAATTAGTCGTACCTAAAACCAAAGGTGGAATAGGCCTCCCTGATTTGCAGCGCTATTACTGGGCGACAAATGGGACTAGAGTGGTAGACTGGAAAATTCATGCCCGTCATAAGGACTGGGTGGATCTCGAACGAGCGGTCACGGGACATGATCTTCGCCTTCTCCCCTGGTTCTCCAGGAAGCACATAAATACCCAACTGCTCTCACACCCCCTCATTTGGGCGACTCTCCAGGAATTTCATAGGGCCTGTAAGGTTCACGCTCTGTCGACCCCTGAGTGCCCAATCACCCCCATTAGAGGCAATCCAGACTTTCCCCCGGGACTAGAGAGTACATTCCTGGCACAGGAATGGCCTTATGCAGAGATGCTGGCAAAACATTTTTTTCATAGGGGCAAGTTCGCCAAACAGCGCGACCTAGCAACAGTATCTAACACCAAATCCTTTCCCTTCTGGCCCTACATCCAAATAAAACACTTCTTGGACAACCCAGAGAGGAAGAAACGGGTTCACGACAATGCCAACAGTATTTGAATCGCTGTGCTCGAGCTCAGTCCCTCAGGGTCATGTAATCTCAACGCTTTACGCCTCCATGTTCAAAGAACCCTATGCTGAACTACGTTCGGATCATGCTTTCTGGGGGACGGCGCTGGGCAGGGAGATTGGAGATAAGGAATGGGATCGCGTTCACCTAGCTATTCACAAAGGGTCCCTTAACATGAACACTCAGGAAAATGGATATAAAATCAAGACAAGATGGTATAAAACCCCTGAAATACTCCACAAAATATTCCCTACAGTATCTGACCAGTGTTGGAGATGCGAAAGGGAAACCGGGACTTTCCTCCACATGTGGTGGACATGTGCACTAATCCAACCTTTTTGGAGGAAAGTACACGAACTGACTACTGCCACATCTTCATTACCCCTGGAATTTTCGCCAGAGCAATACCTCCTGCATCTGTCTAAAATTCCCCCAAAAAAATACTTCAAATCGATAGCCATGCACTTGATCAATGCGGCCAGGCTGTGTATTCTGGTACATTGGAAATCTATATCCCCACCCTCAATCAAACATTGGATACAGCGTATCAATCGCATTGAGACGATGGAGGAGCTGATACACACCTCTCAGGATAGAGTTGCTAGCTTTACAGCCACTTGGGAGACGTGGCTCACATTTAAAAAATCTCAACAATACCAGGCACTGATTCAGAATAATGATTGACTCTGGAACCATAAACAAGGTCGCTGTGACAGACACGCGACTTACGGAACAAACCACGAGACGCACTGTCCCAGGCATACCTGGGACGTCAGGTAACTGGAGATCATAGAAACATGAGGCTTCTAACAGACGGAAAGGGTAGCTGGTGGGACGTCCCACCCCCTCTCTGCCTGATAACTTACTGATATGCACATATACCCCCTTCCCCTTCCTTCCTCCTTCATCTCCCTCCTCTTCTTCTACCCCCCTTCTTCCCTCCCCTTCTAACTCACCCTTTTTCTATCCCCTTTTTCTAAGATCTATTTTACTTTTTTTTATTTTATCTATGCGTTACCTCCAGGGCTCAAGTCCTGCGGGAACGCATGGGAACGGAGTTCCTGTACTTTTTCCACAACAGGAACTAAGTTCCCGTTAGCAGCTGTGTCCTGCAAGACTTTGAAGTATGCGAGCTGTATGGCAGGTGCTACACCAACAGCTGCTGATACAGCTCGCAATAGTAAGTGCCGCACACCTGACCATTCAGGCATTGCCAGTAGGGGGCCCCATGACAGCTTCCGCTTCGATCTACCTGTCAATCACAGCTAGCTGACAGATAGATCAGGTCCCTGCTGCTAAGAGATTGTATTTAGTCAGACCTCTTGTGATGCGCTCTTCCCCGCTGGCCACTCCTGATTTTCTGTCTCCTCATCCCCCCCCCCCAGTCTCCTGAATACTTGCTCTGTGTGTCCCACTGAATCCCCCCCTCCTCTATCTTCACTGCCATATGATGAGAGAACCTAGAGGAGGATCACAGCTATTCTGCTCACAGGACATGCAGGGAGAGAGGTGAGCTGAGGGGGAACATCAGTTTGGGGTGGTAAGCTGAGCGCAATACCTGGCAAAGTTTAATGCCAGGAGGGAAGTTTATGTGGAAATATGTGAAGGGTTGGAATAGCAGCGAGTGTGTGTTTGAGCCCCGCAGAGTTTGCAGCCCCCCCAAGCTAACATACATCTCCTAAGCAGGAACACATCAATATCTCCCCTAGCATTCTGTCCAGATAATGTGCAGTTCATTTATGACCTTTCTGTTTAATCCTGTGTTATCCAAACTCTGTTCAATGAAAAGTGTCTCACCACATAAACACTCTATATACAAAATAAAATTCCCCAATAAAGATCAGAACATGATGTTCACATTTGCATGGAAGCACAATTGAATGAATGCTGATTATTCTGAGAATTACCGTATTTATGTTTATTGAGGATTGTTTTTTTTAATGTACTAACAGTTAAGCTTCATACACACAATACGAAAATTGGATGAAAAATACCACTTTTGAAGCGTTCGTGCATATGAGCGTATCATTTTTTTTTGTTGGTGAATGGATCTTGGGTGGGAGTTCCTACACTTTTTTCCCCAGGACTTGACCCCTGGTTACCTCCCTCCTCATGCCTTTTTGGCCCCTCCCTGTTTTACTGGGTGAAGTAGTGAGTTGAAAAAGGAGCGGATGTGAAAACATTAGCCACAATGATTGCTGAAACACACACCCAGTGTACGTGGATATTAGAGACGAGTCTACCCCCGTTCAACAAAGTGAATGCAACTGTTTACGAGATATTAGGGATGTGGGGACCTACCAGTTGACCACATCATAGGTTCTTCTCAATATGTTTCTTAGGCCACAGGTCTGTTGTATCTTTCGTAAAGCTACACACGTATCTAGTAGCACTGCCATGAGCCATTTGGATTGTTGATATGCTGTAATGTTTGTTATATTTACGATCATACCATGTATGCTGTTAAATTTTTCAATAAAAAAGTTTTTGAAAAAAGAAAAAGAAATAGCCTCTGAAAACCATCTCCTATTCATCGCATAGTATCTTTCACACTGGTGAGGTGCTCTTGCGGGTCGTTACTAAATGTCCTGCAAGCAGCATCTTTGGGGCTGTTTGGGAGCGTAAATAGCGCTCCCAAAACGCCCTGCCCATTGCAATGAATAGGCAGTGCTCCCAAAGTGCCTGAAAAGCGCTGGAAAACTGGACTTTTTAAAAAAAAATTTGGGCAAAAAGCGCTCCGCTAGTGCCAGAAAAAGCGCCATTAAAACAGCACTAAAGTGCCGCAAAAACGAGCCTCGCTTTAGCACTAACGGTCGGACGCTGCTAGTGTGAAAGGAATCTTATTATGCATTACATATTCCTGTCCCCTGCATTCTGTGCATTACATACTCCTGTCCCCTGCATTCTGCACATTACAAACTCCTGTCCTCTGCATTCTATGCATTACACACTCCCGTCCCCTGATTTCTGTGCATTACACACTCCTGTCCCCTGCATTCTGTGCATTACACACTTCTGTCCCCTGCATTCTGTGCATTAAACACTCCTGTCCCCTGCATTCTGTGGATAATACTCCTGTTCCCTGTATTCTGTGCATTACATACTCCTATTCCCTGCATTCTGTGGATAACACTCCTGTTCCCTGCATTATGTGGATAACACTCCTGGACCCTGCTCTGTGTGTCATGTACTCCTAAACCCAGCACTGACGACATCCCTCTGTGCGTTACATACTCCTGATCCTTAAAGCGGAGTTCCACCCGCCCCTTTACAAATGAAAAGTCAGCAGCTATACATACTGTAGCTGTTGACTTTTAACATTAGGACACTTACATGTCGGCACCGCAGCTGATGTTTCCATCAGCTGGTGGGGTGCTGCTGCTGCCATTTCAGGTAAGGGAACCCGGCAGTATAGCCTTTCAGCTTCACGGCCAGGTCCCTACTGCTCATGTGCTCTCTCACAGGCTCACTGTCACTGGCAGAAGGGGAGGAGGAGGGAGGAGGGGGATCGAGCTGCTGACATAATTTGCCACGGCCCGGTCTCCCGGAAGTGGGGAAGTGGGGACAGGGTACCTGTAAAAAAACTGGTACTCACTCCCGCCCCCCCCAAAAGGGGCCAAATGTGGCACCGGAGGTGGGGACGAATCAGATAAGTGGAAGTTCCACTTTTGGGCTCCACTTTTAAAATACATTGCATTACACACCCTGGACCCCTGCTGTCAGTGTTGTGCATCCTAAACCCAACACAGCACTCCCCAACTCCTATGCTTTGCATTACACACTCCTGTATTATATACACAGGACATTATATACTGAGAATTGTGTATATAGCAGCAAAGCTGTATATAGCATGAAACTGGAAGCACACTAAACTTGTTATTTCCTTAAACAATTGTTAGCTGTCCCTCACTCGAAATAAATCCACCAACACACTTCCAAAAGTGTCTGGATAAGAAACTTTTTATAGCTTGTGGGCTGCAACTTTACTGGGAACCAACATTGGTTGAAGTCTTGCACCTGACCAGAGATCCAATAGACTGTGCAATGGTCAAAGGAGTTAGCTGCATCCTTCTTGTTTCAGATCAGAGATATTAGGTTGCATTGATTATTGTTTATTATGCATGGGGTCCACAATAATGCGAGACCTTTCTGGTCTGAAAAAAAAAAAACATTTAAAAAAAAAAAACAAAATCTGCCCCCCCCCCCCCCAAAAAAAAAATCCATATTAGACCACCTTTCTAATTCATACCAGGCCACATGACCACAACATGGGAGGGTACTTTGCGAGGGGGAATCCTATTGCCTGCTTTCTGTGCTTCTGAGTTTCTCAGAGTGCTCTCTTGCACTATCACACACAGCCTCTAAAGCCCCATACACACGGTCGGACCGTGGACCAACTTTCCCTTGGACTTTTGTCCAAAGGGCGTTGGCCCTCAAGTTGGTACTGCATACACACGGTCGGACTTTTGAGACAACCAACACGAACGTAGTGACGTTTCAACGTACTGACGACACTTCAAAAGAGGACGTTCGAATACTCCAGCGCCACCTTTGGTCAACTTCTATATTGTTGTCTGATCTTTTGCATTGGTTCTGAGCATGCGTGTTTGTACTGTGGACAAAAGTCAGTTGGTACTGCATACACACGTTCGGACTTTTGTCCTTCGGACTTTTGTTGGCAGAAAGTTGGTCCGTTCGCACAGCCAACAAAAGTCCGATGCAACCTGGAAAAAGTTGGTCCGATGGAGCGTACACACGGTCGGATGTTGGTCCAAACCACCTAATTTGCATGTTGGTTGTCAAAAAGTCCGACCGTGTGTACGGGCCTTAAGACTGACTGCACTACTATCTGCTTGAATGTCAGCAGCAGGGAGGATACCCATCCATGTAAACACAGTCTATATAGAGTACTGTATATATATTCAGCACCACACCATTAGGGATGGGCCGAACACCCCGGGTTCGGTTCGCACCAGTACCTTCGAACGGACCGAAAGTTTGTGCGAATTTTCGCACCCTATTCGTTACAATGAATGCGAACGTTCAAAATCAAAAGTGCTAATTATAACGGCCAATATGCATGTTAATGTCATAAAACAGGTTTGGGGACCCGGGTCCTGTCCCAGGGGACATATATCAATGCAAAAAGAAAATTTAAAAAATAACGTTTTTTCGGGAGCAGTCATTTTAATGATGCATAAAGTGAAAAAATAAATATTCCTTTAAATATGGTACCTGGAGGGTGTCTAAAGTATGCCTGTGAAGTGGCATGTGTTTCCCGTGTTTAGAACTGTCCCTGCACAAAATGACATTTGTAAAGGAAAAAAAGAAGCCATTTAAAAGTGCTTGCGGCTATAATGTCATGTCTTGTCCTGGCAATATGGCTGAAAATCCTTGAGAAAAATGGCATGGCTACCCCATCACCCCCCCCCCCCCCCACCCAGCCCCTTTGGGTCTTGAATGGATATTAAGGGGAACCCCGCACCCAAAATAAAACCCTATACCTACAACCCTATATACTCTGAACAGCAGTATACAGGCGGTGCAAACAAGACAGGGACTGTAGGTTTGTTCTTAAGTAGAATCTGAACAGGTACATTTTTAAGTGTAGCTCCATCCAAAAAAAATCAATTTTTAAGCTTTTTGGAGAACATAGGGAGGGGTTATCAGCCCCTGTAACATTTGCTGTCTTTGCACATCTGTTCAGAACATTTCACCTCACTTTCCGTCCCAATGACAAATGTTTTTGGAAAAGTGGGGTTTTTATTGAAACAAGGATTGGTGATAAAGCATCAGTAGAGAGGAGATACCCTTTTCCCAAATTAAATCTAACAGGATGGAATTTCCCTTCTTAGGGGTAGATTTCCTCTCACTTCCTGTTTTCTCCTTCGTTTGCAAGTAGGAGTCGTTTGTAAGTTGGATGTTTGAAAGTAGGGGCCTGCCGTATATACTCTGCAGAAATTTGCCCCATTAGATGTTGGTGTAGCCACAACACTGTAAGCCCTCACAGTTACTCTTGGTGGGCACAGGAATTGGCCCTGCTGTGAATTATTAGATCAAGATTTGTAATTGCATGCACCTGTTGAACAGGGCAGAAAAATTGGGCATTTGGTGGTGGTGGTGGACGGTGTTGCCACAAGACTGTAAGCCCTCACAGTTACTCTTGGTGGGCGCAGGAATGGGCCCTGCTGAGAATTATTAGATCAATATTTGTAATTACACGCCCCTGTTAAACAGGGGCTGAAAAATTGGGCCTTTGGTGGTGGACGGTGTTGCCACAAGACTGTAAGCCCTCACAGTTACTCTTGGTGGGCGCAGGAATGGCCCTGCTGTGAACTATTAGAACAAGATTTGTAATTACACGCCCCTGTTAAACAGGGGCTGAAAAATTGTGCCTTAGGCACTGGTGCTGGTGCCACAACACTGCAACCCCTCACAGATACTGTACTCTGAGCACAGCAATGAGACCTGTTGCAAAGCATTGCATAAAAAATTGTAATTACACACCCCTGTTAAACAGGGGCTGAAAAATTGTGCCTTAGGCACTGGTGCCACAATACTGCAACCCCTCACAGATACTGTACTCTGAGCACAGCAATGAGACCTGTTGCAAAGCATTGCATAAAAAATTGTAATTACACACCCCTGTTAAACAGGGGCTGAAAAATTGTGCCTTAGGCACTGGTGCTGGTGCCACAACACTGCAACCCCTCACAGATACTGTACTCTGAGCACAGCAATGAGACCTGTTGCAAAGCATTGCATAAAAAATTGTAATTACATGCCCCTGTTAAACAGGGGCTGAAAAATTGGGCCTTAGCCACTGGTGTGGTGGCACCCAGAAACAAAAATGTTCTTCCAAGCTATCAAGGAATGGATCATTGAGGAGGAGGAAGAGGATAGTCAGTGAACATAACAGGACTGTCACTCAGCATCAGCATAGGCAGTCTTGAAGGGATGTGACATTATAAATTATTCAGTTATATCCGCTTCAGGTGCCTGGTAGCTGGTGGTGATCCAAGACTGATTCATCTTTATGAAGGTCAGTCGATCAACCGAGTCGGGGGACAGGCGTACCCTGTGATCGGTGACAAATCCTCCAGCAGCACTGAATGTGCGTTCGGAAAGAACGCTGGATGCAGGACAGGCCAGTAGCTCAATTGCATACTGTGCAAGCTCTGGCCAGTGATCCATCCTCAAGACCCAGTAAGCCAGAGGATTTTCGGTGGGAAAGGTGTCCAAGTCTGACCTTGCCCCTAGGTATTCCTGCACCATGTATATCAGACGCTGGCGATGGTTGCTGGAACCGATCATACCTTGGGGCTGCGGACTAAAAAATTGTCAGACGTCCACCTTCCCCACCACTCCTTCTGCTACTGACCGAAGCCTCAGCAACTCGTCGTCCAGGACCAGGAGTTTGTAACCTCCCAGTCTCTGGGAACGCGTTGCACAGACCTTTCTGCAAGGCCTCCCTGAGATGTCTCATCCTCTGCTCCCTCTGTGACGGCAAGATAAGGTCCGCAACCTTACCCTTGTACCATGGATCAAGGAGAGTGGCCAGCCAGTAATGGCCCCTCTCCTTGATCCGAAGAATACGAGGATCCTTCCGTAGGCTTTGCAGGATCAGGGAGGCCATGCAACGTAGGTTAGCTGAGGCATTCGGTCCGGAGTCTTCTGGGTCACTGAGGACGACATGATCGCCAGCCACCTCCTCCCAGCCACGTACAAGTCCACTGGTTTGTTGGGACTGTACATCATCCCTAAAAGACTGCTGCTGCTGATGCTGAGTGCCAGGCTCCACCTCCATGCTCACACAATCCTCCTCCTCCTCCTCCTCATCCTCTTCCTGTGTGATGGGTGGGAGAGAAGGAACACTGTCTGGATAAAGGGGGCCTTGAGAGGCAAGGAAGTCCTCCTCTTCCTGCCTCTGTTCTGCCTCAAGTGCCCTGTCCATTATCCCACGCAGCGTATGCTCCAACAGGTGGACAAGAGGTACAGTGTCACTGATGCATGCACTGTCACTGCTCACCATCCTCGTGGCCTCCTCAAATGGTGACAGGACAGTGCACGCATCTCTGATCATGCTCCACTTGCGTGGGGAAAAAAATCCAAGCTTCCCTGACCCTGTCCTGGTGCCGTAGTCGCAAAGGTACTCATTGATGGCCCTCTGCTGCGTGTGCAGTCGCTGCAGCATGGCCAACGTTGAGTTCCACCTGGTGGGCATGTCACATTTAAGCGGTTCTTGGGCAGGTTCAACTCCTTTTGCAGCTCAGCCAGCCGAGCACTGGCATTATACGATCGGCGGAAATGCACACAGACTTTCCTGGCCTGCCTTAGGACATCCTGTAAGCCTGGGTACCTGCCCAAGAACCGCTGCACCACCAGGTTGAGGACATGAGCTATACAGGGCACATGGGTCAGCTGCCCCTGTCGCAGGGCGGAGAGGAAGTTGGTGCCATTGTCAGAAACCACCATTCCTGGCTTAAGCTGGCGTGGCGTCAACCACCTCTCGGCCTGCCCCTGCAGAGCTGACAGAAACTCTGCCCCAGTGTGGCTCCTGCCCCCAAACACACCAGCGCAAGCACGGCATGGCATCTTTTTGCCTGCGTACTCGCGTAGCCTCTTGTACGCCTACCGAGCACCGCTGGTTCTGAGGACAGAGCACTCGAAGAGGCCATGGAGGAACAAGAAGAGAAGGGGGTGGAGGAGAGAGGTGTGTCACAACCAGTAGTAGCATTTTGGAGGCGTGGTGGCGGAACAACCTCCAACACTACTGCACCTTGTCCTGCATCCCTCCCAGCTGCCAATAGAGTGACCCAATGGGCCGTGAAAGACAGGTGACGTCCCTGTCCATGCCTGCTGGACCATGAGTCAGCGGTAATATGCACCTTACCGCTGACCGCCCTGTCCAGCGAGGCATGGACATTGCCTTCCACATGCCGGCAGAGAGACGGAATCGCCTTCTGTGAGAAAAACTGGCGTTTGGGAACCTGCCACTGAGGAACCGCACATTGAACAAACTCACGGAAGAGGGTCGAGTCTACCAACTGTAAAGGCAGCAATTGAAGTGCTAGCAATTTAGCCAGGCTAGCATTCAACCACTGGGCATGTGGATGGCTGGGAGTAAACTTCTTTCGACAGTCCAGCAGCTGGGGCAGGGAAATTTTCCTGGTAGAATCGGACGTCGGTGTACTGAAAGTGCTTGGCTGTGACACACCTAATTCTACACCTTCATTCCTCCCAGAGCATCTTTCAGAGAGGACTGAAGATATAGTGGGGTTGGAGATCCCAGCTGATGAGGAGCAAGGAGAGGTCCGCTTTGTTCTTTGGTGTGGGTCTTTAATGTGCGCTTGCCAACGAGCTGCATGGCAGGTCGACATATGTCTGGTCATGCTTGTGGTGCCCAAGCAGCTGATGTTTTGGCCATGTGAGATAAGCTTGAGACATATGTTGCAAATAGCAGTGGTGCAATCTGATGCACTCGTCTCAAAAAAGGCCCACACCAAAGAACTTTTGTGATAACGTGCAGAGGCAGCGCCCTGCACAGGCGGAGCTCTGCGGTGTGATTCAGTTGGTGTGCTGGCCTCTAGCTGGCCTCCGGAGGGCATCCTGCCTCGTTGGACATGTGCCGCTGCCTCCTCCTCCTCCCTCCCTTCAGGCACCCACGTGGAGTCAGTGACCTCATCATCCCCTCCCTCTTCACCACTGGAGCAAACCTGTCAGTAAGCTGCAGCTGGTGGAACATGACTGCCAGATTGCTGTCCTTGAGCATCCCCTCTCTCTGCGCTCACGTTACTGCCTTCCTCTAGCTGGGTATCATCATCCGAGCCTTCAAAACGTTGGGCATCCTCCTGGAGCATGTACCCAACACTGTGCTCAAACAGTTTGGGGGACTCCTCAGGAGGACATGGTGGGTCTAGGGAAGGGGTGCCTGATGATGCCATTGAGTACGCATTGGCAGCTGCTCTGCCAGTACCCTGAGCCTGTGTGAGAGAGGATGAGGAGGATGAGGAGGGCTTGGTCATCCATTCTACCAAGCCTTCGGCATGATGCGGCTCAACATGTCCAGCTGCCGAAAACAAGGACAAGCGTGTCCCATGGCCACGTGCTGATGACGATGCACGACCACGTCCACGACCAGCACTGTTGTCTCTAGAAGCAGAGCCTGCTAGCCCTGTGTTCTTGCCTCAAGACTGTCTGTCTCTCCTTGGTGGTCTTCCAGGCATTGTAGTGGGTAGTGTATATTGTGCTGGAGTCACACAGCACACACACTAACTCCTGCAGATGGCTGCCTTAGATGACAGCAACAGGGCCTTACGGCAGATAGAGGCTGCCTTAGATTACAACAACTGGGCCTTACAGCAGATAGAGAGGCTGAGGTGGTTGTATGTGTGATGTACTAACAGAGCACACACACACTAGCTCCTGGAGATGCCTGGCTGCCTTCGATGACAACAACTGGGCCTTACAGCAGATAGAGACTGCCTATATGACAACAACTGGGCCGTATAGCAGATAGAGAGGCTGAGGTGGTTTTATGTGTGATGTACTAACAGAGCACACACACACTAGCTCCTGGAGATGCCTCGCTGCCTTATATGACAACAACTGGGCCTTATAGCAGATAGAGTGACTGAGGTGGTTTTATGTGTGCTGACACACACACTAGCTCCTATAAATGCCTGCCTGCCTGCCTGCCTTAGATCACAATAGGACAGAAGGTGATACTGCAATGCTGTACTAACAGCATAGGACAGAAGGTGCTACTGCAATGCTGTACTAACAGCACGCACACACCAGACTAATCCCCAGAATCACAGCAGTTAGACTCAGCAGCAGATAATGTCACCACTCAGCAGCAGTGCAATCAGCAGAATAAATATATATTCTCTAAAGATCAGTATTCAGTAGTAATGATAATGATAATGAATCAGTTCAGCAATCAGCATCAGCATCAGCACAGCAGTCTGCCTATATCACAGCCGGAACAGCGTGTACTAACGCCCCTGAGCTATAATTGGCTACAGGCGTCCTGCCTGTAGCCAATTATTGCTCTCCTCGCTGCCGGCGCTGTGATTGGCAAAGCATGCGGGGTCACAGTGCATGCTTGGCCAATCATCAGCCAGCAATGCACTGCGACTGGCGCAATACATTGCGGGCCGCTCGCATCAAACGAATGTGATGTGAACGGCCCAAATAGTTCTGGGCTCGCCGAGCGGGCAATCGCCCGGTGCTCGATTCGAACGTGGGTTCGAATCGAACACCGGGCCCATCCCTATACACCATATAGAACAAATGAGATCCATGAAAACATAAGCTATATGGAGTATAGGATGTATGAGACACATGTAATGACAGCATGTGAATAGAATGTGATCCTCCCTCAACATGCAGCAAACAATGTATCTGCTCCAAAAAATCTGTGAGCCTTTCTATCAGCACATATTAGGAAATACTGTAGAAGTGCAGGTAATTATTCTAACAACATGCTTTGCTAAGTATCAGCATATGAAATCATGTATGTGCTCTTGCCATTGTCAAAGTACACTGATGCCTCCCCAAAGAATTTGTACATTTGCCTTTATTAGTGTAGCGGCCATAACCCTCGATGGGGCGTCCTTGACTTTTGGGCTTACCGGTTACCTCCGCTTGGCTTGTTGATGAATATCCAGGGGTTCCCATGGTTAGTACCCAACAACTTTGGATGCTGACATAAAAAAATGCAGTGGTAACATCCAACAAAACACAGTCTCAGATAGGAACAGAGGGCAAGGGTGAAGAAACTCAGGCACCTTGAACTGCTGACATTCACAAATGTCTTTAATCAAACCCAGAGAGTAGCCACTCACAGCTGGGTACTTCAATGCCAGACAAACCTCTAGCCAGAGGTATGGCAGCTGACAATGTGATCCGGAAACTTGTTAAAAGTCTCTGACACAGAATGAACTTGCAACCTCCCCCATAGTACCTGGAACTTTTTCTGTCTCCTTGGCAGCACTGTGGAAGTGTGGATTCTTTCGTGTATATACAACTCAGCAACCACGCCCCTTTTTAAGATGCCAGCTTGTTGGCCCTCCTCCGAAGAGTCCTCCCCCGGTCACCTATACGAGCTGTGGTGCCCCTCCAGTAATGAGAGCACACCAGGATGCCTTGAATCCTCCTTCAGTTACTGGGCCTAGGGCTAACCGGCTCCGAGACTCGGGAACAGACGGATCCTTGCCCCAGACCATGCGGGTCTGTGGGGCTAGTCAAACTGACCATGTTGCGGGACGGCAAACGTTCTCAGGCCCGGGACCCCTCGCGGGGCTACCCCGGTCCAGAACCAGGAGACAGGACTGCGGCCGAACCCCGAACACATGACTTCAGCACCTTAAGTACCCTTCCCCAGACTACACAGCAGGGCAAGGCGCACCCACTGATTGGCTCCGGGGAAGACTGATACCCAAGACGTCCAACCAGGCCTGGTTATAGGCCTGTCATTTGTACCTCACTGCACCCATGACTAGGCAGAACCCTAGTACAGCCCAGCCAAACTGATGCCAAAGTTAACCTGCACAATTAACCCTCAGAACCCCATTACTGTTCTGAGGGAAAAACTAAATTTCCACATATAGCGTACACTTGTGAAAGTGTCCCCGCTACATTAGTATACCGGTAAGTGATCACTTCATGAAAAATTTATGCAAAATAACAAATATAGAAAAGCCCCCAAACAGAGAAAATCCAAGTTTTAACTAAGTACATCACATACAGTAGCTGAAATACATTCTGACATTTGGAAATGAATTTGGACTGCTTAGCAAACCACATTTGTAACTGATTTAGCTAAATGTATGCTTTCACATACATATGTTGTTTACATCTCTGTGAACAGTGCATTCCCTTAGTAAATACTGGTGATGAGCCGAACACTCGGGATTTAGATTCATTGTAAATTTGCAAACTTAAGGAATGTTTTGGTGCTGAATTCGAACCTCATTGAAGTCAATCTTAATTCTTAACAGACCCTTATTTTAGATGAGGATTTGTTGATAGATGAGTTGAACAGAACCCTACACAAAAAATGGTGTTGAATCCCCTCCAAATTTCATGCCAGACTCTTCATGTCTGATATAGATTTTAAGAGGGAAATCAGAACAAAATAAAACGAGAATTTATACCAGACTCTTATTCAAGTATGCAGCCTCCTAAACCATTCAAAGTCACATGATACCCACATTGTGAGGCTTCACAAAGTTACATAGTCCCATCACACAGAGTTCTATTTTCTTCCCAGAAGCACCCATAGGACTTGTAGTGTGTTAGTCCCATCACACAGAGTTCCTATATTTTCTTCCCAGAAGCACCCATAGGACTTGTTGTGTGTTAGTGCCATCACACAGAGTTCCTATATTTTCTTCCCATAAGCACCCATAGGACTTGTAGTGTGTTAGTGGCATCACACAGAGTTCCTATATTTTCTTCCCAGAAGCACCCATAGGACTTGTACTGTGTTAGTGGCATCACACAGAGTTCCTATATTTTCTTGTAGTGTGTTAGTGGCATCACACAGAGTTCCTATTTTTTCTTCCCAGAAGCACCCATAGGACTTGTACTGTGTTAGTGGCATCACACAGAGTTCCTATATTTTCTTCCCAGAAGCACCCATAGGACTTCTTGTGTGTTAGTGGCATCACACAGAGCTCCTATATTTTCTTCCCAGAAGCACCCATAGGACTTCAACTGTGTTAGTGCCATCACACAGAGTTCCTATATTTTCTTCCCAGAAGCACCCATAGGACTTCAATTGTGTGTTAGTGCCATCACACAGAGTTCCTATATTTTCTTCCCTGAAGCACCCATAGGACTTGTAGTGTGTTAGTGGCATCACACAGAGTTCCTATATTTTCTTCAAAGAAGCACCCATAGGACTTGTACTGTGTTAGTCCCATCACACAGAGTTCCTATATTTTCTTCCCAGAAGCACCCATAGGACTTGTACTGTGTTAGTGGCATCACACAGAGTTCCTATATTTTCTTCCCAGAAGCACCCATAGGACTTCAATTGTGTGTTAGTGGCATCACACAGAGTTCCTATATTTTCTTTGCAGAAGCACCCATAGGACTTCAATTGTGTGTTAGTGGCATCACACAGAGTTCCTATATTTTCTTCCCAGAAGCACCCATAGGACTTGTACTGTGTTAGTGGCATCACACAGAGTTCCTATATTTTCTTCCCAGAAGCACCCATAGGACTTGTACTGTGTTAGTGGCATCACACAGAGTTCCTATATTTTCTTCCCAGAAGCACCCCATAGGACTTGTAGTGTGTTAGTGGCATCACACAGAGTTCCTATATTTTCTTCCCAGAAGCACCCATAGGACTTGTACTGTGTTAGTGGCATCACACAGAGTTCCTATATTTTCTTCCAGAAGCACCCATAGGGACTTGTAGTGTGTTAGTGCCATCACACAGAGTTCCTATATTTTCTTCCCAGAAGCACCCATAGGACTTGTACTGTGTTAGTGGCATCACACAGAGTTCCTATATTTTCTTCCCAGAAGCACCCATAGGACTTGTAGTGTGTTAGTCCCATCACACAGAGCTCCTAAATTTTCTTCCCAGAAGCACCCATAGGACTTCAATTGTGTGTTAGTGCCATCACACAGAGCTCCTATATTTTCTTCCCAGAAGCACCCATAGGACTTCAGTTGTGTGTTAGTGCCATCACACAGAGCTCCTATATTTTCTTCCCAGAAGCACCCATAGGACTTGTAGTGTGTTAGTGCCATCACACAGAGTTCCTATATTTTCTTCCCAGAAGCACCCATAGGACTTGTAGTGTGTTAGTCCATCACACAGAGCTCCTATATTTTCTTCCCAGAAGCACCCATAGGACTTGTAGTGTGTTAGTCCCATCACACATAGCTCCTATATTTTCTTCCCAGAAGCACCCATAGGACTTCAATTGTGTGTTAGTGCCATCACACAGAGCTCCTATATTTTCTTAGCAGAAGCACCCATAGGACTTCAATTGTGTGTTAGTGGCATCACACAGAGATATATTTTCTCCTATATTTTCTTTCCCAGAAGCACCCATAGGACTTCTAGTGTGTTAGTGGCATCACACAGAGTTTTCCTATTTTTCTTCCCAGAAGCACCCATAGGACTTGTACTGTGTTAGTGGCATCACACAGAGTTCCTATATTTTCTTTGCAGAAGCACCCCATAGGACTTGTAGTGTGTTAGTGGCATTCTATATTTTCTTCCCAGAAGCACCCATAGGACTTGTTTTCCTATAATTTTCTCCCAGAAGCACCCCATAGGACTTCTAGTGTGTTAGTGGCATCACACAGAGTTCCTATATTTTCTTCCCAGAAGCACCATAGGACTTGTACTGTGTTAGTCCCATCACATTTTCTTCCCAGAAGCTCTGTTGTTAGTGGGGATCACAACAGAGTTCCTATATTTTCTTCCAGAAGCACCCATAGGACTTGTACTGTGTTAGTGGCATCACACAGAGTTCCTATATTTTCTTCCCAGAAGCTATATTTTCTTTCCAGAAGCCATAGGACTTGTAGTGTGTTAGTGGCATCACACAGAGTTCCTATATTTTCTTCCCAGAAGCACCCATAGGACTTGTACTGTGTTAGTGGCATCACACAGAGTTCCTATATTTTCTTCCCAGAAGCACCCATAGGACTTGTACTGTGTTAGTGGCATCACACAGAGTTCCTATATTTTCTTCCCAGAAGCACCCATAGGACTTGTAGTGTGTTAGTCCCATCACACAGAGTTCCTATATTTTCTTCCCAGAAGCACCCATAGGACTTGTACTGTGTTAGTGGCATCACACAGAGTTCCTATATTTTCTTCCCAGAAGCACCCATAGGACTGTAGTGTGTTAGTGGCATCACACATAGTTCCTATATTTTCTTCCGAGAAGCACCCATAGGACTTGTACTGTGTTAGTGGCATCACACAGAGTTCCTATATTTTCTTCCTAGAAGCACCCATAGGACTTGTACTGTGTTAGTGGCATCACACAGAGTTCCTATATTTTCTTCCCAGAAGCACCCATAGGACTTGTACTGTGTTAGTGGCATCACACAGAGTTCCTATATTTTCTTCCCAGAAGCACCCATCACACAGAGTTCCTATATTTTCTTCCCAGAAGCACCCATAGGACTTGTACTGTGTTAGTGGCATCACACAGAGTTCCTATATTTTCTTCCCAGAAGCACCCATAGGACTTGTAGTGTGTTAGTGGCATCACACAGAGATCCTATATTTTCTTCCCAGAAGCACCCATAGGACTTCTAGTGTGTTAGTGGCATCACACAGAGTTCCTATATTTTCTTCCCAGAAGCACCCATAGGACTTGTACTGTGTTAGTGGCATCACACAGAGTTCCTATATTTTCTTCCCAGAAGCACCCATAGGACTTGTACTGTGTTAGTGGCATCACACAGAGTTCCTATATTTTCTTCCCAGAAGCACCCATAGGACTTGTACTGTGTTAGTCCCATCACACAGAGTTCCTATATTTTCTACCCAGAAGCACCCATAGGACTTGTACTGTGTTAGTGGCATCACACAGAGTTCCTATATTTTCTTCCCAGAAGCACCCATAGGACTTTAGTGTGTTAGTGGCATCACACAGAGTTCCTATATTTTTCTCCCAGAAGCACCCATAGGACTTGTACTGTGTTAGTGGCATCACACAGAGTTCCTATATTTTCTTCCCAGAAGCACCCATAGGACTTGTGTGTGTTAGTCCCATCACACAGAGCTCTATTATTTTCTTCCCAGAAGCACCCATTAGGACTTGTAGTGTGTTAGTCCATCACACAGAGCTCCTATATTTTCTTCCCAGAAGCACACATAGGACTTCAATTGTGTGTTAGTGCCATCACACAGAGCTCCTATATTTTCTCCCAGAAGCACCCATAGGACTTGTACTGTGTTAGTGGCATCACACAGAGTTCCTATATTTTCTTCCCAGAAGCACCCATAGGACTTGTACTGTGTTAGTGGCATCACACAGAGTTCCTATATTTTCTTCCCAGAAGTACCCATAGGACTTGTAGTGTGTTAGTCCCATCACACAGAGCTCCTATATTTTCTTCCAGAAGCACCCATAGGAATTGTAGTGTGTTAGTCCCATCACACAGAGCTCCTATATTTTCTTCCCAGAAGCACCCATAGGACTTCAATTGTGTGTTAGTGCCATCACACAGAGCTCCTATATTTTCTTCCCAGAAGCACCCATAGGACTTCAATTGTGTGTTAGTGCCATCACACAGAGTTCCTATATTTTCTTCCCAGAAGCACCCATAGGACTTGTAGTGTGTTAGTGCCATCACACAGAGTTCCTATATTTTCTTCCCAGAAGCACCCATAGGACTTGTAGTGTGTTAGTGCCATCACACAGAGCTCCTATATTTTATTCCCAGAAGCACCCATAGGACTTGTAGTGTGTTAGTCCCATCAACACAGAGCTCCTATATTTTCTTCCCAGAAGCACCCATAGGACTTCAATTGTGTGTTAGTGGCATCACACAGAGCTCCTATATTTTCTGCCAGAAGCACCCATAGGACTTCAATTGTGTGTTAGTGGCATCACACAGAGTTCCTATATTTTCTTCCCAGAAGCACCCATAGGACTTGTACTGTGTTAGTGGCATCACACAGAGTTCCTATATTTTCTTCCCAGAAGCACCCATAGGACTTGTACTGTGTTAGTGGCATCACACAGAGTTCCTATATTTTCTTCCCAGAAGCACCCATAGGACTTGTAGTGTGTTAGTCCCATCACACAGAGCTCCTATATTTTCTTCCCAGAAGCACCCATAGGACTTGTACTGTGTTAGTGGCATCACACAGAGTTCCTATATTTTCTTCCAGAAGCACCCATAGGACTTGTACTGTGTTAGTGGCATCACACAGAGTTCCTATATTTTCTTCCCAGAAGCACCCATAGGACTTGTAGTGTGTTAGTCCCATCACACAGAGCTCCTATATTTTCTTCCTAGAAGCACCCATAGGACTTGTAGTGTGTTAGTGCCATCACACAGAGCTCCTATATTTTCTTCCCAGAAGCACCCATAGGACTTCAATTGTGTGTTAGTGCCATCACACAGAGCTCCTATATTTTCTTCCCAGAAGCACCCATAGGACTTGTACTGTGTTAGTGGCATCACACAGAGTTCCTATATTTTCTTCCCAGAAGCACCCATAGGACTTGTACTGTGTTAGTGGCATCACACAGAGTTCCTATATTTTCTTCCCAGAAGCACCCATAGGACTTCTAGTGTGTTAGTGGCATCACACAGAGCTCCTATATTTTCTTCCTAGAAGCACCCCTAGGACTTCTAGTGTGTTAGTCCCATCACACAGAGCTCCTATATTTTCTTCCCAGAAACACCCATAGGACTTCAATTGTGTGTTAGTGCCATCACACAGAGCTCCTATATTTTCTTCCCAGAAGCACCCATAGAGTTCCTATATTTTCTTAGCACCCATAGGACTTGTGTGTTAGTGGCATCACACAGAGTTCCTATATTTTCTTCTCAGAAGCACCCATAGGACTTGTACTGTGTTAGTAGGGGCATCACACAGAGCTCCTATATTTTCTTCCCAGAAGCACCCATAGGACTTGTAGTGTGTTAGTCCCCATCACACAGAGCTCCTATATTTTCTTCCAGAAGCACCCATAGGACTTGTAGTGTGTTTGTCCCATCACACAGAGCTCCATATTTTCTTCCCAGAAGCACCCATAGGACTTCAATTGTGTGTTAGTGCCATCACACAGAGCTCCTATATTTTCTTCCCAGAAGCACCCATAGGACTTCTATTGTGTGTTAGTGGCATCACACAGAGCTCCTATATTTTCTTCCACGAAGCACCCATAGGACTTGTAGTGTGTTAGTGCCATCACACAGAGTTCCTATATTTTCTTCCAGAAGCACCCATAGGACTTGTAGTGTGTTAGTCCCATCACACAGAGCTCCTATATTTTCTTCCCAGAAGCACCCATAGGACTTGTAGTGTGTTAGTGCCTTCACACAGAGCTCCTATATTTTCTTCCCAGAAGCACCCATAGGACTTCAATTGTGTGTTAGTGGCATCACACAGAGCTCCTATATTTTCTTCTCAGAAGCACCCATAGGACTTCAATTGTGTGTTAGTGGCATCACACAGAGCTCCTATATTTTCTTGCCAGAAGCACCCATAGGACTTCTAGTGTGTTAGTGGCATCACACAGAGCTCCTATATTTCTTCTCAGCAGCACCCATAGGACTTCAGTAGTGTGTTAGTGGCATCACACAGAGCTCCTATATTTTCTTTGCAGAAGCACCCATAGGACTTCTAGTGTGTTAGTGGCATCACACAGAGCTCCTATATTTTCTTCCAGAAGCACCCATAGGACTTTAGTGTGTTAGTGGCATCACACAGAGGCTCCTATATTTTCTTCCCAGAAGCACCCATAGGACTTCTAGTGTGTTAGTGGCATCACACAGAGCTCCTATATTTTCTTTGCAGAAGCACCCATAGGGCTTCTAGTGTGTTAGTCCCATCACACAGAGCTCCTATATATTTTCTTCCCAGAAGCACCCATAGGACTTCTAGTGTGTTAGTACCATCACACAGAGCTACTATATTTTCTTCTCAGAAGCACCCACAGGACTTCTACTGTGTTAGTGGCATCACACAGAGCTCCTATATTTTCTTCCCAGAAGCACCCATAGGACTTCTAGTGTGTTTAGTGGCATCACACAGAGCTCCTATATTTTCTTTGCAGAAGCACCCATAGGGCTTCTAGTGTGTTAGTGGCATCACACAGAGCTCCTATATTTTCTTCTCAGCAGCACCCATAGGACTTTAGTGTGTTAGTGCCATCACACAGAGCTCCTATATTTTCTTTCCAGAAGCACCCATAGGGACTTCTAGTGTGTTAGTGCCATCACACAGAGCTCCTATATTTTCTTCTCAGCAGCACCCTCAGGACTACCGACTACAATGGCTTGAAGACCGCCAAGGGGAGGCAAAGCATGCAGAGCCAAGAACACAGGCAGGCAGGCTCTGTTTCTAGTGGACGTGGCCGTGGTCGTGCATCGTCATCATCACGTGACCATGGGACACGCGCGTCTTTGTTTTCGGCAGCTGGACATGTGGAGCCGCATCATGCTGAAGGCTTGGTAGAATGGATGACCAAGCCCTCCTCATCCTCTCTCACCCAGGCTCAGGGTACTGTCAGAGCAGCTGCCAACGCGTACTCAATGGCATCATCAGCCACCCCTTCCCTAGACCCACCATGTTCTCCTGAGGAGTCCCCCAAACTGTTTGAGCACAGTGTTGGGTACATGCTCCAGGAGGATGCCCAACGATTCGAAGGCTCGGATGATGATACCCAGCTTGAGGAAGTCAGTAGTGTGCGCGCAGAGAGAGGGGATGCTGAAGGACAGCAATCTGCCAGTACTGTTCCACCAGCTGCAGCTTACTGCCAGGTTTGCTTTAGTGGTGAAGAGGGAGGGGATGATGAGGTCACTGACGCCACAGTGGGTGCCTGGAGGGAGAGAGGATGAGGAGGAGGACGAGGAGGAGGAGGATGTGGCGTCACATGTCCAACGAGGCAGGATGCCCCCTGGAGGCCAGCTAGAGGCCAGCACAGCAACTGTACAACACCGCAGAGCTCCGCCTGTGCAGGGCGCTGCCTCTGCACGTTATCAGAAAAGTTCTTTGGTGTGGGCCTTTTTTGAGACGAGTGCATCAGATCGCACCACTGCTATTTGCAATATTTGTCTCAAGCGTATCTCGCGTGGCCAAAACATCAGCCGCTTGGGCACCACAAGCATGAGCAGACATATGTCGACCTGCCATGCAGCTCGGCAGGCACACATAAAAGACCCACACCAAAGAACTAAGCGGACCTCTCCTTGCTCCTCATCAGCTGGGATCTCCATCCCCACTACATCTTCAGTCCTCTCTGAAAGCTGCTGTGAGAGGACTGAAGGTGTAGAATTAGTAGTGTTGGAGGTTGTTCCGCCACCACGCCTCCAAAATGCTACTACTGCTACTGGTTGTGACACACCTCTCTCCTCCACCCCCTCCTCTTCTTCTTCCTCCAGTGCTCTGTCCTCGGAACCAGCGGTGCTCCGTAGGCGTACAAGGGGCTACGCAAGTACGCAGGCAAAAAGATGCCATGCCGTGCTTGCGCTGGTGTGTTTGGGGGACAGGAGCCACACTGGGCCAGAGGTTCTGGCAGCTCTGCAGGGGCAGGCCGAGAGGTGGTTGACGCCACGCCAGCTTAAGCCAGGAATGGTCGTTTCTGACAATGGCACCAACCTCCTCTCCGCCCTGCGACAGGGGCAGCTCACCCATGTGCCCTGTATGGCTCACGTCCTCAACCTGGTGGTGCAGCGGTTCTTGGGCAGGTTCCCAGGCTTACAGGATGTCTTGAGGCAGGCCAGGAAAGTCTGTGTGCATTTCCGCCGATCTTATAATGCCAGTGCTCGGCTGACTGAGCTGCAAAAGGAGCTGAACCTGCCCAAGAACCGCCTAATATGTGACATGCCCACCAGGTGGAACTCAACGTTGGCCATGCTGCAGCGACTGCACATGCAGCAGAGGGCCATCAATGAGTACCTTTGCGACTACGGCACCAGGACAGGGTCAGGGGAGCTTGGTTTTTTTTCCCCACGTCAGTGGAGCATGATCAGGGATGCATGCACTGTCCTCTCACCATTTGAGGAGGCCACGAGGATGGTGAGCAGTGACAGTGCATGCATAAGTGACACTGTACCTCTAATTTTTCAGCCCCTGTTGGGGCGTGTAATTACAATTTTTAGGCAATGCTTTGCAACAGGTCTCATTGCTGTGCTAAGAGTACAGTATCTGTGAGGGGTTGAGTGTTGTGGCACCAGCACCAATGTCTAAGGCACAATTTTTCAGCCTCCTAAACCATTCAAAGTCACATGATACCCACATTGTGAGGCTACCTTGCCAGGTAGTGACCTTCTGGCAAATCACCTTGTCCCAATGTTGATGACAACAGGGGCCTATTCCCCACAACACTGGCCTGCCATGTGGTTTTGGGGTTTTGCAGACAGGGGAACTTATTAATTCACAAAAAAATGTAACTAGTAAATAAAAGCCACACACATTTGGCAAGTCCTTTATTTAAAAAAAAATAGTCCCATGATAAAAATCCATTGTCCCTTTTGTCCAGTACAGTCCAGTGATGCAAATCCAGATCAATCATGAAAAGCAATGCCAGTCAACCCGCCAAAAATAAAAAAAATCCTCCAACATGGTCTGCTCCCAATGACCGCATGTCACAAATGACAGCTCTAAGTCAACCCCAAGGAAATGATTAAAGGTGAGGGGTATCCCAGGTGGCATACGTGATCAAATATAGTTCAGCTTCCTGAACTAATCTATACTACATCCCTCTCACTGACTGCTTTGTTAGCATAGCTACAGCCTCCTCTGATATTTCAAAAACCTCTTCAGGAGACATCCTACTGAGCATTTGCTGCACTACACAGTAAGGGCTTGCTGCACGCTGCACGCTGCATTCAGCTTTGGTAATCTGGACAGACCAACATAGGCTCATTTCAAGGGCACATAGAAAACAATTACACCCTAAGGACTCATAAAACAATACATAGGGCTATACTCCCAGCAAATATTTTATGGATGGTGTGCAAATAATCTGAAAATATATTTTAGACTTTTTACTAATGCTGCTAATTTATCTGCAAGAAAGGAATGCAGCAATTTGAAAGTGCATCCATCTCTTTTGCTCAATTGCTGCATATCCCTTGCTCTACCCCTTAATCTTGCCTACTATTTTTCTACTTCTGTCTCTCTTTTTTTATTTTTTCCATCCCTTTTTCCTGTTTTCTTACTCCCTCTTTTGCCCACTCTCCATCAATTATCCTTCTTTTTACCAGGAAAATATAACTTAAAAATGACAGTGAATTCACCCAAGAAAATACAAGAGAACAGCTGAGGTATAATTAATAGCGAGGACAGCTGCTTAGCCATATGCCATGTGGATACTGAACGTAAAAGTGGGATTAGCATAGTAACATGACTGATTACTAGAATTTCCTGACTGCGCTGAAGTAGGAGATTTGTTGACTTGATTCCCATAGGCTGATAAATGTATTTACTTCTTTATAATTGATCAGAACTAAAACAAATAAGTACTTCAAGTCTGATGGAAAGCGCAGACTCACAACATGTGCAGACAACTATAGGTCATGTGTATAATTCATTTATTACAGTATTATTGTGTTTGATAAATGATGTAAGCGATACAGTAATTATATCTGTGTATTAATTTGTCTAGTCCCTATAGATTAGTTGGTGTATTAAAACTCTGAGCACATGCTACTATTAATATCACAATAATACCAGTTAACTATGAAACCAAACACACGGCTAGGAATAATCAAACCTCATTTATTTCCCAAGGAAATAAGAAAGCTAACGTGTATTAAAAGGGGGTTACACAATTACATAACATACAGCAAGGCTACAATACAATGATATAATATACAGTTAAAATACAATATAATGATCTACTTATCGTGACCCTCGCAGCTGAGCTCCAGATGGAATAAGAGAAAGGTCCATGCGGTTAGGCCTCAAAATCATCCTCCAAGCTAGGCCTCAAAATGGCTGCTTAGCAGAGAGATCTCTTCATGACATGCTCCTCAATCAGCCTGCAGACACCCAGAGACTGTCCTTCTTGTGTGTGTGTCCCTTCCATTCAGACATCCACGCCCACTCATTCAAATCTCCCCCCCCCCTTGCTTCGCACCCAATGAACACCAGAAAAAGGTGATCCAGGAAACTGCACTCTCCACTCAGGGGCTGTGTCTCTAGCCTGGAGCCGTCTTCACCGCAGGTGGGCCTGAGCCCAGCCATTGCTTCTGAATACAAAGCTTGCTTCATTCCAACTTTGGCAATCTGGCTTGCAGCAAAACAGGAAGTGAACCGCAGAAATATTAAATCCAACATATGCCGCTTTGCGACTGAAAGTCGCATAAAAACCCTTCTTCAGACACGGCTCCTATTGAACAGTCCATAACTGTTTTGTCCCTGACATGCGTTTCCAAACCAGTATCCATAGAACAGTCCTTTAAACGTCTTAACGTGTTGTATTTTTACAACGTGTCCCTGACATGCGTTTCCAAACCAGTATCCATAGAACAGTCCTTTAAACGTCTTAACGTGTTGTATTTTTACAACGTGTGCAGAAACAGCTCCTATGGAACAGTCCATTGTGGTCTTACCGTGTTATGTTTCCCGACACGTGCCGCTTTGCCACTGAGTGACACATCTTTCTTCAGCGACAGCTTCCATGTCGCCATTATGTATCTTTGGTATCTTCCGGACGGATGCAATACAGGCAAGGGGTATCCATTCATTCACCATTCACCAGTACACATTCAGAGCAACATATGAAACAGCTCTCAAATACTGATCTATTATTTAGATAAGTCTCGAGGAGGGCCTTATTCACCCATATTATTAACCTACAATACTCATAGGTCACACTATACCATAATATAAATCAACTTATTACCATACTATATACATATATATGTGTCCCGTCCATTTACGCACCCCGCTCCCAACCCTATAACCCTTTACTGTACATATGGGTCGGGATTAGGCAGGCTTGCTCACAGCGGTATTGCAGGACTCTGACTTGGCAGCAAGGTCTCTAATTTGTACACAGAGACTCTACTGTCAATTCGTCCCTCAACTTGCATAGCCAAATGGGAGACCCTTCTATATAAATATTGAGTCTAATCACACATATAAATTTGCAAAAATTACAAAACCACACAATTCCATCCCTGTGCCTGGATTTCAGAGACCATGCCCAGGGTATACCATGCACCTCTACCTATGGTTAGGTTCAAGGAACCTTCCAGTTTTATGACTAGCATTACATCGGTATTCTTTAGGACAAAGAAATAAACTCGTCTATGTCCCAAACGACACCCAGGTGCTTCCTCCCCAGCAATGATCCCGGAAATAACTTCCCAACATTTTTATGTTCACCACCATGATGTATTGACCTGGCATACAAAGGACATCATGGTCAGGCTTCCGACCGAGGGAAGTATCAACCTGCTTCCATCTCCTCTGATCACATGTGGGTGATTTAGCCTCAAATGCGATAAGATAGAATCCCCAATCAGTAAGCCCATTGATGCCACCAAATATACAGACCAAGTCCGCACTTCTGTGTATGGGATCATACAGCCTAACACCTTTCACAATCCAAACGGGTACAGCCCATCCAGGCATTCGACCACCATTTTGGATTAGTGTAAGCGACGTGTTGTGGCAGAGTCTTACTGAGCGGTGATGCTAACTCATCAGGCCACTGCCCTTTAAACAGAGATTGCCCAATCAGCTTGATGCTGGTTGACACTTCCCCCCGCCACTGTGTGTATGCCAGAGCCCATGACCGATTTCTATCCTGTACCCTCACACCCTCCACCAACCTCTCAACATGGTTCACCAAATCTGGAGCTAATTTACCCTGGGTATTTTGTGAATGTTATTAAGGATGCCACCAATCTCTCTGAGTAACAAAGTCCCGCTCAAGCTATGGCTGAGAGTTTGTTCCTCAGGATACCGATGTCTACTCCATTACCAACACCCATCCCAGCTCCTATTCCCCCAATATAGTGCTGAATACATGCCTCCTCTTGTGGTTACTCCTCAGAGATAAGCATCCTGCATGCACCTTATTCTGTGTCCGCACATCTCTGGGAGTAAGTCACTGTTAGGCCGCGTACACACGAAGGGACAATCCCGCGGGATTATCCTCTGGACTGAAGTCCAGCGGATAATCCCCTCGTGTGTGGGCGCCGGCGGACTTTTTGGCGCCAAAGTACGGCGGACTAAAGTTTCAGGTTTTGTTTTCAAATTATCCGCTGGACTTGGAAGTCCAGCGGACAATCCCGCCGTTAGTGGGCAAGTCCGCGGGACTTTTGAAATGAACGGACTTGCCGCTCATCGGCAAGTCCGTTCATTTAGCACGTGACTTCAGGTTACGTAGCTAGCGTAGGCAGTTACTGCCGCCGCGCTAGCTCCGTGACCTGGCATGGATTTAAAGGGAATCCCCACGCCGAAAAAACGGCGTGGGGGTTCCCCCCAAATCCATGTCAGACCCTCATCCGAGCACGCAGCCTGGCAGGCCAGGAAAGGGGTGGGGACGAACGAGCGCCCCCCCCCCCCCTCCTGAGCCGTACCAGGCCCCGGGCCCTCAACAGGGGGGGTGCCCTGGGGAAAGGGGGGCCGTGCGGCCCCCCCACCCCAAAGCACCTTGTCCCCATGTTGATGAGGACAAGGGCCTCTTCCCGACAACCCTGGCCGTTGGTTGTCGGGGTCTGCGGGCGGGGGCTTATCGGAATCTGGGAGCCCCCTTTAATAAGGGGGCCCCCAGATACCGGCCCCCCACCCTATGTGAATGAGTATGGGGTACGATGTACCCCTACCCATTCACCTAAGGTGTAAAATGTAAAGTAAAAAAAAAAACACCCACACTTTTGAAAAAATACTTTATTGCACTGCTCCGGGGGTCTTCTTCCGTCTTGGGGGTCTTCTCGCCGGACTCCCCCGCCATTTACCAAGCTCTTTTACCGAGCGAGGGGAGTCCGGCTACCTTCTTCGTCGTCGCCGCCGTCTGGGGGTCTCGATCCGCCTTCGGGGGTCTTCTTCCGTCTTGGGGGTCTTCTCGCCGGACTCCTCCCCTCTCTTCTGCTCTTTTACCTAGCTCTTTCACGAGGGGGGGAGTCCGGCTACCTTCTTCGTCGTCGTCGCCGCCGTCGTCTGGGGGTCTCGATCCGCCTTCGGGGGTCTTCCGGGGGTCTCTTCTGTTCTTGCGGCGGTCGTCGTCTTCCGCGCCGCCGGCGCCTTGTCCTTCTTCTTCTTGTCCTTCTTGTTCTTCTTCTTCTTCCGATGTTGACCCGTCGCTGTCTCTGCCCGGAATGCCTGTGCCGATCTGCGCTCGGACTTATATAGGGACATGGGGGACAGGGTCACATGTTCATGTCACATGGTGACCCCGCCCCCTTGTGTTGTCACAGTCCCGGAGGATGCTGGGACTGTGACATCGCAAGGGGGCGGGGTCACCATGTGACATGAACATGTGACCCTGTCCCCCATGTCCCTATATAAGTCCGAGCGCAGATCGGCACAGGCATTCCGGGCAGAGACAGCGACGGGTCAACATCGGAAGAAGAAGAAGAACAAGAAGGACAAGAAGAAGAAGGACAAGGCGCCGGCGGCGCGGAAGACGACGACCGCCGCAAGAACAGAAGAGACCCCCGGAAGACCCCCGAAGGCGGATCGAGACCCCCAGACGACGGCGGCGACGACGACGAAGAAGGTAGCCGGACTCCCCCCCTCGTGAAAGAGCTAGGTAAAAGAGCAGAAGAGAGGGGAGGAGTCCGGCGAGAAGACCCCCAAGACGGAAGAAGACCCCCGAAGGCGGATCGAGACCCCCAGACGGCGGCGACGACGAAGAAGGTAGCCGGACTCCCCTCGCTCGGTAAAAGAGCTTGGTAAATGGCGGGGGAGTCCGGCGAGAAGACCCCCAAGACGGAAGAAGACCCCCGGAGCAGTGCAATAAAGTATTTTTTCAAAAGTGTGGGTGTGTTTTTTTTTTACTTTACATTTTACACCTTAGGTGAATGGGTAGGGGTACATCGTACCCCATACTCATTCACATAGGGTGGGGGGCCGGTATCTGGGGGCCCCCTTATTAAAGGGGGCTCCCAGATTCCGATAAGCCCCCGCCCGCAGACCCCGACAACCAACGGCCAGGGTTGTCGGGAAGAGGCCCTTGTCCTCATCAACATGGGGACAAGGTGCTTTGGGGTGGGGGGGCCGCACGGCCCCCCTTTCCCCAGGGCACCCCCCATGTTGAGGGCACGCGGCCTGGTACGGCTCAGGAGGGGGGGGGGGGCGCTCGTTCGTCCCCACCCCTTTCCTGGCCTGCCAGGCTGCGTGCTCGGATGAGGGTCTGACATGGATTTGGGGGGAACCCCCACGCCGTTTTTTCGGCGTGGGGATTCCCTTTAAATCCATGCCAGCTTGCGGAGCTAGCGCGGCGGCATTTACTGCCTACGCTAGCTACGTAACCTGAAGTTACGTTCAAAATGAACGGACTGCTCCGTGTGTGGGCAAGTCCGTTCATTTTCAAAAGTCCCGCGGACTTTTGGCCGGCGGATTATCCGCTGGACAAGTCCGTGCGTGTGTGGGCAAGTCCACACCCTCGGAAAGTCCAGCGGACCTAGCCGGAAAGTCCAGCGGATTGTCCGCTGGACTTAGGTCCGCCGGGAAAAGTCCGTACGTGTGTACGAGGCAGTACGATGACAGCACTTGATTCAGCGTATACTCAGCAAATATAGGGTAATAGGTTTTATCAACCACTGTGAGATGTTGCAGCACCATGTGGTGAAGGCATATTGTACCCTGGTAGTCGGAGTTTGTTCCCTTTATCTATCGGAGCATGCTCCTGTGTGTATTCACTGACATTCCCTGTGCAGGGTTTCAACTTCTCAGGTGAGACCTCAACCAGGTGTATCTCCCCCATACAAGGAAATGTTCACCCCATTGATGTGTCACCTGGCACCCTCTAGTCTGGCCAACAGACACCTTATTATGCATAGGTGCCCGCCTCCTGGGTACCTGCACCATATAAATTCCGTTACGTCAATACATGTCATACATTACACAACTTTCCTTCTTTCAACTCCTCCCTCCAACAAAAAAAAACATATATATTTTACATTTCCATGTTCTGATGGATTGGATGTGTTATATTCCTTCCCCCAACCTCCAACCCATTGTACGTATATTAATAACACGTTTGCATTCATCAGGAGAGAGTCCAGCAAAAAAAATGTTTCAAGTCTTATTGATAGGCACAGTCTTTCAGATTCAGCACCAGATCGTCCATAGGAAAAGAAAAAGTGTTAAAGTGAATCTTTTTGTTTGTCCCATCTCTCCTGATATTTAGTAGAATAAATTTGGGGCGTGGTATGGCACAGACAAACTGCCAACCAGATGATCATCTGTCATCCATTTTCCAGAACCTTTCCAATCTCGCTCCACCAGGATTCTGGAATTGAAAAACAAGAGCAGAATCAAATTCTTATCCATAATATCTGCTCGCTTACCATATTTACTCCTATTTCCCTCCTTGGAACCCAGGAACTTAGTATTCCTGGCTTCTTCAACTTGACCAAACTATCAAAACAACCATGACCTCTTTAGGCAGACTCCACTCTAAAATGAATCCCCATGGTATGATCAAAAATTTAAAAAACGAACGTCACGGTTGTTTCTCAAAAATTCTCAATTTAAAAGCGCAAAAAGAAAAACAACCAATGCATTTATCTTTATCTTACGATCTATGCACTAATTCCCCTTTCAGGTGGACAAAGGCTAAACCTTTTAGTAAAAGAAAAACCTCCCGCGGCTAGACTGGTTTTCTACCAACTTTGTCTTAAACAAAAAGTATCCAGCTGCTACCTGAGGGCATCGTCCATTACCCCCCTTTCAGGTGGGCTAAACATAGTGATGTCCCACCTGAACAAAAAATAAAAATAAATTAACACTAAAATAGATGACTAAACCCATACCCCCAAAAAAATTAAAAAAAATAAAATAATTAAAAGTCTGGCCATTATCACCCAAGAACAACATGACAAGACAACCACCACAAAACAATGACAAACACTCAACTTTTAGTTAAAGACATCCGTGGAGAAGAGTGCATGCTCTTTTGATCTGAAAGATAATTAGTTAATGGGAAAAACAACACAAACACAACATTTGTAACTTCATCACAACATTTGCTACCTCATTTGTAACTCTTTAGTGCATTAATGTCAGATTATTGTTTAAATGTTTTTATTGTTTGCAAACAATTACTAATTAATGAGCTCATGGTACCATGTGATAATCGATTATGCATTTACAATAACCTAACCCCCGTGTTGGTCTCACTTTGACGGACCTGCAAACAAAACACAAATGTTTAGTATCCAAACCTGTTCTCTTCCCTGATTTCTGGAAAAGGAACACAAAGACAATTATTAAACACGATTATCATGACAATTGACTTTAAGTGCCCCAAGCCTCTTCCCATTAATTGTACTGCTAGGGGAACACCTACAAGCCAGAGTTGTAGTATAAACAACTGAAAAAAAAAAAATTACAAACATTAAAACTAAAACAAAAATTAATAAAAAAAATTGAAAAGTGAAAAATAATAATAATAAAAAAAACAAAATATGAAAAAAAATAATTCATAATAAAAATAAAAATAAAATAAAAAATAAAAACATTAAAAATGAAAAAATAAAAAAAAAATTGAAAAATTAATGAAAAAAAAATAAAAAAATTAATAATAAAGAAAATAAAAAAAACTAATAAAAAAATTAATAAAAAAAAAATATGAAAAAAAATAATTCATAATAAAAAAAAAAAATAAAAAAAAAATGAAAAAATTAATGAAAAAAAATAAAAAATTAATAATAAAGAAAATTAAAAAAAAAAAACTAATAAAAAAATTCATAAAATTAATAAAACATTAAACCTTATAAAAAAAAAATACAAAAATACTTAAAACCTTATTCATAGGAAGGAAACTTTGATCAGAGTATTTTTAACATACTTGCAGCTGACTAAGTGCTGCTAGCATTGCTTCCCCCAGTGCTATGTTTGAATAACCATGCGGCTACTTCCATTTTGATTTTATGCAACTGTCCTACATATTGCTTTTCAGTTTGTAGACTCTGTAATTGGGTCTTAACGGGGCATTGCTTACTATGGGCTCCATGCTTTGGATTGCTACCCCACCTGGCCGAATAATATTCATACTGTCTTGGGGTCGTTTTCAGGTATGATCTTTTTTTGATATCATTATTCGCCCAACAATACTTTGCGATGTGACCTCCCCTTTTACACAAACAACATTTTAGCTCTGGTTTCTCTGCATAGGCCCTTTTTTTAACCTCCTGTGCTGGAAATTCACATTGCTGGATAATATTACTGTGATTGGAATGAACAGACTTTACACTTTCATCGTCTGAGGAGTCATCAGAAGTTTCCATTTCAACTCCTGAATCAATTTCAAGCGCAGTTATCACGTTTGTATTTACGTCTCCAACATTAATTCCCATCATAGTAATATGATTTGCAGCAACAATAGCATACAGGTTTTCTTTATGTTCCACTTGTATTTTTGCACACTGAGCATGTGCGGAGGGTACCTCCACCATTGCATCTTCGGCTATTGTATGTTTGGAGGATAAATCCATTATGGCTGCCTGTGCACCCTGTAATTCCTCCTTAAGCATTGTGATAACCTGCAAATTCTCAGCCTCCCTTTGATTCAAAAAGACGATGCAACCTTCTCTTAACTCACACGTTTTTCCTAATTCCTCCAATCTCTGTTCTAATTCGCATTTTTCCGTCACTAATTGTTCAATCTGACTACGCGCTTGTGCATCTGCATTTTCAACCCTAATTAATATATCTTTTGTTATATTTTGTAGCTGCTGCATGAATTGCTTTATTTCATCTATCCATTCTAATTCCTTCCGTTCAGAAATATCTCTAATTTTTAAAAACATGCACACCAAATTTGCTAATCTCTGTTTCCTGCCTTTTTTGAATTTTTTTTAAACGCTATGGCATCATTATGAGTATTGCATTGTTTCAATAGGTTGCTAAACTGGTATGTTAAAGCACCCTGAGATAGACTGTCGAATTGAATAGAAGCATATTTTTTAAGAAACTCTTCAAGGATCTCCATTGATATGCTAATCAGCAATCCCTCTATACTGGAGCTGTAAAACCTGTTTTGGTTACACTGCAATACAGATAAACAGATAAGGCTATTCAAAGGTTTCGCTTGCAAGCTAGCTTGTAGTCCCACAAAAGCCTACAACAAACAAAAAAAAAAACTACTACTTGCTACCTGTAGTTCTACAGCCTACACAAGGCACATCCTAAGACACAAGGCAGACTCTTAATCAATGCCTTCCTGTTAGTTTGCAGGCCACATTGAACTTCTATTGGATCAGAGAGCTATGTCACTCTCACGTGAGTAGAAATAATAAAAATGACAAAAAAAAAAAAATTCCAAAAATGTTTTTTTTTTTTTTGTTTGTTTTTTTAAACTAACAATATCTCTATCACTTTTTTTTCCCTCAAAGATGTATGGTAATTCCTGTCAATTCCTAACCAAGGGTGATCAGCCCGTACTCACCAGCCCTCTTGACCAGCTACAAGTATTCTAACACTTTGCATTAGCAATACAACATTTAACATATATACATATACATATCTCGGATAATAAAAAAAAAAGGTCTCACCAGATTTGTCGCGCGTCCGCTAACTGATGAATTTCTATGACCATCCAAGCGTGGTTTCAGAATTTGCGAGCCAGCGCCAATCTTGTCCACACGAGAGACGATTTTCAGTTCTGGGTGTCTTTGATTACCAGGACTCAAAACAAAAATACATTAGTCTGTGGATTCTGTGTAAAAATACATTCTACATGCCTTTGGGGGGTGCCATATGATGTAAGTGATACAGTAATTATATCTGTGTATTAATTTGTCTAGTCCTTATAGATTAGTTGGTGTATTAAAACTCTGAGCACATGCTACTATTAATATCACAATAATACCAGTTAACTATGAAACCAAACACACGGCTAGGAATAATCAAATCTCATTTATTTCCCAAGGAAATAAGAAAGCTAACGTGTATTAAAAGGGGGTTACACAATTACATAACATACAGCAAGGCTACAATACAATGATATAATATACAGTTAAAATACAATATAATGATCTACTTATCGTGACCCTCGCAGCTGAGCTCCAGATGGAATAAGAGAAAGGTCCATGCGGTTAGGCCTCAAAATCATCCTCCAAGCTAGGCCTCAAAATGGCTGCTTAGCAGAGAGATCTCTTCATGACATGCTCCTCAATCAGCCTGCAGACACCCAGAGACTGTCCTTCTTGTGTGTGTGTCCCTTCCATTCAGACATCCACGCCCACTCATTCAAATCTCACCCCCCCTTGCTTCGCACCCAATGAACACCAGAAAAAGGTGATCCAGGAAGTAAACTGCACTCTCCACTCAGGGGCTGTGTCTCTAGCCTGGAGCCGTCTTCACCGCAGGTGGGCCTGAGCCCAGCCATTGCTTCTGAATACAAAGCTTGCTTCATTCCAACTTTGGCAATCTGGCTTGCAGCAAAACAGGAAGTGAACCGCAGAAATATTAAATCCAACAATAAACTAGTCTGCTTTTATTGCATTTGAATAAAAGCGTGAATGTTTAGAGAAAAAAAAGCAATAAAAGTGTGAATACACTGTAGATCATAGTGATCAACATGTATTATTTCTTCATAGATTTTTAGATATTTTCTATTATGGTTAAGTACAGTTTGCTTTAAATATCCAAAGTACAGTTCTAGTGCATTCTAAAATTTGTAGTTTTCTTCCTGAAGACAACCAGATGATACAGCGTTTCCAGATACAGATTATTGTTCCAAGTTGCTATTGTTAAAACATTTACCTCTGTAAAAGTGAACTTGGGGTTGAATAGAAATAGGATTTTTAAAACGGCTTACTTGTAAAATCATTTTCTTTTGAAGTACATCACAGGACACAGAGCCATAGTAGTTACCATGTGGGTTATAGGTCACCTTCAGGTGATGGACACTGGCACACCCTAAGACAAGAAGTCCACTTCCTATATAACCCCTCCCACTACTGGAAGTACCTCAGTTTTGTAGCAAAGCAATACACATGTATACCAAAAAGAAGGGAAGGACCTCTGTGTCCCGTGATGTACTTCAAAGAAAAGGATTTTACAGGTAAGCTGTTTTAAAAATCCTATTTCCTTATCATACATCATAGGACACAGAGCCATAGTAGTTACTATTTGGGATGTCCCATAGCAATGCCAACTGAAGGGAGGGAGACACAACAAAAGTAGGGCACTAAGAGAGTAGAGGATTTATACTGCAGCCTGCAGCACACTGCGCCCAAAGGCGATATCCTGATGACTATCATAAACAGAGTACTTACCAAGGCCAATATGCTGAGAGCGGTTGCCCTTGCAACTCAGCGCCCACTAAACCTGAAGGTGGTACCGGGAGTGGTTGGCACAGAGAGGCACAAGCCACCTGCAGGATAGTGACTTGAAGTGGGCCCAGGTGCAGCAGTGTGGAGGTAGACAGGAACTGGAAACTGGCTGAGGATCCAACACAGGCAGAGTAGAAGGATGCAGGCTGAGGGTCAAACACAAGAGACTTGTCAGAGTACAGGCCGAGGGTCAAACACTGGTATGAAAGTCCAAGGCAGGGTAGCAGAAGCGTTTAGAGCAGAGGAGGTCCAGGAGCAGGCAGGGGGTCAAGTACTGGAGGCAGGAGACAAGTCCGGGGTACAGGCAGAGGGTCTAGCACAGGAGACAGCAGCAGTCCAAAAGAGCAAGCCAGAGGTCAAGGGTCAGGAGAGAGCAGCAAGGTCAAACAATCCGGTTGAATAACAGGTGGTCAATCCAAGGTAAACAGGAACAGGCACTGGAATAAGGGAAGCTGACAGACGAACCAGCATCTGTTTGGGCATAGAGGCCTCTCTTTTATAGGCCAGCTGGGGTCACATGGGGCTCGGCGGGGCAGCGGGTGCGCGTGCGCCACCGCGCTGTTTCCCCATATACCACTGTGCGCCGGGGAGCCGGACCCGTGCGCATGCGCTCAAGGGCGCGCAGCGGACGCAGTCCCTGATAATGACCTTTAACATCTATTTGATAGAACCTGGTTAATGTATGGACTGAAGACCAAGTTGTGGCCTTGCAGATTTGAGCCATGGAGGATTGGTGATGCACTGACCAGGAAGCACTAACAGCCCTGGTGGAGTGCGCTTTAATATGAAAAGGTGGAATTTTCCTCTTTAAACCATAAGCTTGAACAATCACTTGATGAATCCATTAGATTCACGCTGCCTGTCCCCTCTTAGGACCTACTGGCAACACAAACAAAACATCTGTTTTACGAATCTGAGCGGTCACCTTCAAATAGACCTTGTGTAAGTGGAAGAAAATACCGAGCTAAACCCAAAAACATAAATAAACAAAAAATGTAATATAAAAAAAATGTATAAATATGTGTAAAGCTGCTAACACGCAAACAAAGTCCAAACAGATATGGAATAAAATAGTGTAGCGCTTAAAAAAGACCCCAAGACAGAGGCCTCAGTGAGTGATTCAATCACAATAAAATAAATACACTGTGAACAGAACAAACATGTGACATGTAGAACAGCAATGAATGCTGGTCAAAAGGCCAATGTCCACATAAATTGTCCAATAAGTGAATAACTTGTTCTTCAATCCCAGACTGGTACAGGAAATATATACTCAAAATTAATTCTTCTCTCAGAATATCTCACAAATATCTTAAAAGCAATATGGGAAGTAGGAGGTGCTGGCCCAGCACCTCCTGCTTCCCATATTGCTTTTAAGATGTTTGTGATCACATATTTTTTATTCCATTGTATGGTATATATTTTTATAATAAACCTTTTTTTGGTTGATCTACGTTATGTGGAGCGTTTATTCTCCCCCCCCCCCCCCCTTATGTTTGAGCTCTGATGAATGCCTTCTGACCATCATTCTGTGGATTGGTTCGGCTGTCTGTCCGTTTTGGAACCATTGATTTTGAATCATCATCCATCTGCATGCGGATTGGAGTTCTAGCCTTATCATCCAGTTGGGCACCTTCCATCATCAGTTATTCAGCATTATAAGCCTGTATGACGCACCGCCGTACGGTTTGTGTGTCCACCTGTTGTGGTAAGAGTACCCACCCTCTTATCAGTTTATGCTTGTTTCCTCGTTAGAATTCATTTAGAGTATATATTTCCTGTTCCAATCTGGAATTGAAGAACAAGTTATTCACTTATTGGACAATTTATGTGGACATTGGCCTTTTGACCAGCATTCATTGCTGTTCTACATGTCACATGTTTGTTCTGTTCACAGTGTATTTATTTAATTGTGATTGAATCACTCACTGAGGCCTCTGTCTTGGGGCCTTATTTAAGTGCTACACTATTTTATTATATATTTAAAGAGGAAGTAAACCCTCTTAACCAAAACGAAAAAAAAAAAAAACCTGCAAGAAAAAGGCATAATTAGCTAGTATGCATAGCATACTAGCTAATTATGCATCACTTACCTGAGATCGAAGCCTCGGCATCGGTCCTCTTCTCCCCCTCCGACCGCCGACATCTTCTCCCGGAGTGACTTCCGGGTATCGCGGCTCCGGTGCTGTGATTTGCCGGAGCCGCGATGACATCACGCGCATGCGCACGAGAGCGGCATATAACAACTGAAGCATCGGCATATAGCGCCGTTGCTTCAGTTGTCGCTAGTGCGCATGTGCCGCATGACGTCGGCTCATGCAAATACAGGTATATCTCCTAAACCATGCAGGTTTAGGAGATATCCCTGTTAGCTACAGGTAAGCCTTAATATAGGCTTACCTGTAAGCTAAAGTTGTAAAAGAGGGTTTACTTCCTCTTTAAAAAGGATCTTGACTGCTCTCACCACATCAAGAGAATGTAGTGACCTTTCTTCCGCAGAACGAGGTTCTGGAAAAAATGAAGGCAGAACAATATCCTGGTTTAAAATGAAAACCTGACACTACCTTCGGTAGGAAATTAGGATGAGAACGAATTACAACCTTATCCTTATGAATAATCAAATATGGCTCTTTACAAGAAAGAGCAGACAATTCTGATACTCTTCTAGCATAAGTTATGACAACCAAAAAAGATTGAATTTCCTTGTCGAAAGGACCAAGGGAATATCTCGTATTGGCTCAAAAGTCTGTTTCTGTAATGCCGACAGGACTAAATTCAAGCCCCAAGGGTTCAGGGGTGACCTAACCAGAGGATTAATCAGCATTACCCCCTGAATAAAACTACGAACCAGAAAGTGTGAAGCAAGTGGTCGTTGAAAAAAACACTGATAAGGCCGACACCTGGCCTTTGATAGTACTCAAGGCCAGCTTCATTTCCAATTCCATCTGTAGAAATTCAAAAATCCTACCTATGACATACCTGGGGTGCTAACCCCTGGATTCACACCAGGAGACATATGCCTTCCAGACTTTATAATGTATGACTCTGGAGGCCAGCTTCCTAGCATTAACCAAAGTAGAAACTACTGAACCTGACAGCCCGTGGTCTTTCAGAATGTGGGCCTCAATAGCCAAACCGTTAAATTTAGCATTTGTAAGGTAGGATGGAATACCGGACCTTGCGAGAGAAGGTCTGGCTGCGGTGGTAGGATCCATGGGTCCCCTACTGCCATCTTTACGATCTCTGTATACCAAGATCTCCTGGGCCATGTCGGGGCCACAAGAATCACCTCCTTCCCTTTCTGCTTGATCCTGTGAAGAAAGCACGGAAGCAGCAGAACAGAAGGGAAAGCATAGATCAGTGAAAACTGATCCCATGGAAAAACAAAGGCATCTGTTCCGCATGCCAGCGGATCCTTTGTCCTTGACACAAAGTTGTTGATCTTTTTGTTGAACGTGGATGCAAACAGATACACGTCCGGGATTCCCCATCTTTGACATATTGACAGAAAGATGTCGGGGTGAAGAGATCATTCTCCCGGAAACAACTGTTGGCAACTTAAGTAGTCCGCCTGCCAATTCTCTATTCCTGGAATGAAGACTGTCGATAGGCAAGGAATGGTGTCTTCTGCCCAGGATAGGATATGATTTAGATTTGTCAGTAGGCTATAGTGTGCATAAACACTGGCCAATACCCCTGAGGGATGCTTGGGGTAGAGATAGACACTTGAAAAGTATATGCCTTTGATGAAGTAAAAAGATTTTTTTAAAGAAAAATTGTACAGATATATAAATGCTGGATAGAATTCAGTATGTTTACATACAAAAATAGGTAGGCTTGTACAGTTTTTAACATGTCAACAGCATAAACATACAAAAAACGTTGTGACAATTATAAGAACTTGCTTGATACATGTATGATAAGGATGATGCCAACATGTTTCGGACTTTGGTCCTTTGTCAAGGCAACTAGATATCCTTTTGATTCACATCTAAATGTGTGTAAGAATCATAGGGTTAGTACATATAGGTTGAGGCATATAATACAGTCATTTTAACCATTGCTATGTACAACCAATGCAGTACATAAAAATTTGTGTGAAAGATAGACAGGTACTCACATGTAATGCCAATGTTCATATTTGCCACAATGGGAGCCACTAAACGTGGTATGGAGAAGTATATAGGTGAATGTTTGTAAAAACACAGGAGAGGTAGCCACTGAAAGTGGAAAGCTTGCTGGGGTGACCTCAGAAGGTTACAAGGTCCAATACAGGGCTTGGGCATAGGCCCAGGTCTTGTAGCAGGCAAAAAACTGAGCCAGGCAGTGTATAGCTGTAAAGATAGAGTATAGGCATGAGAATAATGGGGGTAATTATAATGGAGGTGCATATGCAGCCCTGTAAGCAGAACGCTGTTATTACCTGAATAGGAATCACTTGGAGTAAGGGATCAGTCAGCTCTGGATCATCAGCAGCATGTACTGAGGCCATCTAATGTGTAGGTTTATAAGTACTGGTCTAATGGCAATCAGCTGGGTGAGAGTATGGGTATTAAGCTGAAAGATAAGCTGATTGGCTGTTTGTCTGTGAGAAAAAGGCGCCTGAAGCGCCATAGGTGTATCTCCATTGAGGACCTCTGACGGGGCGGCGCCGGGCGTGAGCGTGTCATGACGGCGGGGTCACGTCCAGCGTCGTAACGTCACCGACATGGGAAAGAGCCGCTGGCGACCTGATGCGCTCCACTGTGGAGTGCAAACAGGAAGTGGACGAGCGGTAATTGTCCATACAACAGCGGGAGGTTGGCGCATGCACAAGACGCAGGCTGCGCATGCTTGCCAAGTCTTACCCGCGCCGGGTAGCCGAACTGAGGAAAAGCAAGCTAGTATGTCTAGTATACACAACGATGTTGAGTATAATTGTTTGAGTGGCAATGAAATGGGAAAACATGTGTGGTACCTGAAGTATGGATAATAATAGATATAGTGTGTGGTTCTTTATGATATGTGACATTGGATGGAGTGGATATATCACAGGTTACAACAAAATTTACAAAATACACATTTGACAAGGATTATGGTTTATGTGGGTGCTTAAAATGTGGGGGGCAAATTCAGAGATCTAATTCACAGACTCCAGTTTCAAAACCATCAAGGTAAGGTTTAAAGTTAAAGGCCTCGTTGAGGCCAGGGGGTAAGGTAGCATTCAGATGGAAAATCCATCGAAGTTCGCTTTGTAATAGCGCTTTATTGTAGTCACCACCTCGGGCAGGGGGTGGGATATGGTCTAGAGCTTTAAATGAAATTTTAGGGATAGCGTCCTGATGTAAATTTTGTTGTAACCTGTGATATATCCACTCCATCCAATGTCACATATCATAAAGAACCACACACTATATCTATTATTATCCATACTTCAGGTACCACACATGTTTTCCCATTTCATTGCCACTCAAACAATTATACTCAACATCGTTGTGTATACTAGACATACTAGCTTGCTTTTCCTCAGTTCGGCTACCCGGCGCGGGTAAGACTTGGCAAGCATGCGCAGCCTGCGTCTTGCGCATGCGCCAACCTCCCGCTGTTGTATGGACAATTACCGCTCGTCCACTTCCTGTTTGCACTCCACAGTGGAGCGCATCAGGTCGCCAGCGGCTCTTTCCCGCGTCGGTGACGTTACGACGCCGGACGTGACCCCGCCGTCATGACGCGCTCACGCCCGGCGCCGCCCCGTCAGAGGTCCTCAATGGAGATACACCTATGGCGCTTCAGGCGCCTTTTTCTCACAGACAAACAGCCAATCAGCTTATCTTTCAGCTTAATACCCATACTCTCACCCAGCTGATTGCCATTAGACCAGTACTTATAAACCTACACATTAGATGGCCTCAGTACATGCTGCTGATGATCCAGAGCTGACTGATCCCTTACTCCAAGTGATTCCTATTCAGGTAATAACAGCGTTCTGCTTACAGGGCTGCATATGCACCTCCATTATAATTACCCCCATTATTCTCATGCCTATACTCTATCTTTACAGCTATACACTGCCTGGCTCAGTTTTTTGCCTGCTACAAGACCTGGGCCTATGCCCAAGCCCTGTATTGGACCTTGTAACCTTCTGAGGTCACCCCAGCAAGCTTTCCACTTTCAGTGGCTACCTCTCCTGTGTTTTTACAAACATTCACCTATATACTTCTCCATACCACGTTTAGTGGCTCCCATTGTGGCAAATATGAACATTGGCATTACATGTGAGTACCTGTCTATCTTTCACACAAATTTTTATGTACTGCATTGGTTGTACATAGCAATGGTTAAAATGACTGTATTATATGCCTCAACCTATATGTACTAACCCTATGATTCTTACACACATTTAGATGTGAATCAAAAGGATATCTAGTTGCCTTGACAAAGGACCAAAGTCCGAAACATGTTGGCATCATCCTTATCATACATGTATCAAGCAAGTTCTTATAATTGTCACAACGTTTTTTGTATGTTTATGCTGTTGACATGTTAAAAACTGTACAAGCCTACCTATTTTTGTATGTAAACATACTGAATTCTATCCAGCATTTATATATCTGTACAATTTTTCTTTAAAAAAATCTTTTTACTTCATCAAAGGCATATACTTTTCAAGTGTCTATCTCTACCCCAAGCATCCCTCAGGGGTATTGGCCAGTGTTTATGCACACTATAGCCTACTGACAAATCTATTTATTCATTTTGGGATGCGATAGACTAATTGTATTTCTACCTTACTTGCCCAATATGTATATTTTTCTAGGATATGATTTACCTCTCTCTGAGCCGCTCGACTTCTTGTGCCCCCTTTGGTGATTGATATATGCCACTGTTGTGGAATTGTCGGATTGGATCCTGACAGGACAATTCCATAATCTGAGCATCCAGGCCTTCAGGGCCAGGTGTGCTGCCCGAATCTCTAGAATATTGATGGGCAAGGTCATTTCTGTTTTGAACCACTTTCCCTGGACAGATGCTTCTTCCAGGACTGCTCCCCAGCCCAGAAGGCTTGCATTTGTTGTCACCACCTTCCAGGTAACTGGTAGGAAGGACTTTTCTTTCTGAAGATTCTTGGAAATCAACCACCAACTGAGGCTTTGACGCACTTTGGGGGATAAACACATTGGGAGGTCTAGAGCTTGGACCTTCTTGTTACAAGTTGACAGGATACTGTTTTGCAGTAGACATGTGCATTCTTTTTCGTTCCGAATGCATTTTTGTCCAAATTTCAGGTATTTTCGTTATCGTTTAACAAACGATAACGAAAGTGCAGAATCTGAAAAACTAAAGATCTGACATAAATGCTTTATTTTCATTTTCGTTGTGACAACAGTTCAATATAGATAGGAGATTCGACGCTGACAATAACAATCTGTGTCCATCGAACCTGTGGTCGAATGTGCCTAACCTTAACTCTATTAGTCCAAGATTATTCTACAGAGAGAAAAGATTTGACGTAGAGAGAAAAGATTTGACGTAGAGAGAAAAGATTTGACGTAGAGAGAAAAGATTTGACGTAGAGAGAAAAGATTCGACGTAGAGAGAAAAGATTCGACGTAGAGAGAAAAGATTCAACGTAGAGAGAAAAGATTTGACGTAGAGAGAAAAGATTCGACGTAGAGAGAAGATTCGATGTAGAGAGAAGATTTGACAGAGAGAGAAGATCGCTGCTGGAATTGGGTGGGGGAAGTAAAATAAAAATAATGATGATGAATGTTATTGGCTGATTGTAATAAAAGAGGAGGAGCAGTAAAATAGCTAGAACTAAGTACACACGTACAGCCAACTTACTTTCACTTACAATTGCTAGCAGAGAGAGACACACACACTGAATCATTTCAGAAGACAGTCAATCTTAGCTGGTCCGTTTGTCAGAGAACCTGAATTATTTAGCAATTAAGCATAAGCACAGCAGCAGAACAATAGTGAAGCAAGCTACAGTTCAACCTAACTTTTTCATAATAATCTGCTGCTATTGTGTTAGTGTTGTGAACTTGATAGTGATACTAGTGTTGCTAGTGTTGTGATAGCCTCAGAGGCTGCCCGTGTTGTGGGGGGGGGGGGGTTATTATTATAGATTCTATATTATAGATTGAGATTCATTATAGATTCTATATACCCTATCTTGTTACCTGTCTGATCAGTGATCACTATCACCAGTCCATTTTCTGTTTGAACTACATACATTCAACATGAACGACAAAGATTTGACAAAGCATCGAAAAACATACAAACGTTAAATCTTTGGCTTATGGTGTCTGTCAAAGTTCTAAGAAGATTCAACAGAGCAGCTAAACTATACAGTCATACAGTTTAGCTGCTCCGTTGAATCTTCTTTGAACATTCGACAGACACCATAAGCCTTCAATGACAGATTCGACCTTAATTCATTTGGATTTTCGGACTAATGCAATTTTTAATGAAAAACGAAATAAAAACGAATTTCGGGAATAACTAAATAAATTTATTTTTTGGACGAAAACTAAATTCCAAAACGAAATATTTCAGTGTGCACAGGTCTATTTTGCAGCAATCTCGAATGAAACTGCGCATAAGGCCTCGAATGAAGCTACCATCTTTCCCAACAATCGCATGCAAAGTCGAATAGAAGGATTCTTCTTTGCTTTGACCACCTGAATCAGTTTCCTTATGGAACTGATCTTTGCCTGGGGCAAAAACACCCTCTTCTGAGCTGTATCTATGATCAGGCCCAAGTACTGCAATCTCCTTGATGGTTTTAAGGAGAATTTCTCTAGGTTGAGAATCCAACCTAGGTATTCCAGGCATACCGACTGATATATCAAGAGTAGATCGTCTAAATAAGCTAGAATCATTATACCCTGAGCGCTAAATCTGGCAAAAGGGGGAGCCAGAACCTTTGTAAACACTTGAGGTGCAGTAGCTAGACCGAAAAGCCAGAGCTACAAACTGAAAATGAAGATTTTCTATCTTGAAGAGTAGATATTTCTGATGAGTGGGGAAAATAGGTACATGTAGATAAGCATCCATGATGTCGATTGACACTAGCAGTTCTCCACCTTGTACAATGGAGACCACTGATTGGATTGAGTCCATGCAAAAAGAGCGGATATTCAAAGAAACGGTTTAGATCTTTGAGTTCTAAAATGGGTCTGACATCCCCGTTTGGTTTTGGTACCGTAAAAAGGTTTGAATAAAACCCTAACCCTTGCTCTTCCATGGGGACCACCGATATCACTTTTTGAGACAAGAGATGATCCAAAGCCAGAAAGAGACTTCTTTTTTTTCTGGGTCTCTGGGAACGTTTGATCTGAGAAAACAAGGCAACGGGAACTTTTGGAACTCTAGTCTGTACCCTAGAGATATTGAGGAAGCCACCCATTTGTCTCGACACTGTTCTTGCCAGACCCTTGAAAACTGCAGAAGTCTTCCCCCCACTCGAGCGAGCAGGGGCGCCCCTTCATAAGGAGGTTTTAGTATTTTATTTAGTGGGTTTCCTCCCCCAGGGCCTCTTTTGACCCTGGGGTTGACCCTGAGGTTTCCCTCTTGAATTTGACGGTGGAAGCCATCATGACTGCCTGGAGGCAGATGCTCCTGGCACTGGAGAAGAAGTTTGTTTAAAAGAAAAAACGCTTAAACTTCTTAACTAAAAGGGAACTTTTTCCATTAGAAATTCTTTGGATGTATTTATCCAGATCGTCTCCAAACAAACGTTCAGCGTGAAATGGAAAACTAGCCAAGAGCTTTTTGCACGGTGCTTCGGCTGACCAATTTTTCAACCATAGAACTCTACGCACATGCACCAGCCTGAGCATAAGCCATAAGGCTTGGAGAATAGAATCTTTCATAGTGTCTACTGTAAAACATAACGCCTCTGATATCCCAGCCAAATCTTGGGCCTGCTGATCAGGAATAATCTAGAGCACCTCTTTAAATTGGTCTTTTAAGGACTGACATACCACGATCGCTGCCAGCGCAGGATGAACCACTGAACCTGCCAGAGAAATATTGTTTTTAACTAGGAATTCCAACTTCTTATCTGTTGGATCCTTCAGCATTTGAGCATTGTCTACAGGACAAGTCAAGTTTTTGTTCACAGAGGATATAGCAGCGTCAATTGCTGGAATCCCCCATTTCTTATTAAAGTCTTCCTCCATAGGATAAAGTGTTGAATACTTTTTTGGAGGAAAAAACTGTTTATCTGGGTGCTTCCACTCAGAATACATAAGCTTTTTCAGTAATGAATGGATAGAAAAAGCATGAATAGGCTGGGGAGGCTTAGTGAACCCAAACAAGAAGTGGGCTCATTGACTGACTCCGCTACTGGCAGCAAAAATGTGGAGTGGACCAATTCAGTGAGAGATTGTACCAACAACCTTCTTGTGAACCCAATCCTTCGGTATTAGACTCTTCAGAAGAGGAGTCATCAGCCTCTTCCTGGTCCCCTGAGAAGAAAAGCATCATCTCTCGACCCCTGTTCCTCAGTTTGAGGGTCCTGGTTAAAGGGTGGGGAGCTATTACGCTTAGTCCCACTCTGGGATGCGATTAAGGCATCAATTTTTTGTTCCAAGCCTAAAATGGTTGAGGAAAAAACCTCTTCAGTAATATATACAGGGGCTGCAGTGCTAAAAGCAGCTGCAACACCCAACGTCCCTGATGGCTCACTCTGATCAGCCATATCACTCTCAGGGGAGGATGCCATCTTTTTTGAGATGGTTTTAGGCTTCCTAGTGGCTGTAGAAGTCTTTCTAGAGCCCTTTTTTGAGGTGTTTTTACCCCCCTTCTGACCATAGCCCGATGCACAAAACAGAACGAACGCATCCACTGCTTGAGCAATATTCCAGCCCTGCCACTGCTATTAATGCTCAGCCTAATGCAATAGTAAATGTGACAAAAGAAATGCCTGTGTCACCAAACCTCTTTCATGTCCCTCTTGCTCTTGTGTCCCTCCGTCAGCTTGCAGCAGTAAAAATGGTGCTTTAAAACACACATTCCCACGCTGGACGTTGAAGGACACCAACGCCGTTCTAAGCCCCACCCCCTCCGTCGCCTTCAGCCCCCCTCTCGTTTAAAAAAAATAACTTTCCCACACAAGCGCAGGCCTCTGATCCTATTGGATCACTCTGAGAGGGGGGAAAAAATGGCGAGTGTAGAGCCTGGAAGCCGCCGAGTAGGGCTGCGTGCTGATAATTTTGCCTGGCGCTCTTCCTCGTGAAGACGGGAAGAATACAGCACAGGTGGGGGTGTCTGGTGAGGAGGAAACCCCCCCAGACTTACCAGAGGTTTGCTGCTGGCTGGAGAGAAAGGAAGCCTGCTGCTTCAGACACATCGTGATTTAAGCAAAGCATGAGAAGGTATGTGCTCCATAAAGCCCCCAGTGGTAAAACATAGGCATGACAACATTTACTAATTTAAAGGAGACATTTATAAGAAAACTCCACTTACCTTTCCCGCCACAGGGTTTTCTGTGGTAAAACCAACAGACCCAATCTTCACCCTTCACGGTGGGTTCCGTAAATAAACTTTCAGGAGCTGGGGGCCCTCGGAGAACCCACAATCCTGGGCCTGTTATAGCACCTCTGCCTGTAAAACTTTATGGCCTTTATGCCAAAAGTACTGGAATTCCGGGGTCCAGCTCTCTACAAAAGAGAAGCGTTTACAGGCAAAACCTTGTTTCTTCGGACACGAGGCCCGGGTACCATTCAATTCGGCCTAAAAGACACTTTGAATGGATCCGGCTGCACAGCTAGCCCCAGCAAGGATTGCTCCAGTAGAGCTCAGCACAGCCCATCTTCACTCGTGACCAACATCTTAGATACTGGCAAAAAAACTGAGGTACTCCCAGTAGTGGGAGGGGTTATATAGGGAGTGGACTTCTTTTCTAAGGGTGTGCCAGTGTCCCTCACTTGAAGGTGAAACTACTATGGCTCTGTGTCCCGTGATGTACGATAAGAAATGTATAATTGAATGCAGCTATGTACTCTTTAAGCAGTCTGACTGCTGACAGAAAGCTAAAAAGGAACATGGGCTGTCTGTTTTGGGGAACCCATTATGGGGCACACTGTTAGCCAGTATCTGTCATAAGCTTAGTTGATGACTTGAACAAGCAATGAGATGTTTTTGTTTCCTGTCCTGTTGTATAAATGTGTGGGACAAACCTGCTTAGACTGTTCCTGGGTTTCCCTGTTTTGTGCACAGTTTACTGCTGTTGGACCTGTCTCTTACACAAGATAAAACCTCATCTCTCCATCTTATATTGTGGCCCAAGCAAGCTGCGTAGATACTGCCCAGCCACTGTGCAATATTTGTGGCTATTGTCTCTCAAATAATAAACGTTAATTTTTGTTTCAAGATAAAACCTGCCTTGTCTCACCCACTTATATTGAGGCCTAACCAATGTGCTTATCTACTGTCCAGTAGTGATGAGTGAATGTTTATTTCATGAGGCCTTCATTAAACTAATTATAAAATCTGCAAATTTCAAACTTTAGTCTGAATCCCATTGAAGTCAATGGGCAGTGAATCTTGAATATTCATTCTAGCCATTTTCAAAGCTAATAGGAAGGAATGATTGAACAAATGGGAAAACTGAGCTTTGCACTGCCACAGGGGACATGTATTTGGATATGTACTTAGCGAGGAGAGGGTCTTCCATTTTATGCCACTTTGAGAGTAACATAGGAAAAACACCAAGCCTTTACATTACATGCCTGGAAAACATCTTTAAACTATGGTGTTAAGAAACAGTATTTGTATTTGTGACGAAACGTCCCTACACTCCTCTTGAGTGCTTTCGTCATACACCACTTCCTCCCAGTCTGAATATAGATATCAGATATTTCAACCGCTCACTAGCACAAAACTAGATGAGACTTGCTTAGTGCTAACATGGACTGTTTATTTAGAACCCAAAATGACAAGTATTTATAATACAGTAGAAGAGGAGATCCCCCCTCCTGCTCATTTTACTCATCAAATCCCCAGTCTCTGCAACTGGTGTCTGGAGATATAGGTTCACCATCTCCTGTCCATGGAACCGAGAAGATGCTATCAGTGCTGAGCAGAGGTTGGCAGAGCTCTGGCCGGTTGTCAGCACTTCAGCTTTGGGGATGGCAATTTCCAGATTTTCCACTGCCGATTCTCTGGCATGCTGCTGGACAGGCACATTCCTCCATCCAAGATCATCCGATGCAGACACAGGATCATCAAGGTCAGTCAGCACTTGCTGCATCCGCCATAAGACCTCCGCGTCCATAGCTGCAGGGGCAGGTTGGCAAAGCACACTGTTACTCTGCCACATTGCCAACTCTTCAGCCAGGATTTCAGAGTTGTCCACTGGTATTTCCTTATAGTCCAAGGCAAAGGGAGCCCAGCCCTGGCACTGAGCAGAGTCTAGCAGCCGTCTGTAGGCGATCTCCAGCTCCCATTCCTGAACGGCCAGAAACTCCATATCTTCCAGTGCCCAGTGCACTTCCGAGACGTTCAGTAGCCCTTTTCTGAAATCCATGATTTCCTCCAACTGCCACTCCAAATCACAGTCCTCTCAAAAAGCCTGTGTCCCAGCTAGGTCTGTCACGGTATTATAATACACTTGTTTTACTTTTACTAAATTTTTCATTGGCTTACATGCAGCAGCAACACCCCTATAGAATTTATTTCAACTATATCAAAAAAGTCTATTTTGGTAGTCTTTGCTGTGATAGTTGTTTTTTTATCTAGCAGTACTAGACCAGTATTGAGCAGTTGGGAGAGCATACACCACATATTTCAAAGTTATGGGAAGGTTTACAAATAATAAAGCTAAAGCTACTAACTTTGTAACAAATGCGAAACAGTGGTAAAGCATATTTCATGGCATAACTTGTGAGCTTCTTTCAGTGAAGTACCACACTGTATTATCTATAAAGTTTAATAAAATGACAAAACCACATTCTAAAAATAGGGCAGTTGTTATGCTGAAATAAAAATTATAGTGCCCCAGAAGGTGTATGTGGGTGGGGTGAGAACTAAATTGAATTAGATTATTGATTGAACTAGATGACGTTTTTTAACTCTATTTTTTTGTGTGAAATTAGCCACACTTACAGCAGTGTCTGGGTTTAGCAGATGTAGACCATACAGACTTGCATTACTGTTTACAATACAAGAAAGTCCATTAGTAGCCAATAAGAAATACACAAAGTCAAATACACTATCAAACATGGTTCCCTGAGTTCTGCCTACATGCTACTGATGTGCAGCTAGCATTAGGTTGTGAAAAACAGACATGCAAAAGTTCTTTATAGCAAGAGAATTATAGGGCATAGCTAGACATAGTGGAGTCGATGTCATATAAGAGTCCACTTTGTGAACCTAGCCAACTGTAGACAAGCCATAAAAAAGGTTATAAACCTCCAGTCCTATATAGAGGACCCATACAGAAATAATAAAGAATGTTCTACAATGGGCAAGCATAGAAGGAGAGTCATGAGAAAAATTACAGTAGGTGGGGTTAAAGAGTACATAGAACATATAAACAGACCAAAAATAGGACAGACAAAAATATGGGGTGGGATGTTTACATGTAGGGATCACAACAGGGTGCTGTCCAGGAGACATTCAAGAAATGTGCATAGAGTTCAACAAGGCATTTTTTTTAATCCATAAATAAAAAAACAGAGTGTAATATGTCAGAGATAACAGGCAGAAGGATTGCACATCATGTAAGCTGTTTTACTAGGTCACAATGTGAGAAAGAGGGTTTAGGCATGTCTTATCTTGAAAAAAAGACTAGGTCAGAGAAAACAGCCAGGAATATAGCACCAACATACTGACCATCTTGTAAGTAAGTGGTCTTGCTAGGTTGCAATATGAGAGACAAGACAGGTTTTATCAAGAAAAAAAACATAGAGTGTATTAGGTCAGAAAAAACTGCCAAACATGTACCACAGACATGATACACATTAGGTTAACAGTTTTACTAGGCCACATTGGAAGAGGGTAAGGCCCCTTTCACACGGACGAACCGTCTATCCGTTTTTCCTCCATCCGTCGACGGACGACAATGCATTCCTATGGGCAGACGGATGAACATCCATCACCATCAGTTAACCTCCGCTTCCGTTTTTATCCGTTTTTTTAACGTACAAGGCTACGTCCAGATCCGTCAAAATGGATATTAACTGATGTTGACGGACATCGTCCGTCAACGTCCGATCCGTTAAGATCCGCTTGCAAGAAAAAAAAAAAATTGTGTTTATCTGTGAACTCAACCTATGACCCGGCAGTAGTTGGACAATAGGAAGTACATCCCCTGTAACTTTATTTAGGAGGAAGCACAAGCAAGCATGGCAAGAGATGTTTCCCACGAGGAATTGATCAACCTGGTGCACGAAAGGCCTGGCTTATGGGACTCAAGCTGTCGGGACCACAGCGACAGAGTTAAAATCCAACAGCTATGGGAAGAAATTACAAAGATGGTGACACCAAATTGGTCCTCCATGACTCCCAAACAGCGTGACCAACGCGGTAAGTGATGCCCAACTGCAGCTTGCTCTCTTGACAGTGTGTTTATTAGTGGATTGTTTGCAAAAAATTTTTAGTATTTTTTTCACTATAGTATGCCTGTATTAAAAAATGTTGCAAACACTATGACATTTTTTTAAGGCAATGTTCAGCAGAGAGGGCATGGTTATTTGCATGCATTACATACAAAGCATAGTGACACATGTTTCGGCTCTCCTGCAGTGAGAGACTGAACAGTACATTACTCACATGTTTCCATAATCTTTTTAACGTAAAAATACTCAAATTTTCTTTGCTATATGTGTTTACAGGAACTGAAATAAACAGAAGGTGGCGTTCTCTGAGAGACCGTTTCCAGGAGAGATTTGCACGATGAGGCAGAGGTTGCAAGTGGTTCCGGAGCTACCACAAAGAAAAAAATCGGTCTACTTTGAAATGTTGGCCTTCCTAAGAAAAGTCATGGATGTTAGACCGTAAGTATCGTTTGGATGTTACATCTAAAAATTATGTTTCCATATAGTATATAGTAAGGTTTTGTGAGCAAAATGTTCATCCTTTTTATTGTAGTACATCATCAAACCTGACAGAGTGTGAGGAGAACACTGACAATCATACAGAAGCAGTGCAGGAAGATGAGCAAGCCACGCAAGACACACAAGAGGGAGAAGGACCGTCCCAGCAGTCCCAGTCTGTGGATGAGACAGCACGTCCAATTGGAGGTCCGTGTTCTTCTCAAAGATCCGTACATGTAAGGATACTATTGATTGCTATACTGTATCTGTTGTACCCCAGGGCAACATTATTTTCTAAATCGTCATATTATTATTCTCTACAGGTTAGTCATGACAGGCCGACAACATCACGGTCCTCGCGACGTAGCAAAAAGACCAAAAATCAAGACATGGAGAAATCCATGAAGTCCTTTATGGACCAGATGACATCCTTTAAAAGACAGGAGAGTAAAGATCTTCTCTGTGATCCAACCAACTCTAATGCATCCTTCCTGCGTACAATATATCATGCAATTCAAAAGGCACCAGCAGATAGGCAGATGGACATCCATATGTCCATATATAATCATGTGGGAGGATGTATTAGAGCTGCCGAGTCAGGAATGCCAATGCCGCTAGCCAGTATGAACCCCCTCAGAGGTCATACCGTCAATATCCCTATGAGCCACCATGTCCTCCTGCCCAGCCATAACTACCGCCATATCCACAGACCCCTGTGCGTGCATACAGCTCAATGCACAATACCCAGAGGCCTTATGCTTCGTCTCCTGCTCCTTCCTCACAGGGAACATATCCTCAGAGTGTAAACACGAGCGTAAATTCTGCTGATGGTTCTCAAGGTAATAGTCAAACCAGCTCTGGTTCTTCTTCCAAAAATTCCACTTCCTATTCCCCATCCAACACCTCTTTTTATCAGGATTTGTAACAAGGTTTTGATGTTACAACCCCAGCTATCCGCGTTTACTGCGGCCTCCCTAATTGGGAACATCAGCTCGTGTAGTCCAAAAATTTCAAAGCTCTACAAAATGGAACATGGTGCTGTTAAAAAAAAAGATTTTGTAAGAAAAGACCTATGTGTAAATTCTAAATTAGAATCTGCTACTGTGAATATTGCCAACACTCCATGTGAAGTGAATAGTGGTTCAATCGCAAAATCTATCTATCTATCTATCTATCTATCTATCTATCTATCTATCTATCTATCTATCTATCTATATCTCTCTCTCTCTCTCTCTCTCTCAATACTACTTCAGCAGGTCAAGAAAAATGTGTGTAGATATATATATATATATATATATATATATATATATATATATATATATATACACACATTTTTTTTTCTACGTGCTGAAGCAGTATTGAGTGATAGAGATAGATAGATAGATAGATAGATAGATAGATAGATAGATAGATAGATAGATAGATAGATAGATAGATAGATAGATAGATAGTGTGACGGGACGTCCCTACACTCCTCTTGAGTGTATTTGTCATATATAACTTCCTTCCAGTCTGGATACGGATATCAGATATTCCAACCGCTCCCAAGCACCAAACGAGGCGACACTTGCTTAGTTGCTCAAACATGGACTGAAGATTTATTACAAAGATTACATTTATATACAGTAGAAGAGGAGATCCCCCCTCCTGCTCATATTATTCTAACAATACACTTGTAACAACTTAACATAAACTAATTAGCTAATTCCTTTAAGCAGCCGATGTGACTCAGGATTTCACTACAGGCCAGACTTGTGGTCACCGAGCTAAACACAGTTGATTGTAAATTAACATAATTACCACCACAAGACATCTCATCACAATAGCAGGAGACCACCAGTAACAGACGGAGCGTCTCCTGCATTGTGCAGAGGACAATGGGATCAACTAACTCAATTAACATCTAGCATCAGAGTGTATGTCCCAACAGCATGAGACACACACATTATATATATATATACATATATACAGCATTGAATGTTCTCCTTCACCCTGTGCCCCTTAAAATCCAGGGCCCATGATCGGTGGGCAAGAGGCTCGTAGTTAGTCCTCTCAAAAAGCCCGTGTCCTGGCTAGGTCTGTCACATTTCTCCCCTTTCGGCAGGAGACTAACACAGGAGGAGACCCCAGACGGGTTGACTCCGAAGTTAGTCCATAGTTCCAGTCCTCTAATGCCTGTACCCACACAGTACCCCAAACAAATTGTTTCAAACAGAGCACTCACCCAGCCAACCTCTGCCTCTCTCATAGAACATATCCGCCGCTGGGGAGAGGCCTGGACTGGCCCTTCTCCCTGGAGTCTTTTCAGCCGCTGGAGAGAAGACAGGGTGACTGGGCTCACTCCATCATACTGTTGGGGATCTGGGCCGACCGCCCAGCATCCCTGGGGTATACAGGTGGGGACTGAAGTCCCATCCACCGATATCAGCTCAAGCTGCCGTTGTGAAGTGCAGATTGCATCCTCTCCTTGGGTCCTGAGCTGCTGCTCGGGAGTGACCACCACCTCCTCACCCTGGGCCTCCAGAACTGCCACAAGTGTGGGGCAGAGGTCTTGGACCCTCTGTCCGGTTGCCAGCACTTTAGCTGGGTTGGTGTCATCATTCTGGGGCGCCGTCTGCTGCTGGACAGTGTGACCGATCGCCCCAGCTTCTTGAAGCTGTAGAGACACTGTAGGTGCTAGGCAGAGGCCAGCGGTGCTCTGCCCTGTTGCCAGTGATTCAGCTGGGAGTAGCAGCTTCACTACATCAGCTTGTCGCCGGAGAGAGGGGCCAACTGCCCCGGCTTCCTGGAACTCCACAGATACTGCTGTTGGTGCTGGGCAGAGCTCAATGAAGTTTGGCCCTAATACCAGCTCTTCTGATGGAGGCTCATCAGGCTGTTTTTCCTCAGCAGAAAAGTCTATCAAATCCCCAGTCTCTGCAACTGGTGTCTGGGGATAAAGATTCACCATCTCCTGTCCATGGAACCCAGAAGATGCTATCAGTGCTGAGCAGAGGTTGGCAGAGCTCTGGCCGGTTGTCAGCACTTCAGTTTCTGGGGTGGCAATTTCCAGATTTTCCACTGCCGATTCCCTGGCATGCTGCTGGACAGGCACATTCCTCCATCCAAGATCATCCCATGCAGAAACAGGATCATCAAGGTCAGTCAGCACTTGCTGCATCCGCCATAAGACCTCCGCATCCATAGCTGTAGGGGCAGGTTGGCAAAGCACACTGTTACTCTGCCACATTGCCGACTCTTCAGCCAGACCAGAGTTGTCCACTGGTATTTCTTGATAGTCCCAGGCAAAGGGAGCCCGGCCCTGGCGCTGAGCAGAGTCTAGCAGCCGTCTGTAGGCAATTTCCAGCTCCCATTCCTGATCGGCCAGAAACTCCAAATCTTCCAGTGCCCAGTGCACTTCCGAGATGTTCAGTAGCCCTTTTCTGAAATCCATGATTTCATCCAACCGCCACTCCAAATCACTCCCAAAGTTAGAGTCCCCTGTCAGCTTCACATACAACAGTCCCAGGCCGCCGTAGCTTAAGCCTTCCGTTGGGCTGTCATCTGCTATCCAAGGGCATGCTTGGGATACATGCCACCGGAGGGCTCTGTAACTTTCATCCAGCTTCATCTCTGCCCAGATCAGCCTGCTTAATTCAGCTGTCTGCTCCTTGTGCGGTTTCTCTCCCAAAAACAGCACCCGCAATCCATACTGCGACCAGTACCTTTCCTGGATGGAGGGGAGAACTTTTCCCTGGTGACGCCGCTCACAGGCTAGCGCTTCCTTCCAGAGTTCACAGCGGATAGAATCAAACCATCCCAGCAGGACCTGCTCTGATACTGGTCCTCTGTGCTGTAGCTGCATCTCTCGCAACCTCCTCCTGAATTCCTCTTCCATGGCGGCTGGTATCTGTACCTCTCCTCCTCTCCTGCTATCCGGACCTTGTATCCAGGTGGAGGTTTGGATGTCCCAGACTGCAGGAAGCATCCCACTGCTTGCCAACAATGTGACGGGACGTCCCTACACTCCTCTTGAGTGTATTTGTCATATATAACTTCCTTCCAGTCTGGATACGGATATCAGATATTCCAACCGCTCCCAAGCACCAAACGAGGCGACACTTGCTTAGTTGCTCAAACATGGACTGAAGATTTATTACAAAGATTACATTTATATACAGTAGAAGAGGAGATCCCCCCTCCTGCTCATATTATTCTAACAATACACTTGTAACAACTTAACATAAACTAATTAGCTAATTCCTTTAAGCAGCCGATGTGACTCAGGATTTCACTACAGGCCAGACTTGTGGTCACCGAGCTAAACACAGTTGATTGTAAATTAACATAATTACCACCACAAGACATCTCATCACAATAGCAGGAGACCACCAGTAACAGACGGAGCGTCTCCTGCATTGTGCAGAGGACAATGGGATCAACTAACTCAATTAACATCTAGCATCAGAGTGTATGTCCCAACAGCATGAGACACACACATTATATATATATATACATATATACAGCATTGAATGTTCTCCTTCACCCTGTGCCCCTTAAAATCCAGGGCCCATGATCGGTGGGCAAGAGGCTCGTAGTTAGTCCTCTCAAAAAGCCCGTGTCCTGGCTAGGTCTGTCACAGATAGATAGATAGATAGATATCTCTCTCTCTCTCTCTCTCAATACTACTTCAGCAGGTCAAGAAAAATGTGTGTAGAGACACACATTTTTTTTTCTACGTGCTGAAGCAGTATTGAGAGATAGAGTGATAGATAGATAGATAGATAGATAGATAGATAGATAGATAGATAGATAGATAGATATAATCTTTATTATAAATGGATGAAGATTAATAAAAACATTTTGAACATAACAACATATGCTTTTGTCTTTTTTGTATGCTAGAAAAAAAAACATTTATTATTAACCAAAAAAATTCTATTATTATAACATCTATTATTAACTAAAAAAAATATTTTTTTACAAAGAGATATAGAATAATAAAAACAGTAAAAAAAAAAAACATTAAGTAACTACTAAATTTATTTATATATATTGGTACTGCCATGAAACTTCTCCTGATGGAGATAGAAAATATTCAGCATATTTTTCACGCATGGCAATGTTTGTTCTCGCTGCACGTACTCTGCTGTACTGTACGGAGGGCAGGTGGAACTCTTCTTCTTCCTCAATGTGGATGCCCTCCTTCTCACGGATAATATTGTGTAGAATGCAGCAAGCCTTAATTACCAACTCTGCATTCTCAAGACTGAGTTGCAAAGGTGTTTGAAAAACATGCCATTTACTAGAGAGTATTCCAAAAGTACATTCGATGAGTCGTCTTGCCCGGCTCAGCCGATAATTAAATATCCTCTTCTTGCCGTCAAGATTACTTCTGGCATACGGCCTAAGAAGATGTTGCGATAGCGCAAACGCCTCATCTGCAACAAGGACTAAAGGTAGGTCTGGTCCTTCAGTTCCAGGCAGAGGCCGATCAAATGGTATGTTGAATCGCCCTTGTCGCAGTCTTTGACCCATTAATGACTCACGAAAAACTCTTGAATCAGAACTGCTGCCATATGCCCCAATGTCCACAGCAATAAACTTATAATCGCTATCGCAGATAGCCATGAGGACCAAAGAAAAATATTTTTATAATTATGGAATCGAGACCCAGATCCTGGAGGTTTTTGGATACGGATATGCTTTCCGTCTAGTGCCCCGATACAATTGGGAAAGTTTGCTCGATTCCAAAACCCTTCTGCGATTCTTTGCCACATGTTTACCTCTGGTGATGGCATCACGGATGGACACAGCTCTTCCCATATGGCTAGGCAAGTTTCATGAACTATCTCTGAAATAGTTGAAATGCCCAGTAGAAAGTAATGATTCAGAGACGTGTACGACTGGCCAGTTGCAAGAAACCTAGAAAAAAAAAATAAAGATCAGTAAAAACATTATATTGCCACATAAATTGAGAAGAAGAAGTAGAAGAAATTTATTATCTATACATACTGTATACACACAGTAGACCAGGGGTAGGCAATAGGACACTTAATGAATGACTTCTTACCTCAAGGTCACTAGGAGACGTTCATCTGCAGGCACACATCTTCTCATATTGGTATGTCGGCGCGCCAGCCGTGGGTGCAGCTGGGCCAGTAAGAAGTCAAATGTGGGTACGGTCATCCTGGTGAAGTTAAAGAACTTATTGGGATACTGGCAGAGATGTGCATAGTGCAAAGCCACAAATCCTTCAGAAGGCCGCTTCAATAGCATGGGGTGGGTCCAAAATCGACGTCTCCTAGGCATAATCGGCTTTTTCTTCCTCTCCATGCTCCTCATATAGGCAAATAGGACAAATACTGTCACGCTGTCCCAAAAATTGCTGGAATCCATTGCTCAATGCTGCTAGCACACACAGGCACAAGGACAAAGAAAGGACACAGCAAGGAGAACTCACTCACTGTAACTGCAATGCAGCATGGGAGGAGCAATGCGTTCTGGGTAATTTTCTTAAAGGCACAGGCACACATATAACTACTGTAAACGGACCAAAACGTATATGAAAACGGATGAAAAAACTGACGTAAACGTGTGCATTTATGGATGTAAGCGGATGTTAACGGAACAAAAGACGGATGAAAACGGACATTAACGGAACGGATGACGGATGAAAACTGATGAGACAACGGATAAGAACTGATACATTTTTGACGTGCCTAAACTGGCTGCGTCTGTGTGAAAGGGGCCTAAGACCAAGTGTTTTTTATCATAAAAAAAATGTACAGTGTAATATGTCAGAGACAAAAGCCAGGAATATAGCGAAGACATATTGTACCTCATGTAAGTATTTTACTAGGTCACAATGTGAGAACTATCAGGTTTTATTGTGAAATACAATTTAGTGGGTATTATTTCTGAGACCAGAAATACTACACAAACTCCATAGTCCGCATTGAAGCATTTGGAGTAGGATGAGTTTTGAAATGGACGCACAGAATTCAGATTTCCATCTAAGAACTCAATGTATAAGTGTACATATGCCACACGAAAAGAGGAACAGACTGGCTTAATGTAGCCGTTCAGGTCAAATGTACAGTATAAAGTGTATTTTTACACTTTGCCTTGTTGGCTAAACCATCTCCCCATTTAGCATTGGAGGAACAAATTAAATGTAAAGTTTATATTTTTCAGATAACAATAGAAGTAAAATGCTAAACACAGTATACGTAACATTTCTACAATCTACTTTAGACCTATTGGCCTAAACCACAAACCCATTTAGCTTTGGAGTGTCCTAAAAAAAGTAAAAAAAGTATATTTTTCACATTAAAATAAAGAAATATGTTACACACTGAAACAAATTGTAAAGTATTATTAAAGTAACATTAAAAAGCGTTTGCTACCCCAAAATTTCTGTATGTCTGTGTTATGTACTTTTATGAAAAAAATAGCTTGTTATTTTTGCATTGCTTTCTTTGCTGTGAAATACTTGGTGATCCTGCAAATCCCTCTGCTTTCCTATTTGTAAACTGACCACACTGGGCGTGGAAGCACATCCATCCTAATCTGGTCAGTTTGAGTATTTGCCTTATACTTGGTAGAAGGCAGTGTGCCTATGCTCCCGTGGTCATACTCCTGCTGACACAACTGCTACACAGCTTGTCACTGGGAAGATCAGTGCATTTCTGTCTCTGCCTTCTACTGATGTGTTCCCCTTCAAAGTTCACCCCTAGCAAGATCAGTGTACTTCTGTTTCTGTCTTCTGCTGACACTCCACCCTGCACAGCAAGTCACAATGAATAGCTGGGCACAGCGTACTTCTGTCTTTACCTGTTATACAGGACTGTGCCTGTACGCCAGTTGGACTGCTGCATCCCCCAGTCCAGCCCTGTACTGTTTGAGTGACAGAGGCTGGAATATGTGACATCAGCAGATCATCCCAAGAACAGAGGCTGGGATATGTAACATCTGCAGATCATCCCAAGAACCCGCCCTCAAGCCTGTTATGCAGTCATATTTAGATTCATCTCAGAAGTTAGCTACAAGTCTACAGGGTTGGAGCAATAACAAAAGTTTAATTAAATGCATTTTCTCTTCAGGGTGATCTATGCACATTACAAGGATTTTGACAAACTTTGTTGCAGATTCCTACCTTTTGTTATTCTGAAGAAATCCCTGTGTGTTTGTCTGTGGTTTCATAATTATCAATCAGCTGCTGCACATGCAAAGCAAAGGAAAATTGCATGATGTGATTTCCTATTGGGAGTATCTCACCAATAATGACATTTTTGTTGCAGGGAATGCCTGAAATATGACTTGTATCTTAGCGCAGTCTTCTGGGAAAATCAGTGAGCCAATCACACAAGCAGGAAATTACATATCTGGGTGGTGTTCTGTACACATTCTGTAGCCATATTGCATTTCACAGAAAATTACAGAGCTGAAGATTGAAAAGGAAAGGTAATTTTTAATAACATTCAATTACAATATGACTTGTGTCGCAATTGTATATGCTATATTATTTTATTTTTTTTTCCCAAGGAAGTCGAGTTACCCTTTCAACATAGCTACCTTCAGAACCTGTCACCTAAGTGTGCCTCCATGGTAAAATGTCTTGCTTTTTAGCCCCCATACACACGGTCGGAAATTCCGACCACAAAATCCGTCGGATTTTTTCTGACGGATTTTGTCAGACACTGGTGTTGCATACAAAGTTGTCGGAAAATTTGATCATTCTGAATGTGGTGACGTTTGTTGCGTACGATGGAACTACATAGAGGCTTGTAGCCAATAGCTTTGGTCTCGTAATTTGATCTGAGCATGCGCGGCACTTTGTCCGTCGGAATTCCCTACACACGATCGGAAAAAGTCCGATTGGATTTTGTTGTCGGAAAATTTGAGAGCAGGATCTCAAATTTTTTCCGTCGGAAATTCCGACAGAAAAAGTCAGATGGAGCCCACACACGGGCGGATTTTCTGACAACATGGTCCGATCTGACATTTTCTGTCAGAATTTCCGACCGCGTGTACGGGGGCTTACTGGTAATTTTATTAACCCTATGTAGCATGATAGTTATTTTTAGTGCACGCAAGCCTTGGACATTGTCAAAAGCCTTTCAGTTTGTGTTGACTACTGTTTTTCACAATTTTGTTCCTACATGTTTATTTAGTAATTAGTAACTGTAGTTTTATTTTCAACTAAGGTTCAGTCTACATATTTAATTTTCTGTGAAAATACAGAATTATGTTCATTTATGTCCTATTTGAAGATCACAGGAGTGTCAATAGTTATTGTAGTAACTAGAAAGATTTATATCATACATTCATTTTAGATAATTTTTCACTAGTTTTCAAATTATTAAAATGTTTCATTGCTTCCCAGAAGAAGATACCAATGAACATGCAAAGCTCACAAGTTCTTCCCAGATAGACACATTTATGTTGCCACTAAAATGATTCATTGAGGACTTTCCAGTCCCAAGAGCCCTTGATTCCAAGCATAAAATAATTAACAAAATGCCATCTTTGCAAGATGGCAAAACACTTGCATGTACTTAAAAAGTAAATGGGATCACTTAAAGCTTCTTTAACCACTTCAGCCCCGGACCATTTGGCAGCCAAAGGACCAGAGGTCTTTTTTCAATTTCGCACTGCACTACTTTAACTGGTAATTGCGCGGTCATGCAATTTTGTAACCAAACGAAATTTGCGTCCTTTTCTTCCCACAAATAGAGCTTTCTTTTGATGGTATTTGATTGCCTCTGTGATTTTTATTTTTTGAGATATAAACGGAAAAAGAGCGAAAATTTTGAAAAAAAAAGAGATTTTCTACTTTTTGTTATAAAAAAAATCGAATAAACTCAATTTTAGTCAAACATTTGGGCCAAAATGTATTCAGCCACATGTCTTTAGTAAAAAAAATGCCAATAAGCGTATATTTATTGGTTTGCGCAAAAGTTATAGCGTCTACAAACTAGAGTACATTTTCTGGAATTTACACCGCTTTTAATTTATGACTGCCTATTTCATTTCTTGAGGTGCTAAAATGGCAGAGAAGTACAAAACCCCCCCAAATGACCCCATTTTGGAAAGTAGACACCCCAAGCTATTTGCTGAGAGGCATGTTGAGCCCATTGAATATTTTTTTTTTAGTCCCAAGTGATTGAATAAAGACAAAAATAAAAAAGATTTTTTTTTTTTTCAAAAAGTTGTCACTAAATGATATATTGCTCACACATGCCATAGTTATATGTGGAATTGCACCCCAAAATACATTTTGCTGCTTCTCCTGAGTATGGGGATACCACATGTGTGGGACTTTTTGGGAGCCTAGCCGCGTACGGGCCCCGAAACCCAAGCACCGCCTTCAGGATTTCTAAGGGTGCAAATTTTTGATTTCACTCCTCACTACCTATCACCGTTTCGAAGGCCATAAAATGCCAAAATAGCACAAAACCCCCCCAAATGACCCCATTTTGGAAAGTAGACACCCCAAGCTATTTGTTGAGAGGCATGGTGAGTATTTTACAGCTCTCATTTGTTTTTGAAAATGAAGAAAGTAAAGAAAAAAAAAATTTTTTTTTTTTTTTTCAATTTTCAAAACTTTGTGACAAAAAGCGACATCTGCAAAATACTCACAATACCTCTCAGCAAATAGCTTGGGGTGTCTACTTTCCAAAATGGGGTCATTTTGGGGGGTTTTATGCCATCTGGGCATTCCATGGCCTCCGAAACTGTGATTGGCAGTGAGAAGTGAAATAAAAAAATTACACCCTTAGAAAGCCTGAAGGCGGTGATTGGTTTTTGGGGTTCCGTACGCAGCTAGGCTCCCAAAAAGTCCCACACATGTGGTATCCCCGTACTCAGGAGAAGCAACAGAATGTATTTTGGGGTGTATTTCCACATATGCCCATGACATGTTTGAGCAATATATCATTTAGTGACAACTTTTTGTAAAAAAAAATATATATTTTTTTTTTTTTTCATTATTCAATCTCTTGGGACAAAAAAAAAAAATATTTAATGGGCTCAACATTGCTCTCATCAAATAGCTTGGGGTGTCTACTTTCCAAAATGGGGTCATTTGGGGGGGGTTTGAACTGTCCTGGCATTTTATGCACAACATTTAGAAGCCTATGTCACACGTCACCCACTCTTCTAACCACTTGTAGACAAAGCCCTTTCTGACACTTTTTGTTTACATGAAAACATATTTTTTTTTTGCAAGAAAATTACGTTGAACCCCCAAACACTATATATAATGTTAAAGCAAAGGCCCTACAGATTAAAATGGTGGGTGTTGCATTTTTTTTTTCCACACAGTATTTGCGCAGCGATTTTTCAAACGCATTTTTTGTGGAAAAAATACACTTTTTTTTATTTTAATGCACTAAAACACACTATATTGCTCAAATTTTTGATGAAATAAAAAATATGATCTTAGGCCGAGTACATGGATACCAAACACGACATGCTTTAAAATTGCGCACAAACACGCAGTGGCGACAAACTACATACATTTTTAAAAGCCTTTAAAAGCCTTTACATGATACCACATTAGATTCACGGAGGAGGTCTACTGCTAAAATTACTGCCCTCGATCTGACCTTCGCGGTGATACCTCACATGCATGGTGCAATTGCTGTTTACATATGACGCCAGACCAACGCTTGTGTACGCCTTTGCGCAAGAGAAGGGGGGGCAGGGGTGCTTTTTTTTTTTTTTTTTTTGTTTTTTTTTTTATTTATTTAGCTTTTTTATTTTATTTTTAAACTGTTCCTTCCATTTTTTTTCTTTGTTATGATTTTTATTGTTATCTCAGGGAATGTAAATATCCCCTATGATAGCAATAGGCAGTGACAGGTACTCTTTTTTTGAAAAAATTGGGGTCTATTAGACCCTAGATCTTTCCTCTGCCCTCAAAGCATCTGACCACACCAAGATTGGTGTGATAAAATGCTTTCCCAATTTCCCAATGGCGCGGTTTATATCCGGGAGGGGGGACATTCCCTCCCACTGCTTGTAAAAGCAGTCTAGAGGCTAATTACCCGCTAGAATTGCTTTTACATGAAAGCCGATCACTGGCTGAAAAGAATGATACCAAGATGATACCTAAACCTGCAGGCATCATTCTGGTATAACCATTCAAAGTCCAGCAACATACTGGACATATATTGTAATCTTTTTTTTTTTCATGCAGCCTCTTGGCTGAACGAAAAAAAGAGATTGATTGGTGGGTATGCCCACCATTAGAATACCTCCCTTCATCCACCCACTTCTAATGATGGGCATACATGCACCATTTATATATGCCGATGCATGGGGGCATCCTCCCGCAAAAGTTATGCCGTGTACACACGGTCGGAATTTCGACCGTATGTACGTGGCATTAGGAGCCAATCGCTCCTCCCCCCCCCCCTGCTGCCCCCATGCTTCGGCATATATGCTCTTTTTTTTTAACTGTGGTGGTGAAATCACCTCCTACAGCGTTGGAGTCGCGGCTTTATGTATCGTGGGAGCAAACGCTGTTGCTGTCAAGATAAATAAATCCGCGTTGCAACTGAATGGCGCACCTGAAAACAAAAAAATGCTCAACACTAAAACACAGTAAACAAAATTACATACCTGAAAAGCAAGCATGATAAAACATGATAAAACATAATAAAACATTGCAGAATAGAATGGAGTAAAAAAAGAGCAACAATAGAGAGAGAATAGAGTGAGAGAGAGAACAATAAAACGACAACTATTTTTTTTTTTTTTTTTTTTTTTGAGATTCACAGGTAAAAAAGCTCCTGACTGAAGCGACTGAATCAAAACGCTACCACAAAAAAACTGTTAGCGATCGCAGGGATCAGGCCTGACTCTGCGAACGCTGCAGTTATGTGTGCTTAGTGTTTTGTAAGTGACAGTGATCGATCGATACTGCACTTGGGTGGGCTGGGCTGGGCGGAGGGGGAAAACGCAGGTGCTAGCAGGTATCTGGGCTGATCCCGCTAACAATGCGGTTTTTTTTGGAACCCTAAACTGCTGGGACGCTAGTATAGATCTGATCAGATCAGATATTGATCTGTTCAGATACTGTGCCACTAAGGGAGGTGTATGCTTTGTGCGTGGGTGTTTGCGGTACTGGCACTAACCTGGGGCGACGCAGACCTTATTTGACCCTAAAACCTAATTGATATCACCCGCCGGGCGATCAGGGGGTTAAACCGTTATTGGGTAATAAATGGCGGGTGCCCTGACAGTATAAAAAACAAGCTAACTAACCAGCGTCACCCGTAACAGTAATACAAAAAAAAAACTGGTTACCTAGCGACACTAATGCAGCGATCAGAAAAACGATCGCTTAGTGACACTGGCAAAAGGGGGTGAAAGGGTTAACTAGGGGCAATCAGGGGGTTAAACCTTTATTAGGTAATATATGGGGGTACCTGACGCTATATAAAAACCTGACGGGGAACCTAAATAACGAAATAACTAACTGGCTAACCAGCGTCACCAGTGACAGTTATACAGTGATCACTGGTGAAAGGGTTAACTCTAGGGGCAATCAGGGGGTTAAAACCTTTATTTAGGTTGTAATATGGGGGTACCTGACCTATAAACCTATTTATGAACCTATATAAACATGGCGGTTACCTAAAAAAAAAAAATGGTTACCTAGCGAGACTAATGCAGCGATCAGAAAAACGATCGCTTAGTGACACTAGCAAAAGGGGGTGAAAGGGTTAACTAGGGGCAATCAGGGGGTTAAAACCTTTATTAGGTAATATATGGGGGTACCTGACGCTATATAAAAACCTGACGGGGAACCTAAATAACGAAATAACTAACTGGCTAACCAGCGTCACCAGTGACAGTTATACAGTGATCACTGGTGAAAGGGTTAACTCTAGGGGCAATCAGGGGGTTAAAACCTTTATTTAGGTTGTAATATGGGGGTACCTGACCTATAAACCTATTTATGAACCTATATAAACATGGCGGTTACCTAAAAAAAAAAAATGGTTACCTAGCGACAGCAGTGACACTAATACAGCGATCAGAAAAACGATCGCTTAGTGACACTGGCAAAAGGGGGTGAAAGGGTTACCTGGGGGCAATCAAGGGGTTAAACCTTTATTAGGGGGGGGTAGGGGGCTACCTTGGACCTAAAACTAACTGCCCTGACAGTTATTACAGTCACACTGACACTAAATGCAGTGATCAGTAAATAAATGATCACTGCAATTAGTGACACTGTGACTGGGGGGGGAGGGGGTGATCTGGGGGGTGATCAGGGGGTGACAGGGGGGTGGAATATGTGCCTAACTGTACTGGTGTCAGTGTAGTGTTGTGCACTAACCTGTACATGTTCGCCGCTCGGCGTCTCCGGTCACATAGACCGGCGCACCGAGCGTGACATCACTTCCGCCTTCCTGTCTATACAATAGACAGGAAGGGGAAGCTTTTCATTGGCCAGGAGCGATCGCGAGGGGGTGGCCAGAAACCACTGGCCGTCCCCTCGTCCCGGATCGCTCCTGAAGCGATCCCGACCGTCCCCGCCGGCGGAGGGGGGTCGATCGGACCCCCCAACCGCCGGAAGAATGTCACGTACAGGTACGTGATTCTGCCTGTACGTGCCATTCTGCCGACGTATATATACAGGGGGCGGTCGGGAAGTGGTTAAACTATGCTTTACAGGATTAAATTTAGATAATGTTTATTGTTTTAAAAAAAACCTCAAAATTAAGTTAAAAAGAAATGTTAAGTCTTCCTCAGTTTAGGCCGATATATATTCTTCTACATATTTTTGTTTAAAAAAATGCAATAAGCGTATATTGATTGGCGCAAAAGTTATAGTGTCTACAAAATAGATTATTGATTAATGGAGCATAAATCTCTTTCTAAGCTACTCTGAAGCATGCTACCCCATGTGCTATGATCCTTATGCCCCGTACACACGGTCGGATTTTCCGCCGGAAAATTTCCTATCGGACCATGTTGTCGGAAATTCCGACCTTGTGTGGGCTCCATCGGACTTTCTCTCAAATTTTCCGAAAACAAAGTCCTATCGGACTTTTTCCGATCGTGTGTAGCGAATTCAGACGGACAAAGTGCCACGCATGCTCAGATCACATTACAAGACCAAAGCTATTGGCTACTAGCCTCTACGTAGTCCCGTCATACGCAACGAACGTCACCACGTTCAGGATGATCGGTTTTTCCGAAAACTTTGTCCGACCGTGTGTATGCAACACCAGTGTCGGACAAAATCCGACGAAATAAATCTGACGGATTTTGTGGTCGGAATTTCCGACCGTGTGTACGGAGCATTAGTGTTCTTCTTCAGTTTGGAACTAGATTCCTAAGCAATGTGGAGAATATTGAATACAAGCAGTTAAAAAGGTATGATGTAAGAATTTCACACAACAAAAAAAAAGGGAAGGCAATTGATATGTCATGACTGATGAATGAAGCAATGCCATTGTGGGTGACAAGTGAAAAGTGATGAATGAATGTGTCAGATAGCAAACAGAAGTAAGAATGTGCAGTTCTTTTTATTGGTACATTTATTTTTTTAAATGCAATTTTTGAATAGAAACATGCATTGTTTGAGAATTTAGGACATGTTAAAGTATAGCTTCCTAAGACATCAAAAGGTACCAATGGATATAAGACTTTAAATCGTGCTTGTGTGCCTTCTTTAGTAGTGTGTTTTCTAGCAATGACCCATATAATAAACACAATCATACATCATATGTTATTCTGCTCGGTGGAAGACGAGAGAGAAAGAGAGAAAGAGAGACACACACTACCCCTTACATCCTGTGGTTCACTTGACATAATAGAAACTCTGGGCCTTTACTGAGGGATGTCATAATCTGGAAAAACCTGATGCAGTGGTTATTCAAATAAGCTTCTGGCGATTGCTTCACTGTCTCATGTGTATGTGTGTGTTACCCCAATATTTCATATTCCTGATATATGACTGTTGTAATCTGTACATGTTTTAAAAAGTTTCCTGTTCTCTTGGCATTGCTTTCTCTGTGTGAAATACCTGGTGATCCTGCCACTCCCCCTGCTTTCCCATTTTAAACTTACCTCTCTAGTAATGAAAGCACATACATCTCAGCATGGTAATTTTTCTTTATTGTATCTACTTGGTAACACTGTCTGTTTGTACTCAAATGGTCAGACTTGTGCTGACATGCCCCCCTACACAGCTCATCACTGGCAAGATCAATGTACTTCTGTTTCTCTGCCTCCCAATGACACCCCCTGCAGTCTCCACTCCAACATCTCTATGCCCCTTATGCAGCTGAGAACAGAGGTCATGCGATCACGATTTGAGGATTCCTTATTAGCGCTGTGCTGGAAAGGCAAGGACTAAGTGCTGTCAACCTGCAGTGTAGCAGACTACTAGTGTCCCTATAACATTTGTGCGTAGCATAAAGGGACAGTGAGCAGCTGGGCTTTTATAGTGTAACAAAAGTATTCATAACCCAGAGACAAGTTTATGAAATGGAATGCCTGGTGGGTATAATTATGGCAAAGTCAATTTGTTTCTGCTCTTTATCATTCTTGATCAAGGAGAATCGCTATGGGTCTGGGTTTACTAGAAAAACAAGGACAGAGGGCGCACAAACCTTGCGCATTACCTTTGCAGCAATGGATAATTTTTTTAAAATAAATTATTGTACTCACAAGCGAGTAGTAAAATCAAGTGAGAAATAAGAAAAGTCCATCAATAACTTCGTCCAACATGGTCTGCTGGCTGATGAACTTAAGTGGGATGAGAGCAGTCCAAGGTTAGATGATGCGTTTTGCAGGTGACCCCACTTCTTCAGAGCTCTGGGTTTACATCTGACTCACTGCATTGCCTAACCTCTTTGTACTGTAGATCAGCTTCTATGTGAAATTGTTGGAGTTTTGCTATGCCTACAAAACTAAAATATACAAGTAGCAGACTTTTTAACATCACTTATATACAGTATATGCCGAAGAGAGGAAGGGGAGAGAGGCGCCAGGTGACCAAAATGTGTAAAACAGTTTAATGAGTAAATATAAAACACAGTAACAGGTTCAACTCACATGGTAATAATGAGAAACTGTCTGTGCCCAGGTGGGCTGTGTGAAGTATCCTGCACAAGATAGTGGAATAGTCTTAGCTGCAGCGGCGGCATGCGTTCCAATTAGTCAGTTCAGCTCCCTGCAGTTTGTGGTTCCAGTATCCTCCCTCCTGTCTTTGCGGAACCACCACTGTGGCTAGGACTATTCCACTATCTTATGTAGGATTCTTCACACAGCCCACCTGTGCACAGACAGTTTCTCATTTGAACCTGTTACTGTGTTGAACCTGTTGAACCTGTAACTGTGTTTTATATTTACTTATTAAACTGTTACGCTATTGGTCACCTGGCACCGCAGGCTGCATGTTTCCAATGGATACTACAGACATTTCCCATTGATTTTTTGTCTCTCATTCCCATCCAGATGGAGTATATAGGAGACACTGGGGATTATTTACTAAAGGAAAATCCATTGCACTAAAAGTGCACTTGGAAGTAAAGTCGCTGTAGATCCGAGGGGGACATGCAAGGAAAATAAAAAACGCATTTTAGCTTGCACATGATTGGATGATAACATCAGCAGAGCTTCCCCTCATTTCAGATCTACCCCTTAGATTTAGAGCGACTGAACTACCAAGTGCACTTTCATTGCACTTTCAAGTGCACTTGTAGTGCAAATGGATTTGCCTTTCGTAAATAACCCCCTATGTTTCATATATAGGTGCATATAGATGCATAACTATTTTCATTTCCACAATTCTGGACATTACATTCACCATCTTTTGGAACTTTTATCAGACAAGCCAGGGCAGCGCTAGGAGTTTGTTTGTTTTTTGACTGATATATATTTGCCAAATACGTTACAGTATATCAAACACTCTATTGCTAACACATAATAATGTTGTAGCCTATTATTACATGAACATCCCTGTAACAACTGAAAACAAAATCATTAAAGGCATACATAGAGCATAGTTTACCAGCTCAGCAGTTTTCTTATCTAGATATCGCTGTACTATCCTATTGCATCCTACTGCCTTATATATTAATATACTGTATATAGCCTGGTAATCCTAGAACATACCTACTGGTGATGCTTTCATACTATCCGTGCAGCCTTGCTGTCTTTCACGTTCAGAAAACATTATGTGAAAAATGCCAGAGATTTCTTACAGCTACCCATCAAATTCAAAACTGTTTGGAAGTTTCATTATAATTGGTAGGGATGAGCCGAACACCCCCCTGTTTGGTTTGCAGCAGAGCATGTGAAAAACAGGCAAAAAATTTGTTTGAACGCGCGAACACCATTAAAGTCTATGGGACACGAACATGAAAAATCAAAAGTGCTCATTTTAAAGACTTATATGCAAGTTATTGTCTTAAAAAGTGTTTGGGGACCTGGGTCCTGCCCGAGGGGACATGTATCAATGCAACAAAAAGTTTTTTAAATGGACGTTTTTTTCGGGAGCAGTGATTTTAATAATGCTTAAAGTGAAACAATAAAAGTGTAATATTCCTTAAAATTTCATACCTGGGGAGTGTCTATAGTATGCCTGTAAATTGGTGCATGTTTCCCGTGTTTAGAACAGTCCGAGAGCAAAATTACATTTCTAAAGGAAAAAAGTAATTTAAAAGTACTCGCAGCTATAATAAATTGTGGGTCCCGGCAATACACATAAAAGTTTCTTTCATAAAAACGGCATGGGATTCCCCCACAGGGGAACCCCGTACCAAAAAAAAATGCCAAAATAGAAAAAAAATGGCGTGGGGGTCCCCCTCAAAATCCATACCAGACCCTTATCTGAGCATGCAACCTAGCAGGCAGCAGGAAAAGAGGGGGGACGAAAGAGCGCCCCCCTCCTCCTGAACCGTACCAGGCCACATGCACTCAACATTGGGAGGGTGCTTTGGGGTAGCCCCCAAAGCACCTTGTTCCCATGTTGATGGGGAGAAGGGCCTCATGCCCACAACCCTTGCCCGGTGGTTGTGGGGGTTTGCGGGTGGGGGGCTTATCGAATCTGGAAGCCCCCTTTAACAAGGGGACCCCCAGATCCCGGCCTCCCCCTGTGTGAATTGGTAGCGGTGTACAAATGTACCCCTACCATATCACAAAAAATGTGTGAAAATGGTAAAAAAAAGAAAGTACATGCCTTGGGACAAGTCGCGCTTGTCCCAATGCAAATAGATAATTGGTCAACTCAACAGACACTGGGGCCTATTTACGAAAGGCAAATCCACTATGCACTACAAGTGCAAACTACAAGTGCAAAGTGCACGTGAAATTGCACTGAAAGTGTACTTGGAAGTGCAGTCGCTGTAAATCTGAGGGGTAGATCTGAAATGAGGGGAAGCTCTGCTGATTTTATTATCCAATCATGTGCAAGCTAAAATGCTGTTTTTTATTTTCCTTGCATGTCCCCCTCGGATCTACAGCGACTGCACTTCCAAGTGCACTTTCAGTGCAATTTCAAGGGCATTTTGCACTTGTAGTTTGCACTTGTAATGGTGGCGATCTGCTATTTTTATCAGGACTGCGACATTATGGCGGACACATTGGACTCTTTTGACACATTTTTGAAACCATTGACAATTATACAACGATCAGTGCTATAAAAATGTATTGATTACTGTGTAAATGTTACTGGCAGGGAAGGGGTAAACACAAGGGGTTAACTGTGTTCCCTATGTGTGTTTCTAACTGTGGGGGGGGTGGGACTGTCAAGGAGGAGAGAGAGGAGAGAAAGAGAGAGAGATCTGTGTTCATACATAGTATGAACACATGGTCTGTCTCCTATTCTCTAAAAGAACCGTGCTTGCTCTGCCACAAGTGATCGTGGGAGCCTGGCGGTCATCGCACCTGCCGGGCACTCGCATCGGCTCCGGGCACACGCTGCGAGCGCGCGCCCCTAGTGGCCGAAAGGCGAAGCGACGTAAGGTAACGTTGTTTAGCCCAGCCGTGCCATTCTACCACAGTAAAACTGCGGTGGCTGGTCGGCAAGCAGTTAAAAGAGAAGTATAGGACATTTTTTTAAAGAATTATACTTACTTCGGTCCGATGATACATCTGTCCCCCCACCAGCTCTAAGGCTGAGAACTGAGTGATCATACACCACTGATTTCTTAGTTCTCAGTGCTTCCTGAGCAGAGAGTTGGTAACCGCCAGGTCAATGCTGTCTGCTCTACCCCCACCCCCCATCACGCTCATTGGGGTGAAGCATTGAGCTGTGGGGGGGGGGGAGCTGGGTGGGGGGGAGCGGAGGTGCAGGCATGTGGGTGGATCCCAACCATAATGGTTGCAATATTTCCCCAACCTGCAGTGTAGCAGACTACTAGTGTCCCTATAACATTTGTGCGTAGCATAAAGGGACAGTGAGCAGCTGGGCTTTCATAGTGTAACAAAAGTATTCATAACCCAGAGACAAGTTTATGAAATGGAATGCCTGGTGGGTATAATTATGGCAAAGTCAATTTGTGTCTGCTCTTTATCATTCTTGATCAAGGAGAATCGCTATGGGTCTGGGTTTACTAGAAAAACAAGGACAGAGGGCGCACAATCCTTGCGCATTACCTTTGCAGCAATGGATAATTTTTTTAAAATAAATTATTGTACTCACAAGCGAGTAGTAAAATCAAGTGAGAAATAAGAAAAGTCCATCAATAACTTCGTCCAACATGGTCTGCTGGCCGATGAACTTAAGTGGGATGAGAGCAGTCCAAGGTTAGATGATGCGTTTTGCAGGTGACCCCACTTCTTCAGAGCTCTGGGTTTACATCTGACTCACTGCATTGCCTAACCTCTTTGTACTGTAGATCAGCTTCTATGTGAAATTAAAATATACAAGTAAATATAAAACACAGTAACAGGTTCAACTCACATGGTAATAATGAGAAACTGTCTGTGCCCAGGTGGGCTGTGTGAAGTATCCTGCACAAGATAGTGGAATAGTCTTAGCTGCAGCGGCGGCATGCGTTCCAATTAGTCAGTTCAGCTCCCTGCAGTTTGTGGTTCCAGTATCCTCCCTCCTGTCTTTGCGGAACCACCGCTGTGGCTAGGACTATTCCACTATCTTATGTAGGATTCTTCACACATGGATACTACAGACATTTCCCATTGATTTTTTGTCTCTCATTCCCATCCAGGTGGAGTATATAGGAGACACTGGGAATTATTTACTAAAGGAAAATCCATTGCACTAAAAGTGCACTTGGAAGTAAAGTCGCTGTAGATATCTAGATATCGCTGTACTATCCTATTGCATCCTACTGCCTTATATATTAATATACTGTATATAGCCTGGTAATCCTAGAACATACCTACTGGTGATGCTGTCATACTATCCGTGCAGCCTTGCTGTCTTTCACGTTCAGAAAACATTATGTGAAAAATGCCAGAGATTTCTTACAGCTACCCATCAAATTCAAAACTGTTTGGAAGTTTCATTATAATTAGTAGGGATGAGCCGAACACCCCCTGTTTGGTTTGCAGCAGAGCATGCGAAAAACAGGCAAAAAATTAGTTTGAACGCGCAAACACCATTAAAGTCTATGGGACACGAACATGAAAAATCAAAAGTGCTCATTTTAAAGACTTATATGCAAGTTATTGTCTTAAAAAGTGTTTGGGACCTGGGTCCTGCCCAAGGGGACATGTATCAATGCAACAAAAAGTTTTTTAAATGGACGTTTTTTTCGGGAGCAGTGATTTTAATAATGCTTAAAGTGAAACAATAAAAGTGTAATATTCCTTAAAATTTCATACCTGGGGAGTGTCTATAGTATGCCTGTAAATTGGTGCATGTTTCCCGTGTTTAGAACAGTCCGAGAGCAAAATTACATTTCTAAAGGAAAAAAGTAATTTAAAAGTACTCGCAGCTATAATGAATTGTGGGTCCCGGCAATACACATAAAAGTTTCTTTCATAAAAACGGCATGGAATTCCCCCACAGGGGAACCCCGTACCAAAAAAAAAATTTAAAAAAATGCCAAAATAGAAAAAAAATGGCGTGGGGGTCCGCCTCAAAATCCATACCAGACCCTTATCTGAGCATGCAACCTAGCAGGCAGCAGGAAAAGAGGGGGGGACGAAAGAGCGCCCCCCTCCCCCTGAACCGTACCAGGCCACATGCACTCAACATTGGGAGGGTGCTTTGGGGTAGCCCCCCAAAGCACCTTGTTCCCATGTTGATGGGGAGAAGGGCCTCATTCCCACAACCCTTGCCCGGTGGTTGTGGGGGTCTGCGGGTGGGGGGCTTATCGAAATCTGGAAGCCCCCTTTAACAAGGGGACCCCCAGATCCCGGCCTCCCCCTGTGTGAATTGGTAGCGGTGTACAAATGTACCCCTACCATATCACAAAAAATGTGTGCAAATGGTAAAAAAAAGAAAGTACATGCCTTGGGACAAGTCGCGCTTGTCCCAATGCAAATAGATAATTGGTCAACTCAACAGACACTGGGGCCTATTTACGAAAGGCAAATCCACTATGCACTACAAGTGCAAACTACAAGTGCAAAGTGCACGTGAAATTGCACTGAAAGTGTACTTGGAAGTGCAGTCGCTGTAAATCTGAGGGGGTAGATCTGAAATGAGGGAAGCTCTGCTGATTTTATTATCCAATCATGTGCAAGCTAAAATGCTGTTTTTTATTTTCCTTGCATGTCCCCCTCGGATCTACAGCGACTGCACTTCCAAGTGCACTTTCAGTGCAATTTCAAGGGCATTTTGCACTTGTAGTTTGCACTTGTAATGGTGGCGATCTGCTATTTTTATCAGGACTGCGACATTATGGCGGACACATTGGACACTTTTGACACATTTTTGAAACCATTGACAATTATACAACGATCAGTGCTATAAAAATGTATTGATTACTGTGTAAATGTTACTGGCAGGGAAGGGGTAAACACTAGAGGGTGATCAAGGGGTTAACTGTGTTCCCTATGTGTGTTTCTAACTGTGGGGGGGGGTGGGACTGTCAAGGAGGAGAGAGAGGAGAGAGAGGAGAGAGAGAGATCTGTGTTCATACATAGTATGAACACATGGTCTGTCTCCTATTCTCTAAAAGAACCGTGCTTGCTCTGTCACAAGTGATCGTGGGAGCCTGGCGGTCATCGCACCTGCCGGGCACTCGCATCGGCTCCGGGCACACGCTGCGAGCGCGCGCCCCTAGTGGCCGAAAGGCGAAGCGACGTAAGGTAACGTCGTTTCGCCCAGCCGTGCCATTCTACCACAGTAAAACTGCGGTGGCTGGTCGGCAAGCAGTTAAAAGAGAAGTATAGGACATTTTTTTAAAGAATTATACTTACTTCGGTCCGATGATGCATCTGTCCCCCCACCAGCTCTAAGGCTGAGAACTGAGTGATCACACACCACTGATTTCTTAGTTCTCAGTGCTTCCTGAGCAGAGAGTTGGTAACCGCCAGGTCAATGCTGTCTGCTCTACCCCCACCCCCCATCACGCTCATTGGGGTGAAGCATTGAGCTGTGGGGGGGGAGCGAGAGTGGCTGGCTCAGACTCTCAGAGGCTCACTAAGAGGCAGAGCTAGGTGCCGGTTCAGGCATGTGCGGTTCAGGCATGTGGGTGGATCCCAACCATAATGGTTGCAATATTTCCCGGGCCTGGACTAGCTGTGTATTTCCCCTGGCTTCAGCCCACTGTCTGCTCAAAACGGGTCACAGGCATGCAGAACTAACTGCACTCCTGCGATCCACAGGAGAAGTACAGCCAAACGAGCCTTGACTGTACTTCTCCTTTAAGTTGATTGATAGGTACTTATATTATAATATATAGATATACTGTAAAAAAAAAAAAAAAATTATATTTAAATACAAATATTATATAAAAAAGTAATAAACTTCAAATATTTCTAGTGGGTGAATGCATGGATGACCAGCAACCTTGATGGGGAATCAAAGTCAAAACAGGATATTGATGCCGAATATCAAAACCACCTGAGTCAGTAAGACAATCTGAACTTGCACTCCCTGTTATACATCATCCCTGTTTAACTGTAGATCAGCTAGCCCCTGAAGTTGGTTATTGACTGAAATGTATTGGGCAGAGTCACGAGTGAAATTGGATGATGGTGTAATGTAGTGGGAACTATACCCGATAAAGTAGAACATAAAACCTGCATAGATACTTGAGTTCCACCGCTTTATTTTTAAAATGGCAGCAGACTGTATGTACAATAAGTGCCGGTTTCCATATGTGCACTCTGCAAGATCGCATGTGATTTGCACCACACTGCAGTGCAAATCACATGCGATGTCCGTGTGATGCGATTTCAGCCATACATATAGTATGGCTGAATTCACATTTCATTCGGACCAAACTCTCACAGGACCCTTTTTTTGGTCCGCACCAGAATTGGATTGCATGGGTGTTCCCACCTATGCGATCCGATTCATGTCCATACTGTCAGTTCACAGTGCTATATGCGAGCTGAAATGGGAGTGTCATTAACATTATATTGACACTCCTAGCTGTTTGCATATGGCAGTGTGAACTGCCGTGGGAGTCGGGTGCGATGCAGGAATCCACAGTGGATTCGCCAAAATATTTAAAAAAAATCAAACAAATAGTTCAAATTATATCTTTTGAAGAAGTATCAAGTAATATTATCCAGGTGATCTCCCTAGTGCTTCAATCACCCAGCGCAACCTCCACCAATGCCAGAAAAACGCACTCACTAGATATAGTTGCTGTCTAATGAAAAGAACAGCACACATCGCATATAAGATCCAGGTCATCAGAGGTCTGTAGTCATCATTAGCTCACACTTGTCCGCTCTAACCGAATCACAGGACCCTCTTCAGAATGTATCCGGGTGCATGGATCATGACCAGGAAGCTTTATTACTCATGGTAAAAACAACTCAATATGTCCCATCTGTAGTGATAAGTCACCAATGACAAAGAAGAAAAAATCTGGTGCAGTATTTATTGATGAACTGGCATAAAAACAAATATAAAAACAAACATATAAACACAATTGTGCCTATAGCACTTACATAAAAACTGCCAATCCAACCAGGGATAATGGCGGCAGAACCTCAAATGCAAAACATCATGTATGAAATAGTAAACTTACACTTACATGAAGAACCACCAATCTGAGACAGAGTGGCGGCCAGGACAAGTATAAAAAGTTTTGCAGGCATAAAAGAGCAGTGATTAATATAGCCCAGGTACATAGGAAATACCCATGTGCATGGGAAATTTATTTCCGGGGTCAAGACAAGTCACTCAAGGTTTAGGAATGACGTCATATCTGTTTGGCACCATCCCGTAAGAAGGGAAGCCTTGTATATCTAGAAAAAAAAATGGTAAAATAAGGGTACGGTGGATGAGCACAGCCAGTGTAGGGATCCCAAGCTCCCGTGAACTTTACTCGTAGCAGATCAGTCAGTGGCAGTAAGGACCAGGCCTATTCTGACACTTTTTGGTTACAAGTAAAAATCAGGTTTTTTTTGCTAGAAAATTATATATATATATATATATATATATATATATATATATACATACACACACACACACTGTGTGCACAGTTATTATTAGGCAATTGAGTATTTTGACCAAATCACCATTTTTATGCATTTTGTCCAACTCCAAGCTTTATAAACTTGAATGCTTATTGGGTTTATATATATATATATATCTATATGTATGTATATGAAGGTGTGCATAATTATTAGGCAGCTTCTTCTCCTCTCAGAGGGATGCAGCACTCTTGAAATTGCTAAGATATTGGGGCATGATCACATAATCATCAAAGGTTTTGTTGCAAATAGTCAACAGGTGTCTAGTGCTCACAGACATGCCCAAGGTTAGGAAAGCTGAAACCCGACCACCATTGAACAAGACAAATAAGTTCCAAATTTTGAGTTGTTTGTTTATTATTCTCACTTTAACAGATGAAGATAAAAAAGTTTTTCATTTAGTTGCATAATAATTCTTTACACTAATAATAAAAAAACAGGGGGGAAGTGAGGCCACAAGCCTCTGGGACTTTTTAAAGCGGTATCAAGATATAGATAGTAATAATAAACAATGGCAATGTGAATAAAATAGAGACAAAAGAACACAAATAATATTTAAATTTCCACACTCTTTAAGGACAGGTAGAGACAAAAGGACACAAATAAATAATATCCATAAACATATTGAAGTAATTTTACACATAGGTAATGACATATGAGTTAAATCAGACAAAATGTGTGTAGAGCGCTAATTTAGACATGAGGCAATTCAATCCCAGGAAGCCAAAAAACGCATGAAGTCGCTTGCAGAGAGGAACACTAGAGAGTATAATGAAATAGTTTAGACAGGGTAGTGAGATATAGGGCCAATGAATTGGTGCTCTAAGAGCTAGACATTGTCATCAAAAGATGCATTTTGCATTGAATAAATTACCTGAAAAGGTTAATAGTATGAAGGAATGAGAGAAATTGGGAAGGGTGTGCAATACACTCTAATTACTGAACTTCAGGGTTCCGAAGTGCAGGTATGATACAACTTGATAATTAATGCTGCATGGGGTCCAAAGGTTGGAATAGAAATTATCTAAAGATAAGATATGGAAATAAATTTAGATGTAAAGCCACCAAAAAAGTGACTGAAATAGAGCAGTATTAGCTGAGGAGAGTTTATCAAGGAAATGAAAAGTCTTACCCCTTTGCAGTATAATGGTAGCGGGCTCAGCACGGGAGTATGGGCGGTTTAACCGCCGACTTCCTCTTTCTTAAGGCTCCTGACAGGGAATGATGGCAGGGGGAAGCTGCCTTAAATAGTGGCTCTCCGACCCGGCGGCGTCTGACATCACCGCCGGGTCGCGGGCGCATAAACGGCACCGTTCAATGGAGGATACCCTGGGAGGTGTATTGCGCATGCGCGGGTGACGAGCCACGTCGCCGGCGCATTACGTCACAGACGCGCCGCAATAGCGGCGCAATGGTGGCCATTTTGGAAGGTCCTTTGCCCTTACTCTATTGAAAGAGAAGGGAATAGACAATTGCCCACAACGGGGAGCATACGGATACAGATTACCGTTGCTAAATAATGTCTATGAAGAAACCCATAAAAAGGCAGAGGATGTCCTAACCAGAATGGGCCTAAAATAGGGGGAAGTTCAAGGGTCAAGGATAATAGGTTTGTAATCCTTACACCTCCTGATCAACCCTGTGGCGCCCGTACAAACGACTATCTGGTTCTAGGTCCCAAAGGATAAATACCTCAGATTGAGTAGAGAATATGCATCAATAGGTGCATGCAGTTGAAATTATCAAGATCATTACAAGTTAGTTCTGTTAGCAGGCCAGCCTGACCAACTGACACCTCATCTGTTTTTTAACATCAGTAAATCAGAAATTGTGATCAACATCATATAAATGACAAACAAATTATACATTCAAATGATTGGACATGATACAAGGGCAAAGAAAAAGATAGAGAAAAAAGATTACATTATGACATGCGAGTGCACAGCCTTTTACATAGGAAAAACAAAGCACTTATTCTTTCACCGCATCAGGAACCATGTATCCCTGGTGCGTGGAAAGAAGATGGAGACCCCCATCAGCCGCCACATGGGGCTGTTTTACAATCATGATGATCATAAAATGCATTTTTATGCACTTGAACATGTACCCCCAGGAGAAAGGGGGGGGGAACTATGACCGCACTTTACTTCAGCGAGAGGCTCGCTGGATCTTTGACCTCAAAGCCACGACCCCTCCAGGGTTAAATGATGCTCTCAGCTTTAAATCATTTCTATAGATCAGTTTCAAAAGAATTTTTTATATAATCCTTTTCTCTCTTTTTTCTCTATCTTTTTCTTTGCCCTTGTATCATGTCCAATCATTTGAATGTATAATTTGTTTGTCATTTATATGATGTCGATCACAATTTCTGATTTACTGATGTTAAAAAACAGATGAGGTGTCAGTTGGTCAGGCTGGCCTGCTAACAGAACTAACTTGTAATGATCTTGATAATTTCAACTGCATGCACCTATTGATGCATATTCTCTACTCAATCTGAGGTATTTATCCTTTGGGACCTAGAACCAGATACATTCGTTTGTACGGGCGCCACAGGGTTGATCAGGAGGTGTAAGGATTACAAACCTATTATCCTTGACCCTTGAACTTTCCCCTATTTTAGGCCCATTCTGGTTAGGACATCCTCGGCCTTTTTATGGGTTTCTTCATAGACATTATTTAGCAACGGTAATCTGTATCCGTATGCTCCCCGTTGTGGGCAATTGTCTATTCCCTTCTCTTTCAATAGAGTAAGGGCAAAGGACCTTCCAAAATGGCCACCATTGCGCCGCTATTGCAGCGCGTCTGTGACATCATGCGCCGGCGACGTGGCTAGTCACCCGCGCATGCGCAATACACCTCCAGGGTATCCTCCATTGAACTGCGCCGTTTATGCGCCCGCGACCCGGCGGTGATGTCAGATGCCGCCGGGTCGGAGAGCCACTATTTAAGGCAGCTTCCCCCTGCCATCATTCCCTGTCAGGAGCCTTAAGAAAGAGGAAGTCGACGGTTAAACCGCCCATACTCCCATGCTGAGCCCGCTACCATTATACTGCAAAGGGGTAAGACTTTTCATTTCCTTGATAAACTCTCCTCAGCTAATACTGCTCTATTTCAGTCACTTTTTTGGTGGCTTTACATCTAAATTTATTTCCATATCTTATCTTTAGATAATTTCTATTCCAACCTTTGGACCCCATGCAGCATTCATTATCAAAGTGTATCATACCTGCACTTCGGAACCCTGAAGTTCAGCAATTAGAGTGTATTGCACACCCCTCCCAATTTCTCTCATTCCTTCATACTATTAACCTGTTCAGGTAATTTATTCAATGCTAATTGCATCTTTTGATGACAATGTCTAGCTCCTAGAGCACCAATTCATTGGCCCTATATCTCACTACCCTGTCTAAACTATTTCATTATACTCTCTAGTGATCCTCTCTGCAAGCGACTTCATGCGTTTTTTGGCTTCCTGGGATTGAATTTCCTCACGTCTAAAAAATTTTTTAACAAGAAATTGACATTTATGTGTTCAACTTCATCCATATCATCTAAGCATATGTGGTAAGACCAGCCTGTCCAGTTATATCCCTTCGTCTGCTTTCTATGCCCCATGTCATTACCTATGTGTAAAATTACTTCAATATGTATTTGCTTAGTTTTCTGATGTCCATACTGAGCCAACTTGATTAATCACAGAATTATGTACAATTATACTGTACTTTTAAAATGGATGCATTTTTATGCTATTTTGTTATTTCAGCATATTTATGAGCTATACCTTTGAATCTCCTGAAGAAACTCCAAAGAGTGAAACATGTCGAGTATGGTAGCGCTCTACACACATTTTGTCTGATTTAACTCATATATCTGTAGTTTATGGATATATTATTTGTGTCCTTTTGTCTCTACCTGTCCTTATGTGGAAATAAAAATCTCTATTTTATTCACATCGCTATTGTTTATTATTACTATCTATATCTTGATACCGCTTTAAAAAGTCCCAGAGGCTTGTGGCCTCACTTCCCCCCTGTTTTTTATTATTAAATTATTTGGGATCTTGGTATCTTTAGTTCAACTACTTCATTTAGCATATTATATCTTTACACTAATAGTTGACCAATAATTGTGCACACAGAAATTCTCCTAAGAAAGCCAAAAACGTACTTTTACTTCCTTAAATATTCAGCTTTGAGGTTTATTAACATTTTGGATTGACCGAGAGCACTGCAGTTGTTCAATAATTAAATGAATCCTCGACAATATAATGTGCCTAATAATTGTGTACACAATATATATATATTTTTTTTTTTTAACATGCCCTAGAAAACAAAATGACAGTCGTTGCAATTTTTTATGTCATATGATATTTGAGCAGCAGTTTTTCAAATGCAACTTTTTGGGAAAAATTTCACTTTAATGAATCTAAAAAAAACACAATATATAACCCTCTTTTTTTGTAAAATATAAAAGATAATGCTATGAGTAGTGCTATGAGTAGCTAACATGTCATGCTTTAAAACATCTCTTGTGATACAAATAAGGCATGACAGATCATCTTTATGGGGAGAGCTGGGGTTATTAAGACCCCACATCTCACCTCTACAATGGAAATCATCAGATCAAAAAAAAAAAAAACATTGATCTAAAGCTTTTAAAAAAAATGGCCTTGTTTACATTGGACAGGAGTCGGATGATGTCGCTCCGGGCCTCCTTAATCATAGAGATGAGTGGAGGTCATCTTTCCTCTGCTCATCTCTATGGCTATCTGCCTCAACCGCCTATTTGGTTCTCAGGCTTCCAAGGTAAGCCTGAGAACTGTGTATTGTGTCAATCCCATGCTACCCTTTACGTATTGTGAAAAATAAAAAAATATATATAAAAACTACACAAACTAATATGTGAGAATGTTTAGGTGGCTGCTAGCAGTAATGTGCATTCCCACACCCTTCATTAAGATAATTCAAATGTGACACTACTGCGCCTAACTTAATGCTTCTATAAGTGCATGCTAATTAGCACCGATTACAACTCCAAACATGCATATATAACATCAAATCAGTATATATAATAAACATCAACCAACATATGATGCAATACTACTACAATATTCATCAATCATATGAAATTTAAAGTGGTATTAAAACTTCGTTTTTTTTTTTTTAAAATAAAACATGTTATATTTACCTACTCTGTGCAGTGGTTTTGCACAGAGCAGCTCCTATCCTCTTATCTTTGGGTTTTTCCCCTTCTTCTCCTCCCCTTCGATCAGTGCCCCCAGAGAAAACCCTAGGGGGACTGCTGCATGCTCACTCCCAAGCCGCTGCTCCATGTGTCCTTAAGACACAGTGGATCAGCCCTGCCCCCCACTCTCTTCTCATTGGCTCACTGGCTGTGATTGACAGCAGTGGGAGCCAATGGGTTCCTGCTGTTGTCTCAGGCAATGAGGAGGGAGAGTCCCAAGAAAGCCGAAACGATCGTGAACATTGCTGGATCGGAGGGAGCTCAGGTAAGGATTGCGGGGCTAAAGGGGCCACTGCACACAGAAGGTTTTTTACCTTAACCATAGAATTCATGAAGGTAAAAAACCTTCAGTCTTTAGAACCACTTTAAATAAAAGTTTTCAGTGTCCAAATAAATAAAATAAATTCTTCATATCTTCCACCTCTGGTGATCCAACAACATTAGATGCGCTGTAAATCCCACCACCATTTACCTATGTGCTCACCTTTTATTGTAGACCTGCACAATGTCAGGTCCAATAACTCCTTTCCCACTCTGGGCTTGTTCTAAATCCTGCTTGGTTATATTCAAACCTTAATTTTCTCCTCCAATCTCCTCTTTAGATACTAGACACCACATCCAGTTTAGATAGGTGCATGGCCCTTTAGGAGATTGTAATTGCTTCCTGCAGTAGACTAATAAAGCACAAGGGATCTCCACAGTGCAGCAAATGTCAAAAATCTATTTTCTTAAGAATATATTGCACTTACTTCCAACAAAGCAAAAATAGCATGAAAGAAACAGCCAGCAGTTTCCGCGCTACTTGTGGGTTCGGCTGTCAGTCACCTGGCTCGACCCAACGCGTGTTGTTACTGTCACTTGAGTTCCTCCGGAGCTTGCTTCCCAGCTGAGCGAGGCCTGTGGAGCTTGTAATATATGTAGGATCAGAGAGGCAGTGTATTGCCTTGAGAAACTAATGCCAGAGGCTTCTTATGGTCATGAGAGGCTGCTAGGAGACCTTGGAACAGAGGAACACCTATCTGTGGAGACCAACCAGAGGATCGTGGTTAATAGACATGACGAAACGTGCGTAAGGCGTACTTATCTCACTTCCGGTTAGCGCAGGAGGCCTGGAACGCTGCTGGGACGCAAGCGGCCACTGTGCACTATCTTTAATAGAGGGCATCCAGGCTTTAAAGCCCTATACTAGCCCGCCGGGACTCTGTTATACTTTTTTAACCTTATTTTTGTTTTACATTTTTTTGCTTTATTTTAATAAAGTATAATTTGTTTTTACATTTTGCGCTATGAGTCCCCTATCTTTCTTTTTAATTTTTGCCATGGAGGGACATTTTTTCTGAATTTCCTGGAGAATGGAGTGCTGACGCTGGTAACTAGATCCTGTGACCGCCCCCGTGGATACGAAGGAGTGGGATATCGATCCATTTCTGGGAGAGGGACCACTGATGGATCTCCATTTATACCTTTTACCCCTGCAGGGATGGTAGTTTCCGGTGAGTGTGGGACCATATGGGCAGCACGAAGTCACCTTATCTACAACAGCGAAGTCACTAAAGTCACTGATCACCGAACATTTGTATATATATTTCCCCTTTTTTCTTTCTTTTTTGTATACCTTTTGGAGCACCCAACCCGGGGAGGACTTTTCACGTGTATATATACACATACATATGTATACCTTTTACCACAGGGTTCACATATCCCCTTATGTGGCTCATGTTATGTATTTTTTTCAATTATTTTAATTTATGGTTATTGCTGTTATCACGTATAGATAATTCACTTATATGTATCACATGTATTGATTGTATTTAGGATGGTGTGAGATGGTAGTAGGTGGATACACCCTATTCCAATTTACCACACATAGTTTCCTGCATCAACTTAAGTGATTAGCCCCATCAGCTTTCCTTCTGGTATTACACTTAGTTTTGAGTGTTCCCAGGCTGGATTATTATGGAGTGCTAATCTATAGATCACTTCACCATTGGTTTCTATATTTACACACCTTTTTGTTGCCAATTTATTTATTATTACTTTTAGCTTACTAAGTGTGTTAGGTAGTGTGGTCACGTACACATTTTCTTACTAGGGAGCGCCACCATCCCTTCATTACTTTTACTTAGACATGTGCAATTCGTTTCGTTTTTTTTCGTTTTTCTTTTTTTTCGTTATTTTCGTTCGTTCGTTTTCGTACGAATGAACGAATCGTTCGAATCGTACGAATCCGAATAACGAATCGTACGAATCCGATTAACGAATCATTCGAATCGAACGAATCCGAAAAACAACGAAAATCCGAAAAAACAAATTAGAAACAACGAATGTACTAATGAAGAAAATCCGAAAAACGAAAACGAACGAAAAAAATTCGTACATTCGTAACTTTTTTTTTTTGTTGAATTGGTAATTTTCCGTGTCCCTTACAATGCTGCTGCTAAACGTGCTTCGAATGGAGTGAACAAAAAAATTTGTACATTCGTAACTTTTTTTTTCGATTTGTAACTTTTTTTTTTTCGATTCGTAACTTTTTTTTTTTTTTTTTTCGATTTGTAATTTTCCGTGTCTCTATTGAACAAAAAAATTCGTACATTCGGGAACTTTTTTTTCGATTCGTAACTTTTTTTTTTTCGATTCGTAACTTTTTTTTTTTCGATTCGTACATTATTAAAATGTAATAATAGCATACACATTACATAAAATTATGAATTATGCTCCGATTACTAATCTACGAATGTTACGAATGTACGAATAAATTCGAATGCGTCCAAAAATTAAACGAACGAAAAAACGAATCAACAAAAAAATTTTGATTAAAATTTGTCTGGTTCATCAGGGACTGGCCGAATTTCAATCCATGTGTGGCCATTGCAGTTAAATAGAAGTTGATCTACAGTTGAACTTCTTCTTAACCTTCATGCCGATTAAAAGCCGCTTAATCAGTGGCTGCTGCACTGCTGCTTTGATATGAATACAATAGCGGGGAGGCTTCCCCGATCCACCTTCATTGTGTGGATGGGGGAATTGATTTAGTCTTTTTTGTTTAGCCTGCTGGCTGAACGAAAAAAAAATCAGCTTAAGGCATTTTGTCACCCATATGCCATGATGTCAAACATTTTTCCCATACCTAAACTTCAATGATGTCTGGTGCTTTTTTCACCAATATGACTCTTTTTATAGAATTTAAAAAATATGATATTAATTATATGTATTACCATTATTATCATGTTATTATCATGAAAATTATTAAATTTCGATGGTGCCTGGTGCTTTTGCACCTACAGTATACCCTGGCATATTTTGGATTTTAATATATATACTGCACATATGTCTACATCTCTCTACCCCATATATATATATATATATATACAGTGGTGTGAAAAAGTGTTTGCCCCCTTCCTCATTTCCTGTTCCTTTGCATGTTTGTCACACTTAAGTGTTTCGGAACATCAAACCAATTTAAACAATAGTCAAGGACAACACAAGTAAACACAAAATGCAATTTGTAAATGAAGGTGTTTATTATTAAAGGTGAAAAAAAATCCAAACCATCATGGCCCTGTGTGAAAAAGTGATTGCCCCCCTTGTTAAAACATACTATAACTGTGGTTGTCCACACCTGAGTTCAATTTCTCTAGCCACACCCAGGCCTGATTATTGCCACACCTGGTCACAATCAAGGCATCACTTAAATAGGAGCTGCTTGACACAGTAAGGTCCACCAGAAGATCCTTAAAAGCTACACATCATGCCGAGACCCAAAGAAATTCAGGAACAATTGAGAAAGAAAGTAATTGAGATCTATCAGTCTGGAAAGGGTTATAAAGCCATTTCCAAAGCTTTGGGAATCCAGCGAACCACAGTGAGAGCCATTATCCACAAATGGCAAAGACATGGAACAGTGGTGAACCTTCCCAGGAGTGGCCGGCCGCCCAAAATTACCCCAAGAGCGCAGCGACGACTCATCCAAGAGGTCACAAAAGACCCCACAACAACGTCCAAGGAACTGCAGGCCTCACTTGCCTCAGTTAAGGTCAGCGTTCATGCCTCCACCATCAGGAAAAGACTGGGCAAAAATGGCCTGCATGGCAGAGTTCCAAGGAGAAAACCACTGCTGAGCAAAAAGAACATCAAAGCTCGTCTCAATTTCTCCACAACACATCTTGATGATCCCCAAGACTTTTGGGACAACATTCTGTGGACCGATGAGACAAAAGTGGAACTCTTTGGAAGGTGTGTGTCCAAGTATATCTGGCGTAGAAGGAACACTGCATTTCAGAAAAAGAACATTATACCAACAGTAAAATATGGTGGTGGTAGTGTGATGGTCTGGGGCTGTTTTGCTGCTTCAGGACCTGGAAGACTTGCCGTGATAAAAGGAACTATGAATTCTGCTGTCTACCAAGAGATCCTGAAGGAGAATGTCCGACCATCTGTTCGTGTACTCAAGCTGAAACGAACTTGGGTTCTGCAGCAGGACAATGATCCTAAACACACCAGCAAGTCCACCACCGAATGGCTGAAGAAAAACAAAATGAAGACTTTGGAGTGGCCTAGCCAAAGTCCTGACCTGAATCCTATTGAGATGTTGTGGTATGACCTTAAAAAGGCCGTTCATGCTTGAAAACCCTCTAATGTAACTGAATTAGGACAATTCTGCAAAGATGAGTGGGCCAAAATTCCTCCAGGACGCTGTAAATGCCTCATTGCACGTTATCGCAAACGCTTGGTTGCAGTTGTTGCTGCTAAGGGTGGCCCAACCCAGGGCCAATCCTAGGGTCACAGACGCCTGGGTGCAGAAATATTTCTGGCGCCCCCCACGTGGGCGTGGTCATCTTACCAACTCCTCCCCTTTACAAATGTTTCTATGACAACGACTTCCACACAGAGATGTTCCTGTAAGAAGTCTTCGTTACCCTGGGATCCTCCCATGATCTTTTACCAATAAAGAAAATACAGGAAGAGCGTACACTAATGAGACCTGGAGGGGAGTCTCTCTGATGCACACAGAGGGGGCTTCTGTTAGAGAGTCTATTAGAAAGAGCCCCCAGACATAGTACAGGAGATGGTCAGAGACTGTAGACATGATACTAGAGACGGTCAGAGACTGCGATCATAGTACAGGAGAAGGTCAGGCTGCACACATAATACAGGAGATGGTCAGAGACTGCAGACATGTTACAAGAGATGGTCAGAGACTGCAGACATGTTACAAGAGATGGTAGTAGATAATGGCCGATCGGCCCTCTCACCTGACCCAGCGATACAGCAACAACGGTTCCTCTGATCAGGAGTCAGCTCACTCTGAATTGCCCGTGGCGACTCCGCTGGGTAGAGCCCAGATCTGTATTCCTGCAATGACTCCATTCCTTCCTCCACCAGGGATGGTGCCAGGCTGTGTGGCTTTTTCTCTCTGATGGTGTTCTCTCAGCACTGCCCTCTCCCTCTGGAGTCCTGGGTGTACTTCCCTGAAAGCTTTCCCGGGCTCCTGGCTTTCTCTCTCCCATTCAGCTGAGCATGCTGTGTGGGCTGCAGTTTCTGTGTTACAGTGAGGCTGCCAGTCCTTGGGACCACATGTCCCACAATCCTCTTCTTTGCTCCTTTGTTTTTTCTTCCCTGGCCGTTATGAAGGCGGGGGAAGAAACATAGTGCGCCGCTCATTAGTACAGCAGCGCACGAGAAGGAGAGGGAGAGGGGAAATAAGAGCCCGCGGCTGCAGTGGCGTCACTAGGGTTGGTGTCACCTGGTGCAGTAAAACATGGTATCACCCCCCCTCCACCAACTATAGTCATCCCTCAGTACAGACCCCACTCCATTAAGTATAAATACCTCCCTCAGTACAGACCCCCCCATCAGTATAGACCCCCAGGACAAAACACCCCCCTTTATCAGTATAGACCCCCCTCAGGACAAACCATCCCCCCCTCCATTAGTGCAGACCCCCCCAGAACAAACCACCCCCTCCATTAGTATAGACCCACCAGGACAAACTACCCCCCTCCATTAGTACAGACCCCCCAGGACAAATCACCCTTCTCCATTAGTACAGGCCCCCTAAGGACAAACCATCCCCCCTCCATTAATACAGACCCCCTAGGACAAACGCCCCCCCCCCCCCCTCCATTAGTACAGACCCCTCCAGGACAAACCACCCCCCCTCCATTGGTACAGACCCCCTCCAGGACAAACCACCCCCTCCATTAGTACAGACCCCCCTCCATTAGTACAGACCCCCCCAGGACAAACCACCCCCCTCCATTAGTACAGACCCCCCCAGGACAAACAACCCCCCTCCATTAGTACAGACCCCCCAGGACAAATCACCCCCCTCCCTTAGTATAGACCCCCCAGGACAAACCACCCCCCCTCCATTAATACAGACCCCCCTAGGACAAACCACTCCCCCCTCCATTGGTACAGACCCCTCCAGGACAAACCACCCCCCCCCCTTCATTGGTACAGACCCCTCCAGGACAAACCACCCCCCCTCCATTAGTACAGACCCCTCGTACAGACCCCCCCAGGACAAACCACCCCCTCCATTAGTACAGACCCTCCAGGACAAACCACCCCCTCCATTAGTATAGACCCCCCAGGACAACTCCCCACATTAGTATAGCCACCCCAGGACAAACCCCCCCACATTAGTACAGACCCCCCCACATTAGTATAGCCCCCCAGGACAAACCACCCCTACATTAGTATAGACCCCCCCAGGACAAACCCCTCCACATTAGTATAGACCCCCCAGGACAACCCCCCCACATTAGTATAGCCCCCCTAGGACGAACCCCCCCCACATTAGTATAGACCCCCCAGGACGAACCACCCCCTCCATTAGTACAGACCCTCCAGGACAAACCACCCCCTCCATTAGTATAGACCCCCCAGGACAACTCCCCACATTAGTATAGCCCCCCAGGACAAACCCCCCCACATTAGTACAGACCCCCCCCACATTAGTATAGACCCCACAGGACAATCCCCCCACATTAGTATAGCCCCCCCTAGGACGAATCACCCCCCACATTAGTATAGACCCCCCAGGACAAACCCCCCCACATTAGTATAGACCCCCGGGACGAACCCCCCCACATTAGTATAGACCCCCAAGACAAACGCCCCCACATTAGTATAGACCCCCCAGGACAAACCCCCCCCCCCCCCCCCCCCACATTAGTATAGACCCTCTAGGACGAACCACCCCCCCCACATTAGTATAGACCCCCCCAGGACAAACCACCCCCCCTACATTAGTATAGACCCCCCAGGACGAACCACCCCCCACATTAGTATAGCCCCCCTAGGACGAACCACCCCCCCCACATTAGTATAGACCCCCCAGGACAAACCCCCCCACATTAGTATATACCCCCTAGGACGAACCACCCCCCCCACATTAGTATAGACCCCCCAAGACAAACGGGAGGAGTCCTGTGTTTAACTCCCGCCTGCTGCCCACCAGCACAAGCCTCACACGCGCTCTGTTCTAAACAGGTCGAGCTCGGGCTCGGCCACGGAACGCCCCCCCCCCCCCGCGTCACTGCGCGGCCGCGGCCGCGGCGGTGACAGGCGGAGAGAGCCGCCTACGAACAAGTACGAACAAGGAGAGGAGGAGGAGGGAGGGAATCACTCTGGCGCTCCAGCGCCCCCAGCTCTGTGGCGCCTGGGTGCACTGCACCCCGTGCACCCCGGGACGGACCGGCCCTGGCCCAACCAGTTATTAGGTTTAGGGGGCAATCACTTTTTCACACAGGGCCATGATGGTTTGGATTTTTTTTCACCTTTAATAATAAACACCTTCATTTACAAATTGCATTTTGTGTTTACTTGTGTTGTCCTTGACTATTGTTTAAATTGGTTTGATGTTCCGAAACACTTAAGTGTGACAAACATGCAAAGGAACAGGAAATGAGGAAGGGGGCAAACACTTTTTCACACCACTGTATACACACACACACACACATACATACATACACACACACACACACACAAACACATTCCACTAAAATATTGTGTCCCCCTATATTATCTTTTCTTAACTTAATTTAATAACAGAAACCAAAATTATATTAAGGACTTGGCCCCCTTGATCCTGAATCTGTTGCAGATCGTTATTAAATCTACATGCATTTTTAAATGAAGTAGCGCACTGTCAAATCTTTTTATTGCAACTGATTCCTCAATTAAAACTTCTACTAACACATTTATTTCTTGCTTCAGTATAAAATTCATAATTACCTCTTTCAATCAGTCTGTGTCACAGTTCAATATATACAAGGTAAAATGCAAGGTAAAAAAAAATAAATCAAATCTTTAATTGCAAAATCAAAATCATTTTCTTGTAAGAGGCTAAAAGAATAATATCAAGAAAAAAATGTAATACGAGTCAGCATTCACACTGCTATTAAAAGACACTTTTAATATGTATGTTCTATTTTCAAATATATGCAGCTAACCTAAATTTAAATTTAAAGTGATACTAAAGTCTTGTTTTAAAAAAAAAAAAAAATAACAAACATGTTATACTTACCTGCTCTGTGCAGTGGTTTTGCAAAGGGCAGCCCAGATCCTCTTCTTCTCAGGTCCCTCGTCAGTGCTCCTGGCCCCTCCCTTCTGTTGAGTGCCCCACAGCAAGCAGCTTACTATGGGGGCACTTGAGCTGAGCCATACTCCATGTATCAATTAAGACACAGAGCCACGGGGGCATGGCCTAGCGGAGCATGTGACCGGACGCTTCACAGAGCAGCTCCGGTCTTTCCTGCAGCAATCCTTTGCCATCCTCGGCCGAAAAGGGCTGAATTGAAGAACCACACAGCTCACCCTGATGCCAAATGTCCCAGCTCCATTGTGAGATATTTATCTCTGGTGGATGAGCAACCGAAAGAAGCAAGCGCCGCCGAAGAATGTCACCACCCGCTTCAGCAAGGCAGCACGCTATGTCTCGCCTGCATCCACCCCAGATCTTTGGAGAATCCCTCGATTCCTCTCCGTGGTCCTCCCCAGGTGTCCCGGACCTTCCACATGTCTCCTCTCAACTATCCCCTGCTGGTGCGAACAGCGGGCCTGGGCCTACATCAAAGTAAACCATACTGATCTAATGGGGAAGGTGGCTGAAATTAAGACTGACTTTGCTATCATGTGGCAAGATGTGAAAAAGATACGGGGTCGGGTCACTGAGACCGAACGCCGCATTAGTGACCTGGAGGACACTGTCAATCCCATAATGCCTAAGCTTAGCAGACATGGCAGAAAGATCACAACCCTTGAAAACAAGGTGGATGACCTTGAGAACCGCCTCAGCAGGAACAATCTGCAGTTGGTGGGTCTCCCTGAATGGGTGGAGGGGCCTGACCCGGTGGCTTTCCTAGAGAGCTGGCTGGAATAGGAGTTTGGCCCTGACCATCTATCCACATGTTTCATGATTTAACGGGCCCACAGGGTCTCGGGTAAGCCTCTCCCAGCAGGAAATCCTCCCCGGACCATGGTGATCCATCTGCTGAACTACAGAGACCGGGACTCTATACTCCGTGCTGCCTGCCTGAAACGCAGCGGTCTCGCTATTTCCAGATTACTCCGTCACAGTTCGCAACCAGAGGGCCCAATTCCAGCAAATCAAGTAGAAGCTGTGGGAGAACTCTGTTCAATATGCTATGTTGTGTTCGGCCACACTCTGGGTGATCCACCAAGGAAAGACACATTTTTTTCAATCTCCTAAGGAGGCCCTGATGTGGTGGGAATCGCTGCCAAGGCTTCCTCAGCCCTCCCCTGAGGGTAATTGAATTCAACTTGTCGGCAAACATATTACTTACAAGGAACTGTGGTGCTTTTAGCTACTCCTCTACTGTGTGACTTGACTCATAAATATGTTTTTTCTTGCAGGGGAGACACAGACCTTCCTATGCTAGGTTGGCTTGAGCTGCAATGGGGGGCAAGATGTTGATCCCCATTTTTTCCCCTTGGTTGAACACTGACTTTTTCTAGTTCTTTTAATTTTTTGTTCAAAAAAGATTTTTGGGGTTTTCTTGAAACAGGCTATGCGCCCTGCACGTAGTACACGTTTAGGGCCTAAGCCTGCTCTGTTTTTTAGGAGTTGGGCAGGGTTGTTTTTGCCTTCTGACAGCCTATACTTGAATATATAGAATAGAGATGATTTATTTAGGAAGAAACCTAAAAAGCAACAAGATTTTGGCACAGCTTTTTAACTGGATATAATCGCCAGTATAAAGAATTTGAGAAAATTATAAAAAAACACTGGCCTCTTTTAATGGAAGACAAAGAGCTAAAATCGGTATTACCCAGTCGGCCTAATTTTATTTACACCAAGCCTCCCACCCTGAGACTGCAATTGGCACATAATGTTGTGAACCCCCCAAAAAAATTGTTCACCTTTTTGGACCAGACAGGTTTTTACAGCTGTGGGAGATGCATGATGTGTAGAACATCAAAATTCAGGAAAAGAAAAATCATGCAGTTTAGCTCTTTTTCTACTGGAAAGTCTTATTGAGATCAAAAAGTTTATCACGTGTGGGACCACGCACGTGACATATTTGCTTGCCTGCCCCTGTGGGCTCCAATATGTGGGGAGAACCACTAGACCACTGGGGGTGAGGTTGAGGGAGCATGTTAACAGAATTAGGAAAGGATACAAACACCACAGCCTCTCCAACCATTTCAGAATGTTCCATGATCGAGATCCTAGTCTTGACGTTCTGTGGAATTGACAAGGTAGAACAGCACTGGAGAGGTTCTAACCTAAAACGTTCAATTTCCCAGAACGAGACACAATGGATCCATAGACTGCGGACTTTAAGTCCTTTGGGTATCAATATTGATTTGGATTTAAATTGCTTTTTGTCCAACTGGTAGTTTGGTCCCTCCCTATTTCTGGGCATTTCAGTTTTGTTTTGTTTTTTATTTTTTATTTCTTATTTTTATTTATTTTTTATTTAATTTTTTTTTTATTATTTATTATTTATTTTTATTATTATTATTTTTTACTTTCTTTTTCATTTTAATTTTATTTTCATTTCTATTTCTATTTTAATATTATTTTTATTTTTATATTTTTTTAATTTTATTTTTATTTTCATTTCATTTTTATTTTATTTTTTATTTTTAATTTAATTTTATTTTAATTTTATTTTATTTTATTTATATTTTTTTATATTATTGATTTTTAATTATTTTTTCAGTTAATGTCCGGGAGAGGGATTTCCAAACTTTTGGGACAAATCAATTACTTTAATTTCAATTTTAATTTTAAAATAAGTTTTTAAGGGATAATATATTATACTGCAAGTTCAAATTCCTAATCCTGGGATTATGTTCTTATATATATGTAATTCTAATTACATTTTATATATATATTTTTTAACAATTTTGCTTATTTATGGCATATTGTATATTGTATACACTAGGTGTTATTTGTTTTTACTGTACATTGTAATTGTCGGGGTTTACCCCCCCTTTTTTTTTATCGCCAGCTTATTAAAGGCTTTATGCAAACTCATATGATGATCATGCAGGACAATAAGTGATCTTATCCCCTCTGATCATGTTTTGGCGTTTAGCTCCACCTGTTAAAAGGAGGGGTTTTCTGCTCTCCATCTAGCTCCACCTGTTAAAAGGAGGGGTTTTCTGCTCTCCATCTAGTATAAATATCACGTCCCTTTGGCCGGAAGTGATGTCTTTTGATGACGCCCTGGAGGAGGGGCGAAACGCGTCGATGTAATTTCCGGCCAAGGATCTAACCACTGACGCCACTTTCTGTTCCCGTGGAGCGCACGCTAAACCAGCTGCAACCGCGGAAGTATCTGAGAAGTTTGCCTTCCTTTATGCATCCTGTAAGTAGCGCAGAGCGCGCATTTTAAAAATCATTCTACAACACTTTAAAATTTGCTCTCTTCTATTATCGGTACAATATCTCCAAGAACATCACTGTGCCTTGTGTGCATGCATCGCTCCCTGGATCCTCTCATCCCACTGGCTTGTTTATTCAGCTCTGCTTTTGTGCCTACTTGCCGAACCACAGTTTGTCTGCATATCTGCCCTCTGCTTTGCTGCTCTGTCTGTCTGCTAGCCCGGTGAGTCTATTCCAAGAAGGAGCTCATATGTACATTTATTTTGGTTCTTGTTTTTTTGGGACAATAACTGGACTTACTCACATTCATTTTTATTTATATATTTTCTTACCACATTTAGGTTGTGGTTTATCACTTATTCAATTTTGGTATCTATGAAATAATTTTATGGTTATTATTCAATCATGTCACTTATGTAATAATTTATAAGTTATCACACATATTATTTGATGCTAGTTTATTTTTTATGGGATTGGTTTGTGTTAGACATGTAACCACTTCACACACATTATTGATGTTTGTCAATTTTGTGGGATCATTTATTATTTTGTCACAATTTTTGTTTGCCAGCGCTGTTTTATTGGTTTGAGCATTTTCTGAAGGTTATAGCACTTTCTTATCAGCAGCTGCACATTTTTTGTGTTTTCTTTTTCTCGTTCAATATTGCACACGTCTATTCCAGCGCCGTTTCTTTGTTTATATATTGAATATATATAGTTTTGCTGTTGTGTGTATGATGTGTGGACGGATGAATGTGAATGCACCACTGATGTTCAACCTACAATGTGTGGCTGTGGCCAGACTCTGGACGGTTCTGCTCCCCACTCTCCCTATCCATGTCACAATAATACTACTAGTACATTATGGTTGATTTGGTTGTTTTCTCCTGGAACGTCAGGGCCCTAACTCAAAGTTCAAAAGGGCCTTGATGTTAAACAATTGAAACCACATGTCCTGTGTTTACAAGAGACTCACCTGACGGGTTTGAGAGTCTTGGCCATTAAAAAACAATGGGTCTCCCATAATTATCATTCTGCATATTCCAGCTATGCCCGGGGAGTCGCAATATTGATTCGTAAGGGGCTTCCCTTTACCTCTCCTCAGGTGATCACGAACCCCAAGGGCCAATTTATCATCCTACACACCTCTATACATGGGGTTCATATATTGCTGGACTCGGTTTATGTCCCTCCTCCAGTCACGGCTGTGGTGTTTACAGACCTGAGTGCAAAGCTCTCCTCTTTACCAATTTATCCCACACTCCTTATTGGGGATTTTAATTCAGACTGCAACCTGACCTGGATAGGCTGAAGCCCTCCATGTCCAAATCTAAATAGTTTCTCAAATGGTGTGAAACCTATGGATTTGTAGATCTCTGGTGCTGGAAATACCCTACTGATAAAACCTTCTCATGCCAATCTAAATCTTATTGTACCCTCTCCAGGTTGGACTACAAATTGACCACCAGTGACCTCCTTCCATCGATTCAATCTGTAGCTTACATCCCCCAGACGGTGTCTGACCACTCCATAGTACAGGTAACCTTAACTTTGGGCTATAGACCCGCATTTTGGACCTGGAGACTCAGCCCTCTCTGACATGCTAAATAGAGTTGAGTGGACACCTGGATGTTCGGGTTCGGCGGGTTCGGCCGAACTTCGGAAAAAAGTCCGGGTTCGGGACCGAACTTGACCCCGAACTCCGAACCCCATTGAAGTCAATGGGGACCCGGACTTTTGAACACTAAAATGGCTGTAAAAAGGTCACGGAAAGGGCTAGAGGGCTGCAAATGGCAACAAAATGTTGTTAAGAGCATGGCAAGTGATCTGCAAACAAATGTGGATAGGGAAATAACTTAAAATAACATAAAAAAAAAAAAAAAAAAAAATAAATGCTGGAGGCCCCCTTCTCAGCAGAAGAGGTACAGGAAGTCATTAAGAACCTCAGAAACTCAACGGCACGATGCCGCATATATGGTGGGAATACCCCAGAATACGCACTTTCTGGAAAAATTATTCAATTTAATGGATAAGATAGTGGGAAAATAAAATACTTGGAAATTAAAAAAAAATGAAAAAATTATAATCTTGACCTAGGAGGACGAAATTCAAATGGAGTAGGAGGTTGAGGTGGCGGTGGATGTGGCGGTGTAGGTGGAAGCGGCGGTGGAGGAGGACGAGGTAGCCAACACTGGTTCAAAAATACAACAATGGCTGGGTAAGGCTAGTGGTTAATGATGTGTCGAATTCTGTCCCCCGTCGCATAGTGTCCGCCCTGTACTGCGCTTGCTCAGTACGTAGGACAAGGGGATTTTGAAACTCTCCGAAGACGATGCGCGGTGACTCCAGGTTCAAGCCACATCATCCGAGGTTGAAGCCTAGCCAAGCGAGCCCGTGAGGGGCCCTGTTACTATGTGCTACCATATGTCCACTTGGATGGTCGGGCTTGAACCTGCACTCACTGCGCAGGCGACGTTCATCTTTGGAGATTTTGTGAATCTTCTTGTCCTCCGTACTGCGCAAGCACTGCACCTGCGCAGTAAGTGGCCGGACACTATCCGATATCAAGACAGTTTTCGTCAGAACACCGGTATATGTGTCTATTCTGCACAAGGTACGGCCAAGTCCTGTGGGATCCATGCCTGGTTCATTTTAATGAACGTGAGCTTGTCCACATTGGCTCTGGACAGGCGGCTGCGCTTGTCTGTGATAACGCCCCTGCCGTGCTAAATACACGTTCAGATAATACACTGGCGGCAGGGCAGGCCAGCGCCTCCAAGGCGTAAAGGGCAAGCTCAGGCCATGTGCCCAATTTGGAGACCCAGAAGTTGAAGGGGGCAGACCCGTCATGCAGTACGCGTACGCACACATACTGCTCCACCATGTTGGTGAAATGCTGCCTCCTGCTAAGACGTTCCATCTCAGCTGGTGGTGCTGGTTGTTGTGGCGTGCCGACAAAGCTTTTCCACATTCCGGCTATGCTAACCCTGCCTTGCGAGGTGCTGGCGGTGCCCCGGCTGCGTTGGCGACCTCTTCCTCCTCCTCTGCCTTCGCTTTGTGCTTCCACCGTACCCCCGCTTCCAAGTGGTAATGCCACCAGCAGTGCGTCTACCAGCATGCGCTTGTACTCGCGCATCTTACGATCACGCTCCAGTGAGGTAATTAAGGACGGCACGTTGTCCTTGTAACGGGGATCCAGCAGGGTGGCCACCCAATAATCAGCACCAGTTAAAATGTGGGCAACTCGGCGGTCATTGCGGAGACACTGCAGCATGTAATCACTCATGTGTGCCAGGCTGCCCAGAGGCAAGGAAAAGCTGTCCTCTGTGGGAGGTGTATCGTCTGTGTCCTCTGTATCCCCCCAGCCACGCACCAGTGATGGACATGAGCTGGTCTGGGTGCCACCCTGCTGTAAACATGGTTCCTCCTCCTCCTCCATCTCCTCCTCATCCTCCACCTCGTCATCCTCCAGAACTGTGCCCTTGCTGCCAGACAATTGTGTACCTGGCGCTTGTTGGTGCAGGAACCCACCCTCGTAGCCACTTGTAAATGACTGCCCTGAAAGCCTTGGAAATGAACCCTCTTCCTCCTCCTCCTCCTCATCCTGTGCCGCATCCTCTTCCATCATCGCCTTAAGAGTTTTTTCAAGGAGGCATAGAACTGGGATAGTAACGCTGAGAACGGCGTCATCGGCACTGGCCATGTTGGTGGAGTACTCGAAACAGCGCAACAAGGCACACAGGTCTCGCATGGAGGCCCAGTTATTGGCGGTGAAGTGGTGCTGTTCCGCAGAGCGACTCACGCGTGCGTGCTGCAGCTGAAACTCCACAATTGCCTGCTGCTGCTCGCACAGTCTGGCAAGCATGTGCAAGGTGGAGTTCCACCTTGTGGGCACGTCACATATGAGACGGTGAGCGGGAAGGCCGAAGTTACGCTGCAGCGCTGACAGGCGAGCAGGAGCAGGGTGAGAACGCCTAAAGTGCGCACAGATGGCCCGCACTTTCTGCAGCAGCTCTGGCATATCGGGGTAATTCTTCAGGAACCTCTGGATTACCAAGTTCAGCACATGCGCCAGGCAAGGGATGTGCGTCAAACCGGCAAGGCCTAGAGCTGCTACGAGATTTCGCCCATTATCGCACACCACCAGGCCGGGCTTGAGGCTCACTGCCACCAACCACTCATCGGTCTGTTGTTCCATGTCCCTCCACAACTCCTGCGCGGTGTGGGGTTTTTCCCCCAAACAGGAAAGTTTTAAAACTGCCTGCTGTCGTTTAGCCCTGGCTGTGCTGAAGTTGGTGGTGAAGGTGTTACGTTGACCGGATGAGAAGGCGGTAGAGGATGAGGAGGCGGAGTAGGAGGAGTTAGCAACAGGAGGCAAACTGAAGTGCCCTGCAATCCTCGGTGGTGGAAGGACATGCGCCAAACTGCTATCCGCCTCAGGCCCAGCCGCCACTACATTTACCCAGTGTGCTGTTAGGGAGATATAACGCCCCTGACCGTGCTCACTGGTCCACGCATCCGTGGTTAGGTGGACCTTGCCACAGATGGCGTTGCGCAGTGCACACCTGATTTTGTCCCCCACTTGGTTGTGCAGGGAAGGGATAGCTCATCTGGAAAAGTAGTGGCGGCTGGGCACGACGTACTGTGGGACAGCCAATGACATTAGCCTTTGAAAACTCTGCGTCTCCACCAGACGGAATGACAGCATTTCAAAGGCGAGCAATTTTGAAATGCTGGCATTCAGGGCCAGGGATCGCGGGTGGCTAGGGGGGTACTTCCTCTTCCGCTCCAGTGTTTGGGAAATAGAGAGCTGAAAGCTTCCATGGGACATTGTGGAGATGGTTGGTGACCCAGGTGGTAGTGTTGCTGGCAGATCCTCTGTTTGCGGGTTGGCAGGTGTCACTGTCACTACAGAGGTGGATAAAGAGGCCGAGACTGCAGCAGAAGAGGAAGCCGGAGGAGCCAGAGACCTTTCATGGTTTTTGCGGTGTCTACTCCACTGCATCTCGTGCTTTGCACTTAGATGCCTGGTCATGCAGGTTGTGCTCAGGTTGAGAACGTTTATGCCTCGCTTCAAGCTCTGATTGCACAGCGTGCAAACCACTCGTGTCTTGTCATCAGCACATTGTCTGAAGAACTGCCACGCTAGGGAACTCCTTGCACCTGGCTTTGGTGTGCTCGGTCCCTTGCTGCGTTGGGCAGTAGCAGACGTACTGTCTAGGGGACGGACGCTCCGCTTTTGCACCCTGCTCCCTCTTCTGCTGTGCTGGTGGCTCTGTGCGACCACCGCCTCTTCCTCTGAACTACACTGGTCACCTGCATGACGTTGATTCCATGTGGGGTCAAGGACCTCATCGTCCTCCACATCATCTTCCACCCAAAATTCACCCCTGCCCTCCATGTCGGTCTGCACAATGGCGAATGCAGCAGCAGTTGGCACCTGTGTTTCGTCATCATCCGAGACGTGCTGCGTTGGTCCTTTCAATGTACTCATCATGAAACATAAGTGGTTGGGCATCGGTGCACACAATCTCTTCGACTTCTGGGGCAGGGCTAGGTGGATGGCCCTGGGAAACCCTGCTAACAGAGTCATCAAAAAGCAGAAGAGACTGCTGCATGATTTGGGGCTCAGACTGATTGGCTGATTTGCAAGGGGGTGAGGTCAAAGACTGATGGACATCGGCTGCAGGTGCCAACTCTGAACTTTCATCAGGAGACTGGGTGGGAGACAATGTGAAGGAACCGGAGGCACTGTCAGCAGCAACCCAATCTACTACCGCCTGTACTTGTCCTGGCCTCTACATTCGTACAGCCTCATTAGGCGCGCCAAAATACTGCTGCAGGCTCTGTCGCCTACTCGCACCTGAGGAAGGTGTTTCACTAGTGCGTGTAGCTGGCACAGATCGACCACGTCCTCTCCCTGCAACAGGAGCACCACCAGCAGCACCACGACCCGGGCCACGTCCCCTTTTTGATGATCTCCTCATATTTTCAAAATTTATGATCTCGCCCTAAATGGGTGTTTTTGTATATAGCAGAATACACGTACAGTGTCTAAAGCGTTTATGAAAACACAGAAAATGCTATTGGGAAGAAAAAAAACACTGCAAAATTAAATTTTTTTGCAATGTTTTTACAATATCAGAATAAACGGATAGTGTCTAAAGCGTTTAAGAAAACGCAGAAAATGCTATTGGAAAAAAAAAACACTGCAAAATTAATTTTTATTGCAATGTTTTTGCAATATCAGAATACACGGACAGTATGTAAAGCGTTTATGAAAACGCAGAAAAATGCTATTGGGAAGAAAAAAAACACTGCAAAATTATATTTTTTTGCAATGTTTTTGCAATATCAGAATACACGGTTAGTGTCTACACCATGTATGTATGAACACGCAGGAAATGCTATTGGGAAGAGAAAAAACACTGCAAAATTATATTTTTTTGCAATGTTTTTGCAATATCAGACTACACGGACAGTATGTAAAGCGTTTATGAAAACGCAGAAAATGCTAGTGGGAAGAAAAAAAAACACTGCAAAATTATATTTTTTTGCAATGTTTTTGCAATATCAGAATACACGGTTAGTGTCTACAGCGTGTATGTATGAACACGCAGAAAATGCTATTGGGAAGAAAAAAAACACCGCAAAATTATATTTTTTTGCAATGTTTTTTGCAATATCAGACTACACAGACAGTATGTAAAGCGTTTATGAAAACGCAGAAAATGCTATTGGGAAGAAAAAAAAAACACTGCAAAATTATATTTTTTTGCAATGTTTTTGCAATATCAGAATACACGGTTAGTGTCTACAGCGTGTATGTATGAACACGCAGAAAATGCTATTGGGAAAAAAAAATAAAAAGCAAAATTAAATTTTTATGCAATGTTTTTCCAATAGCAGAATACACACAGACTGTGGTGTATCTCTTAGTATATGCAGTGCAGTAATGTTGCACTGAGCTTGCAGGTAAAACGTTTATATTTTGTCTGGCACTGGCCTCATGGCACTGTTAAAAGACTGTGCACTGCACCCCAGCCAGGGTACAATTGATTTAGGAATCTCTTCAATAATTATCTCTGCCTCTTTCTTTTGCTTAATAATTAAGAAACTCCCTACTCTAGCTATCTAGATCGCTCACTGATCTAACTAATTAGAATAAAATTCAAGGAATGTGGACTGACTTTAGCACACTAACTCCTAAAATCCTCCTCTATCTATCTGCAGCACAGGAACCTGTCTAACAGTGTCTGTCTAAAGCCCCATACACACGCGCGGATTATCCAAAGACCAGGTCGGTCGGATCATGTCCGTCGTATTTTGTCCGATGTTGGTTTTGCGTACACACGGTCGGACAAAGTTGTCGGAAAATCCGATCATTCTGAACGTGGTGACGTTTGTTGCCTACGACGGGACTACGTAGAGGCTAGTAGCCAATAGCTTTGGTCTTGTAATGTGATCTGAGCATGCGTAGCACTTTGTCCGTCGGAATTCGCTACACACAATCGGATTTGGTGTGATCGGACTTTGTTGTCAAAAAATCTATCCAGCAGGAGATAGGACTTTGTCCGTCAGACAATCCGATGGAAACTGTCCGATGGTGCCTACACACGGTCGGAATTTCCGACAACATTGTCTGATAGGACAAAATCCATGGGAAAATCCAACCGTGTGTATGGGGCTTAACAGAATGACGCTGTGTGCTGTGTGTGTACTATTTATAGAGACTGGGTCACATGCTGCACTGGCCAATCACAGCCATGCCATTAGTAGGCATGGCTGTGATGGCTTTTAAGGGCACACTAGTGAAACGATCATCCATTGGCTGCCCTAAAGCTGTTAAAAAGGCGCCAATACAGCGCCGAACACCGGACCCGAACCCGAACTTACAGGCAATAGTTTGGGTTCGGGTCCGGGTCCCGGACACCCAAAAGTCTGGTACGGACCCGAACTTTACAGTTCGGGTTCGCTCAACCCTAATGCTAAACTATTGGGTCTCTAACTCTGAGACTGCAGCTGCAGGAACAGTGTGGGACGCCTTTAAGGCAGTAGTGCAAGGCTCCTATATCTCTCGTATAAAACATTACCAATCTCAGGGAAGAGCCGTACAGTCTGCCTAGGAACAGCCCCTTGATACTGCTAGGTCCCAGGACATAGCACACCCCTCCTCATAATCTCGTGGGGATTTGGCAGAGGCGCACAACGCATTGCAATTGCAGATGGATGATGTGACAAAAAAACAGCAGCTGCACCTTTCCGCTCGCATTTTTGAGCATGGGGGAGAAAATGGTATGCTGTTTGCCTTCCTTGCCCATACTGACTTCCAGGACAGCTCAATCCCGACCATGCGATTGGTTGATGGGTCTGTGGTGTCTGATCCCCTGGTCATTAATCAGGAGTTTGCTTCCTATTATAGCGATCTTTATGATGACCAGGGGGATCCTTCCGGAGTTTGTCTTTGCTGGATGTTTCTCCTCCATCGACTTCTCTATCCTCAACGACTCTTAAAGACTCTCACTTGACCAACTCTTAACGATTGAGGAGGAGGAGGCGGCTATTTGTTCTCTACCCCCCTCCAAAACTCCTGGTTTGGATGGTCTCCCCTCCGAGTGGTACCAGACGTATAGCGAAACACTGGCCCCTAGACTTCTCACCACCTTCCAGGCATCCCTGGAATTGGCTTCTTGATTCGATGAATGAGGTGCTTATTGTGGTCGTACCCAAGCCTGGTAAGGATAAACTGCTATGTGGGTCTTACCGACCCATATCTATCCTCAATAATGATACAAAAATATTAGCTAAAATCTTGGCACTACAATTGCAGAAGGTTATCCTGTCACTTATCACTCCAGATCAATCTGGGTTTATGCCAGGCTGGAGGTTATATCTGCACATCCATAAGGCTAGTGCTATTTGGGCTTGCTGGTTACACTTGATTGAGAAATGCAGTGGTCTAGTGCTTTCTTTAGATATATTGAAGGCATTAAACACTGCACGGTGGTCCTTTCCATGGGAAACTATGTCACAAATGGGCTGAAGTGGGTGAACCTATTATATGCGGACCCAAGGGCCCGGGTTCGTACCAATACAGATATTTCCTTGCCTTTTTCCTTAAGGAGGGGTACACGACAGGGGTGCCCCCTCTCCCCGCTCCTGTTCGCTCTCACCATTTAGCCTTTTGCGTTGGCGGTGTGGCAGGCGACAGGGATTGGGGGGATCTGCTACTGGCTGCTGGAGGAAAAGATTTCTCTATATGCAGACAACGCTCTCATATAACTCGATGGAAGTGAGGCCTCTTTCAACAAGTTAATACAGGTGGTGGGAGAGTTTGGTGAGGTATCTGGTCTGAGGGTCGGTTGGGAGAAATCCATAGCGTTTCCTGTGGGTCCCCCTTTTCCTATGGACTACCTCGAGCACTTTGGCTTGAGTATCTCACATACCTTTAAATACTTAGGGGTTTATATCCATAATGATATTTCCAAATATGAGATGCTTAACATCACCCCAATTATCAATCAGATGTCGGATAAACTCCAAACATGGTCAACTTTGCCATTAAACCTCAAAGGCCGAATCAATATTTTCAAAATGATCTGTTTACCAAAATGTCTTTATTGCCTTCGAGCTGCCCCTGTCTTTTTTCCCCAAAAACTCTTTTTGACCGTTGAATCTATTGTCTCGTCCTTCCTTTGTAATAATACCCATCGTCAAATCGCAAGATCATCTCTACAGGCATCTAAATCCTCTGCCGGTCTTGCGTGTCCGAATTTGTGAAATTATTTCATTGCATCTCAATTTACTTATATTTATGAATGGTTTCATGCTGACCCTCATACCCCCTCGACAGCTCTTTTACTGACCTCTTTTGCTCCAGCCACCTCCCTGAAAGATGAGCTACATAAAGCACAGAAATCTAGATGCACCCACCACTCCCCCATAGATGTGGGCTTCTTAGCATGGAAGGAGGGGGAAAAATTCAGAACAGCAATGTTGTGACCTTTGAGAGTCTAAGGCGGGAAAGGAACATTGATAATAAGTTCTTTTTTAAATACTTGTTGCTCCGACACGCCATTCGCACACAAATTGGGACACTGTCCGTAGAGCTCATGAAGACTCCTATGGGGGACTTGCTCTCCTATCCCGAAATCTCAAAACTGTTGACGACATTCTACAGTAGACCCATTTCAGAACTCATGTGGTAAATGGTTGGTCTTACTACCTGAGCTCTCAGATGAGGGCTGGGAGGAGGCCACTGAGGTTTGTTTCAAAGATATTATCAGTACTGCTGACCAATTCATCCAATTTAAATGTATACATCACCTTTACCATACTCCAGCCAAGCTGTCCCGAATGGGATTGGGTACTGCATTCGCTTGCCCCAGATGTTGGCTGAGGCAGATTTGCTTCATATGTTCTGGAGTTGTCCGGGCTGGCCTCTTACTGGAGGGACCTGTTCAAATTTTTTGAGGACCAAATTGCACTTCCTATACCTCAGACCCCAGAAGTAGCACTCTTAGGTTTATTAAACGATTTTTTACACGGAACTTACCCTCGAATTCTACTCCACACAATTCTAGATTATGCCCAAAAGGTTATATTGTTACAGTGGAAGGATGTAAACTCTCCAACAACCCAAATCCTTTATCGCATTATTAACGGCGAACTCCCCAAGCTCAAGTTAATCTATAAGAGTAGGGCTTGTACAAAGAAATTTAATAAAATATGGCAGCCATGGATGGATGTCACTAACTCATTCTGGGGTACTGTCTTGTCGTCCCAGATGACCTAGTCTGGTCTGAACTACAGTGAGTGGTATCCCTAAACTTTCAGAGGCGTTGGTACTTTTCAACTGGAAGGGGCTTTATATGATACAAAACTTTTGTCTCAACTGATCTTGGGAGTGAGGTGGGCTGGGACCTTAATAGGTCTAAAGTGCATCAGTGTGAATGATTGAATGAATGTGTGTGTGACTGCTCTTGTATTGTTAGGGGTACCTTCTGGCCGCATTCTAACTCCTCAATTCCCACCCTGTTTGGGGGGAAAAAAAGGAGATGTTTTCCCAGGGCTCTGGGATAGTATATGTCCCTACTAAGCCACGTCACTGACCTTATTGGCCCCCAAATATATTTGTTTAGGCATGTGTAATTGGTCCCCTGTTAACCCCCCCCCCCCCTTTTTCTTTTCATGTATTCACTTTAATATCCTGTGATTGTTATGTTTAATTGCAAAACTTATAAACACCTTTCAAAAAAAAAAGACACAGAGCCACAGTTCGGCCCTGCCCCCTCTGTCTCCTCATTGGCTAACTGATTGACAGCAGCGGGAGCCAACCCCCCCCCCCCCCCCCCCCCACCCCCCCCATCCCCCCCCCCCACCAATGGTGTCCCCCC